>CM076077.1:23750000-24495000 GCA_038088235.1 Zacco platypus | reverse complement strand
TCCCTCGTTGTGGGGCATTAACATTGTTGCGAAACATGAAATCCGCTGCGAGGTCCCTGCTCCGATCCTCCCCCACCGCCGCATGACGAGGGGCCAAACACGCTCGATACAGAGTCAGTTTTTTCCTTTCCAAACACAAATATGTCCGTTTTCCATGAACGCGCTTTAGTCTACCATCTGCGCGTCATTATTCTCAATTCGCGCTTGCGCGAGCCGCAATTAAATAATTCAAAGTATGTCCCATGTAGCTCGTTAGCACGCAGCGCCCCTCAAGATCCTGTTCCTGTGATGAGGCTGAAAAGCCCCTTTAACTTCTCTCAGTCCGCTTACAGTAACAGTTTGGCGAGAGGAATAAAGTAACCATTCGACCTTTCGTTTCCACTCGTTCCCGAGGATTCAACTGCCCATATTCGTCTCGAGTTTGCAGCGCAAAACAAACGCTCTCCCCGCTTCAATCCGCATTCATTTTCATTGGGAATGACGCTCGCGCGTACTGCAATTCTACAGCGCGTGACCATCGAGAGAACGCGTCCATACTAAAAATGCCTAGAGCGCACTTCCGCCTGAGAACACTCTGGAGGGGCGGGGTTTCTGTTGCGAGGGGGCGCGGTTAGCATGGTATTGACTAATAAAATAGTACATATTCAGTGACCAAAAAATTGATTTTTTTTAATGGGCAGCGGAATATCTCGCCCTTAAAGAGACATGTTATAAGACCTTACTTAGGTTTTATTCTGTAGTGGGGTTTTTTGTTGTTGTTGTTTTGTTTGTTTGTTTTTTTTACAGAAGAGATTTCGTTTTTTTGTAGACTACATGGATCTTTGTGTCTTTTGCTCTAATGTTATGTATCTGCACATGTGGAAAAACACAGACCCCCTTTCAGTTGATTTATTTGTAGTCCGAAACAACAGAAAAACCAAAGCTTCATGTTTCTGTGTCAAAATATCAATTATATTCTATTGTAGCAATGTTTGTCATCCCGTATTATTTATGTTCTTGCATATGTCTTGCTCCTTACCTTTAAAAATGTGAATAGTTGTTCCTTAGTTAAAAACTGTTTGACTGGTAAGAAAATTAATATTGATCAATCGTATCTTGTTGATGATCTCAGGGTTATTTTAGTTGAATTGTTATATGAAATAACATAAATGTTAAATTGAATTATATATTTTTTTAAATTTCAGCTATAGTTGTCAAGTCAACATTTTTAGTTTTAATTTACTTGATATAGGCTTCTAAAATATCTAAAACTGATTTAAAAAAATCAATGAAATCTTTACATACATACATATTGTTAAAAAGGCAACTAATAAAATGACAATGAACTCAAAAAAATTACTAAACCTAATAATTAATATAAAAATAATTATAATAAAAACTGATTTAAAATATTAATACAAACTATAGTCTAATAGTATCTCAGTGATACTAAAATAACTGGTTGAACTGAGGGCTAGATGAAAGCTTATTTTATTATTTTCCATATTTCAATTCAATTCTTTTTATGAACACTACAGGCATATATATATATATAAGAAACTAAAAAATCATGAATTATTGCTTTATTTAAACAAAAAAGAAGATATATATATATATATATATATATATATATATATATATATATATATATTAGTTTCTTTTTGAGGGAAAATATACATTATAATGATAATGCTAAATGACTTCGAGCATACTGTTATTTAAAGTTTTAATTTATTTCATATATTTCAATTGTTGTTTTATCAATGTCACTGGCATATATTTTTTTTATTATTATTTAAATATTATCTTATCTTTTTTTTTGCTTAAATAAAACTTATTTATGATAAATTTATGATGATAGCGCTAAATGATGTTAAAAGGACCCCAGTTCTGGTTTGGTGTCGATGAAGGGCTGATTGAGCATTATTGATGGGGCCGTGGGGTTACACGAGACAAAAAGGTTGGTAAACATGTTCTAGAACATGAAGATCCTTTTGTTCTCTCATTACTTCTCATTAATTCTCCCAGCCGTCATCTCTCAACAGTACATGCTAATTTCCCTCCCACACCTGAACCTATGAAATCAATCTCAACCTTTTTGTAATCGATGCTATATGCCTCCTGAGGGCCCCTCCTGTAATAGATAGCTACCACATGTAGGACTGGCTTTTGTGCGCATTTATGGGCACTTAGGACGGGGTGCTGGGGTGGCTCTTGTGACAAGGGAGGAAGCTTCTCGGTGGGGCTTAGGCTCCAGATGCAAGCTGCCCAATAAAGCAGTGGGATGCCAGGCTGAAAGACAGGGCTTTGGGAGGGACCTTTTGACCCCATTATTATGGCTGGGATTAAGGGTAGTGGAGACTGCCCACACTCAGCTGCAGAGCTCTGGCCATCCCAAGGACATTCCATTGATCTACACGAGGAAAAGGCCAGAACGGGGGGTTGGGTGAGGGCAGAGGCTCAGCAAAACCAAGCAAAGCAAGGAAGGGTCATGTCACATGGTGGAAATGACCACAGGCAATAAGGCTAAGGGTTATGTGTACGTGTGTGGATCTGGGTACGTAATGGAGTGCTGATTCTTTCTCAGGCACAGGAAATAACTAGTCCTATCAACCCTGTAACACACATTTCTAAGGCCTCTAAATGATCATGACAAATAACAAATAACATGATCAAAACGCCTTCTTTCGTCTGAATTATATAGTCCTTTTTATCAAGTAAAAGGCCTTTTAGTATAATTCTAAAACGTTATAAGAACTACAGAGTTTTCATCATAAAAATAAGCATTTAAATATCAACTTACTAAGACATATTACTGAAAGATATAGAGTGACAGCTGATCTTTATATGCGTTTTATAGTCTGTTACACTGTTAAAAATCCTATTGATTTACATTACAAGCTATAAAAATTTCCTACTTGATACTTTTTTTTGTCCATGTAAATAACTGCAATTACATTAAATTGCGTATTTTTGCTCAATTTTGGAGTTTTTTTCCTCCTCAAGCTTATTCTCCTATATCATATATGGACCATAAAAGGCTCAACACACACACACACACACACACACACAGAGGTTTGTTTTGCTATCTTAGTGAGGACGTTGTATAGACTTCCATTGATTTTATATCAGGTATTATATTTTCTATCACCTGACCATCACTAGATTTAAATAAAAATATCTTTTGGCTGATTTATAAGCCTTTTTAACTAGTGAGGATCTGTCAAATGTCCTCATTAGTGGGTTGAGAAAGTATTTCACAATATAAGTGATGATATTTGGTCCTCACAAGTATAGTCAAAACAAGTACACACACACTCTTACACACACACACACACACACACACACACACACACACACACACACAATGTATTTGTTTTTTTTTTTAGATTAAAAAAATCATCTAAAGTAATATTCAGTATTATTATTGATTTGACTGCACTGGCACTGTTAGAACTGTTAGAACTGAGCAGAATGGAGCTGAATAATAACACTATTGTCTTCCGAAGAGCTGCTTTAGCTGAATTAAACTTGTTTCATAATGAACTTTACACATTGAAGTGAACTGAATCAACACTGAGCATTATTTGAACCTTTCTTGTTTGATAAAGTCATCATAATTCTGTTACTTTCCTGTTTATTATTGTGAAGCTGCTTTGAAACACTGTCTATTGGATTAAGCACAATAAAAATCATTCATTTCAAAGAATTTTATTTTTCTATATAATATAATTATCAATATAATATTGAGGGTTTTATTGAACTCCAAATCATCTTTGCGGTCATAAGTGAATGTCCCTTTGTGAATGTATTCGCTGTATTTGATTGTGACCAATTAATCTGTCTGCAATTGTCCATTTTTGATTGGATTAATCTACTTAAACCTCAACAATGCAATTGATAGATTTGTTATCAGCAGGGGTTTCCTGCAGGCTGGTCTTAATCACGGGATTACATTTATATCCACTTACCTAACAAAGAGTCTTGCCCTGTCGTACCTTGGCGTATCACGGTTACCCCGACTAATTGACAATTAGTCTCTTGTTCGGCTTGTGAAAGTCTCCAATTACTACACACTGCTGAAAATACATGCGATGTTGGCAGAAAAATATGGTGCATTTGTTACATTCACAAGACTCATCTGCCATATTTATGACTATTAGTGGGGCAAGGTAATGGCACTGAATAGAAAAACACCTTCAATAAAGCCCTTATAAATCAGTTAAAAGTTTGAAATAATTAAGCTTTAATTAAGATCCATCCATTTGGGAGGTACGAAGTCCATCCATCCACCCTTCCATCCATCCATCCATCCATCCATCCATCCATCCATCCATCCATCCATCCATTTGGGAGGTACGAAATCCATCCATCCATCCATCCATCCATCCTTGACTGTTTGTTTGCAGCCCCACAATGGTTGTTTTGTAGATATTCAAGTATTTTCAAAGTTTCATTCTTAAAGATAATTAATTATAGACTTCAGGCAAGGTTTTTGATGTATAATGACTAAAATTAGACGAAAGCAGAAAATCCTCCCTGCCCACAGGGAAGCAAATACTTCTGGCTGGTCTGTGATCTGCTTGCTGATAACCTCTGTCTCAATCCTGCATGTGTAAATCTGTCTAAAAGTAGACAGTACAGCAAGGCAGACATCAAAAACGCTCACAGGCAACAGTTGAAAGTGATGACTTACATTCAGTCGTGCAGGGCTGAGTTCATTTTCAAAAATGTGCGGGTGCCTGCAAGTTCAGCTTTGAGACGCATTAAAAAAACAGCTAACAGACGAAAGTTTGGAATAACTGAGATTTTTTAAATTTTTGCTTACCAAACCTGCATTTATTTGATGAAAAATAGAAAAAAACCCTCATTTTGTGAAATATTATTACAATTTAAAAGAACCTTTATTTTTTTTATTTAATTTATTCCTGTTCTCAAAGCTGAATTTTCCGCAGCCATTACTCCAGTCTTCAGTGTCGCATGATCCTTAAGAAATATGCTCATTGGGTGCACAAATTTGTTTTTATTATCAATGTTGACAACCATTTTTGTTGCTTAATATAAGTGCAAACTGTGATGCACTACCGCTCAAATGTTTGGGGTCAGTACCAAAAAAAAAGAAGAAAAAAAAGTTTAATACTGACAAATCTTGAAGGAAAAAAGGTACTGTGGTTTCCACAAAAATGTAAAGCAGAAAGGCTGTGTTCAACATTAATAAGAATAAAATGTGATTCATCACATAACAATGTGATAAAATCATATTAGTATTATAGACATTCATATATGACACGACGGAATTATTACATTTCATATCTGTTAGAGTGGGAAATTCATGGACTGTCACAATGAACAAAAGCTTCAAAAACACTAAACCAAATCGGTTCATAATAATGCATACAATAGTGACCATTAATATTTGAACCATTGTTTGAACACAGTTCGATATTTATCATACATACAGATGTCACATTACAAACCTTTGAAAACCAATAGCAGCAAACAACATAGATGCACTGAACACATCTCAAGACAGACAGTATTACAGCATTTAGGATTGATAATATACAGAGGCTACATCTGAAGAGAACACTTCAGAGAATACTTTTCCATTTTTGAAAACTTCTATACACTCAGCCTTTAGAAAAATCATTTGTCCATATACTTCATTTGAATTCTGACTGTGCACTTTAGCTTCTGGCAGTATGAAAAATTAGTGAATATGATTCATCTCCTGTGAATCAGGTACATTCAGGTTTTCAAATGAAAAAAAGAGCGTCAATCCTGCACCACAGTGAAAACCAGAACCAACCAAAAATGTGTGTATAAGTTGCAATGTTAAAATACAAGATCATAATTATAAATCTCTGATATGTAGCCAGCAACTGATTGTTTCAAGGCAAAAAAAAGTAACCTTATCTGTATTTCCACAACTTATTTTTATAGTAGATTGAGACATGATGCTTAAAAAATATTATGATTGTTTTTATAATTTTTATGTTTAAGTGTTATGTGCATTAGTAATGTATATGGTTGGCAGTGCAAATAATCAACAAACTTTCTGTGCTGTTATTACATCACATGAACCAAAGTGTATTTATAATCATGCCTACACAATAGGCTGTTTCCAAAATCTCAATCGTATTGTGACTACACAAGCATGAGAGTCATAGTAATACAGTCCCAATAAAGTTCAGTGTGTTTCACCCTTTCCAGTCCCAGGGAATACACAGATCCCCATCCTGCATGACTGAATAGAAATGAGAGACGCACAGATCAAGGCCTTGCATCTGCGGGGATTTCTCTTCCATCAGACGCCTGCAGCAGGGGATCATCTGACTGCTCGACACGCTGGGCTCTTTAGATAGACTGCGCAGACACAAATCCTGCAGACAACTCGAAATGATGTCTTCTTCCTCAGCCTCCAACCTGTATAGATGAAAGTATTTTCCATTTTAATGAAAGACTGCTTTAAACAGTGGCTACATTACATTACACTTTATTTTACATTGTCCTTGTTACATATTTTACATATACTTACCATAGTAACAACCATATACATAATTACAAGTAACTAACATTAAACGGTAACACTATTTTACTATGTCATTGTTACATATGTTTCATGTATTTACTATAGTAATAACTATAAATTATGCATAATTACATGCAACTAACCCTAAACCAAACCAAACCCTAATCCTAAACCTACATAAAGTACATATAGTTACTTAATATTACTCAGTACTTAAATGAATAATTACAGTGCAACAAAGACACCTTAAAATAAAGTGTAGTCCATTAAACAAACCCTAATTCTAACCCTATAGTAAGTACAAGTTATTTCTCATGACTTAACTTGAAAAAAGTAGTTTATGCATGTAATTATGCATAATTTATAGTTATTTCTATAGTAACTGCATGTAACATATCTAACAATGACACTGTAAAATAAAGTATTACCAAACAAATTAACAGTAAAATCTGTTATTCAAGTAACTTGTAATGCGTTACCCCCAACACTGTTACTCAGTATTTAAAAATATAATTACACTGTAACAAGGACACCAAAATAAAGGGTTACACTATTTGGTAACACTTTATTTTACAGTGGCATTGTTACATATGTTACATGTAGTTACTATAGTAATAACTATAAATTATGCATAATTACATGCAACTAACCCTAAACCAAACCCTCATCTTAACCCTATATTAAGTACATGTAGTTACTTAATATTACTCAATACTTAAATGTGTAATTACAGTGTAACAAAGACACCTTAAAATAAAGTGTAACTCATTATTTTAAGGTGTCATTGTTACAGAGTAATTACTACAGTAAGTTTGTGTAACATATGCAACACGAACACTGTAAAATAAAGTATAACCCCAAAATAATTCTTAAGTTATTTTGTGTCTTGTGTTTATTTTGATTAGCTTAAAATAAGACAAAACATCAGAGACACAAGACAAAACTTTTCAAGATGTATTCATTGAAGACATTTTGGTTGTGCTTAGTAATTGTTTTAACAGTGTTAATAAAAAACAAGGTATTGTTAAGAATATGATATCCAGTGTATATGATTCTCATGATAGCACTGAGATTCATAAACACTTACTGTTATGGAAGTTTTGACATATACTGGTAATCACACCAGTTGTCCTTAATTAAATACAATATACTTTACCGTTTGAGGTCGATAAGATTTTTTAAAAATGTTTTGTCTTGTGTCAAGTCTCTTATACTCAACAAGGCCACATTTATTTGATAGAAATACAGATATTTTGTGAAATATTATAACAATTTATAATAACAGTTTAAAATTTTACGTATTTTAAAATGTAATTTATTCTTGTGCTAGTAAAGATGAATTTTCAGCAGCCATTACTTCTCTCTTTAGTGTCACACGATCCTTCAGAAATCATTCTAATTTGCTGATTTGCTGTTCAAGCGACATTTTAAAGAATTATTAAGAATTATTGTATTAAGTATTACAAGCAAGTAATTGTTAAGTATTATTAATGTTGTGCGGCATAATATTTTTATGGAAATGTAATAGAATTTCTTTTCAGTATTCTTTGATGAATTGAATGTTCAATAGAACGGTACTCATTTGAAACAGAAAATGTTTATAACACTATAAATGTCTTTACTGGCACTTTTGATCAATTTAATATGTCCTTGCTTTAAAAAAGTATTAATTTCTTTTTAACAACAAAAAAACCTTACTGACTTGTCTTTTGAGCAAAGGCAACAATTCTAGTGGCTAAAAACAACAATTATGCAATCCTAAATTATCAAAGAAAATATAAAGCTGTATATAAAAAACTATTTCTGTATTGTGATGTTTTTCTAAGTGGAACTTGATTTTATCCATTGGGACTTGGGATTGGATTGTGAAACATTATGAATCAAGAACATATTAAATGTAGTAATAATAGGGCTTAAAATTGTTTTCCTTGCCCTCACATCCCTGGTTACATCGGCAAAATAGAAACATTACAAGATAATGAAAACAAACAAATCTGGCCTTTAGAATAATTTACTTATGATTCATGCATGTTCAATGGTCAATTTTGATGTCATGTTAATGTGCAACGATAGGTCAAGCACCCACTTGTCCTTCCGCTGTGTGCGTCTCCGGGCCTCCTGGGCCTGGCTCTGCAGGAAGTTCTGCAGCTGGAGGGTGTCACACATAGTGGGGATGATGAAGTGGCCCATCTCATGCAGGTAGGGGGTGGAGCGGTCACTATGGCAACAGAACAGAATAGAAAAAAACAATGATTGACGGGACATTAAGCAGCACAAAGACTTCTCAGTGAACAGTGAGGATATATCAGTCAGAAATACGACAGAAATGAATAGAACACAGGGAACCGCAGGAAATAAGACAATACCATTCATCTACAATCTGTTGTTAACAGTCCAGTATGGTCTCTCATCTGTTTCATTTTAATGTTTCTCTTGTCCTCTCAGTGGAATATAATTATTTACAATAAAGCATTTTCCACAGCAATCCATTTAAAGCTACAATACGTAATTTCTCACAATGCCGATTCACATCAAGAATTATAACTACAATGATAACTATGCAAGCGGCCACACCAACAAATGATAAGTTCTGTTTACTCTAAGAATATACTGTAATTATTTTTGCAGTTATTATAAGTCAGGTGGATTCTGATTGGCAAATAAATGCAGCCTTGCTGAGCATAAAATACTTTTTTCAAAAACATTAAAAAAATCTTACCAACCCAAAACTTTAGAGTGATATTACAAAAATATTTTATTCATTTTTCTCTCCTTTAATTATGTCATAAGAAAAGAAAAGTTGGTTCAGAGGTGGAGAAAAATATTTTTCTAATCCAACTGAATTTTGGTTACACTTTATTTTGATCGTCTCCTTTAAATATTCAGTTGACAATAAGTAAGGTTGCACCTACATGTCTACCAACTCTCAATAGAGTATTAGTAGAGTATTAATAGACTGGCGGTGTTAGGGTTTGTGTAGTCTTGCGTAGCCCCACCTTCAGACTGACGGCAGAAGGTCTGCAGCTTTCATTGGCCAAGGAACGCCCCAGAAGAGGACGTTTAACTGACATGTAACTCAACCGATCAGTTTGCTTTGTTCTGCATCATATTTAGGGACGTGAAAATGTAAAATTGTCCCTACAATAACAGACCGAATATGAATAAATTATTCATTCAAAAACCTTGTGCAAGTTTATTGCAACAATGGAGCAGGGAACTTCACTTTTGAAAATCCAGCATTTAGTTGATCCTGGTAAGCGCTCACTGTCACAGTTGTAAACACGACGGCGTTCTACTTCCATGAGGGGGTTTGGCATCGCGCCATTTGTTTTCAGGCAGACCGTTAAAGAACGCATTACACATCTCCTGGACATCCTATAGAATTCAACCAACCAGATGACGACTTAGAAAATCCTGAAGTGATTCCAATTAAGTATGCCATATGCATCAGACCTTCAGTCAACAGTCCATGGGCATGACGTCTGAGGCTATAGTAGAATAAGTTGACATGTACTTGCAAAGTTACTTATAGTCAGTAGAACGTCTGTTGGGGAGCATAAAAAAGTGTTAGCAGATTTTTAAGCAGACAGTCTACTAATACTCTAATGACGAGTAGTTGATATGTAGGTGCAAATTTACTTTTAGTCAAGAGAATGTCTAAAGGCAACCATCAAAGTAAAGTTTTCAAAAAAAAAAATTCTTTTGGAAAGCATTTATTAAAAAAGTAATGCTACTTTTATTTCATGTTTTCTTTAAGCTGGCATTTCTCCCGAAGAGATTTGCCTGCGCGTGAGCACCGCTCAAGCCTGCTATCGCTGAGGCTCAGTCGTGCTTTTATTGATGGGATCTAGTGCATTTCTGAGCACCCTGCCTCACATAGTTGAAGGTTGTAAACAAAGAAAATACACCCAAACAAATGGCTGGTACACAAGTATTTACTTTTCCAAGGTCATTGTGAGGCCTTGGAGGCTGCGGGGGTGCAGGAAGAGGCGCTGAGGCAAAAGTCTCTTGTGGAAGGTGTTGAGGGTACTGTAATGTTCCTCCAGAGGCAGAGCTGGACCCATCCGCTTGATGTGGATCACCTGAATCCCTCCCAAAAGGTGACTTATACGCTCCTTCAGCCAATCGGACTGCTGGAAGAGGCTTTGGTAACTCGGTAATCTTTCAAAGAGCTGAACAGGACAGACACAGATGCCTCACAGTCAGCATAAATGTTTGCCATGATATTTTAAGCTTTTTAAAAAGTAAAGATTACCATGACACTGGTATAATAAAAAAGCTGTACCTTTGACCATTGATGGTGGACATCCATTGTTCCTAACATCACATTCCCTGAGGCATTCATCCCTGATTGGTCAGTAAAAACTATTATGTGTCCTATGTTTTGGGAAAAAGAGGAAATTGAGTAAATATTTGTGCTCATTTAACATTTGGGCCATCTAATCCCTTCTCATGAATCCCATTTCCATGGTTACCTCTTAGGTTGTGCAGAGCCTCAGGGCTTTGTGTGGAAAGACGACTCAGACTCTGCAGTTGACAGCATTTATGTGAAACTCCCCATTTGCGCTGCCACCTACAGGACAGAGAGCCATATGATCAAAGGTGAACATACTGACAACAGGAAGAACAAGATACTATGAGATTTTCAGCATCATTATTCCAGTGTTACATGATCCTTCAGAAATCATTCTAATATGCTGATTTGGTGCTCAAGAAAGTTTTTTCTTTTGTTTATCATTGTAATATCATAAACGTTAAAAACAGTTGTACTGCTTAATACTTTTGTGAAAACTATAATACATAACTAAATTTCAGCATACTTTGATGAATGGAAAGTTTCAAAGAACAGCATTTATTTGAAATAGAAATATTGTGTGTGTGTGTGTGTTTCATTATCCTAATTTTAAAAATGATTTAAGATGTTAATTTTCAGACTTTTACATTTCTTTCTAAAATCTATTTCTTTGTTAAATCTTTTCTATAATAGATTTATTGTCAAGGAAATTCAACTAAAGAACTTCCTATTAAATAAAATCCTATTTACAACCATTTAGTACTTACAGTTTGTAATTAATGTAGTCACTTTTTTTTTTTTTTTAGATTTTAATTCATCTGATAATAGTTTTTTTTTTAATCTTATAAATTCCAAGTTAAAATGTCACTTGGGGTTGATGAATGATTTGACTGTACTCTTTTCAGGACATGTGATAAATTTTTTTAACATTGATTTAACAACTTTTTAAGATTTCAAGTTCACTATTAACTGAAAAATTACCCATAGAGGGATACTAGTCTTGAGCATTTACCACTACACTACACTAAAATATACTTGATTATTAAAAATCACCAAGTACACTTCACAGACTTTAAGAGCACTTTAGTCTGAGTTAGAGCTGACCTGATATCCAACAAACCAAGTTTATGAATCAGCGCTCTTTTCAATCTTTTCAGCTCCTCACGGCGTGGAAGACTGGCATTCTGTTTCTTTGTGGCCTCCGGCTCATTGTTTCTCAGCCATAAACTGAAGATAAACACAAAGAAAAAAAGAGAAAAAACGGTTTAGATCTGCCAATGAGTTAAATCAAACATTATATATCCCAGATTCATTAAAGAATATTGCCAACAAACTTTGTCTGACATAATATGTCTTTGTTCACATATTACATATAGTATTTGACAATGCTATTCAGGTATCCAAAAATGTCCCAAACCCTTTCGTAAAGTTGTCACAAAGCTCAAAGTTCCTCCTCTCAAATGGGTCAGGGAGTACACAGTAGTAGGGTTAAGATTTAGCCAATTCTATTATCAACACGCCATGCAAAACTAGAGCAAACAATATCCAAGTTCGGGTTTAACCTTGTAAAGCCTGCTATATAAAAATCAAGTTTTAAAATGGAACAATTAATTGAACCTTATCTTAAATCTTAAAAAAAAGTTTACATGTGTGTGTTTTTTTTGTTGTTGAGTAACATACATCAAGCTTTTATCTCATTATATAGTGAGAATACAGAGCTCATAGTTGAGGAAAACAAAAACACCTCAGTTTTATTCAGAGGCCCAAACTGAGCAAAAATATTGTGCAGTTGGTGATATTTATATAGCCACAAAGAAATATGAAATTCTGATTCTTGTTATGTAAATCGACCTTTATAAGTAACAGTGTAGTATTAGACAACTTACAAAAAATGCATATATCTATGTGTATCTACCAAAAATATGTCTTAGTATGAGGTTATTTAAATGATTAGTTTTATGATGGAAGCTCTGTAGCTTTTATTGTTGGGGCAAAACATATAACGCAATGCAGTACTTTTTCTTTACATTGTCACAAGTTGGAGTTTGGGTTCCTTGCTGCTCATCATTATGCGTAGATAATAGAACTAAACCTAAGTTACTTCACTATATTAAGTGTTAATCTTAAAAATATGAACTATCAATTAGAAGACAGAAAGCATGTTGTAGATTGAGCAGTTTTTTCAGCAAAGTTTTAAACATCTTGATAATTAAGAGGTCTGTGGAATTTGTGTACCAAATAAGATACAGTAAGCTTTTAGAGTTAAAATTGTGTGCCAAGAATTTCATTGAATTTCCACAGCCTCAGTGTTTCCAAAGTTTCAATCTCAGGCCTGCTGTAGGAACCTGCTGTAGGAACCTGCTGTATGAGCCTATAGGCTCATCTGTGGTTCGATGTACAAATTACTCATTGTACTAAATGGCACAAAAACCAATAATGATAGTAATGTAGAAATAATGGCTTGAGAAGACTGTGTTCTGAGGAGAAGAACAAGCCTAAATGTAGAAACACAAAAAAGGTTTGACACTAAAAAGGGGCCAGCTGGGCTCATTCTGGCCGCTGTGATATAACCCTCCGGTGTCTCAACAGTTCTACAAAATTTCTAATTGAACATTAACCAAAGCTGCTGGAGCACTCATCTAGCTGTTGAGGTGGTCTGACACATTAAAGGAATAGCTCACTCAAAAATAAAAATGTCCTGATTATTCTAAATGACATACTTGGATGGTCTGGAAGTAAGTAAATAATAAGGAAATTTTCGTTTTTTGGGTGAACTATTCCTTTAAGCTATGGTGCTCTTTAAGATATGGACTACATGCATTCAAATCTGGTCTGCAACATTTCCAGTTTCCATTCCCCCTTCCTTTTGACTTTATTACGATATTCATTTACCACATATTAGACCTTAAAAATGAAGTCTTTTCCACAATTAAGCTCCACAGATTGGCAACCTTTTAATTAAGGGCCCCATGAAATCCATTATAATTTACCCTAAATTCTGTGTTCAATTTTATTTTGGGGGGGATTCTGTATTTTATGACAAATTTGTATAAACTTTAACAATTTAACAAAGCTTTTAAAATGTATTCGAATGAAAATACAATTAATTTACAACAAAACATTGAATTTTTGCTTTTTTGCCAAATAAGTTGTTGCACAACAGAACTGTATCAATTCAAAACATGGATGAAAAAATATCTTGGCTATATGATATTCCTTAGAAATAATATTATAATTATTACTTTGAGAAATACATTTGTGTATACAGTATATATTTCTGTCAATTTCTTGAAGTTAAACTTTTATTTTGAAAGTTTGTCGTGAAAATTTTTGGAGTTTTGGTTCCTTGCCACTGTCGCCTTTGGCTTGCTTGGTTGGGGACACTTGCTTGATATTCAGCAGTGTTTTTGGTATGCCTGCTATGGGCGCCGTTGTATGCGAACTGAGCTGAGCCGGACGATTACATCACTGTTTCTTTCAGTCTCTGAAAACACTGAGCATCACGTGTTTGAGTTTTTCACACAGACAGGCTGAAATCACATTTATTAGTGATATGCTGTTACATGTTTGGTTTATCTTGTTCTTGTTTACAGTTTGTTTTTCTATGTCTTTCTTTGTTCAGTTTTTCCCGCTACTCATTAATTGTCATGGTTACAGACTGATTTAATTAGTGTCCTCAGTTCAGGTGTGTCTTGTGAATTAGTCTCGTTTGCTCCTCTGTTTCCTTTGTATTTAAGCCCTTAGTTCCAGTCTGTTCTTTGTCTTGGGTTGATGTTGTTTGATGGTGTTTCTGGTTGAATTTACTCTCCTGGTTGAGTTTTCATTTGATTAAAAGTCTTCCAAAAGTATCTCCTTCATTGTGTGGATCTTTATATAACCATTCCACACCAGAACGCAAGAGCAAAACTGAAACAGAAGAACCAACCCGAAAATGATCCTGGCTGAGGACCGCCTGTGGGGCCTGCTACAGAGTGGTCAGCCTTTGGAGAGATATGAGAAGGCGTTTCTTGAGCTATTCCGTCAGGTGAGCTGCCTGACGCCTCCTCAATGTGTGTTTTCGGATGGGACTGGATGAGGATAGCGAGCCTGCTTGTTATTTTTCTTTAGACAAGTCAAATCTCATTCTTTATTTGAATGGTTCTAATTTTGAAGTAGAAGTTAAAGTAAAGAAGTATCTTCCTCATCCAGCCCCCTCTGAGACACACTTGGCCTCGCCAGCTCATCCCATGCCGGTGCCCTCCACATACCGCTCCAATGATTTCTGCCCTCCTGCGTTTCTCCATGTCCGAAGATGTGGTTCCAACAGCGTTAACAAAGGCGCCAAAGTTAATGACCGAGCATTTACTTCGGTCAGGCCAGCATTAAAGTTCGCCTCCTTTCCTCCATCTGCAGCTCTCCGGGCTATCTCAGTCCTCAGTTCAGTGAGCCTGCAGGCCACATTGCACACAGAGCCTCATCCCATCATGGCAACCTTGCATGTGGCCCTAGAAATATTGGAGTCCGGTCCTTGACCTGCTCTGGAACCTGAGTCTGCTCCAGTGAGTGCAGCCATAGCTCCGCTCAAGAAATTTGGACTAGTCAACTGAGCTTCCTGGCCCCCTAACGGCCAGCTTCAGGGTCGCCTCCCAAGCTTCTGCCTGCACCCTGGAGGCCTCCTAACCTGCCAGCACCTACCCGTGAGTAATGTTACATGTTTGGTTTATCTAGTTCTTGTTTATAGTTTTTTTTTTTTTTTTTTTCATCAGACATCAGTCACATGTCTTCCTTTGTTCAGTTTTTCCCACCATTCGTTAATGGTCAGTTACAAACTGATTAGAGTCCACAGTTCAGATGTGTCTTGTTAGTCTTGTTTGCTCCTCTGTTTCCTTTGTTTATGAGCCCTTAGTTTCAGTCTGTTCTTTGTCTTGCGTTGGATTGCTCCTGTCTGTCTCGCTGCTGAATTGTTTGCATCTGTTGCTCCTCATTGCTTTGTTTTGAATCGAATTATTATCATTGCTTGTTGTCTACTTTATCATCACCTTATATCTGATATAATCTAATATCACATTAATCTGACTTATTGTTGGTGATTTTAATGTCCATGTAGATAACGAAAAAGATGCATTGGGATTGGCATTTACAGATATTCTAAACTCTATTGGAGTTAGACAGCACATGTCAGGACCCACTCATTGTCGTAATCCTACTTTAGATCTAATATTGTCACATGGAATCGATATTGATGCCGTTGAAATTCTGCAGCAGAGCGATGACGCCTTCATTATAGTTCATTATCTAGTCTCATGCATGCTACATTTAACCAAGGCTGCAAAACAGTCTCTCTGCCACAAATATGGTAGAACCATCATTTCTACCACTAAAGATTGCTTTATAAATAATCATCCAGATCAGCTTCATTGCCTTAGCAAACCAGACAGCTTAGAAGAACTTAATGTTGCAACTATTGACGCTCTCTTTTACAGCACTCTAGACTCTGTTGCTCCTTTGCTCTTAAAAAAGATTAAGGATATTAGTTCAACGCCTTGGTATAACGAGTACTAACTGGAAAATAAAACTAGAAGTTTTCATATTTGATGGAGAGAGAAAATGATTGAGTACAGAAAGGCCTTAAAAACGCTAGATCTGCTTATTTTTCAAATCTTTTAGAAGAAAATAAACACAAGTATTTATTTGATACAGTGGCTAAATTAACGAGAAATACAGCTTCAACTTCTGATGTTTCCAAACAGCACAGCAGGAATGACTTTATGAACTTCTTTACTTGCAAGATTGATAATATTAGAGAGAAAATTATGCAACTGTCTACAACAGTATCACATCAGACAGTGCATTGTAGTATCCCTGAGGAAAAATTCCATTCATTCGCTGCTATAGGAGAGGAAGAATTGTCTAAACTTGTTAAATCATCGAAATCAACATGTATGTTAGACCCTATACCGACTAAGCTATTAAAAGAGATGCTTCCAGAGATCATAGATCCTCTTCTCTAAGATCATTAATTCATCTTTACCACTAGGTTATGTACCAAAAACTTTTAAGCTGGCTATTATCAAACCTCTTATTAAAAAAACCACAACTTGATCCTGGAGAATTAGTCAATTACAGACCTCCAATCTACTTTTTCTGTAAAAAATACTAGAAAAGGCAATATCATCGCAACTGTGTTCCTACTGGGAAAGAAATGGTATCTGTGAGGATTTCCACTCAGGATTTAGACCGTACCATAGTCCTGAGAATGCTCTCATTAGAGTTACTAATTTGCTCTTATCATCAGATTGGGGTTGTATCTCTCTATTAGTCTATCTAGACCTCAGTGCTGCTTTTGACACTATCGACCCCAACATTCTTTTAAATAGACTTTTAAATTATGTTGGCATTAGTGGAATTGCATTGGCATGGTTCAAATCATACTTATCTGACCGTTATCAGTTTGTAGTATTAAACGAAGAGTTGTCATATCGATCAATATGGAGTACCGCAAGACTCAGTACTAGGACCATTGCTTTTCACTCTGTACATGCTACCCTTGGGAGATATCATTAGGAAGCATGGCATTAGTTTTCACTGTTACGCTGATGATACTCAGCTCTATATTTCTTCACGCCCTGATGAAACCTACCAATTCTTAAAATTAACGGAATGTGTAGCTGATATAAAAAATTGGACGACTAGTAATTTCCTACTACTAAATTCAGAAAACAGAAATTCAAATTATTGGACCAAAAACTTCTGTACATAATAACCCAGAATACTGTCTAACACTTGATGGCTGCTCTGTTAAGTCGTCTTCGTCAGTGAGGAACCTGGGTGTGTTCTTTGAAACCAATCTTTCATTTGAAAGCCACATTTCTAGCATATGTAAAACTGCATTCTTCCATCTTAAAAATATATCTAAACTGCGACATATGCTCTCAATGACAAATGCGGAACAGTTAGTTCATGCGTTCATGACCTCAAGGCTAGCTTACTGTAACGCTCTACTGGGTGGTTGCCCTGCTCACTTGATTCAGCTGCTAGAGTCCTTACTAGAACCAGAAAGTATGACCATATTAGCCCGGTTCTGTCAACACTGCACTGGCTCCCTATGTATAGATTTTAAAATCTTGCTAATTACTAACAAAGCACTAAATGGCTTAGCTCCCCAGTACCTGAGAGCTCCTAATGCATTATAGTCCTTCGCGTCTATTACGGTCTCTGAATTCTGGCCAGTAGTTAATACCTAGAATATCAAAATCAACTGCAGGCGGTAGATCCTTTTCGTATTTGGTAGCTAAACTCTGGAACGATCTTCCTAGCATTGTTCGGAAAGCAGACACACTCTGTCAGTTTAAATCTAGACTAAAAACGCATCTCTTTAACCTGGCATACACATGACACATTATCAATTTATGTCTTCATTTCCATTAAAGGATTGTTAGGCTGCACAGATCAGGTCAGCCGGAACCAGGAACACTTCCTATAACACTGGATGTGTAACAGATGTACAAAGTATATGACTAATTGTTGTCATAATTCACACAAAATTGTTCCCTTGTACATGTTATTATACCTGCTCTAAAGGTGCACTTCTCCTTTAAGTGTTTTGTGATCACAGTATGATCTTATTTCCTGTCCTGTCTCCTCCTCTTCCCTTTTGAAATTCGATTCAATGGAAGAGGTAGGTTTCTTTTGTCATCCTGTTAATTTTATTTAATCCTTTATTTTAATTATATCTTTTATATATAACAAGCACGTGGTAATGGAGGTGCACCATATTTGTTTTATAGAGTTACAATAAGGGCCGCTCAAACTGAAGCTGCTTATGTCTCTGTTATGCAGTAAAAAAACACCCAGTGAATCGGCTGCCAGCTGTCCCGTGTCTGACTTTATTACAACACAACACAACGCAGACCAAGTAGTAATACCCGGTGTCGCTGGCCGCGAGCCGCACGGGTTACAGATGTACTCGTTACATCAGAAGAAGAATGGCGTCTACGCTAATTTTAGTCTCTCTGCTTATCCCGAGGTTTACCATTTAATGTGATTGGCTAGATCCGGGCCGTGTGGGGAACCTGCGCCTGTGCGCGGCAGTAGTGTGGCCCCGGGGTGTCGTCGGACACTGTGTCAACTAACTCATCTATTGTGAGGGCCTTACCGACATATCAGCCAGTGGCACAGATCACCAGCAAACCGTCCCATACCAGCGTGATGACAAAGATCTAAAACTAGATGGAACTGGATTAAATATTTTGACTGTTGCGATCCCAAATCGGACTCATGACCTGTAACTCTGCCTGAATATCAGGCAAGTGTTCACTGTTGGCCAGAGGAGAACTGGCCCCCTAAGCCTAGTTCCTCCCAAGGTTTTTTTTCTCCATTTTGTTGGAGTTTTGGTTCCTTGCTGCTATTGCCTTTGGCTTGCTTAGTTGGGGACACTTGCTTGATATTCAGCAGTGTTTTTGGTATGCCTGCATTGGCGCCGTTGTATGCGAACTGAGCTGAGCTGGACGATTACGTCACTGTTTTCTCCAGTGCTGATATACATAAATTAACTAGACTAATAACTATTGATCTTTGCAACAGAATGAATCAATACAAATATATAGAATAAGCTGGACAATGACACCATTTTCTTTGGGAGCTGCTGTGCAGCAAAAAATTATTTGCCAATTATTACTGTAAAGCTGCTTTGACACAATTTGCATTGTAAAAAGCGCTATATAAGTAAAGGTGACTTGACTTGATGTTGTTTCACAGTGTTTCTGGTTGTAATTTACTCTCCTGGTTGTGTTTTTATTTTACATTTACATTTATTCATTTGGTAGATGCTTTTATCCAAAGCGACTTACAAGTGAGAGAATTTGATTTAAAAGTATCTCCTTCGTTGTGCGCATCTTTATACAACCATTCCATAACACATGCACTGACTGGCTGTCACGATTATTTCTGCTGTGTTGATAGGTTGTAAGATAAATCCATATAAAGTAAAAATATGCAAAGCTTATCGTTAGAGATAAATTTTATAGCGATCGCGATAATCATTTATTGCCCTAAGAGTGTATAGGCAACCTAAACTGCCTTAAAGAAAGATAAATGTGACCTAGCATGAAGAAAAGGTCTCTCTCTCAATACCTGAGGGTGGGCTCCACTCTCTTGGCTTGCTCTAACTCCTGCTCTGGGTCCCTGAAGCCAGTGAAAGTGTAATAAGTCTTGTCCCATTTGATAGGCCGATAGAAAGCTGTTTCAGGCTGTTGTGTTGAGTTCTTCTTGGTCTCAGCCTTGAGCACATCTTGCATATGTTCAACCGAGAGGCTACAGGACCTCAGGACATCCAGCACTGTGCTCAGAACATCCTTAGACTGCAGGGTGAAACTCACAGACCGGAATCCTGGGAAATGCAGGGTTCTTCAATTAAAATCATGCAGTGGAAACAGCACATACTGTTTTTGAAAGAAGTCTCTTATGCTTTCTCTTAAGGCAGCATTTATTTGATTAAAAACGCAGTGAAAAAACTAATATGGTGAAATATTTCTACAATTTCAATATATTTTAAAATGTAATTTATTCCTGTGATTGCAAAGCTGAATTTTCAGCAGCCATTAGGCAGTGTCCACCAAAGGGCTTCTTCCCAAGGCCAGTGTATTTTCTCAATTGTTTTCAAACAGAGTTTGACTGCGCATTTAAAGATGGCAGCAGTGTGACAAGGCGTTGAGTTATGGAAGTTATTTATCCACCAATGAATAAAAAATTAAAAAGGTAATCGCACAATTCCATTTTTTTCTTGAAATTGTCAGTAACCTCCAGAAATTTGTACTTTTTTTGTCTTGCAAAACTCTCAATTCTGAGAAAGAAAGTCTGAATTGTGAGAATTAAGCTCCCAAAGTTTTTCCTAGCAACTGCGAGATTATTTTTAATTCTGACTTATTACTCAATTCAATTTTTTATATATACAAAAAATAAATTTATATATAAATATATATTTAGTTTATATTTCTCAATTGTGAGAAAAACAGTCAATTACCTTTTGTATTTTTTTTATTCCATTGTGGAAACAAGCTTCCATACTGAGCTTTTATTTTACACTGAATGCTTGCTGTTTTTTTTTCACCCAGCCATCCAAAATGTTTCACCCAACCATCCAATCACGGTGAAGGAGAGAAGCGACAAATACCACACTGATCAACAGCCAGATCCTGCTTTTACAAAGCAACAGACAACAACAACAACGGCACAAGGGCCAGCGCAAGTACTTTACATTGTGTTAACATTTTTATATTCAAAAATAATCAGATGCAAAATACAAGTAACACTTCTGCAGATATACCTTATCAAAGCGCCTCAACTTTAACAACTCCAGTCTGCCATACTCCAGTCTTTAGCGTCTTTCTAATATGCCGATTTGCTGTTAAAAACATTTTTTTTTTAACATTAACAGCATTTTTTTTTGAAATCGTGATACATTTTTCTTTAATTATTTATTTGAAATAGAAATATTTTGTAGCATTGTCGTTTTTTTATCAATTCAATGCATCCTTGCTGAATAAAAGCATTAACGTCTTTAAAAAAAAAAAATGACCCCAAACTTTTGAATGATACCTTTGCTTAATACTGTCAAACTGTTAAAAAAAAAAAGAATTAAAGACTTTTGGAAGGAAAACAAACCATTACAATCTGTTACTCATACAACTTATTTATTTTATTTTTTTAAACTTGGCAGTAAAAATCAGTGTGAATCAGAGATGAACTGTTGTTACCTGAGGCTAGCAGACTACCACTGGAGTCTGCTCTTTCTTTTGTGTCCCTGACATAAAAAGTGAGTTTTGTGGGTTTGGGGGATCTCGCCCCAGGCTTTTGAAGATTTTCCAGATAACCATTTAGCCTTTGGAGGGAGTTTTCATTCACTTCCTATAACACAGAAAAAACAAAACAATATAAAACCCTCACAACTGCTCTGCAGAGAAACGTGGAAAAGGGAAAAAAATATTTACACATAAAAAGCATTATTATTATGCAGTCTGATTAAATTGTTTATGTATATAATAATATATCATTGTTTAATTATTATTACTCTCTCTCTCGGATGCTGGCCAAAGAAATCAGGGTGTACTGCAAAATAAAAGGGCCGCAGGGCATTAACAGCATCCGCTCCTGTGAGATTCCTCCTCTGAATGATACGAGCAGAAAAGCATCTAACACCAAGCCTGTAAGAATGAGAATGATATTGGTGGGATGCATGAGGACAGCAATAATAAAACATTGTTTCTTTGTAAACTTTCTTTGCAGCTGTCTATAAGGACTATAATTCGATACTGTTTTTTTTTTTTTTAATTTGGATAAACCTACCTAATATAACGCAGGAAGGTGGTCACATACATCACGTTAGATACTTCTGGCAAGAGAAATCAAGTAACATGAGAAAGGAAAATCATGACAGACTTTAGCCTCTTCAACAGGTCAAAGTCAGAGGACAAACATTATACATTATACTGCATGTCTGCAGGATCAATTAATCATTCCCCCATGCTGTTATATTTGTTATATAATGCTGCATTTATATGATCAAAACTACAGTAAAAACAGTAATATTGTGAATTATTACAATTTAAAATAAATGTTTTCCAAATGTAATATTTAAACATGCAATTTATTTGTGATGAAAACACAATTTTCAGGGGGGGAAATTGAATTATTGTAAACATTGAAACCAGTTGAGCTGTTTAATATTTTTGTGTAAACTGTGATACATTTTTTTTATGAATAGACTATAAAAGATTTATATGACCTCAAATAAATTTACGGTAATTACTCAATGAAAAATCATTTAAACAAAATCAAAACTACCTTTTATTTTAAATTCCTAAAGCTAGCCACCCATTACAAAGAGATGATAGATTTGCTTTAATGTGAATGACATGGCTGAGGTTCACAAACAAACATGGAATGTCATAAACGTTTCACAATTTTATTCATAAACATCCCAAAAATCCATACTCTTTGGGGCCAATAAGACATATTTGATGTATACATGGATTCACTTTTATTTTATTTCTATTTATTATTCTCAAAGACCCTCATATAATCATATACACAAAGACAGTGCTGTCTACCTGCAAATACATAGTTTCATGCATTATATATTAGGATATACGGTTGAACAAGAATAAAAGCTTTACTGGACTTGAGCACAGACTGTTAACTCAGGTCAGGTGCAGACATGTAGGCCAATCTTGTGTGTTCTTGACCTACATAACGTTAACTGTGGATAGTGTAATTACAGTCCTCTTATTTTGACACATATCAAGCAAGAAAAACAAACAACACGATGAGAAATAGTTCCACCCTAAAACAGCATATTATTGTTTACACTTTACAGCCATTAGATTTAATCAGCATTCAATGCACTAAAATCAACACACAAACACCGATCAACACTGTAAACAAGAATAAACCTAAACTCTGTGCGCTTTTAAAATACACCCAAACTTAATCAGTCACACAAACATAATAGCATGAGATAAAACTGTCAAAAACACCATAAAAGTAGTTACCTGTGATTGTGCAATCTTACATGTTCGCTGTGGTCAAAACACAGCTTGAACTCATGTACTCCATTCAGGCCTAATCATCGAGACAGGAGTAATCAATTACCTATCTTTGGAAATCGAGTACAGTAGGACCTGCTCCCATCGTGAATCAGGCAGAACTAATCGTCAGTCCATCTTGCCTGCTTGAGCGATTAGTCAGTTCTGGCGCCATCTATAGTTTCTTTTCTTTTCTTTCCTTTTTTCTTTCTTTTGTTACTTTGTGTATGCTAATATGTGTTATTTTTATCGAAAGATGGTGTTTTGAAATCAACGTGTGGGTTAATATTAGAATTATTTCTATTTCATAGATATGTTAGGGGCGTAGTCATCATTTCAGAAGTGAGGGGAACAGAAATGTCAGGTGTAACACCAGTTTTTATCTGACTTCTGTCTAATTGATAGATTATTTGTTTTGTTTTTTATTCTCATTGCTTGTTTTTTTTATGAAAATGTTGTAATTGGTTTACACAACATTGAATTAAGTCCTTATGGATTTTATACAATGTAAAAATTATAAGGCAGAAAATGCAGTAGCTTTCCTATCAAAAGTTTGTAAACATTGCAACTGTAATTGTATAATTGTGTCTTCTGCTCAGCAAGGCTGGATTTATATAATAAAAAATGCAGTAAAAACAGTAATATTGTGAAATAGTATTACTATTCAAAATACCTGTTTTCTATGTTAATATATTGTAATTGTACAATTATGAAATTGTAAAAGCTGGAAAATTCAGGTAAAAGCTGAATTTTCAGCATCAACAGTTGTGCTGCTTCATATTTTTGTGGAAACCATGATACCGTTCAAACATTTGAGGTGAGAGAGAGAGAGAGAGAGAGAGAGAGTTAGGGAGTTTTAGGCTATTCATCAAGAATCCATTAAATTTATCAAAAGGGACAGTGATAAATTTGTGAGAGTGAATTTATATTGAATAAATATTAATAAATTAATGTAATAAACTGTAAATGAATTTTCTATTCATCAAAGAATCCAGAAAAATTAAGTGTATCATGGTTTCCACAACAATTTTAAGCAACGGTTTCAACATTGATAATTAGAAATGTTTCTTGAGTATCAAATCAGCATTATTAGAAAGATTTCTGAAGGATCGTGAGATAGTGAAGACTGACGTAATGATGGTTTGATCACAGCCGTTTACAGAAACGCGGGGTAAAGTTAGTTCTCTTTTAAACAATCGCTCAGTGTCTCACTACGGGAAATGCCTCCAGGCGTGATTGACAATGGAAGCACCAATTACACCAAGTCTGTCTGTAGGACGGACCAATCACACCTAATTACAAGGAGACTACCCCCTCCCTATATATTTAGCTGCGATTCCCGAAAAAGCATTCTTGTTCTCCTCCCTGTGAAGACTTTCCTTTTGCACTGGTTCTGCGCTGCTTCAGTTCTCAAATGTACCATCAAGGTTGACGGTGCGGAATGCATTGCATTTGAAATCTGTTGTGGATTCTCCGCTTGTACTGAGCCTTTTCTACTCTGCTTTGGGTAGCAATTTTTTCTCATATTCCAGCTAACGCGTTAAGGCGAGCTAGGATTACAGGACTTTCTACCTACCATGTCGGTATCCAAGGTCGCAGCGGAAAAAGGGAAGGATGCCCCTTTGCGCTCGTGTCCGGCAGCATGTGGATTTATGATCTCGGGCAGGGATTCGCATCCGATGTGTTAAGCGTGTTAAGCATGCTCAGGCCGCGCTGGTGGATGCGGAGAGTTGCGTGCACTGTCGTATAATGCCGGCCAGGATCTTGGAAAGAAGGCTGCGGGTGGCTGCATCCTCAAAAGGCGACCCGGTTTTCTCTTCTCTCTTCGATGAAGGGGGTCCTTTGAAGGGACATCTATGACGGGAAAAGGCTCCCCTCTCGCCTTCCCCCCGGCGAAACAACTGCTTCTTGCTTTGCCGTTGTGTATAGCAGAGATGAAGCGATCGTGGGACAAACCCTTTTCTCATTGTCAAGGGCTACTCGGCTACTCAGTGGCTCACCGCCTGCATCCTAACAGGCGAACCACTCTGTCATCTGCTAACCCTTCCCTCCCTGGTAAAATGGAACACTTCACCGCTTCCATGTACTAAAAAGTTTATAAATCCTCAGCGTTGGCTGTGCAGGCACTTAACGTCACTGCATTGTTGATGGCCTATCAAGCTGAGTTGTTAGAGGAGCTGGGCACTCAGCTGGACACTGGCAATCCAAACCCAGTGGTCTGGGAGATCTGCAACATAACGGATCTCAATCGACGCACCTCACGTGGCGCGGTGCAAAGCTGCGGCCATGCTATGGCTCTTGCCGTGGCGGGTGAAAGGTCGCTGTGGCTGATTCTCTCGAGCGTTGGGGACAAGGAGAAATTAGATTTTCTCAACGCCCCTGTGGATTCGGGTGGATTGTTCGGCTCTGCCTTTGCGGCGATGAGACAGAGGTGCGACTTCCAAAAGAAGAAAGCCGAGGCGCTTGACACATTTGCCACGAAAAAGAGCACCGCGTCCCCCTGTTCCCCCTCGTCCTGTTCCTCCGACGCAGAACAGGAGATTTCTGAATGCATCCAGGACTGCAAAACCCCAGAGCACGGAGCAGGCGTCTCGCCCCCTCGCTGCTTCTAACATTAAACCATGGGGAAAGCGAGTCATTCGCGGCGGTGGTTGCAAAGTCCAAGGCCGCTAACCATTCCAACAAAAAGAGGAGGGATACCTAGCATGCTATCTCTACATGGGAGGGACGGGCGGGTTCTCTGTGATGTCCTCTCCCAAGCACACGATATCTGTTCCCCCACCCGCGAAGAAGCAGAAGATGTGGAATTGGGGGTGAGAAAATGGTTCTAAGTTGTGTTCAGGCCAGTTCAGCTTCCCCTCAACACATAATGTTTTGTCAGGTTCGAGTGCAGAGTACTCAGCCACCAAAAGAATGTGGTCTGATGGGTGCAAGCACAAGTTCTCAAGTGTATTGTCACAAAGCACATCAGCCCCTGGGTTCAAATCAAATAAAAAATTCTCTATCGCATCTAGGCTCAATGCTGAGGGTGCATGGAGACAAAAACAAAATAATATCAATAAACCAAGAGATGAATCGGTCTCTGAGTCACACCGATCCTGGCCATTTTCCTCTTTGTCCACTAGATGGCACAATCACTCCATCTATGGAATCAGTTCAGCTGAACCCTCTGGCTCTTTATCAGGAGGCTTGGAGAAAGTATTCTCCGCATCCGTGGGTCCTCGCGACTGTAACCAAGGGTTACAGGCTTCAATTTGCTGTAAAAACCCCACCTTTCAACGGGGTCATAGCATCTGTAGCAAATGGGGATTCAGCTTAGGTGTTGGAAGCGGAAATATCCTGCCTCTTAGAGAAAAGAGCTATAAGACGAGTTCCAGTGGGGGAAATTCAGAAGGGCTATCACTCCCGTTATTTTGTAATTCCAAAGAAAGACGGGGTTTGTGCCCAATAATGGACCTGTGTGGTCTAAACAAGCACTTGAGGAATCCACGCGCAATCCACTGGGACGATTGGTTCACAGTGGTCGATCTCAAGGATGCTTAGTTTCATATAAGCATTTATCCTGTGCACAGGAAATATCTCAGGTTTTCCTTTCAGAGCGAAGTGTATGAATTTGTCACTCTTCCATTTGGGCTCAGTCTAGCTCCTCGCGTGTTCAGCAGGTGCATAGAGACAGCATTATCACCGTTGAGACACAAGGCGCTCAGAATATCGGCTTATCTGGACTATTATCTGGTATGCGCTCACTCACGGGAGCACGCAGAATGGGACACAGAGATGCTCACGTCTCATCTAACGAATCTGGGGATCAGAATCAACTATGCCAAAGGCCAACTGATTCCATCTCAGTATGTAAGCCTACAAATAGACTCTGTGGCATACCGCGATATGCACTCGGCAGATATTTCACCCACACCCGGAATGAGTCGATCTTTGGGTCTGGCCCGTGAAGGGTTAATTTTAACGTTTCTGCAGGAGGTCATAAACACTATCCAGAGTGCTAGAGCCCCGTCAACTTGCTCACTGTATGGCCTTAAATGGCGTGTATTTGAGGACTGGTGCACTCATAAAAGGGTAATTCCTTTTCAGTGCGCGGTGAGTGATGTACTCTGCTTTTTGCAAACCTTAATGAACAATGGGAGAGTGTTTTATTAACTTTAATATCGTACTATTAAAGTTTACCTGGCTGCTATTTCGGCGTGTCATGTAGGCTTCGAGGGAGTTTCAGTGGGACGGCACCCTCTCATATGCCGTTTTATGAAGGGAGTGAAGCGTTTGAGACCAGTGTCTAAGTGTCTGGTCCCGTCATGGGACTTATCCATAGTTCTGAATGCTTAAACTCTTGCCCCATTTGAACCTCTGGAGAGTATTCATATTAAGCTCCTATCTCTGAAAACTGTCTTACTATTTGCTTTAGTCTCAGTTAAGCGAGTTGGTGAGTTACATGCCCAGTCGGTTCACCGAGCGTGTTTGGTTTTTAGTCCGGATGACAGTAAGGTTACGTTGCTGCCAAACCCAGCTTTCATTCCCAAAGTCAGAGATTCAGCCTATAACTGCTCTGCTTTGGAATTTGAATTTGAATTTGGAATTTTACCCCCCTCCTTTTTCTTGGGAGGAGGAGCGAAAATTGCACATTTTGTGTCCTGCACATTATGCTATTATGTAAACAGGACATGATCGTTCAGGAAGAATGGTCAGTTGTTCGTTTCATGGGCCACTCAATGTAAGGGTAACCCAATCTCCTGGCAGCTCCTTTCTCATTGGATGATGGAGGTGATTGAATTGGCCTATACATCTATGGGTCTTCATTCCCCGGCGGGCTAAAGGGCTCATTCTACAAGGGGTATGGCTACCTCACGGGCATTATTCAAAGGGATTTCTGTGGGAGATATTTGTGCAGCGGCAAGCTGGGCTTCCCCTCATACATTTACCAGATTTTACCGTCTGGATGTCACTGTGCCTTCTATGGCTCATGGCTCTTTGGAGAATTGAAAGGTTGTCTTTTATTCTTGCCGGGTCTGTTCGGGGCTTCGGAAAGCATGCGTTTCGGGAGTTGGCTATATCATTCCCGTATAGAGATCCTGAGCGATTGTTTGAAAGAGAGCGTTAGGTTACTTTCGTAACCCCGGTTCTCTGAGAACAGAGCGAAGTATCTCACCAAGCTTCCTTACTCGCATTACACGGGGGAAGAGCGTGCTTAGAATGCCATTTTCGGGAATCGAAGCTAAATATATAGGGAGGGGGTGGGCTCCTTGTAATGAGCTGTGATTAGTCCGTCCTGCAGACAGACGGTGTAATTGGTACTTCCATTGTCAATCACGCAAGGGGGCGTTTCCCATAGTGAGATACTTCACTCTGTTCTCAGAGAACCGGGGTTACGCAAGTAACCTAACGTTCCGCTATAGTCTGCGGCAATAAGATTAATTAACATGCTCTTTCCTCAAATTTCGCTTCTTACTTTTTCTGTTTTGATTGTTTTCCAAGTTGCTGTTTTATAATCTACAAAGAGATTAATTTCTACTTGTATGTAGCTTATGCGGCCACTCAGACCATTGCTCGAATTTACGCTCCCGAGCATTCTTTTTTTCCCCTTCACTTGCAGGCTGCATGTGGCATAACTTGCAATAGACTCTTGCTCGCCGCAAATAAACCGGAAATACATTTCTGACACATTTGTCCGCTCAGACATCACATTTTCAAAACAGTTAACACAAAGGCTAAAACTGAAGCTCAATGGCTCAATGAAACTCATTTTGTGTGCAAAATGCTCCAACACTCACAAAACATGCAACATAAGCAAATATTTCCATCAAACACCACATCTTGGTCAATTTAGTTAATTTTTTCAATCAATCATTCCACAATGTACAACAAAATATAAAACACAGCTATCAATATGAAGTGAAACTTTTCAAACAAATATATTTTAAATAAAATATAATACATAATATGTTTAGATACTCAGAATTCCACATTTACTCCATTTGTTCCTGACAATTATGCCAATATTTATGGAATTATGTCGCATTGAATGTTTTTCCCTTGCAATGCAGCGAGGGAAATACCGTCTTGCATGGCGTATCCATCCCTGGCAGTTCTCTACAGTCGTGGCCAAAAGTTTTGAGAATTACATAAATATTGGAAATTGGAAAAGTTGCTGTTTAAGTTTTTATAATAGCAATTTGCATATACTCCAGAATGTTATGAAGAGTGATCAGATGAATTGCATAGTCCTTCTTTGCCATGAAAATTAACTTAATCCCAAAAAAACCTTTCCACTGCATTTCATTGCTGTCATTAAAGGACCTGCTGAGATCATTTCACTAATCGTCTTGTTAACTCAGGTGAGAATGTTGACGAGCACAAGGCTGGAGATCATTATGTCAGGCTGATTGGGTTAGAATGGCAGACTTGACATGTTAAAAGGAGGGTGATCATATCATTGTTCTTCCATTGTTAACCATGGTGACCTGCAAAGAAACGCGTGCAGCCATCATTGCGTTGCATAAAAATGGCTTCACAGGCAAGGATATTGTGGCTTCTAAGATTGCACCTAAATCAACAATTTATAGGATCAAGAGGTTCAATTCTTGTAAAGAAGGCTTCAGGGCATCCAAGAAAGTCCAGCAAGTGCCAGGATCGTCTCCTAAAGAGGATTCAGCTGCGGGATCGGAGTGCCACCATTGCAGAGCTTGCTCAGGAATGGCAGCAGGCACGTGTGAGCGCATCTGCACGCACAGTGAGGCGAAGACTTTTGGAAGATGGCCTGCTGTCAAGAAGGGCAGCAAAGAAGCCACTTCTCTCCAAAAAAAACATCAGGGACAGATTGATCTTCTGCAGAAAGTATCGTGAATGGACTGCTGAGGACTGGGGCAATGTCATATTCCCTGATGAAGCCCCTTTCCGATTGTTTGGGGCATCTGGAAAAAGGCTTGTCAGGAGAAGAAAAGGTGAGTGCTACCATCAGTCCTGTGTCATGCCAACAGTAAAGCATCCTGAGACCATTCATGTGTGGGGTTGCTTCTCATCCAAGGGAGTGGGCTCACTCACAATTCTGCCCAAAACACAGCCATGAATAAAGAATGGTACCAAAACAACCTCCAACAGCAACTTCTTCCAACAATCCAACAACAGTTTGGTGAAGAACAATGCATTTTCCAGCACGATGGAGCACCGTGCCATAAGGCAAAAGTGATAACTAAGTGGCTCGGGGACCAGAACGTTGAAATTTTGGGTCCGTGGCCTGGAAACTCCCCATATCTTAATTCCATTGAGAACTTGTGGTCAATCCTCAAGAGGCGGGTGGACAAACAAAAACCCACTAATTCTGACAAACTCCAAGAAGTGATTATGAAAGAATGGGTTGCTATCAGTCAGGATTTGGCCCAGAAGTTGATTGAGAGCATGCCCAGTCGAATTGCAGAGGTCCTGAAAAAGAACGGCCAACACTGCAAATACTGACTCTTTGCATAAATGTCATGTAATTGTCGATAAAAGCCTTTGAAACGTATGAAGTGCTTGTAATTATATTTCAGTACATCACAGAAACAACTGAAACAAAGATCTAAAAGCAGTTTAGCAGCAAACTTTGTGAAAACTAATATTTATGTAATTCTCAAAACTTTTGGCCACGACTGTACACCTATTGCCAGGCAACCAGCATTCATTGCCTCCAGGAGGGACATCTGCTCATATGGCCAGTGATCATACACCTTCCATCTTCAAGCAGAGTAGAACTCCTCGATTTGGTTCAGAAAAGGAGAGTATGCACGGAAGAATTGCATCATCATACGAGGCTGTACTGTAAACCATTCATTCACAAAGCGAGAGGGGTGGAAGGCAACATTGATATACAGAGTAATGTCAGGCCTCAACAGCCCTCTGTCTTCAGGTGGAACCAGTCTTTCATTCAGTGCATCAAGAAATGTGATGAGGCGTTCTGTATTGTATGGTTCGATAATTTGTATGTGGCAAAGGACACCATCATTGGAGCTGGCAGCACACATGCTGATATTGGTGCCCCTCTGAACTGGCACTGTAACAGTGGCCCTCTGCCCAATGATGTTCCTCCTGCTTTTACTTTATAGAATACACACACTACCACACACTGGTGCCAGAGGAAAGATCTTTAGTGTTGAACAGGAGTTTGCCACTGTAGATATGGTTGTGGCAAACAATCGAGGCAGCAGAAATTGCAGATCAGGGAGCATTTAGAAATATACAGTGAGTACGGAAAGTATTCAGACCCCCTTAAATTTTTCACTCTTTGTTATATTGCAGCCATTTGTTGAAATCATTTAAGTTCATTTTTTCCTCATTAATGTACACACAGCACCCCATATTGACACATAAAACACAGAATTCTTGACATTTTTGTAGATTTATTACAAAAGAAAAACTGAAATATCACATGGTCCTAAGTATTCAGACCCTTTGCTCAGTATTTAGTAGAAGCACCCTTTTGATCTAATACAGCCATGAGTCTTTTTGAGAAAGATGCAACAAGTTTTTCACACCTGGATTTGGGGAGTTCTGTCAGGTTGGCTGGTAAACGTTGGTGGACAGCCATTTTTAGGTCTCTCCAGAGATGCTCAATTGGGTTTAAGTCAGGGCTCTGGCTGAGCCATTCAAGAACAGTCATGGAGTTGTTGTGAAGCCACTCCTTCGTTATTTTAGTTGTGTGCTTAGGGTCATTGTCTTGTTGGAAGGTAAACCTTCGGCCCAGTCTGAGGTCCTGAGCACTCTGGAGAAGGTTTTCGTCCAGGATATCCCTGTACATATACTTCACTTTTGGGGTTGTATTGGACAGGTGATGAGCAGTGCCTGGTTTTCTCCACACATACCACTTAGAATTAAGGCCAAAAAGTTCTATCTTGGTCTCATCAGACCAGAGAATCTTATTTCTCACAATCTTGGAGTACTTCAGGTGTTTTTTAGCAAACTCCATGCGGGCTTTCATGTGTCTTGCACTGAGGAGAGGCTTCCGTCGGGCCACTCTGCCATAAAGCCCGGACTGGTGGAGGGCTGCAGTGATGGTTGACTTTCTACAACTTTCTCCCATCTCCTGACTGCATCTCTGGAGCTCAGCCACAGTGATCTTTGAGTTCTTCTTTACCTCCCTCACCTGGGCTCTTCTCCCCTGATAGCTCAGTTTGGCTGGACGACCAGCTCTAGGAAGGGTTCTGGTCGTCCCAAACGTCTTCCATTTAAGGATTATGGAGGCCACTGTGCTCTTAGGAACCTTAAGTGCAGAAGAAATTTTTTTGTAACCTTGGCCAGATCTGTGCCTTGCCACAATTCTGTCTCTGAGCTCTTCAGACAGTTCCTTTGACCTCATGATTCTCATTTGCTCTGACATGCATTGAGAGCTGTAAGGTCTGTATAGACAGGTGTGTGGCTTTCCTAATCAAGTCCAATCAGTATAATCAAACACAGCTGGACTCAAATGAAGGTGTAGCACCATCTCAAGGATGATAAGAAGAAATGGACAGCACCTGAGTTAAATATATGGGTGTCACAGCAAAGGGTCTGAATACTTAGGACCAGTTTTTCTTTTTTAATAAATCTGCAAAAATGTCAAGAATTCTGTGTTTTTCTGTCAATATGGGGTGAAGTGTGTACATTAATGAGGAAAAAAATTAACTTAAATGATTTTAACAAATGGCTGCAATATAACAAAGAGTGAAAAATTTAAGGGGGTCTGAATACTTTCCGTACCCACTGTATATTTCTAAATGCTCCCTGATCTGCAATTTCTGCTGCCTGGATTGTTTGCCACAACCATATCTACAATGGCAAACTCCTGTTCAACACTAAAGATCTTTTCTCTGGCTCCAGTGTGTGGTAGTGTGTGTATTCTATAAAGTAAAAGCAGAAAGCATATCAATTGACTCTTCGTCGGCAGTTTGATTGACAGGCGATCTAACCAATCATAACCCAGAATCCACCATTTTGTCTGACAAAGCAGTCAGGGAAGTTAGTAGATTAATGTTGGTGAACTTGAACATCTTTCCGCACCTCAAACAACATTCCTTCTGATGTCCATTCATGTTTATTTGATGCTATAGATCAGTGGTTCTTAACCTGGGTTCGATCGAACCCCAGGGGTTCGGTGAGTCGTCTTAGGGGTTCGGCGGAGGTCAAGACACACACCCGACTCATATGATTCGTGATGACATGCCCCGCTTTTTGCTATTAAGAAGGGTTCGGTGAATGCGCATATGAAACTGGTGGGGTTCAGTACCTCCAACAAGGTTAAGAACCACTGCTATAGATGAACTAATATGAAGAGATGGTTGGTTCATGAGCCGTTTGAAGGAGCTACAGCAAGCAGCAGGAGCTTCTTTAAAAAATTACAATATTTTAAATATGAAACCGTTTCATATCAAAAGTAACCTGCTCTGTCTTGTACTTTTATTTACTTTATTGCTAGTCATGCAACAAAAGTGTACCTCTTATGATGATTCAAGTGGTGCATCCTCCAACATAGGATGCAATAGATTTATAGCATCATCTGCCTAAAATACATAAAATACAAAGAAATGAATATTACATTTTAGTCATTTTAACTTCATAACTTTTTATTTAAAGATAAATAGCATTTTTTTTTAATTATCCAACTATACAATACATATATACAACTGTGATGATAATTCCTGAACCCGATGTTGTGGCTCTTCCTGTTAGTCAAACACCACAGCATAAGCAAAGCAAGCATTCGCAATCATAGACATATTAAAATACATAGACTCCCCATTGGCCTCTGGCTCGTACGTCAACGGCGCCACCATATTGTGCATGGCAACGTTCCCATAACGCTCATAACTGGAATTGAGAAAAATGCCTGTTTCGTGTGCCGCTTGGGGCTGTATAAATCACCGCACAATTGAATACAGGTCTCGAGGAATAACCGTTCACAGGTAAGGCTGAACATTTGTTTCTGGTTGTATTTGGTCATCATATAATTATGTTGGTAGTAGGTGAGCACTGGAGTCAGTCAGAAAATAGCTAGCGATGTCGCTAATTAGCGGTGAAAGTTGAGATATGAGTTTACATGATTTATTGTTTTAGTGTAGATTATTTTATTTTATAAATTTCCTGACATTTAAATGTGCATCTTTATTTTCTTAAAGCCGACTTTTAAGACAAGCGCTCGTTTCGGTTAGGTGACTGACATTTTGTGAATGACTGTAACGTCAGTTAGTTGACTAGCTTATTTTTCTCACACATTGAAGGTTTCCCAGAGACAAAGAGTTTCGGAAACAGTGGGAAATAGAAGGGAAGATTTTTCCAGTGTGTGTGATTTGTATTTGACGATTTCCTTCATTTTGACGATGGTGGTCAATTCTAAACACAAGAAAAGCTAAAATGGGTCAAAAGACAGAAAATGCCTTTCCCACAATAAGTAATCTTTTTTTCATTTCATATGAAAATTTTAATTATCTCATTATGGGCGTCTTCACAATACATATCCAGGAATAATGCAGCCAAATGCGGGACAAGTCTGAGCTTTGACTATTAAAATAATTATTTTTTTAAAGTCTACTATCGAGGTTTTAAGTAACCAGAGATGGAACTTTTTGTACACCACTTACATCATAAACCACTGAAATCGGTTGATAAATGTAAACGTTATTTTCGTTTTAATCCAAATAAAACGCAGCTGGTCAGTTTACTTTTTTTTTTTCTTTTTTTTTAATTAAATGCTTGAACAAACAGAACAAACAAACAAGCAAAAAATAAAAAAATAACAACAACAACTGTCATCAATATAATATAATAATAAAAAATTATACGCCAGAGTTCAACAGTCTTTCAGTCCAGATTAAGTGCCAAGTCAATTAAACACAGCTACTGTTCTCATAGCTTTCAGGTTTTTAGAAGACTCAATAGATTCAAAATACATTTTCATCTCATTTTTAAATCTTAAAAAAAGAGGTTTGCATTTAGAAAATTTACATTTATGAATATGATATTTGGCTAACAGAAAAATAAGGTTTATAAAGTAAATATCATTTTTCTTTTCACATTCATGAAAACCAAAAATTACATTTCTGTATGTAAATTTAAAATAAGGATTCATGTAACATTTAATAAAATCACAAATGTCACACCAAAATGTCAGTGTGTGAGAACAACTCCAAAATAAATGTAAAGTAGTTTCAGGTTTCTCTAAACAGAAAGAACAGAGGGTATTAATATCATTCTTGAGTCTTTTGAGAGAGCACTTATCTGGGTAAAACCTATGAATTAACTTAAAAGTTATTTCTCTCATTTTGTTAGTTATCAGATATTTGTGAGGTAATGTCCAAACTTTTTTCCAGGGAATGTCACTTACAAGCCCATTCCAGTAAGAAATTACATATGGCAGGGAAACAGATTCCTCCTGAAACAAGATTCTAATTTTCTTATTGTTTTTTGATTTAAATGAAGAAAGGCATTGTTTACCTACAAATGTTTTACAGAGATCCACTGAATGACAAAAAGATGAAAAGGAAAAGTCTTTAAAAAGCTCGTCAGTTTACTTGTATTTGTTTACAGTGCAGTCTTGCCCTCAGCAATATGGCGGACGCGTTGATGTATCGCAGCAACTTTCCAAAGCGGCCAATGGGGCGTCTATGTATTTTATTATGTCTATGTTCACAATGGGCTCAGACTGGTTAGCTGGTCCAGTGTGTTGTGATTCGCTAACCGCCTAGTGCACGTTGTCCGGAAATGTCACGCCCCTTACCATTACGGGTAGTTGCATGTGGTCCGGTGTATTATAAACAATGCAGTCAAATTTTCCTTATCAATTTGAGCCCAAATCAATAATGATCGAGCATTACCTGTGCAAGCACGAGCTCTTACAAGATGTTTCAGAATGTTTTTTTGTTTGTAGGGGTCTCATACTTTTTTTTTTTAGATACGCTGTTATTTATTAATAAAAATGCTGTTTATGTTAGCTTTTAATATACGGTTTTATCCTTAAAGGTTTAGTACAGCATAATGCATGAAAAAACCCTGAATTGCTGGATATTAATCAAGAAGACCACAGAAACAAAGCTTCATACACGCAAAAAAAACCCCATGCATTTCATATAATCGTTCTAATAAATGCTACTTGATTCCTTGTAGTGATTATTTGATTACGGATCGCTGCTGACTTTATAGCACTGCTAGTTTTGTCTTTAAAGAACGAATGTAGGCAAATATCTGTCATCAGAACTATGAGTCAGTGATGCAGTGATTAATACATCGCTGAGCAAAGAGGACACTGACAATGCGTCGACAAACAAGACATCTCCAAGCACGTTACTTTTGATGTGAAACAGTTTCATATTTAAAATATTGTAATTTATATTTAAATAATAAATATTGTATAGTGGCTCTTTAACGTTGAATCGCTGTAACTCCTTCAAGCGCCTCGTGAACCGATCATGCTAGTTCATTTATAGCATCAAATAAACATGAATGAACATCAGAAGGAATGCTGTTTCAAGCGCGGAAAGAGGAGAGTACACACAATTTTTCAAGTTCACCAACGTTAAGCTACTAGATCCCCTGACTGCGACAAAATGGCGGATTCAGGGTTAAGATCAATGCCAGTCAAACTGGCCAATTTACATAAAAATAACAATAGAAACTATTAATGGAAAACACATCAACAAAGAATAAAACATACTAACAGGTTGAGGTAACATGACAACAACACTCTACTACAACAACTCTACCTCATCTCTAAAGCAGCCTTGCCCCCTTTGCGTGTTCTAGGGGGCAGGGTTTATGTAAATTTTAGGGTTAGTGATGTCACCAACCTGGGAAAAAACTTGTTGTAGTCCCTACCAGTCATTTATTGTAGTCCTTAAATGGCGAGTTCTTTGAAAGAAAGTATCCCCCTTTGCAACTTTGAGCGTGGTAACGCATAAAGATTGGCTACGTAAATGTTCTTGCCCTGCAGGGTATAGAGTGTAGAAGGTGCCATTACTGTAAATACTCAACTATTGTAATATTGTAGAATATGAATATTGTAAAACTCAAAATGTATTTGAGTGTGCAATGCAACTATTTCCAATCTGAAAAAGTAGATAATGACAGTATTAATTAGAAATTCATGTAACAACAAATATATAAAACAATGTAAAACAGCTGTGATCTTACAGTGGACTCCATGTCTCTATTCAAACTCAGTGTCCAAAAGTCAGCACAGTTTAGGACTCTGTTCGTTGTTCGAACAATCAGTTGCTTTCCTGGTCTCTCAATGTCCAGAATGTAGTAAAGCTATAAACAACAAAAAAGGTTTCCACATTCAAAATGCCACAGTTAAACAGAGCTGAATTACTGATTTAATTGAAACTAACTAGTTCTTTTTGAGCTGGATGATTCCCCAAAGTCCATGATGCTTGACAGGCTGGAATATTTTCACACTTGGTGAATGCTTCACGTTGAGGTCCACAGTTTGTTATGCATATGTTTAAAAAGCAGTATTAGCAATAGCATAATGAAAAAAAACATTGAAAGTCACAAGGTGAAAAAAAATCCCCTCACCAATGTCCTGGTTTAACTGACGTTTTCTCTATCTCTGGCTTGTGGGTCTTAGAACAGCAGGGTGAAACAATTTTACTATTGTAAAGTTACTCAAAATATCGTGGTTTATAAAAGAAAGCAGTGAAGTATAATTGTCAGCTACTAATCTAGAATTGTGTGACTTTCGTTCACTTTCGTTTTGGGAGTGTGGTGATTGGTTGCCCCGACTATTGCTCACCCTGATGAGCGGTTCATTGGCAGATTGTTAGACGTGGGAGTTTGGGAACTTGGGTTTGAGGTTTTGTTTGAATTCTCCTTTGCTTTTGGTTTGTTTTGTTGTGCTGTGGCTTTTGGTCTGTTTTTGGTTTGTCTTTGGTCTTGTTTTGATTCCCCATGTTGGTTTTGCTTTGGGTTTTGTTTTTCCACACCGCAACAGTACATTACACATTCACTCAGACACCTTGCCTCACACCCTGACGAAATTGATGCTTACAGAAACATAGTTTCCATTGTATTATTTCCTTGTTTGGACTTTAATGACTCTGTGTTGAGTTATTTTGAGGGACAGCAAATTTACACTGTTATACAAGCTGTACACTCACTACTTTACATTGTAACAAAGTGTCATTTCTTCAGTGTTGTCATATGAAAAGTTATAATAAAATATTTATGAAAATGTGAGGGGTGTACTGTGAGATACTGTACTGTCAATGATACTTTCCATGGTGACAATTTTAGTTTTTAATGTTAGTTCACAGCGCATTAACTAATGTTAACAAGATTTTAATAATGCATTAGTAAATGTTGAAATTAACATTAACAAAGATTAATAAATGCTGTATAAGTGCAGTTCATTATTAGTTCATGTTAACTAATGTAGTTAACTAATGTTAACTAATGAACCTCATTGAAAAGTGTTACCCAAATTTTTGTCCCACCAAATTTCTGTCTTTGCTCTCTCCCTCGCACATATTAATCTAAATCAACTGGCAAGATGCTAAAAGCTATACTATGCAATCCTGAGGCACGTACTGGAAATATGCTCATTGTGACTACATATTAAAATAACATTTTAATAGGTTCAAAATCTTTCTATCTAGAGATGTAAATAAATTTTACTATTGTATATTGTACATGCAGATTATATTATAAGTTGTTAAGCGAAATCAATGAGTTTATAAGGCTGGTTTAATCTTTCTATATACTTTAGAAACTGTGACTCCATTATCTTAAATGAATGAAAGACAATAATCTGTTTGCGTTCACACAAATAACTTTTTATTTGAATGTTTCATTATGCGTTGACACAAATGACTTTATTTGAATGTTTCATTGATATAACAGCCGCCACCGAAGACCATGACCCAGGAAAAACTCTGGTTGTGAACAAGTTCTTATTTGTTTGGAATAAGTGCTATTTGGCATTATTTTTCTGAGGGCAAGACATTCGTGGCTTTGTACATGGGCAGTGCCAACTAGCAGCAGTTGAATTGTATGAGACCATTACTCTCCAAAGGCAATTATAGTGATGAACAGTAGGCTCATGTAGGGAGTCATATAGTGATTCGCTTTTGAGATTCACCTAATGTCACCAATGCTGAAAATGGAACTTGGTAAATGGTCTTTTCAAACAAACTGCCTTCTTTGACTCTCCTATGAATTTAAGCTTGACCATCTCATCAAGGACACTTGGTTCCAGGTGCTCCTCGAATGCTGTGTCAAAACAATAATCCAATGAACAAAGGTGACTAAATGTGTGTCCACTCTGGTGAACAAGTAGCTGGAACTGGTGACACTTCTCCTACTCGCATCTAACAAGTAAGCTTTGCCCCACATCTTTCTCTGTACATGAACTGGTAGTGAAAACATGACCACTTCTTTGAACTGCTGACAGTCCATTTGAGGGATCAATACATACACTGGAAAGATGTGAACGCATTGTTATATCTTTTGAATGGTTAGTATGTTTTCTGTTAACATTTTGCCTTTTTGATAACTGACGTTGTGGACAGAGAAGCCAGTGCAGGCGTTGTTGCAGATGGCAGTAGAGACCTTGTATGTGTCGTTGTCAGGGCTGGGTTACATTACTCAAGTTTAGTAACTTAATCTAAATACTTTAGAATACTTTGGAATACTAATAAGTGTGGAACAAACAAAAAAAAGGTGATTGCAAGTTTTTATCTCACAATTCTGACTTTTTCCCTCAGAATTGCGTGATATAAAGTTGCAATTATGAATTATAAAGTCAGAATTATGAGATATAAACTCGCAATATTGAGAAAAGTCAAAATTATGATATAAACTCGCAATATTGAAAAAAGTCAAAAATATGAGATATAAATGACAATGTTGAGAAAAGTCAGAATGATGAGATATAAACTCTAGGGGTGTGACGAGACCCCTATCCCACGAGACGAGACGAGACACGAGATTGGGTTCACGAGACGAGATTTTTATAGTATTTTTAAGAAATCCTCAATAATGAAACGTATGAAGGGAAAATAGTCTTTTATTCAACTGAAAATCATAAAATGCAAAAATGTTGGTGCATTTTGAAATCAACTTGTAATGCATGTCATTTTACTTCTATTTTAATGAATTATTTGCAATAAACATGCAAACACAGCTAATATTTTTGCCACAAAATCAACCAATTGTTTTCTGCCCTGTATAATTTCACATGAAAAATCTCACTGAACTTCTTTCTACAGATTGAACATAAATTAAACAGTATAAATAAAATAAACATATAAATAAAAACTTCAAATAACACTTTAAGTGTCACTTTAACTGCAGTACAAAGTTGACCATTTCCCAGTCACTATTGATTGTGTGGGCTATAAATGTTATATAGCTCTGCGTACACAGAGAAGTCCAACCGTTAGCAGTAATAGCGATGCTTTCTGCCTCTTTAGGGGCCGTTCACATATCTCGCCTAAAAAAGCGTGTAAAGCGCGGCCGCGTCGCTTCCTCCTACTTTTGCAAGCGTTCGGGAGCTCGCGCTTCTGTAGCGTCTGTCGTTGCTATGCAACCATGAACTGTGCTCTCCACGACCTTGAGGAAGTTTCAGCAAGGGATAAATTGATTTTTAGCCCTTGCTTTAGCTTTACTACTAGATATATTTATGGAGATGAGCTATAACAACCCCCCTGTACAGCTATGATCAGCTGTTCGGCTGAGATTTCCATGTTTTGTACGAGATCTCGTCACACCCCTAATAAACTCACATACTAAATTCACAATTGCAAGAAAAGATTAGTATTGCAAGTTTATATCTCCCAATTCTGACTTTATAACTTGCAATTGTGAGTTTATATCTCAATTCTGAGAAAATGAATTCATCATCATCGTGGATCATCCAGGTCATGACAGGACAGTTAAGTTAAGTTGACAGTTGACAGCAATTTTTTTTATATAAATTCAGTCATTTTGTCTTGTTCAGGACAGTACTAAATAAAAATAACAACATTTTTATGATCCCTCTCAAAAGTATTAAAATGTTGTTGAAACTTAACTCCGCTTTTTCAGAGAATCACCAGTTGCTGTTTAAATGACATTAAAATTCAAAGTAATCACTTTGGTAATCTAAAATACTTTTCAGATGTAACTGTAATCTGATTACCCCTCATTTAAAATGTAACTGTCATGAAATACAGTTACTCAAATTTTGTATTTTAAATGCGTAATTAAGTTACTTTTATTTCGTTACTCCCCAACCCTGGTAGTTGCAGATGGCAGTGAAGACCGTGCAGTTGTCGTTGTGGACAAATGAACCACTGCAGGTGCTACAGAAAGCAGTGAAGACAGTTAAAATTCTGTCCAGAATCTGTACAGTCAGGGTGCCCATGCTGACCCCTGTCCTCCGCCGAAAGCAGCAACAGTGAGCAAGTGAGCATTAGAACTGGACCACAGAGCAATGGAAGAAGGTGGCCTGGTCTGATGAATCACGTTTTCTTTTACATCTCGTGGATGTGTGTGCATCGCTTACTTGGGGAACACATGGCACCAGGATGCAGTGTGAGAAGAAGGCAAGCCGGCGGAGGCAGTGTGATGCTTTGGGCAATGTTCTGCTGGGAAACCTTGGGTCCTGCCATCCATGTGGATGTTACTTTGATACATACCGTCTACCTAAGCATTGCTGCAGACCATGTACACCCTTTCATGGAAACGGTATTCTCTGGTGGCTGTGGCCTCTTTCAGCAGCATAAATGCGGCCTGACACAAAGCAAAAATGGTTCAGGAATGGTTTGAGGAGCACAACAATGAGTTTAAGGTGTTGACTTGGCTTCCGAATTCCCCAGATCTCAATACAATCGTGCATCTGTGGGATGTGCTGAACAAACAAGTCTGATCCATGGAGGCCCCTCCTCGCAGCTTACAGGACTTCAAGGATCTGCTGCTAACATCTTGGTGGCAGATACCACAGCACACCTTCAGGGGTCTAGTGGAGTCCATGCCTCGATGGGTCAGGGCTGTTTGGACAGCAAAAAGGGGACCAACACAATATTACGAAGGTGATCATAATGTTATGCCTGATCGGTGTTACTCCCTAAAAAAGTAACTAATTGACCCTTGACAAAGACCCGCCCCCTTTAGTTACTGTTGCTGTTCGTCTCTCATTAGCAATCGCTCCAGCGCCTCGTTCAGCTCCACGACACTCGGTCCTGCTCTGCTTCATACTACAGTAACGTTAATAATCGCATCCATGAACATGATTTCTGTGAGGTCCCATCCCGATTCTTTTCCACTGGCTGTGAGGTGAAGACCACATGTCCCAAGATTCCATGCTCAAACTCTGCGTCATCAAGCTACGCCTTTGTTTTGAATAGGCGACCTCTAGCTCTAGCTAATGATTGCTGCATAGTGTTTATGCATTGGCTGGCTTTGTGCGTTATTTGACGACTAGTTTTGAATCAATTGTTTGATTTTAACAAGTAAAGTCAAAGGTTGTGACAGCGTAGCTTGAATTTTGGGGTTTGAGTTTACTGTTTTGAGAAAGTGAGATAATGTCATAGGAAAAACATTTTAGCAAATCGGACTATGAAAATAAATGCTCTTTCTTGTACTTTTCACCTTTTTATTGTGCTTATCACCTCTTTGCCTCCCTCTCAGTTTGTTTCAAGTCCCATTGAATGCATTTTCTGGCAGAAACTTTCTGTTGTAACACACTGCAACGTGCCAATAACAGGAATACTTGTTGGGAACACTGTAAACCTGCGAGATGAAGGCGGAAAAATGCTGATCGGTTCACTGTAAGAATGAAGTAACACTTAGTTAGATTTCTCTACATCAATACTGTGACTGTCAGCAGGAGTAGTTAAAGGCCATAGCCATTGGCGTGCTGCAGGCAGACATGTCATGCTCCCGGGTGCCAGACATCTTGACTGCATATGGGTCAGACCACATCTGGTCACTCTCCAATGACCAGAGCAGGACTCACAAATCAGATGTAGAAATCATTTTTTGATATAGCACCTGTACTGCTGCAGAGACAATGTCTGCATCAGTGACTGGACCATGAGAGATACCATCCTGCTGTCCTTCGAGCAAGGCCCAGGGCCCCTGCACGCGACTGACTTGAGCCAGACAGATGCTGTAATGGTCCTGTCAGCAGTGGATTCAGCACCTCTTCACAGGAGAAAAGAGGAGAGAGGTGTGTTGATGTTTGTGTGTGTGTCTAGTGAAGCCTCAGGGAAACCATAGTGACGCAATGCAATTCAGACTACATCAAGGAGGTGGACTGGACATTTCATTGTGTTATAGGGTTACTAAATGAATTCAAAGGGGGAGGTTAAGATGTCCTGTATCCACCAGAGGGAGCAAGCACTAAACTTTCTTTGAATATTCTAATATGTATCTATTGAATAATGCCACTCAGGTCTACAAATAATAACATAATTAATATAAAAAATAGAATATTGATAAAAAATCAAAACGTGTAGAAGGTAACCTGACTTTATTATTATTTGTTTAACTGACCTTTGTGTTAAACTGACTTTAAAGTGTTTTATAGAATTCCTTAATATAATTAGTAATACAATTCGATAAAACTGATCTTTTATATAATTTTAAATGAATAATAATAAAAATAAATCCACAGTCATTTGCTTTTATTTTTTATTATTAATTTCAAATCCACTTCTGCTCCATAAAAATGTTTCAAAAGTCATTTTAATGGCAAGAAATTAGAGTTTACCTTCATTACTAAAATATTTAAATGCAATTCCTGTCTCACAGTGATATTAAATTCATGGGTAACACTTTATAATAACATTGATAACATTTGTTAACATTAGTTAATGTATTAACTAACAAACTGATTGTCAGGGTTATCTGCTGGAGTGCCCTTAACAGCCATTAGAGGGCACTCAACCTCAGACCTCACTTCATACACACAATACATTTCCCAGCAGCCCCAGATCTAGCACTGATTGCACACAAACCTGCTATGCATCACACACACTATTTAAGCACACTGCACATTCACAACTGTGTGAAGTCTTGTATTACCCCAGCATGCATTTCTGAGCGTTTAATCCTATTTTGTCTTCCTGTTCTGACCCTGCCTGTTTCCTATTGTTTGATCCCTTGCTGTCTACCCTTACCCTTGCCTGTCTTACTGGATTGTGATTATATGCTGCCTGTCTTGACCTACTGCCTGCCTAGCGACCACGATTGTGCCTTTCCTACGTTAATATGTTTGTTGGTGTTCAATCTACTGCCTGTGCGACAACACTTATTTGTGAATAAAGCCTGCACGTGGATCTGCACCTATGCTGTCTTGCACCCATTCATTACACTGATCATGAGCAATATATTTGTCACTGAATTTGTCAATGTTTTGTTAATGTTAGATAATGAAAATACAGTTGTTTATTGTTTGTTCATGTTCATGTAAATGTTGAAATTAACAAAGATTAATAAATGTGAAAGATTAATAAATGTTTTCAAGTGCAGTTTATTATTAGTTCATGTTAACTTATGAACCTTATTGTAAAGTGTTACCAATTTTTGTCATTAAAATGTCGCTGTAATTAAATCCACTGTACTTACCTGTCCAACATGAGAATTCAGTCTGCTGATATGATCTGCTATGAAACACAGCCACATAATACACCAAAATCTCTGAAAGTTCAGATCAGAGGATATCCGGCAACTCTACTCCATCTTTTGTCTGGACAGGTTCATTTTTATGACATATGTTTGTGATTGGTGGTGGGAAAGCCGTATCCTCTCACTCTGTCAACTGACAGATGTGTGTGAATGGTGTCGTTGTGAGTGATGAGGTGAGACCCTGGTGTTGTGAAGAAGCCGTACCCTTTCACCACGGCGGCCTGATTCACAACACCAGCTGCCCTGCCTCATCATGAGGTCTAGGTTCATCACCACTCTCCTCCGTGTGGATCCACCTGCCAATCAAAACAAACAACAAAAAAAAACATCATATGCACCCTTGACTGATTGTACTATATCAAATTTAGATAAAACTACAATTTAAAGACAACTAACAATCACCTCTGGCTTCTTGATTGTAATATTTGAAACATTTTCTATAAAGATGCTATGAAAAGATTTGTATTGTCAAAACAGCTATACAAATTCCTAGGTACATATGCATGAAAATAAATATACTCATGTATAAACACACTCTTTGATGTTAGCTAATTCAATTTTAGAATCCGGAAAAAATCATGCTGTTCATTTTCCTGAATATTTTACCTTTTTTTTTTTTTTTTTTTTTTTTAGAATTACAGTTACTTTTTTTTCATTCTTGCAGGACACAAAAATTTGGCAACACTATATTTTACAGAGTCATTGTTGCAAATGTTAGATGTAGTTACTATAGTAATAACTATAAATTACACATAATTACATGCAACTAACTCTAAACCTAACACTGTTGTAAGTATATGTAGTTACTTAATATTACTCAATACTTCCATGCATAATTACCATGCAACAAATACACCTTAAAAAGTGTACATTTAAAAAAAAAAAATAATAATAATAATGTAAATACATTGTAGTTAAAATAGTACAATATTCAGTTACACTTTATTTTAAGGTGTCTGTGTTACGGTGAATTTACACATTTAAGTACTGAGTGATAATAATTAACTACATGTACTTACTATAGGATTAGGGTTAAGATAAGGGTTTGGTTTAGGGTTAATTGCATGTAATTTTGCATAATTTAAAGTTATTAATTCAGTAGCTACATGTAACATGTGTAACAATGACACTGTAAAATAAAGTGTTACCAATTATTCAATACAAGTTTTACATTCTATATAAAATGACACTATAATAAGGTCTCATTTGTTAACATTAATGTATTAACTATCCTGAACTAACGAAGAGTCTTACTGAATCTTACTGAATAAAAATAGTCATGTTCATGTTAGTTCACAGTGCATTAACTAATGTTAAATGAGACATCTTTTGAGCTTAAAAAAGTGTAGTAAATGTTGAGATTAGCATTAAGATTAATAAATGCTGTAGAGGTATTGTTCATTGTTAGTTCATGTTAACTAATGTGAGCAAATGAAACCTTATTGTATAGTGTTACCAAATTATTAATTTTATACAGTAAATATTACTTTAAATATTAACTTAATAGAAGTTAAAGATTGTATGATTTAATTTTTTTTTAAGGTATTATGTACCTTTTCCTACTGGAATAGTACTTACTGATTGATTGATTGATTGATTTATTCTCATTTCTCGTATAATATTTAGTATAAATAAATTTTTTCTATACAACAAATTAATAGACATATAATAATATACATTTCAGTGTTCTATAAGTTGAAGAAGCTGTTAGTATTCCACCACACACAACATTAACCAAAATGACCTCACATTACAAAGCACTCTGCGTGACCCGTAGAACAAAAGGTGCAATTACGGTGTTCACCACACTGGGGAATGTTGACTTCCTGATAAATCCAGTCCGGTTACAGGAGAACCTCCAGGGTAGAGGTCTTCTGAGTGTGGCGCTTATGTTTCTGATTTCAGCTCAAAGACTTAAGTGAGTTGAACTAATTCAGTGGAGGGTTTTTTTTCTTCACAGAAAAACGTCTATTTCCTGTAACTTTATTATGTGGCTGTTCTACTATCCCATCTCTATCCACCACAGGTTAATCCAAGTTAATTCCTGCACAGATGAACATGTCACAGCACATATAATATCCAGGCAATACGCTCCCCCTTCTAATCCTGTTTCATCAGCTCGCATGCCCTTTATGGTCAATCTAATTGCGACAAAGCCCACATAAGGGCTTTTGAGCCAAGAACTTCTTTAAGGTTTCAATTAAAGGCCGTGAGAGGCAAGAGATTTTTGGATGTCTGCCAGTGTCCTTCAAACACAGACTGTCACAGCGCAGACTTGAAGCCATAAAAAGAATAAAACAATACATGCAGGCACGCTTTAAAACTTTGAGCAGGGAACTTTAAAAGTATAAGCGTGTTAGTGTGTGTGTTACAAAGTGATATGTGACCCCTCTTTAAGACGAGGAGAAATAATGCGCTCTCTTGACTCACTGCCAGCAGTCGGAGGACTTTAATACCCTTATTGAAGTTAAATTTTCAAATTGACCTCAATTATTTGTGTGCATTTAATATTAAGTCCTCTGATATCTTCATCCATGCAGATTTCACCTCAACAGTGTCACTGTGCTACAGTGACTGATTTTTAGTCTTTTTAAAATTAAGGGAACAAGATGGGACAACTCCAAACTATTTTCTACATCAAACACAATGTGGGGGTTTTGATACTTGATATGTTTTAAAACGGCTACATAACAGTATAATACTTAAAGTTATTTTGGTAACAATTTACAAGGTAACACTTTACAGTGAGGTTCATTAGTTAACATGAACTAATAATGAACTGCACTTCTACAGCATTTGTTCATCTTTGTTCATGTTAATTTCAACATTTACTAATACATTATTAAAATATTGTTAACATTAGTTAATGCTCTGTGAAGTAACATGAACAAACAATGAACACCTATATTTTCATTAACTAACATTACCGAAGATTAGTAAATAGAGTAACAAATGTATTTGCTCATTGCTTGTTCATGCTAGTTAATATATTAACTAATATTTAACTAATGAACATTTGCAATATGGTTAAATTAGTTAACATCAACTCTTGTTACATAACAATTGGCAAAGCATTTGTTACAATATTTATAAGTCTTTGTTAACAAGTAATTAAGTAGTTTGTTAGTTCGTTAACTCAGGTCCATTGAACAATATTAACAGATACAACTTTTGATTATAATTAAGTATTAGTAATTGTTGAAATTAAGTGTTTTTACACTTTAAATTATTTTATGTATTCATTTTATTGATGATTTTAAAATATTTATGGAAATTTTTCCATCCATTTTACATCTTTCAAGGTGTAAAACATTTTTAACAATATTTTTGAAAATATGTATGAATCATTTTTAATCTATTTAAAATGAAATTCAGTTTTGTACAATTTTTGGGTTACGCTTTATTTTAAGGTATCAGTATTACAGTGTGATTATACATTTAAGCACTGAGTATTAACTACATGTACTTACTATAGGGTTAGGATGAGGGTTTGGTTTAGGGTTAATTGCATGCTTGCTTGGTTGGGGACACTTGCTTGATCTTCAGCAGTGTTTTTGGTGTGCCTGCATTGGCGCCGTTGTATGCGAACTGAGCTGAGCTGGACGATTACATCACTGTTTTCTCCAGTGCTGATATACATAAATTAACTAGAATAATAACTATTGATCTTTGCAACGGAATGAATCCATACATTTATATAGAATAAGCTGGACAATGACACCATTTTCTTTAAGAGCTGCTGTGCAGCCAAAAATTATTAGCCGATTATTACAGTAAAGCTGCTTTGCCACAATTTGCATTGTAAAAAGCGCAATATCAGTAAAGGTGACTTGACTTGACTAGTAAATACATGTAACATATGTAACAATGACACTGTAAAATAAAGTGTTACCAATAAAGTGTTATCTATTTTTGTTGTTAATGTGAATAAGAAAAATAACTACTGCACTCCAAATCCTTCTCACAGAGACAGCTATAGATCTAATGGCTCTTGATATTGTAGAGTGACTGTAACTCAGCAGAGATATTTTGCAGTGATGTTTGTGCAGCAGTGCTCTTGACGGACGGCGCTCTGGCTATTTCTTGCTGAAGCACCAGCTGCTCTTCTGACAGTCTGTCTGGTACATCAGAACCAACTCATTTATCTCACACATCCCACACACGGCACACTGACAAAACCAAACTCAATGTTTCATCATCATCATCTTGTTTGTATGTTATAATACTATATCGTATACAATATGTGAAAATGTGCAAGTGTACTTAATAATGAAAGCTTTTAGATTTTTTAGATTACCTGACAAAACATTCTTTATAGTGTAACAGACATGTAATATAGATCTGGAGAGAACATATGTAATTTGTTTCAGGTGTAAAATGCCATTCCAATATACTTACTTTAATGGTCAGTGGTCTACGTAAGAACGCATAAAAAACGAATATGTGAAAGAATCAGCAAAAATTTTAACAAATATATATTAGCAGGGGCTTGTACGAAAAAGTACATTAGTAATAAGTGGTGCAGTGATGTTGTGAGATAGTAATACCATAGTGTTTGATATATTCATGTACAATGTTATTTGAATGGTAGTTCAAGAAACTTCCAAGAATATCATGGTAATGCCATGATTCATGTAAATCCATGTAAGTATCATGGTGTGAAACTTCTTGATCAGTTTGCGTCATGAATATTGATTGCATGATCAGATCACACATTAATGAAACATTTTCCATTTTTTGTGTTGATGGTGACCATAGAAATTAGTGCTGTTGTGCTGTAAATAAATTCATACTGCTGCCAAATGATCTTACACACACACACACACACGTTTGTTTTGCTATCAAAGTGAGGACATTCCATAGGCATAATGGTTCTTATACTGTACAAACTGTACAATCTATCCTCCTACACTAGCCCTACTCCTAAACCTACCCATCACAGAAAACTTTCTGCATTTTTACATTTTTTAATAAACATTGTTTAGTATGTTTTTAATGCTATTTTAAATATGAGCACTCATATTTCATGTTTACGTCGTAATACCAGTGTAAAACCCATGCCATTATGCAAATTTGTGTCCTCATTAATCACAATAACACAAATTAGTGCTGTAAATAAATTCATATTGCCGCCATATGATCTCTCACACACACACACACACACACAAACAAGCAGTTTATTCAGTGTATGGAGGCATCCTTCGCCATTTTTCACAGAGGACAGCCTGGCTATATGTTAAGAAAAACTGACTGGAAAACAATCATTATTGTTGCAAGTTATGATTTTTATACCCCTTTCTATTAGTTATTAGACTATATTGAATACACTAATGAGTGCTAGTCACAAATAACATTGTTATTTACTTTAAGAGCAAAATTATTTGCCAATTATTACTGTAAAGCTGCTTTGACACAATTTTCATTGTAAAAAGCGCTATATAAGTAAAGGTGACTTGACTACTTTTACACTGTAAAAATATTTTAAATTAGTAATAAAAAACTGTAAAAACATATTATATACATATTATATGTATAAACATATATGTTTAACCTATAGGTTTCCTTACTATATAAGTTGAAAAACTGTAATAGATCTAATGAGACGTTCATGTAATTTTATAGTAAAATACTATAAGTAAGTAAAGAAGTTCAACTCATCTTATAATTTACAAAGAAATGTAAAATTGATCTTCCCAGAATTCTTGGTGCGACAGCACACATTTGATGAATTTTCATTGCAATTACTTTCGTACTCTTTTCTTATTAGGTATGCACATTAGAGTTTTATATTACATCTTCTGTTGTTAAATTAATGTTTATTGCATTATTTTAGTGGCGTTAGATGGTGTTTTGTATTTGGCTTTCTCTTTTCCATCTGTGTTTTTAAGGTGGATATCAATATATTATAAAGTATAATTAAAAAAACAGATTTTAGTAATTTGGTATATTAGCATTATTTATTTTTTTTACTGCGAATTTAAGTTCAATCTGTAAAGCCACATTTTTTAAGGTCCATTTCTGCATTTATTAAACCATGAATTTCATGGATTTCTTTTTCTTTTCTTTTTTTGTAGTTCACTGCATCTTTTGTTGCTTAACTACACCCAATTAGAGTATTATGAATTTTTGCTAGGCAAACAACTCCTCAGACAGGAAACACGGACAGTTTGTCATGCTTGGTCTGCTTGCTAAACACTGGCCCAAACATTAATGGCTCCTGGCCGTAATTAAAGCTCTTAAAGAAATTACCCTGAGCTGAGTTCTGTGTAGGCTGCTGCGGGGGAGGATTCCATGGCACAATCCCAGGCAGCCTTGCCTTCTCAGACACGGCCGAGTTTGCATCAAAGTTCTGACAGACCGACCCATTCCTTCTGAGCTCTCCTGACAGCTAGGCTTAGTCAGCAGAGCGCTGGCCCGCCCAGCTCGCATTCTGGGACTTTACTTAGCAGTTTCAACATATCTCGAAGTCCCAGCAGGAAACCTAACAGAAGGATCAATCAAACAATTACAGCAACAAAGAATCAGACACAGGCTGGACATGTCTGGATAGCTGACGCTCTGCCAAAATACAACTGTAACAAGAACATGCAATACAATACATTGAAAGAGTCAAATATTACCTTACACACAAAAATAACATGATTCAGTCAGTAAAAAAATTGAAATAAAATAATAATAAAACATTTTTATGCAGCTGTTCTAGATGGTCCAGATAGCTACACATAATTAACTCAGGCTTCAATTTGCATTTATAGATGCTTTTTTGGGTTTACTTTTTATCAACTGGACAACGAATGAATACATGAATATAATATAATCAACACAACAATCAGACAGATTGGAACAAAAACTATGGTATGTGCTAGCTTAATGTGGATAACTAAACTGTGTGTGTGTGTGTATGTGTGTGTGTGTGTGTGTGTGAGTGTACTTGTTTTGGCTATACTTGTGAGGACCAAATGTCCTCACCTACATTGTGAATTACTTTCACAACCCACTAGTGAGGACATTTGACTGGTCTTCATTAGATAAAAAGGCTTATAATCAACTAAAAGAGGTTTTTATTTAAATCTAGTAATGGTACCATGTTTCTGTGATGGGTATAGGAGTAGGGGTTGGGTTAGGTGAAAATATCATTGTCCTGATATAAAATCAATGGAAGTCTATGCAATGTCCTCACCAAGATAGCAAAACACCTCTGTGTGTGTGTGTGTGTGTGATTTTGATGGTCATTTTAAAGGCATCAGACAAAATGGCAATGCGGTTTATACTCTTATCACATTCACTGCAGCTGCCAAAGGCAAACTGCAAGGAAAAGCGAAATGGAAAAAGATCATTTCATCTCGCCTATATACTTTTTGGGGTAAAAAAAAAAAAAATGCTGACAGACATTTTAGGAACCCAAGGATGCCATTTTGAAAAAAACTCAATATGATTCATAAACATGAATGTAATTTATCCCTAAATATAGTTTAGTTTCTAACAGCTAATAATAATTGCTGAGCTTCAAACATGCTTAGACATGTTATCAGTTTACTGTAAATATGACCTGTTAATTGGTAAATGCAATCAGGCTGAAATGCCTGTAACTTACTACTGTGCAGTGCCCGTTTCGGACATTTGCTTAAGTGTAAATCAAACTGTCTGTGACTATCAATCCAATCAACGAAAGGGAAATGCATATTAATGTTAATGATAAGAGAGAAATTAACTGTGAAAATAAGCTAATACCTATTTCTTGCAGATCTAGCAGATCTATTTCTTGAATCTATTCAGCCAGAAGGCAGTTTTCTCATTACTAGTGAAATCTTGTGACAAGCTACTGGTCTGAATCTTGCTTCATACATTAAAGAACTCTTCTGTAAGTGGGCAAACCACACAAACACACACACAAACTGTCTTGTCTGATGGCCTTGTGATCTCCAGACTGTCAGTAAACGCATGGCATGATAGTCCCCTAGAATGTGTTTTGTAAAACAGTGCTGCCTCTGCCATTTTTAGTTTTTCAAAAATGTTCCCCATTGTTTGCAAGGTAACATACAGATTATAAATATTCTATTAAATATTCTAACGACTAAATCTAATTATTGCAATCATTAAAAAAACAGAATGCAGGAAGATCAATTTAAGCCAATCTGATTCCATGCTGCATGGCTGTTTCTCCATTTCTGTGTTCCCTGCTGTAGTCAGACAGTAAGAAACAGCCTCTAGACACAAAATGGCTGTCTTCATCACCCATTACACGCTGCTGTTCGGCGTAAAACGGATAGCAATGCTAAATGCTACGTATGCTTTCTGCTTTGTCCAATATCACTAATGGAAATACTGTCTAGTCACGTTTCTATCCCTAACTTATTATGCGAATTTAAATTCTCTTCAATGCATGCTCAAATGAATGAAGATAAATTCTTAAATAGACTTGTAGGCTGGGGCTTATCTGGACCTGTCTGTATCCAGACAGGTCTGAGAGCCTGAGAGTATTTGTGCTGGGCAGGCGTGGCACTGCAGTCAGAAAGAGAAAGAGAGACAGAGAGAGAGAGAGAGGGAGAGAGAGATGTTTGTTTGTGTAGAATGTGTGTGAGAGAGCGAGATAAAAACAAAACAAGAGAGTTTCCTTTTACATTGGACCTCTTATGCAGCACAATAAAGTCTTATGAGTGTGACAGCAATGTCGCAGCACTTTTCTGACCTCATTTTTGCATTTATTAAGGAAAGGAAAGGAAGTACAAAATTAAGGGAAATTGTGTTTCAAGCTAAAAAAGGTGAAAATAACGGTAGATCACAAAACAAAAGAGAATAAAAGGAAAAATAGATTTAAAAAAACGAACAAAACAAAATAAGAGAGTAAAGGGAACAACAGATCAGAAAAAAAACAATTAGAGAGAGTTAAAGGAATGTCAGACCTAAAAAAACGAAACAAAAGATAATAAAAGGAATAACATATCAAAAAACAAAACATAACAAAATAGAGTAAATGGAATAACAGATCAAAAAAGCAAAACAAAAAGAGAGTAAAAGGGATGACAGATAAAAAAACAAAACAGAACAAAAGGGACAACAGGTCAAAAACAAAATAAAAAAAGGCAAACAAGAGTAAAAGGTATGACAGATCAAAAAACAAAACAAAAGATAGTAAAAGGAACGACATCAAAAAACAAAACAAAAGAGGGTTAAACAACGGATGAAAAACAAGAGTAAAATGAACAACATCACAAAACAAAGGAGAGTAAAAGGAACAACAAATCAAAAATAAAAAACAAACAAACAAAAGAGTAAAAGGAATGACAGGTCAAAAAACAAAACAAAACAAAAGAGATAAAAAGGGATAACAGATTTAAAAAAAACGAAACAGAAATGAATTTGACTGAAAAAATGTACTCTGTCTGTTTGATGACATGGCATGAATCTGAAAGGAGAGAGTTACTCTTCCTCAGTTACACTGCACTTCTGAACACATTCACTTTAAATACTTTACCAACCCAGCAGATCTGTTCTACTGATTAGATCGACCAGTTCACAAAAGCTCATGAAAAAATCCAGCCATAACAAACAGAACAACTATTTGTCCACTGCATCCAAAAGGGAAGCTCACTGGTTACATTAAACAAGTGTGATCACGTTTAATTTATTTGAGCTATATGTATTAAATGAAGTGGCAAAGATAATGTTTTTTTTAAATGATGGGAATAAAAAAATATGGTGTAATATAATTTACTTTCTGTATTAAAAATATATTAGGTAAATAATCTTCTACCTTATGTCCTGCTAAACTGAGCAGACGGACGGTAAGGACATTCACTGGAAATGCTTGAGAAAGTCCATTAAAGTTGTCTTCTGCTAATTAGTCCCGCTATAGGCCTCCCTGTAGAATCCACAAAATGCAAGTCATTCTGCAGCCATTCCCTTCCCCCTCCTCCTCCCCCCATCACGATCTTGCCTAATCATCATCGCTATTAAAAAATCCATAATGACAAGAATCTGTTGAGCTGCATGGTACACGATAAAATCAGTCATCTTGTAGAACTGGATTTTGATTGACAGCAGACTGCAGACCCATTACTGTGGGCGGATCAGAGGCAGGAGAGAAAATCTACTCTAACATGATGTACAAGGCACACGACATTAACTGCATTATGTAACGATTAGCAGTTATGGCTAATGATGGCCAATAGGTTGCTAAATGATTCAAAAATAATGTTTCAATTTAGTGCCATTAAAAATGTGGTCCAACAAAGCATTTTCTCAGAGCTCTTCAGTCGTTTGGTGTAAAAATGAACACTGGATGAAGGTGTATTTTGTGTTTTTTAAATGACTTGAAATTGCAACATAAGTGATTTGAAACATGATTCAAAAGCAAACAGAAATCACAAGAACAAGTAAAATACTGTATCAACAAACTACGTTTTTCTGCTTTTAACAGCTTTAAAATTATATTACATAATCTTAGAATTATATTTGGTAACAATATATTTTACAGTGTCCTTGTTACACACGTTACATGTAGTTACCATAGTAATAACTACACTACAAAAAAGAATTGTGGTTTAACAAAGTAATTTACGTAGATGCCTAAAAAGTTTGAGTTCACTGAAATAAAATTTTTTATTTAGGTTAAATCAACAGAAACTCAAGATATTACGTTAATTACCTTAACCACATTAATTACCTAAGCTGATTTGACAAAAGAAAAAAATGCTTTAATTAAAAAAAATCATGAAAATAATTTTTTACAGTGTATAAATGACAACTAACCTTAACCAAACCCATAATATAAGTATAGTTAATTAATACTACTTAATACTGTATATTTACATCTTAAAATATTTTTAATATATAGGCTATTTTAATAAGTTCTGCAAATCATTTCATATGTTTTGCAATTAAATTAACTACTAAGTTCAACTGTAGTGTTTTTTTTTTCCAAATTGAATTAACAATTTGGAATTAACTGTGATTTTTGCTTCTAAAAGGTTTATTTGTGCATTTTAGAGGTTTAACAGTTGCAAATTGACAAATTAGAATCTGTTCCAAAAAAATAGTATTAACATAATTTTCTCAGCAATAAATCGAGAACTTCCTTTAAGATTTTCATGAGAGTTTATTTAATTAACCAACAACATGCACTGAAATAAATAAATAGCTGTCAAAATGTAAATAAATTGAGTTCATATTTGACTTGGAGCACTTAAAAGGAGCCTTTTAGTCAGTCACAGGAAGCAAGAAGATTTAGCCGAAGCCTAAAAAGACTGAATTTATTTGATTGATAATCTGATTACTGGTGAACACAGCGCGAGCAGAGAGAGACCGAGGAAATAAAAGAAACGAAAGGAAGCCTGCATGCTGTCGGGGTTATATTTGCTGAAAAGATCTATTGGTATGCCAGCCTGGTGCTTTCACACCATTCAAAGACACACACTCGCTCTCACGCGCACTGACACAATGGACACGCGGCTACTCTTCTACCTGTCAGTCTAAACAAAGAGAGGAAAGGAAATACAACTGTGCTTCACAACAGACACTGCTGCTGCTGCAGAGCTGGGGCGGCGAAACATGACAAAGCAAGGAAAGTTTTGCTGTAAATTTGATTTGTTGTCCCCAAAACACACCGAAGATGAGAAAAACTGTCAAGAAAAAAGACCAAGCACTTGCAAATAATTGTAAATGATATTAATAATAAATATATTAATTTATAACTAGTGTAATTTAAAACTTGTATATTTTAAATTTAATTTTAATCGGTAGCACTTTACTATAAGGTCTCATTTGTTAACATTAGTTAATGTATTAACTAACATGAAATATCAATGAGCGATACATTTGTTAAAGTGTTTATTAATTAATCTTTGTTAATGTTGATTAAAATATTGGGTTACACTTTATTTTAAGGTGTCAGTATTACAGTGTAATTACACATTTAAGTACTGCGTAATAACAATTAACTACATGTACTTACTATAGGGTTAGGATGAGGGTTTGGTTTAGGGTTAATTGCATGTAATTATGCATAATTTATAGTTATTACTATAGTAAATGCATGAAACAAATGTAACAATGACACTGTAAAATAAAGTGTTACCAAATATTGTCTTTCATTGTTTGTTCATGTTAGCATGAACTAATGCTAACAAATACAACTCTTGTTTTAGTAAATGTTGAAATTAACATTAAAATAAGATTAATAAATGCTGTATTGTTCATTCTTAGTTCATGTTAACTAGCCTTTTTGTAATGTGTCACCCTTAAATCAGAATTATATCAAATTAATTAGATTTTTTGAATTTTTTTTTAAATGGTTGCTTAATTATTGATCATATGGAGCAATCTTCTCATACATTCAGTAAAAAAAGTATATTTTGCATTCCGTCTTAGTGTAGATTAAATATGATGATCATGTGTTTCATCTCACACAACAATAAGCACAGTATGAGTTTTAGTGTCAGTTGATACTTTTCCAGCTGCTGTTCATAACGATGAAAACATAACAAGAAAATAGTTTGTCATTTGTATCACTTCTTGAGATTTTCAGTGTTGAATATTAGTTGGTTTTATGCAAGAAAATCATTAAAATATTGGAAAAATGCGAGATTATTATTGCAGTATACTTACTCTTTAGAGGATCCACAGTCTTGTGTAACATCATTCAGGAAGCGCCATTCTGACTGCTGGAAAAACACACACACACACACACACACACACACACACAAGAGACATTAATATTTAAACTTTATTGACAAATATCAAACAGGCACTAAGAAATATTTTCAACGTATTGTTGACAATTATATAGAATTATAAAACAGCAAACAAATCAAAACTAAGGTATGGAAAGGCTGTTGTAATCGCTCTCCAATTTATTTAAAAAGTGATATAATTAAATATTTAAATGTCAATTTCAGTTTCTAAAGGGAGATTCAGTTGAATGATTTTAAATAGAAGGTTAAATTTGCATGACGTGATTTGGAATTGCAGTACAGGAATCCTGAACACTTGAGGAAAATCTATAAGATTTCCACTCACACACACACATTTGAATACACACCTCCACACTCAGTTCAGCATGTTCAAAAAATAGTGAAAGTTCATTCAGGAATGTTTATTAAAAGGGAGAAAAAAATAATTCAAACATAACTATTTGATTGCTCGGTCAGTGTGATTGGAGCACTTTTTTCACTGAGAGTGACAGAGAAGAGACAAATACAGCAGGCAAAGAGCAAGAGAGATCGAAAGGGGGAGTAGGAGGACATCAACACAAACAAACAGAAAGGTAAGACTGTAGAAGAAGACAACGGTGTATTTCTGGCTTTGTCCATGAGGGGGAGGGTCAACCGCAGCCAGACTCGTTTTTCAAAGTTAACAGTGTCATTAATCACCTGGCTCACACTCGGGCTCGATATCAGATTTAAGCCATATGATTACACTCATTGATTGAGCGGAGGTTTTCTCCAGCTGCCTGCTCGGCGCTGTTCCGGCCCGATTGTTTATTAATTGACTAAACGATTCAAGGACAAAAGCTGACAAACTGGACCATGAATAATTCTCCCTTCACTTGCACTGCAAATCACATGAATGTATTAGTCAGGCTATAATTTTCATGAAGAGAACATTCACTCTAATGGACTTATGATTTGTGATCGTGTGACATCGGATGCAGCAATGACTCATCTTATCATCGCTGAATATGAAATATTGTTCTGTTTCCAAAGAAATCCCCTAAAATGTTCCTTCAAAGACAGCATCACTTATGTTTGTTAAATAATCGCTGATGCAAAAAGTGAAATATTTATCAATTATGTGTACTGTACTGTATACTGTAATAAATAAAAAGAAATGGCTATATATATATATATATATATATATATATATATAAAACATTTGTAAATTTACCATATCATTAGTACATTTAGAACATTTTCAGGAGATTGTTTTTTAGAATGTTTGTTTAAAATCTAAAGATATCACAGATATGACTGATAAGTGAAATATTTAGATAGATAGATTGATAGATAGATAGACTGACTGATGATTGCTTTATGAATGAATGAATGAATGAATTAAATATTTATACATTCTATTTATTATTACTATATATTATAGACAGACATACAGATAGGTATTTGTATTATAAGTATTTTATGAACTACTATTTTTTGTTTTAGTTTTTTAATGGAACATTTAGCTAAAGATGATGGTAATCTATACAATTGATGTAAAAGTAAAATAAATCTTGATTTTTATTACATATTAATCACTTATTACTGAGATTGTAAATAAAACAGCATTATCAAAAAAGCTAATTTCTTTAGTCAATAAGCTATATATTTTTATAAAGCTACGCATTTGCACATTTGAAAGGAATTTTGGGCTAATTTCTGGAACGCCTCTGAACCAGGTGACCGCTGCAGACACACACAGCATGAAACACACACAGTAGAGCTCAGCACAGCCAAACAGAGACGCTCTCAGCAGCTAGACTGTCTAGCACAGCTGTTTTTCCTCTATGAGGCACACGCATGTTGATTGTTTCACAGAACGCCATTAGTGACTTTAAAGATCGTTTGTGGTGTGGACTGCAGGCTGATAGACGGTTAAGTGTACAGTACATTAACCTTCTCTCTTTCAGATAATTGCTGGCTTCCTGCATGCTGATTCAATCTGTGAGGTTTTGCTTCTTGCATTACAGGAAATGGTATTCCTTGAGCAGATATTGTTTTTATAGAGTATTATGATTTGTGTTGATTACAAAATCACTGTTACCACAGTTCTTTTTACAACATGAATATGACTGAGGATTCTTTTTAAAAGAATGTGAATGAATGAGTGTGATTTTGTGATTTAGTCATTGACAGCAAAATGCTAAATGAAATATATATATATTTTCACAGAGATAATTACAATTAATTCCATCACACTGTTGATTTTAATTGAGATCTTCAGAGATATTTCTCTAACAGAGTCAAGAAACGCTTACAGCTCAGTGGAAGCTGATAAAAGAATATCTGTCCACAACCTTTTAAAATTAGGATGGGAAATTGGAGCAGCCAAAAAGGAGACTTTAATTTTACAGAATTATTGCGACACCCAGGGGCATGGAGCAAATGATTGCTGCCTGTTCTAAATTGTGTAAAAATATAGTTTCCATACGGACTAGGCCGTCACTGCCGCTACTGGGGCAACCTGTATCATTATCTAGATCAACACATCGCTCCACATAAAGAGTGACTCAGAGTGTAATGGTGTTTAGAAGATAATTATTCATACGAGCAGTTCAGTGCAGTGTGATGAATGTAACCGAAGAAAGAGCAGAGGAAGGAAACTCTAAGAGAAACAACTGAAGACACACATGACAAGAGTGTTAAAGACAGAACTGACGGAACGGTTGCGATTAACATTTTAAACCTGCTTTCAGACTCTTTCCTCATCTGACTCCCCTTCCACAGTTCTTGACACTCAAGGGATTATTTTTCATTTCATATTTTTCATTTCATTTCATAGGAGTCAAGTGAAGTCTGTTTCTCAGAGAGGGAATTAAAATCGGAATTGTGAGTACATGCAGTTGAACGTGTATATGTGTGTGATGAAATGATCAAAGAAAAACAAAATGTCTCTTATTGGAGATTCACTTTCTAAAGCTGGAAAAACACTAAGGTGACAAATTGTGGACACTATGTTGGACAACAATTCCCCGTGAGAACCAGTTAAATTTCATTCCATAATGTTTCATCAACTATGGGAACATTTATGTCAAACAGGTTGATTTTTAATATATGGGCAGTTTGAATTTGTATTACAAATTTGTTCAAGTTTGAATGTGTCAACTTTCTTGGAAATGTGTATGTTGTAGTCATATAGTTAAAAATAAATTAAAAATATTGGTTGCATTTTTAAAAAATAATATTCAAAACCAATTTCACAGGCATATTTGTTATTAGGGAAGTGATTTACATCATAATTTCCACCACAACAAACAATTTTGCCAATAACAAAGTTTAATCATTTATTTTTCCAAAAGTAAATGTAGGCCTACTCGTTTATTGAGCAGACATCTGTGTCAGTGAGGATCATACTTGAGATACTTGGGTGGTAATCAGATTACAGTTACATCTGAAAAGTATTTTAGATTACCAAAGTGATTACTTTGAATTTTAATGTCATTTAAACAGCAATTGGTGATTCTCTGACTCTGACAGTCTGAAAAAGCGGAGTTAAATTTCATGTTTTCGACTGTTTTCATGTTTTGTTGTTTGTGAGTCATTTTATAATTGTAATAAAGGTCACTGCAACTTTTTCTCACAATTAGTTTTTTCCCCTCACAATTGTGAGTTTGCATTTCACAATTCTGACTTCTTTTTCTCAGAATTGCGAGATTTAAACTCACAATTGCAAGTAATAAAGTCAGAATTGGGAGCTATAAACTTGCAATGCAATAGCTCATAATTCTGAATTTTCTCAATATTGTGAGTTTATATCTCATATTTTTGACTTTTCCCAATATTGCGATTTTATATCTCATAATTTTGACTTTTCTGCAATTACCATTTTTGTGTTTGTTGCTTATTAGTTTGCATATTACTAGAATATTGGCTGTTTATTAGTACTTACTAAGCACAATAGTAATGCTTTATTCTGCATGACCTTATTCAACATTCATAATCCTACCCAATACCTAAACTTAAGAACTAACAACTAATAAACAGTAATTTAGGAGTTTATTGAGGGAAAAGTCGTAGTTAATAGTGAATTCCCTATACTAAAGTGTTACCCATTTTTCTTATTCTCTGCAGTCAGAATTCATGGAAAGGAAGCATCTGTTATCCTCAAGCAGCAAATGTAAAATTGCTGACAGTTCGTGGCTAAGTTTGGGCCCAGCAGCAGAAAATCCCCCACCGAGGAGGTATGGGTGTGAAATCCATTTAAGACTGCCGCGGGCACAAGCAATGTCATCCTGTAGAAAACAGGCTGTGCAAACTACTGCTACAAGCCCTTTGTGTGTCACTCTATCACAACTGTGGAGAGTAGAGCAGGATCTAATGTGTTTGATTGCTGAACGGATAGTGTGAAGTTTAGTTGTACGAATATGAATGTGCGATTGTTTTTATACGGTGAGGAGAAGAGCCAGAGAGGGAGTGCAGAACAGAATTACTTCAAAGCTGCGGTTATTCAGGTCTTGCCATCTATTAAAGCACACATATTAAGAGTGCGTGAAGAGCTCTTCTGGATTATAGAGCCACGGCAATTCAGGTTTCACGGCAACCGTTTCCAAAATCTGCTCGGATCCTCGCTGCACTCACGGTTCATATAAACCCACTGAAGAACAGTTCAATGGCATATCATTATTGATTTAGGACAAAATGTTCATCTTTGTTACCTGATGTCCATTTTGTCTGCCTGTTTTGCCTCGAGTGCACAATTTCATTATTGCCATCGCAGTTTGTCTTCTGGCATTCCATGAAAAATGCCAATTATCCTCATGTCATAATCCCAGTGTCGACACACTCATGATGCCGACAGCACACTAATGCCATGTAACTAATCCTCTTATACACTGGCAATGCAATTTCAATGCATAAATATTGACTGTTTTTACAAATTTCCTCTCCATTATTCATAAATGACAAAGCAGAACTCTTTGGGATTTGGACCTGCACGTTTGTGGATTCTAAGAACAGTATTTTGAAGAATAAATAACAGTCGAGCAGGGGTGCGTTTCCTAAAAGCATCGTTAGCCAACTATGGTAGCAAGATCCATTGATCTCTGTTGGTAACGACGGAATGTGTGAACATAGTTGCTTTTGCGAAACGTACCCCAGACCAGTTGCCCCAATATCTTAGAAGAAAATGCATTTTTCTGGAAAAAAAAAAACTGTTAAAGATACAGAGACTCAAATAAGTAGGCCATTCATAGGCTAATTTCGAAAATAGCAACATTGCTCAAGCAACCCAATCTCTTGAGAAAATGTAACCATTTTATGTATTGGCAAATTAGTGGTTAAGTAATATGAATTTGTCCGATTTGAGTCATATGAAAATAAATTTTTTAGCTAAACCTAAACTTCGGCTGGGGGTGAGCAGATCTCACAAAAACGAATGAATGAGATCGTACACAGTCATACAAATTTGCGACCAATTCGTTAAAATATAAAATAGTTTTGAATTGCTGGCTTAACCAATAGTGTCTTTATATCTGTTCACTGACAGTTGGTGAATGTCTAAAAAACTGTTTGATAACATGAAAATATTCATTCTTTTGGCTATTCCATTTGTTGAGGCTAGAGGCGCAGAAATGACGCAAAAAAATACGAAAGCTTCAGCGCTATACTAAATTATCCCAATTAATTCCAACAAAAGATGTCATATAAATTTCACTCATTTTAGGCTTTCACCCTCCCCTGCTCAACTGAGTAACTGAATATTACATCAATTTCTCAATCCCAATTTCCCCTGACATCTGTTAGGCGCGCTGTCTTGGGCAGAAAAAGATAGCTCCTACTGAAGATAAAATCGAGTAAATCTTCAGCAGTTTTAACATGGATTTATAGTGTGATTTACGCTCCTGACCCTTTTGTAGTATGTTAAGCTGTAGAAATGAAAGTACAGGGAATGGATGGAGGGGGGGGGGGGGGATGAACTGAGGGAAGGGATGGAGTGAGTTCATATGAGGCTGAGTCTACAGTTCAAGCTTCAAGCAAATTCTTCCACTCTACTGAACACAGAACCGATGACTCCGTGAACTACAAAGCATTGAGAAATATGGCATAGGATTTGCCAGTAGTGTACTCATATATTTCATTTAAAGTGGATCACCACTCCCTACTACTCGATTTTTTTTATGGGAGGGTACAACTCTGTGCTTTGTACTAGAGTCAAAAATTAGTACTTTAATCCATATATGTACAATGAGATAAAATATACATTTTAAAATAAGCTGAAGAATGCAAATACACCAAATTTACATCAAATTCATCTTTGTTTGACACATGGAAGTAGTTTCTATCCATAAATAGCGTGCATCTACTCTTTTAATACATTCTGATTCATTGCAGTTTGTTGCATTCTTTCATTCTGCAGTCTTTGAGTCAATTGGACCAAAAAGCAAAGGATTTGCTCCTAATAAGGAACAAAAGGGAAGTATATACTATTGTGTTGTGTACCAAGTCCTGTTCTTCAGATAAGAATGGTGCACTATACCGCATCACAGTTCTGGCACCGGCATCTGAAAGCTGAAAAAAAAACCTTCTGTGATAAAGGCTCTTACAGTTAGTAGAGCTACGAATAGATAAAACCAAGGTGAAACCAATAAAAAAATAGCTCAATTAAACCTCAAGCAAACTCAGCCTTGTCAAAAAGAACTAATATTATCCTTGTCATAATAATCAAGAAATTTTCCCGCCATAACTCCCGTGGTGATACCTCACCTTTTGATATGGAAATAGGCGAGCACGGATTCTGCACTTTTTTGTTTGGCAGTTGAGGAGGACAATGAGAGGAGGGAGAAACGGAGGAGAGAAAGAGAGAGTGGAAAGGCCAGACAGCTCCTCGGTAAATGAGTGTGATGGAATGTGAGTCTTTGGGAAGCGGTTTACAACCGGCAACATGGTTCGGTCTTGCCACATTATAGTAAATGAATGAATGCGAGATGTCCACTCTTACAGTCATGTGAACGTTGAGGATGGATAGAGATGAAAACATGTAGTTCAATCACAACAAATTCCATCTTATATTTAAAAAATGCATAATCATGTGGCATGTAGGTGGTGTGAAGACAAAAGCAGTCGTCGTAATGGTTTCTTGAGGTACGATTTCAAACGGAATTTTGTTTGTTTAAGCCTCCATCGTTCATTTCGCATCGCTGATAAGCTAAACAAAATCATAAGAACGATATAATGTGCAGCATCAAGTGTAGTACAATACAATAAATCTTACAGAAATCTTCAAGGAAATGAAACTAGGTGTAGCTAAGACAGCAAAGTATAAAAGAAGAAAGTGCTTACCTTTGTGTGTAAGTGCATCAGAACACTGGAGACTCACAAACACACACGCACACACTCACGCACGTCCTGACGCGAGCGACCAGACAGACAAGAGAACCCATCATTGTTCTCCACTTTCTCCACCCACACAAAGCCCACGCAGCGAGTGTGTGTGCAGATACGCAGGAGCAACAGAGAACATACACACACATACAGGAACACGCATGTGTGGTGTGTCTGAGTGTGACAGCGTGAGAGGCTGCACACAAAGAACTCAGAGGAGACTCCAGTGCGGTCACATGACACGTGTGTGTGCCCGAGTGCGGTATGTACATGAAAATACACGCTGGTGCGTGTGTGTATGTAAATGAAGGGGAAACAAATGAAGGGAAACCCTACACACCACCATCAAAGAGATGTGGATATAGAACACGTCTGTTTTACGAGGCCCTCGGGGAGCGCAGACGCTCAACGCACACACACAATCATCCCTCCCTGTATTATTAATAACTTTTAATGGTTCCATTACATGGAATATTGGCTGTATTGCTGTAGCATGGATGAGTGTCAGAATTCATAAGATCAAGCGAAGAGAGAAAAGCCCCTATTCAGCTTACTCTCTTATGTCCCATCATTCTGTTGAACACTATATCTATGTCGATATAGATCATTTCATTAACTGATACATAGATATGCTAATTAATGTATGAAATTGTTACTAATAGCATATTTGCTGGCATGTAAATGTATTACGTTATCGTGTAAAATAAAGAAAACAATAAACATCACAAAAAGAAGAAAATAGAGAAAGAAGACAGCAGAGAAGTGTTTTTTTCTTCAGTCCCTAACAAGCTAAAGATCTGTGAATTGGTGTGTTAAATAAGAAAAACACACAAAAATATGCAATGCTGTGAGTCTCCAAGACCAGGAATAAAACCACTGGATAGTGCATATAGCTCAGGAACGGAAATGGGAGGCTAATTCCGGCATAGGAAACCAATCAATGAGAAAAATGAGGTAGTGTATGTGAGAGAGAAAGAGAGAGATCGAGATGGGTGGAGGGGGATGGGAGGCATGTTATCTCTTTAATAGACTAATCAGCGTTGGTATTGTGCATTTGCTCTGCTGAGAAGCTTTTGTCTGATATCGGCATTATTGTGGCACTGAATAGAATTTAGTATTAGCGAGTACTGTGCTGAGGATTAACCAATAGAATAATGCATGCCAATACATTCCTTCACGTAAAGGCGATTTTCATAATAACATCATTGACGCTAATAATAATGGCTTGTTTTAAATCAATATTCTGTAGATTTAAATGAGGGTTTTCTATACTTTATTCACTTTGAACACTCATGTTTAAAGGGGAAATTGTTGTATTAAAGAGTTTTTAAAGGAGCTCGTTGGAGTTTAATTATTTTTATGAAAAAAAAAATGGTCAAAGAAATGTGTATATCCAGTGATTAAATATTGAATTAATGTGGTAGCTGAATATTTTTGCATATTAACATGACTGTGATAACACATTGAACAAGCAGAATTCATAAAATTGAAAAAATAAACTGATAATCAGTTCTAATGTGCGTTTGCATTGCAACATAATAGAAAGATCACTGAAATTAATGTCTAATTTATGAATTCATGAATATTAATCATGTTTTATTTGTAAAACTCGCCATTGTAACTCTGCACTAAACAAACAAGTGAAGGAAACCTTGAATGTTCAACATGTAAACGCAATCGAATCACAAAACCTCCACTCAGCCAGCAAACGACACACGTATTCGCTTTACGTACAGGTGCTGTACACACACACACACACACACACCTTTATCTCCTGACATCTTTTAAAATGCGTCTAACATAATTCGCATTGCAAACAGAAGAAAAATGTGTTAATTAGAAAATGAATTGCTTTCAAATTGCCTTTGTTAACGGTTATGGTTTAGAGAACAAAGACGAGGAACCTCCCTGATGCGCTGGTGATTCTGCCTACACACTTCCTGCTCTTCACCATATAGCGCACATCCATCCTCTGAGGAATTCTCTGTCAATCACAGAGCCTGTGGGCAGCTCTGCCTCTACGGCCATTTTGTGAGCGGATCCTCATGGAGGGTTTCGTATTATAGAGATTAATGCTATTATTATTTAACGATCCAAAAATTCATCTATTAATATGAATATATATATTCATATATTAATATGAACTCTATATATATTATATGTTGAAGTAAATGTAGAATACTGAAGAATACCAAAAATATTGTCTTTGTCTTACACTCTTGATCCAAATACTGTTTTTATAAAACAGCTAATAATGGCCACTGACATTGGAATAAAAGTCAGCCACGCATGCTAAGGTGCTCTATGTCATACATCCCAGATAACAAGGTAACAGAAATAGTTGGTCTTAAATGTATCTTTGCTTTGCAGTGCCGCTTGTTTACAAATTACATTAATTGCCTCTTATACAAGAAAAAAACTGTGTTACACAACCACTCACAGACACACAGCTTAGGTAAATCCTCATGGTTAGTCCAGCATTTGGTTGCGTACGGCACCACACCCAAAGCCACAGTGAGCATATGGAGCGCAACTGAGTCCAAATGGTACACTGAACAAGTGCTACAATCCAAATAATGTGTATGAGACCTAAATCGTGTTTTGTTTAGGGAGACTTTTAAACATAGCTTAAAATGAACCTTGACAGATGTCAACATGAGTCATCTTCAATTAGGATAATGAGAAACAGGCCTAAATATAATTCAGTCTATGGCCATTTTAAAAGGTTTCAATATGGTGGAATTTTTCTAGACGCTCATCAGTCAGTGTTTCTTCAGGGTGCGATGAATACACATACAGAGAAATGCACAAGCACAACCAAATCGCTATTTGTAGAGCAGCTAGGCATCAATAGGGGCCATTTATTCAGGACATCATGCAAACCCATGTATGAATTACACGCTGGGCGGAACCTTATTGCTTTATGAGGCTCATTTTACATCATCAAGCTGCCATCATCATATGTCAATTCTTTTCCCAGAATGACATCAAATGTGCACCACACACTTACGCATATGTATCTGCGAATAATGTGGTCGGCCGACACTGTGCTAAACGTTCAACGCAATATTCAATTCACTTGATTCAGTACGTAATTCATGTGCGCTTCAAATCCTTTATCTGTTGATAAACTAAATGCATGGCGAATGGTAAATACCTTTCATAGTCACTGATGCTCAAAAAACAAATCTAAGATTATGAGCATGCAATTTTCCTTAGTGTATCTGCAATAAAGTGTGTATCTGAGGATGCTGTTTGGTAATACGTGGTAAATGGCCTTTCGCATTATGGTAAGCTGAGAACAGGAAATGTCAGTGTAGACTCCTGTGTGGATGGACGCAGGTGAGAGATCCAGGCTAATGTACCTGGGTTCCCTCAGCTCACTAATGAAGCCTCCCACTGACAAACACACACAGAGATACATAGCACACATACATTTCCTTTACCTAAATACACAGTATTTCGTGTTCTGATTGCACATACACAAAAAGATATATAGATTCTTGTGAATATTACACATTGCACAGTGAATTTGTAGCACAGATAGTATTTTGATAAAGGTTCATTTGTATGCAGGTCAACACGAAGAGTCGACTACCGTCTAGGCAAGGTGCCGCCACAGTGCGACCACACCTGACCTCTGTATAGTTCTCTTAGAGACATTGGCCTCCCAGGTTTCCCCACATTAAAACTACAGCTATTAGACCACAGAGGCGAAGTGTTATCTACGGGGTCTCTAACTTGTTTCTCACTTCTAGCCTCAAATGGCTCTATCTACTCCATAGGGCAGGGCTTACTGGAGCTCTCTGCATCTATAGAGGAGCTGTACCTTCGCCTAAATGAAAAGGCAACTTATATATTCATAACGACTCCAGCTAGTTTTACACTCACTGCTTTATCTCACCCAAAGGTGTATGTATGAGAATGAGTGCATATGAACACATATGTGTCCATACGTATATATTTGCATGTGAACCGCTTCCGATTCTCTGCGGTGTGAACAGGGTTTGCGCAGTGTTTTCTGGACAGCGTTTGCGGTGTTACATAAAATCGATCGTATTAAGACGTGCGTTTCTCTCGGCCACATGCGTTCTGCGTATTTTCGAAAATTCCGAGGGCATCTTTGAAAAGTCTCATTGTTTAAGGGAACCCAAAGGGACAGTCCCTCGTCCACATCACGGCTTGACAGAGAAGTCACTGTTCTTGGTGTGACACTACAGTGGACAGGTTAGCATAAAAATGTGACAGACCGTTATAAAAAGAGAACATGCACTTTTAAAGGGTATCACCAGTGGTGTGCACAAGACACACACTCCAAATAAAGGAAGTATGGTCTGCAGGGCCTCAGGCATTAGAGCGTACACACATAGACAATGTCAGTGAGCGTGTGTACTACATATATTTGTCTGTGTGTGTATGTGTGCGCGCTTGCTGCCTGCACTTACCCCTCGGATACCCTCGTGATCTTTGCAGACAGTGGTGTTGATTGTGTCCCGTCGCTTCCATGAGCGTCCCAGCTCTGATCTCACACACACTCTCTTTCATACTTCCTTCCTCTTGCTCTTGTTCACTAACTATGTTTCTTTCTCCATCCTTGCTTCCTACCTCCACTCACACACTCACACGCTCCAGGAGAATGAGATCGGTAGCCTCACCCTGGCACAGAGAGTAGAGAGACACATGGGAGGGGTGTTTTGTAATCTGCCAGGTTGTACCACCCACGGGAGAGCGCTGACAAGAGGGGGAACGGGAAGAGGGGAGGGAGAGAGGAAGCCATGAGCGTTCTCCATCCATACCATCACCGACACCCTCCGTCTGACTGTGAGTGGTCTCTCCCACCTTCCGATTGGAGCTCCTGCCTTGTCTTCATTAAAATTCAAGCAAAAAAAGAGAGTAGAAACAAGGGGAATGCCTTCACACTGGAGATTGATTCAGCTATTGGTATTTGCCTAAAACATAAGGATTAGGATAAGTCATCGAAACATGCTAGAATGAGCACGCTACCACTGGCGCGCTGTGCGTGAGCTGACGAAGCAGCGTGTGTGAGCGTACATGACAGTAGTGTCACTGTGTGCACGGGAAAGTGAGTGTCTGTCATACAAAAACAGCTTGCCGAGTTATCACTCAAGCAGATAAAAAATAAATCAATGCTAATGGCACTAATTTGAGGGATCATGTGCCTAGGGGTTGACGCCATGATGACGGAGTCTGTGTTTCTCACTACGTGCTTCATTAAAGCATTTCATTTACTCACTGACTGGAGTCTGAACACAATGACTCCATGCCATGATTTGCAGGAAATGACATGTCAATGCAGTTACAGTGCGCAGAATGTGTGGCTTAGACTGTGTGCGGCTGCGTCTTGCATCTGGGTTTGTTGGGTGGGGTTTTTCGCTTTGGCTTTTGAGCCAAAAGAAAACCAGATATTGTCTTAAAAGCACTTTTTTATTCACAAAGCTTGGTTATTTATCTGTCGGAAAGCGAATGGAACGTGTGCTCGGATCGGCGTGCGAAGATGCATGAATAGCTACATTAGCCGTCCCGTCACCCATCACTGTCTTCAGCAGTCACTAAAATCAATGACAGAAAAATGTTTGGAGAGCTCAGCATACCAGGTAGTGTTCCTCACGCCATATCTCCATATCCAGACCTTATCGAATCCGAACTCGATAGGTCAAAGCAGAAGGGGCTCAAATTTCAACATGTATGCAGTCAGGATTATAGAGATTGAAACTGATCCCTAGGATTAAATAAAACCATGGGTGTTGTGACATATCTGAGCACCTTGGGCAGCACGCTAAAGATAATTTGATGCGAGTCGGTTGGGCGTGTTGTATTGGGTTTGATTGACATAAATCCCTGCAGTTAAAACAGCCAAAATCCATCAAGGCTCATGTTGACAGGCTGTTTGATTGGCAGGTGGGTGTGGGAGGGCAAGTGTAATGTGTTTAATTGCATTTGTGCGTAATGTTGTTTGACAACGTGAAATCTTGATATATCTAACACTGAACTACAGACGGACAATTTGTCAGCTATTTAAATGCATAGTTGCTGAATTCTCATGCCTTTTTCAAGTCTTTTCCCATGTGCATGTGTACATACGAGCTTTGCGTGTGTATCTAAATGGTCTGAGCTGCACACATTTGAATTTACATGTGTTAGTGCTTAAGATTTAAGTGTTTGTAAAAGACTGTTGTGCGTGTGTTTGAAAATAGAGACTGAATATGGTACTACTCCCTACCCCCAACAAAGTGAACACATTTACACGCCTCACTGCCACCCCGCACTACTGACACTAACAGTGTGTGCGTTTGCATATTTGTGTGTGTTTTTACAATTATTAACCTTGTTAATACTTCCTATGTCAAGATCTTAAATGCACCATAGACTTTCGTGGCATTAGGAAGCATTGTATGCATCTGTGTACGTATGTGTACATGAACCCGGTGGCTATTGTATTCATTCACACCATCAGATTGCCTTTTTTCCCTCAGTTCATTCTCAGTCTCTTAAAGAGGTGGTTCTGATATAAAAGACGAAGGCTGTTTCAGGCGGTTTGGCAGCGGGCACACCCTATAGGAACGTTTGTCTGCCTCTTGTCTTCTCCGCCATGCCACAGAGAGGATATGATTAGCCAGCACTACTGGAGTTTGATGCAAGGATGGAGGAGAATAAAAGCATGTGGGGGATGGTGGGAGGAAATTGGTCATATATGCGTTTCTTTGTGATGGCCCTATTGATTTTGATGTATCATGAGACAGTGGTGAGGTTAGGCAGCAAGACGGAAGAGAATTAACAGCGGAGAGAGGGACAGGCGACAGATGGAATCAAGAGAGGTATGTATGGAGCATATAGGGGAGACCAGTGCTGATTGTTACATGGAGAAGGGCTCTATCTCAGTAACTGTGAGTTTAGGAGTCAAAAGACCAATTACACAAATGTGTTTTTTCTAGCAGCTGTTTCATAACACCAACTTTAGTTCAAAAGCGTTTTAAAGGGACAGTTCACCTAAACATTCTGTCAAGTTCAAACCCACCTGTCAGTCCAACTGTGTATGATTTTCTTTCTTCTGTGGAACATAAAAGAAGATATTTTGAGAAATGGTGTTGTTGTTCATACAATGGAAGTCAATGGTTAAGAAAACTGTTTGGATTCCAACATAGGCCTACTTCTTTTGTGCTCTTCGTAAAAAAAGAAAGTCATACATGTTTGGAACAAAATAAAGGTAAGTAAATGATGACAAAATTTTCAGTTTTGGATAAACTATCCTTTTAAATTAGAATCATTTTTTTGTGAATGCTTTTTATATGTTAATTTTCCATTCTTCTTTTTTCATTATTTGTTTTGTGTTTCATAAAGACCCTGATATACTTCAAGTGAAATCGAAGACTGAAGCAATGAGACATAATTTCGAAAATCAGGAGTTTGTTTCCGGAGTTCGAAACATCTTGCCTATAAGCAAACTCTGGAAAAGTTCGCTCAAAACACTCAAGTGACCATTGGTCCATAGTAAATGTATAATAGGTGTGCTTTGAGGCTCCGACTTCTTTGATGTGGACATTTTCTCCAGATCATTTTTTCTGTTCAGTCCATCAAGGTCAGGCATGACTAAAAACATGAACACACTGGAAAGCTGTTTTATAGTAGAAATTGAAGTAGTAATTCTAATTGAAAACATGACACTGTTATTCATGTTTAATACTGTAAAGCTCATTGCTTTAAATGAGCAAAATCACTCGAGTAGTCATGTAATATGCCTGTATATCAGCACGGCTATGAGTGTGATCTTACATTCATACAAGATTTCGATGGCACGAATGTGTAAATAAGAAATAACAATGGAGTGTCTTTAAAACCCTATTTTGAGCAGAACTACTTCCTTCCGCCATAGATACAAATCTCATGTTGACAGGTTGACCAAGCCTCCGTTACTAATTCTAAAAGGAATGTTGAGTCCCTTCATTAAAACTCACTGTATTTTGTACAGTATTATTGAGAGAGAGAGAGAGAGAGAGAGAGAGAGAGAGAGAGAGAGAGAGAGATCACCTGAGCAAGCACTGTGTCTGATATAACATTCACTCTTCAGGTCGATGTCCATAATATTATATCCATTATAAAAATCTGTTTGAATGTCCGCTGAGGAAAGTGATGTTTGTATTTGTAAATTTTTACAGTTAAGGGAATTTTCCATAACAGAAAAAACAATGTCCTTTGTTTAAAAAAGTCCCTTTCAATTTAAAAGTGTCTTGCGACTGACTCATTCACTCGTAAAGTTTGCCGCCATCTAACGGTGTATTAATGTAACTTTCACTCAATCCATATTACGCACTAACAGACCCTTTCTCAATACCAAATAATATTACATAAAATAATATTTATTGAACAACAATATTTAAATTAACAACAATAGTGATTATAAATGACAATAGGAAATAAACACAATTGTACAATTCAGTCAAACATATAAAAGTTATGCTATACTAGATGCAAGTTAAATATAGCCTTAATATTAAATTATTAAATTTAGCATAGCCCAATTCGATTTGCTCAAAAAAATTAAATTATATCTCATGTTTAACCACTGAAAAACACAGTGGCAAATCCCAGACGCAATGGCCAAGATGAAGCTGTTCTCGGCGGGTACACGAGCACTGAACACCTGCTGATGGCCTGGAGTTCACATCTCCGAAAACGTCTAAACGAATTGTAAAAGACAATATTCTTGCCTAAAAAAGCTCTTAAAACTACATTTCGTGGTACAACAAGTATCTGTAAAAAAATACAGAGGATTTGCTCAGCTGCCATGACTGTAGCTTCAAGTGGAGTTATGCATATGGTGAAAGGGTAGAAGTGCTGTTATCACTAGAATATAGCATGGTTCTCAGCCAATCCAATTCGAGAACCAGAAAGAACTGTTGCATAAAGCAATATATTGTATAAAATGCTATATATAATCGTGAAATGACCAGTGCAGAATTGTAGAGCTTGTTGCAGAGATTGTTATGATCAGATGATTTCTTAACTTGTTTTCTCACTAGTCATTTTTTTGTCTTAAGTTTGTTATTGAGAGCAAAATGCACAGCAAATATTTACATATTCATATAAGCGCCGCTTCCACTAGCATAAGCCATGTTGGGATGTTCGCTAAAGGTTGTGTGCACACCAAATGTGAATATTCGCATCGCCTTACATGCTCTAGATTACTCGTGGGATTACTTGTTTTCGCATCACGAATAAAAACATTCGCGAATAAAAACATTGCATGATGATGAGTGTCTTCACGCACGTCCAACTTCCTCGCTTTCTGTTCTCCAAACTATCTCCTTTTTTGTCCGTTTTCAGTTGTGTCGTAAATTTCGGGGTATTATATGGCTACAATAATGCTCTCCTCCATTTTTCCATACAACCGGACATATGAAACCGAATGCGTCAATAAGCTCTTTGCTGATTGGCTTGCACAGCAATGCGTCATGCGAATTTCTAGTTGAAATTTTTCTTAATATATTTGCAACTTTTCAATGACTTTGTATTTAATCTATTCGCGCAAATAATTAAATTCACTTTTGGTGTGCACAAAATATACCGATGCTCAGGTATTTTGAACTCATTTTTAATCCCCAAGCGATTAATGAAAATTAACTTTACGTTTTAATGTTTTGTTTAATGACAACTTGTCCCATACAGTCTGAAACGTGCTGCACTATATGTGTTCAATTAACTATATATTTTTTCTTGGACATAAATAGTAGAATAGCTTTTTATAGTGAAGACTTGAAGGACTTGAAAAATATTCACTGAAGTAAAAACTTGTCCCAGCATCTTTCATATTTTTCCATCTGCAAAGAACCATTTCAATGAAAAACATAATTTATTACACTATATGATCTATAAGAGAATCATAGAGGGTGAATAAAAGAATAGCAGGGAGATGGCGAGAAAGAGAGACAGATGGAGAAGAGAAAGAAAGAGAATGTGGGAATATACATTTCCTCCTGTGATGGCGAATGAGGAAGCTCCATTGATTTGACTACATCATGTGACATCCCCTTTGGCAAATGTTACAGTCTAAATAGAGCGTATTTTGTGTGTGTGTGTGTGTGTGTGTATGTGTGTGTGTGTGTGTAAGCCATCACAAGCTCCATAGACCAGCTCTTTTTCTAATAGATTCCATCTGTCTGCCCTAAGCCCCCACCGAGCAGGCAGAGATACTGCTAATGTTTATGCTCACACTTCTGAAAAGATGGAGACCCCCGGTGCTTGTTCTCAAAGGCTGGACATCAGGGTCACCATAGCTTATCATATAAAGATAGAGTGGTGTGCAGAAGTTAATTCCGTATTAACATTACTAACTTAAGTACATTTGTCAGTAACGTGACATTAGAATTGTTTTTGAAACACTATAGTTTGTCCAGTAACAAGATACTTTTACAACAAGCTGTAATGTTATTGTGTTTTGTCACACAGGGCATTACAATCACAGCTTTTCAGCTGAGCGTTACAAGACAATAATCATATTTGACCTGATTCATGTTAGTGAATCGATTCATTTAGATGGTTCCTCTAAATAAGCTATTCAAGGACCAAATAAATACAGTAAATCATCATCAGTCCCCACATCTTCTTTTTTTGTAGTTAAATATTTACATGTTGTTTTATATCTACGTTTTTGATGCCGCTGCCTAAATCATTGTTTTCTAGTTTTGATACTTTTATTTAGTGTAAATTTATCAGAGGTTGATGAAGTACATAAGCATTTCATACAATGAGATCTTTGCAGATTTAGCTCACACCCAACCTTCATTAAAACCTATAGGATTTTCTTTTACAGTAAACGATCCTAGAAATGTAACATTACTAACTTACTTTTCACACATCAGTTCAATTCCTTCACAGGCTCAAGCTGAGAATCAAATTGCTCCTAGTTCTTGGCTGATTTTGAGTAGGACATGACTAATTCAGCGAGATTCGCTCCAACAGGATCATTAAATCAGTGAGTCATTCACTCAAGAGCAGCTGCAACTGGATCATTTATCAGTTCAATATAATAAATGGTTCAGTGTGATTCGTCAACCGACTGAATGGAAAGGAATTGTCTCAAAAGAATGATTCTTTCACGAATAGGACACAATTATCAGGTCTCGATTTCTTCCGTTCAAAATAACAAGGAACATTTTGTAGCAACAAATTTTGTTCTAAATTGTGAGGTACATCCAAATGTAACATATTTTTGAAAAAGAAGAACTATTGATGCTTCAACCCATCATTTGTTGATTGGATTTTGAGATGTGGGTGCTGCAGTCAAATATGGCGGCAGATGAATGCAAGCTTACAGAGGCAATAGCTGCAGTGCAGTTATTTATGTTCTGTTAGTTTTGATTTATATGCTGTTGAATGTTTGATGATCACATTAGCTTAATTCTCTACACTCCGTCAAGTTAACGCATTCTCATTCATTTGTTTTTGGATCCAGAGATGATGACGTTTAACAGAGAAAACGTGGAAAACTTGTCTATGGCGAAGAAGTGTGGTGTCATAAATGATGAAGAACATTCCATGTTTTCTTGTCAATGGTGGGGAAATAGTTAATAGCTTATAGCTTAACAAGTTACAGTTTCAAAGTAGCTTCCCCAACATTGCATTGAGTTCGCAATTTATCTCCTTGTGGTTGTGTGGTGAGGATATGACCTGCAAATTAGAACTAAATTTGTTGACTATCGCTTCATGGAGTAGGTTTAGTTGGAATCATGGTCCAGTTATAGGGGCTGCTGGGAATTTATCCTCTCATAATCAAATAAAAGCCACTTATTCTCCTTATTTCCACCAAGATGCTGAAGCCAGCACAAACACCAGGCTCATCATACACTGAGGGCTTGTTAAATATGCTTTGCTGTCTGATATAGACATTAACTGATTTCAAGTATGGCTCTGTGTGTGTGTGTGTGTGTGTGAGAGAGAGAGAGAGAGAGAGAGAGAGTTGAAAAGTAAAGAGCAGGCTGTCAGTTTCCCTGGCTCTTGAAATGCATGGCTGCCCACATGCCTGTTTGAGATCCACCCAGATGTCTCAGGCCCAGCTCAACCCTCCTGCTCCTGAGTAGGATGAGAGGATGTATGTGCGTGCATGTGCGCGCGTGTGTGTAGGTAGCACACAGACAATTGTCAAAGCTCAGCTATTTAAAGCCAAACTCCACTGCAGTTGGAAAAAACGATGGGAGTGAGAGAAAGAGAAACAAGAGCAACAAACAGGGAGGAAAATCCTTTCAACCGGAATGAACAGACTCGTCACTTTTTACTAATCAATGAATAATCATCTAGTACACAAATAATCAAATTCCTCACATTTTTGTTGATTATTCTATTGTAAATGGCTACCTACACTGTGTCTAAAACAAGGAAAGTATGGAAGATCATTTTTTTTCTGAATGGTCTGACATGATGACACATCAGTATTCACATGAATGTTGAGAAATGGCTACAGGAATAGCAATGAGTGCATGTCAGAGGCAAATGACAGAGCATATTTTATTATTTCATTATACAGCTCTCTGGAATATTTGATTATGATTTGGTCAACAGCATCATAGAGCATTCAAATATTTTTGCACAATTGATCTGGATCTGATTGCACTTTTATTTCGATAATCCATTTTAGATTTTATACTAACTATTAGTAGCTTTGCAACAACATGCCAACTAACTCATTAATTTTCAACTAAATGTCTTCTAACTTTCATTAGTAGCATGTTAGATTAGGGTAATAAGTTGACATAATTACATAGTAATATAATTGCAGTTACTTATAGTGAGTAGAATGTCTGTTGCAGATATTAAGCAGAAAGTCTACTAATACTCTAATGACCAGTTGACATGTAGTTGGAAAATTACTTATAGTTAGTATAAAATACCAGTGTTATGTAACTTGTTAAGAAAAACACGTGTTAGCATCTTTTTGTTTTCTTTCTGGCCTTGGAGGATTTAATATTAATTTTAATGAGAACAACATCACTTAGAAGAGCAAGGAACCTAGAAAGTGATGTGAAAGAACTAATAAAAGGAATACATGTTACTACGTAGCTACATATGTTAATTATAAAGTAACTTGGTTTGCAGATTAATAGTAATACATAAATTAATACCGTAATGTTTTGCAGTGTTCTGCAATGCTGTAATATTTTACCAATTTAATTGTCATTGAATTTTATGATATCTAGACCACTGCTGACAGAAAAAAACAAAAAAAACACATGATATATTTTTCAAAAGTCACATAATCCATCTTTCAGCACCAGGAACAGAGATGGCAGAGATAGATACCCATTTGCATATCAGGTATCAGCTGTAGGAATGAATAGATTTAAAACAAGCATATTTTTCACATGCAAATGAAATACATATAAACATAATATACAATACAAACAGTAATTAAAAACATAAGACCCCTTTGTTTCGCATACACGATTATTAGTTAACATCATTTGCTGGCTAGTGGTCTATCATCAAAATCACAAATCGTTATTGAAAGTGAAAGTATTTTTCTGTAATATCTCTCTTTATAATGGTGTTAAAAGCATATAAAAACCTGTGATAGTGTAACATACACTATTACACTTCAGTGCAAACATACACCCACCATGATAACCAGATGTACTATAAAATATGATTTCAGTGCCCTTGGGGTTGTTTCTTTTGTCTGTGATTTTCTTAACAGACTCCATTTTGCCTCCAGGACAGTGGTTTCATTGAAATTACATAACAGACAGCATCCATTAGCATTTGCTTTAGATCTTCTGAGTCATAATAGAAATCTGGGGAAGCTTTCACGTTTACACGGGCTATTACTGAGTGACAAGTCCATAGGGCATGTAAATTTGCTGTTGAGTTTATTTTCACGCCTCCATTCTATTTGCATTATGTAGGAAGAATACTGGACGTTTGGAAAGGGAGAGGACCGTGGATCGCAAGTGAATGGTTAGAAGCACTTAACAGCAAGAGATGGGTTTGGTAAATGTCTAAATGTCCAGACTGGACTTGCCTGGAAGTGCAATCTCCATACCAGCCATCCTATTGACCCCTGCTGAACCAATGAGTGTTTCTCTGAGCCGTGGAGGAAATTGCATTCACTCATGTCTCCAGTCTCGCAGCTCCCCCTTATCAGCTCTAAAATGAGTCAGCACTTCTGTTCAGCCTTTTCTCTTTCCCCAGCCTCCGCCACCTTCCCAGAATACTGCGCAGGTTTCCAGACTGAGCTGGGCCAAGTGTTCCCTTAGGAATGGTAGGAAAGCAATGACCAATAGCAGCCATCATCATGCTAGACATGAGTCAACTACAGATCACTGCACATGACTTCAGTCCATTGTGTCATTAGCTTGCAGGGGAGGATGAAGTACACTCAAGTACTTGAGTAAAAGTAAAGACACCCTAATAAAATATTACTCGGCTACACTTTATTTCGATGCTCACTTTAGACAAACATTTACCTTTAAGTACCTATTAGTAACCCAACAGTCTACTAACAGTTTTTTAATACTCTAATGAGAGTTAGTTGACATGTAATTGGGTTTGGGTTAGTAGAATAAGTTGATGAGAGTTAATTATAGTCAGTATAATGTCTGTTGGGGGAGCATCAAAATAAGGTGTTAGCAGATATTAAGCAGACAGTATACTAATACTCTAATGAGAGTTAGTTGGCATTTAGTTGCAAAGTTACTTATAGTTAGTAGAATGTCAAAAGTGGACCATCGAAATAAACTGTGACCTATACTCACTTATAATAATCAATACTGAAATTCAGCATTAATAACTTACTTTTCATGGCATTAAGTGTGCACACTCAAGCTTTAAAGATCTCTCGGTTCTTGGCTCATTTTGAGTCAGATATGAAAAATTCTATGAATCTGGAGATTCGCTCCTTGACTGGATCAGTGAGTTGTTGTGTTAAGAACAGCTGCAATCAGATCAGTCCAATTTGTGAAATAATCATTCAGTGTGATTTGAGAACCAATTCAAATGGTTAATCGAAAAGAATCTTACAGATTCCTGAAAAATGTACTGACATTTTTAAAACGTAACACTCAAAATACTTAATTGATTTGAGTAGGTTTTGAGTTGTATGAACTAATTTATTTAAATTTAGACTAACTTAAGTTTAACTGAGACTGGGCTGGGATTTCCATTTCCCAGCCCAAGGCACTCGAATGGGAGAATAAATGCTAAAATTAAGTGTTATATAATGTTTTGTTTTGTTTGTGCAAGATTAATAGTCAGGGAGATTTAGTAGTGATTAATGTTTTGTTATGCTAATTAAGAAGAGTTTCTATTAATGTGGGTTTTTGCAGAGTTACCTTCATGGTGACAAGTGGTGCATGTGGTTTGGTTTGAGAGGAGGTAGGTTACATTATTTTAAGTTGCTGTACCCACTTAGTAAGTATTATACCATGATATTGTTAACAAATTAGCAAGTTGACATTTTCTGAATTTTCATAGGGTTTATAGTAAAGCAAATACAGTGGTGCTCAGAATTATTGGCACCCTTGGTAAATATGAACAAAGAAGCATGTAAAAATAAATCTGCATTGTTAATTCTTTTAATCTTTTATATATATATAAAAAATAAAAAAAATCTAACTGTAACACTGTTCTTAAGTTTCTTCTCTTAAGAAGGAGGCGGGAACCGGCGAATGTTCAACGTACTTTTAATAAATAAATAAACAAGCAAACAATAAAACGAAAGTAAAAGGGCGGTAGTTCCTCACGGCGACTGCCGCCCACACAAACAAAATAAAACACAACATAAAGTCCAGGCCTGGTCCTCTCTCGTCCTTCACTATCGTCGCTCCTCTTTTATGCTTCCGGAGCTCCTCCGTGAGAGATACGAGACCGGTGCGCCGAGCAGCTGAAGCTCATTATCTCATTACCTCGCGCCGTTCCCTCACGGCTCTCGCCCGCCCTGCTCATCACTCTAACCTTTCATTAAAGTAAAAGAATTGAAAATGTACGGAAAATCTCTTTATGAAATAAATGTTTTTCTCCAAAACACATTGGCCACAATTATTGGCACCCTTTTATTCAATACTTTTTGTAACCTCCTTTTGCCAAGATATCCGCTCTGAGTCTACACCTATAATGCCTGATGAGTTTGGAGATCACCTGACATGAGATCAGAGACCATTCATTCATTCAGAATCTCTACAGATCCTTCAGATTCCCAGCTCCATGTTGGTGCTTCTTCTCTTCAGTTCACTCCACTCGTTTTCTCTAGGGTTCAGGTCAGGTCAGGCCACAGACCATTATAGGATTTCTAGCAGAAGTGATCAGGTTTTGATTTTTTATCCGTTGGTATTTGATAGAATCCATGATACCATGTATCTGAACAAGATGTCCAGGACCTCCAGCAGAAAAATAGGCCAACAACATTAAATATCCAGCAGTATATTTAACTCTGGGCATGGGGTACTTTTTATCCCTGTGTGCACCAAACCCATCTGGTGGGTTTGCGGCCAAAAAACTCTTTTTTTAGTTTTATCTGACCATAGAAGCTGGTCCCGTTTGAACTTCCAGTCTTGTCTCACAACTGAATATGCTGGAGATTGTTTCTGGATGAGAGCAGAGGTTTTTTTGTTGAAAGCATCCCGAACAACTTGTGGGGAAGTAGGTGCTGTTTGATATTTTTTTTAGGCTTCCTGACACTCAACTAATCTTTGCAATTCTCCAGCTGTGGTCCTTGGAGAGTCTTTGGCCACTCAAACTTTCCTCCTCACTGTGCATTAGGACGATATAGACACACGTCCTCTTCCAGGCAGATTTGTAACATCTTTACAGGGAGTGCAGAATTATTAGGCAAGTTGTATTTTTGAGGATTAATTTTATTATTGAACAACAACCATGTTCTCAATGAACACAAAAAACTCATTAATATCAAAGCTGAATATTTTTGGAAGTTTTAGTTTTTAGTTTTTAGTTTTAGCTATTTTAGGGGGATATCTGTGTGTGCAGGTGACTATTACTGTGCATAATTATTAGGCACCTTAACAAAAAACAAATTTATACCCATTTCAATTATTTATTTTTACCAGTGAAACTAATATAACATCTCAACATTCACAAATATACATTTCTGACATTCAAAAACCAAACAAAAACAAATCAGTGACCAATATAGCCACCTTTCTTTGCAAGGACACTCAAAAGCCTGCCATCCATGGATTCTGTCAGTGTTTTGATCTGTTCACCATCAACATTGCGTGCAGCAGCAACCACAGCCTCCCAGACACTGTTCACGGTTCAGATCAGGTGAACAAGGAGGCCATATCATTAGATTTTCTTCTTTTATACCCTTTCTTGCCAGCCACGCTGTGGAGTACTTGGACGCGTGTGATGGAGCATTGTCCTGCATGAAAATCATGTTTTTCTTGAAGGATGTAGACTTCTTCCTGTACCACTGCTTGAAGAAGGTGTCTTCCAGAAACTGGCAGTAGGACTGGGAGTTGAGCTTGACTCCATCCTCAACCCGAAAAGGCCCCACAAGCTCATCTTTGATGATACCAGCCCAAACCAGTACTCCACCTCCACCTTGCTGGCGTCTGAGTCGGACTGGAGCTCTCTGCCCTTTACCAATCCAGCCACGGGCCCATCCATCTGGCCCATCAAGACTCACTCTCATTTCATCAGTCCATAAAACCTTAGAAAAATCAGTCTTGAGATATTTCTTGGCCCAGTCTTGACGTTTCAGCTTGTGTGTCTTGTTCAGTGGTGGTCGACTTTCTGCTTTTCTTACCTTGGCCATGTCTCTGAGTATTGCACACCTTGTGCTTTTGGGCACTCCAGTGATGTTGCAGAAATATGGCCAAACTGGTGGCAAGTGGCATCTTGGCAGCTGCACGCTTGACTTTTCTCAGTTCACGGGCAGTTATTTTGCGCCTTGGTTTTTCCACACGCTTCTTGCGACCCTGTTGACTATTTTGAATGAATTGTTCGATGATCACGCTTCAGAAGCTTGGCTATTTTAAGACTTCTGCATCCCTCTGCAATATATCTCACTATTTTTGACTTTTCTGAGCCTGTCAAGTCCTTCTTTTGACCCATTTTGCCAAAGGAAAGGAAGTTGCCTAATAATTATGCACACCTGATATAGGGTGTTGATGTCATTAGACCACACCCCTTCTCATTACAGAGATGCACATCACCTAATATGCTTAATTGGTAGTAGGCTTTCCAGCCTATACAGCTTGGAGTAAGACAACATGCATAACGAGGATGATGTGGTCAAAATACTCATTTGCCTAATAATTCTGCACTCCCTGTAGTTGATCGGAACTTCTTAATTATTGCCCTGATAGTGGAAATGTGGATTTTCAATGCTTTAGCTATTTTCTTACAACCACTTTCTTTTTTTGTGAAGCTCAACAATCTGCTGCACATCAGTAATATTTTATTTGGTTTAACCCATTGTGATGAATGATTATGGAAATTTGGCCTTTGTGTTTCCTCAGGATTTTACTCCTGTGGAACAGGAAGTCATGGCTGGACAATTTCATGTTCATGATCACCCTGCTAAAAAATGTAAATATAAATGGAAAAATTTCCGAGATAGTTCATTTAGAAAAAATTCTAGGGGTGCCAATAATTGTGGCCAACATGTTTTGGAGAAAAACATTTATTTCATAAAGAGATTTTCTCTACATTTTCAATTCTTTTACTTCAATGAAAGCTTAGATTTATGTGTTTTTTTATATATATATAAAAGGTTAAAAGAATTAACAATGCAGATTTATTTTTACATGCTTCTTTGTTCATATTTGCCAATAATTCTGAGCACCACTGCATGAGTTGATTTGAAAGAACTCAAAATAAAAAAAAATAATTAACTATTTTATGTTAATTGTTATCAAAATGTATAAGTTAGCTAACCCAGTACATCAAGTTAGGAGCAATTATCATGTATGAGCACTAACTCAAAACTTGACAGTTCTGCTTACTTAAAATTGGGAACATCATAACTCAAAAAATTCGATGTAACTGATTACCTCTAATTTTTAGCCCAACTAACAATGTTTCCAGTGTTGTACAGTAACAAAGTAAAATACTATGTTACTGTCCATCATTGTTAGTTTGTAATACACATGTGTGTGCTTTTGTGTGTCTATTCCTATTTTTGGTTTCTTTAATTTAATGGTTCACACAATATTTTTCATTATCAGTGTTCATCTTGCACATTCAACTTTTCACCCACTGCAAATGTTAATCTTATTTGCTAAACATAATTTATTCTTTCAACACTTAATTATGGCAAATAACTGAGATCACTTAGTGTCTAAAATAACATTTGCTCAGTGTTTTGTGGGTCCACAAATGTTGATATTGCTAATTTATCCATGATCCTATCAAAAGACACATGCTCATTTCAAGCATCAAATAAGTGTTAGCAAGAGTGTCTTTATTAGCAAGGGATAATTCATGAGCACATAGAGGCCTCATCATCTCTCTATTAAAAAAGATCAATATGAATCTCTAAATTACAGCAGGCTGCTCATTGCTGCCACTGAGAGGGGGCCATGAGTGTTTTATTTTTAGCTCTAGTTCTTGTATCATTTTAGATATCTATAATTTGATTAAGATTAAGGACAAATATTGCCTAAAATGATTTTAGGTATGGGGGAATAGTTAAAAGATTTGGTTACACTTTATTTTAAGGTGTCTTTGTTACACCGTAATTATACATTTAAGTGTTGAGTAATATTAAGTAACTACATGTACTTGTAGGGTTTGGTTTAGTTGCCTGAAATCATGCTTAATTTATAGTTATTACTATACGTAACTACATGTAACATATGTAACAAAGACAATTTATGAAAACAATGAATTTAAGTGTTACCAAAGATTTTTACAACACCATATTGATATAATTATAACAATATTACAAAGTAATACCAATGTATAACAAAAAAATACCGCTTATATTATAGTAACAGTAATGTGTAGTAGATCAGTTTATTTGCTGGTTGTGAAAATGTGCTATTTTGAATAACAGGGCACTATGTATTGTAAATAAATTACACATATTGATGAAGTTAATAACTAGGAATGGGGCAATTAAGTAAAACTGAAAAATAAGTGACAGGCCTGTAATAATCCTTTGAATTCCATTAATTTCCTAAACCCAAATGTGCAAATGCCTTGCTTTGTTTCAAGATAACATGAATTCCATAACTTCATCATTTGAAAGGGAACATTGTTTGATCTCAAATGTTTCATTTTCTGACAGGTATGATCGCATCATTAAGAAGTTTTCAGCTAAATCCCAAATATGACAAACATAGCATTATGTAGCGTTATGATTTTGCTAAATAAAGCATTAAAGAGAACAGAACTGTCCTGAATTCTTTTACTCTCTCTATGTGTGTGTGTGTGTGTGTGTGTGTGTACGTGCGGTTCCCACTGCAGTACTGGGGGTACGGCTCAGAGAAAAGGCTGATTCACTGGCGCTCTCCTCTGTGCCAAGCACATGGCAGCCTGGCAGAGCAACTTGGCATGCTCCACTCTATGATCACAAGAGGGCAAAGCAATGACAGAGAGTTAGAGAGAGAGAGAGAGGGGGGGGGGGGGACAGATATAGAGAAAAATAGAGTTCAGCTAGTCCACCTAAAATAGCTATTAGGAACTAGCTCAGATCACCACAGTCAATATGGAAACCACTTAAATTGACTCTGCCAGGATACATCATCCATCACAGAAAACAACAGAAAACACTACGACAGGCTACCTCTAACATCCAAATGTCCTGCGATGTTCTATCAAAATATAGTTTCATACACATTGACTACTAGCTGACAAAAGAGATTTCTGACAAATCCAAATTGCTGCAGCTATATTCTGTCTAACAGAGTTGGACAGATTCTGATTCCAGCAAATATTCATACAGACAAAACAAATAAAACAAAGACATTAAATTGTAGTGAAATGAGCAAAGTATGTAAAAACAACTAAATTTACTCCAACTCAATATAACCTTACAGTCTATTAAGTTTAAATGTGATATTTGTACTTGAACATTTGTTCAGTAGCTATACTTTAAGTGGTTACACTTTATTTTAAGGTGTCTTTGTTACGCTGTAATTATACATTTAAGTATCGAGTATTATTAAGTAACTACATGTACTTATTATAGGGTTAGGATTAGGGTTTAGGGTTATTTGCATGTAATTATGCATAATGTATAGTTATTACTATAGTAACAACATGTAACATGTGTAACAATGACACTGTAAAATAAAGTGTTACCCTTTAAGTAAAGGATCTTCAATCAGGGGTACTGCATGGGGCCCGGCAATTAATTTTTGGTCACTCATAAGTTTTTGTTAAAAAATTAAACCATGGGTAAAAAAACATCAGTCAAATGCTAAGCACCCTCAAACGAATGCAAGAGCACCCTCAGGTACAATAATATAATATTCACAAAACAGATTTGGCAAATGCTCCAAATGCTCTGAAGAATGTCAAATGTTTCTATTTACAACATGTTTTGGCATTGGTGAGAAATGTAGCCAATCACAGACATGTATGTTAATCTCTTGAACGCAATGGCCAATCAGGTGTTTAATTTGATCAGAAACCACTCACTGCTCAAAATGCCGGTGTTTTTGTCCAGTGCTAAGTTCTGCACACTCAAGAATCTTTTCATTAACAAAGCGTAGACACAAAGTAAAAGATTTATTATGTAGTATAGACGGCTTCAATAAATATAACAGAACTTTCTGAGATTACGATGACCTGAGTCGACAACTTTTTAGTGACTACAAAGGGGGCGCTCTTTGCTCGCTTTGGAGGCTACATCTATTCCATTAGATCAAAGTTTTGCTTTTCATGCTGTTTAAAGTAAAACATGACTTTGCAAATCCATAACAATAATTATGATTAAAACAATTGTGAATAACTAATGAATTGTGATTTTTATCATAATATGTACTGTATGTTTATGATACACAATTCTCAATTTGACCAGTGAAAAGTAATATGCAGACAATGATGCTTGTGGAGCAACAATAACGTGCATAGTAAAATGTTATTAAGTCAAAGTTAGTTAGTTATAAGTCAAATACTGTAAATGTTAAATTTTTTGTTTAGTAATATTTTAGATTATGATTTATGGCTATATTATGGTTTTGATTATGAATTATAGATATTATGGTTTTAACTTGATATGAAATATCTGCCCCAAAAGCTGTCAAATAAAATTACAAACATAGGCTCATTGGAAAAAACATGCCACTACCAACAATTTTGCAAAACTCCAAATACATTGCAGTTTCCAGCTGAAATGAACACTATGGTGATAGTAAACTAAAAACACCTTTTAGTCATTTACAAATTTTAGGGGTAGATTATTTTCACATGGCTCCTAGCACAATACTATGACCTCAAACACTTTTTACTATAATGCATGATTTGTAAACTAATACATTTTGATGTTTGCATCACATAACCAGCTATATTGAGCTATCAAGCAAGTTCACTATATCAGAAAAACCACTGCAGTAGCGATGTGTTTGCGCTCAGGTATGTATGAGACACGACGTTCGAAAAAAAGAGACTAAAGCAAGCTAAAATGGCATGGTTGGTTCAGAAAATGCATTTTAGGGTATTTATGTTTAGGGTAGGGTTTAGTGTAGGTGGTATGCTATTTTAAAATGTGATTAACGGAGATTTCATTTCCGAACTGTGACGTAATAAGTACAACAACCAACATAGTAAAATGTTGCCAGGTTCATGTTCATCTATTTCAGATAATATAATTTTGTAGAAATATCACCAGGCACATTTTCCCAATGAGCCTGGGTTGACTGATACTATTTTTGATCAATAGTCTAGTCCATTTACATTTTAATATCATCCATTGTATGATGCATTGTTGAGAAATTAACTAGCTAGTTATGGCTGTTTCCCAAAACTTTGTCGCACATTTATCTTTCGAACAACGTTGGTTCAGCATACAGAATTACATCACGCTGGAGATGGGGTAGTAAATTGTGCTAAATAATTGGTTCAGGATCAAATTAATGTTGTATTACTGGTGTAAATAATGAACATGGCATCTGAGGACTACTTCGCTATTTTTGTTCTCTGGTATGCTTTATTTACAAATATTGATATCCACATATGTACTCTTCAAAAATGGTGCTTTAATTCTCTGTAGATTGTACTACACATTAACCTGCTTATTCTGCCCAAGAGCCTGATTTTATCAAGTCCATGTGACATACTAGAAACAAGAAAGCAAGAAACTATGCTTTTAACCACAAGTTGAGAGCTGTAGTTCACACCACACAAATTTATGATGCTGTTTGCTAATGTTCGTTGAATCTATGGTTTCAGAAAACACTAAACCGTTGAACTATAATGTCCTAATAAGAAAACCTTATATAGCTCACAGAAATTTGGGGAAAAATAGTGTTTTACACTGAGGTTTTATGAAATAGTTGATTGTTAGTGTATTATCATCATAGGCCTATCCCACATTTCACTTTAAGAGTTATTTTTTCAATGAGCTTGTTTAAATGCATTCTGCAATTGTCTTCTCCACAAAGGATAGAAAAGAATTAAAAATTCTACTTAGGGGTATTTTAGGTGGCAGCTTAATTCAGTTACATCATTTTGTCTTCTCATTAGAAACCATATGTTACCTTTAAATGCCTTCATAAGCAACTTGCTCGGTCTTGGAACAGAGCTAGTGACAGTTGCAATTGCAAAGGACTATCAATAGCAGAGCTCTTTGTGCACTGCAAAGGCAGGTCTCTCTTCCAGGCTTTGCTTCCTCTTTAGGTTTTATTTCGGGCTATTTTTAGCTGACAGAGAAATGCTATTTTGGGAATAAGGCCCATGTCATTGATTATGTTAAAAGAAAGAAGCTTCACAGATGCAGTATTTACAGTGTACAGTGTATAGGACATTGCCACAAAAATAGAAATGGTGAACGATTTATCTCATAAAACCAAAGAAAGGAACAGTGTATTTGTGAGTGTGTGTGTGTGTGTGTGTGTGTGTGTGTGTGTGTGTGTGTGTGTGAGAGAGAGAGTACATTGTCCATATTTATATTCTCTAAATTTCATTCAAAAATCACATGATATGCAAAAACTGCCAACCAACAAATACGCTTAAACATACACATAAAATAGCATTTAGAGAGGACAGCATGGAAACAGGCTTCATTTAATAGGATAAATTGATCCCTGTGTTGGCGGCATAAGCACATTGGATGTGGCGTAAGTACATTGGAGGAGGCAAGAAAAGGGAGATAAATGGGGGGATGGAAACGAGAGAGGAAAAAAGGGGGATGGCAAGAGAAGGGAACAGCAGTGTAACATCTAATTGCTATAAAGCAGTCTCAGAGTCTCTTCTCTCCCACATGCACAGCTCATCCCGGCCCGGTTAAACTGGGCTCTGCTCGTTAATATGCTGTTAGGCTGCTGCCTCTGAGAGGACACATTAGCCAGACTCAGACTCAAATACGAACAGACAGAGGGGTTGTACTGGATCCACCACAGGCGTAGGGCACATATTTGCATTACAATGGCAATTAAACTGGAAATAAATGGTTTATAGTCAGTCAGTGATATCATGGGTGCTATGTCTATTGCAACAGTTATTTGAGCTCTATCCCATTACAGCTAACTGCTTGTTTAAGCAGGAATTTGCATTTGAAATCCTACATGCAATACTGTACTAATTACAAACAGTATATACTGTATAGACTACCATCAAAAATTTGGGCATATAATTTATAATTCTGTCATGATTTACTCAGCCTTATGTTGTTTCAAACAAATTTTTAATATTCTCTCATGACTTTAGTATATCTATTGAAAGTCCACTTAACCAAAATATTCACAGAAAGACATGGTAAACACCATGGTTTTCACATAAACTTTGATCAATGCATATAAAATATGGAGCTCATCAAATATGATAAACACAAAAACTCTAATGTGAGCTTGTTATGCGTGTTATGGGTTGGGAATAGTGTTAATTTCATTCAAAAAAAATTCTTGTTGATGACCTTTTTTCCCATGACTAATGCTGCCTTCACATGCTGTTGGACAACAGCTACATCGGCTTGTCTGGTCTTTAAAGTAGTGCATATTTAATTATATGAATAATCATTTGAAATGTATTGTATGATGTATACACAGCAAAAATAGCCTGCATTTGACCGAAATTCCAGAATCATCAGCAATCTGACTATGGATAACATGGTGAATGTTTATTTCGTTGACAATGAATGGGACACAAAATATCATTTTTGTTTTAATAAGATTCTCCCAATAAATAGGCAAGAATAAACCTGGTGTCCTCTATGATTCTTGTTCTTTCCAACAACAAAGCACGTGAATACACGTGAAGTGGGAAGTGAAATTTCCAACAGCAGGTGAATCAATGTGATTATAATTGTAAGCAAAATAATGCTCATAATCAATTTAACTATTAAGCAACAGGCTGAAAATGTGACTATGTTTTCATTTACCGCTTTTACACTGTCAGGCAGGGCCAATGGCCTCGGACCTTGAGCACCGAGGTCAAAATCAAGATGCGTTTCCACTGTCAGGCCAGTAGCCCCGCAGCGCTAACCTAAAACCTGCCCTTACTACGCATCCATATAACATCACATAACCTCACCATTTCACCAGCTGACAGAAAACTATCAAGATGAGCATAACAGAAGTGAACGTTTGGTCTTTACTTAAAGACTTAAAACTCCAGCATCGATATTTGACCAAATATCATATCTTTACATCACATTTCTTTAGAAAGAGTGAGCATTTCTATTAATTTTCCATGAAATTATGCGATCTGAGGAGGTTTGAGCGATCCCTCCCCTCTCACTATACTGTTATCCATTCAGCCAGAGCCACAGAGGGAGCTCATGGACAGAAAACAGGAGTTATGAGTTATATGAGTTCAGGAGTGCATGTTTTTATGACATACATGCGGATGTCTAACTTCATGACATACTTCAGTCTCTGGTATTTTCCATAAACATACAGTATATGTATTTATCACAATGGTTAACATAAGTAGCCTTTAGCATTGCATATAAATATATTTCTGCCTCATACAGTGATCAAAATCCCCATCAGATCAGAAGGAATTTATTTCAAACACTCGCTGAAAGGGTGTTTTCAGCTGAAAATTGTTAGCTGGTATTTCTGGTAGCTGGTAGTTTGATATAATAACATAGGAAATGAGCAGCGGTGTTGACTGCCCCCTGACTCAGGTAAACTCCGCCTTTGTTCATGACCATTCCTCCAGCCCCAGTTGGTCCACTTTGGACCAAGGTATTCATGGGGCCCAAAAACCCCTGGCCGTTTGGAGGAAGTGACAGTAGAAAAGCGACTGGACCTGACACAGCTGTTGAATGACTAAACTAAAATGCCCAGATCTTTAATTGACTAAAACTTGTTCTGCAGAGACATGTACTGATTTTTTTTTTTTTTTTGTTACATTTTTTGCACATATTTCCTGTATTTTCTTTTTGTATCATAATAAAGCCCAAAACATAAATATGGATGGTCATTAAAGCATTCTTAAAACAACAAAGCTGACTTTTGTTGTTTTAGCACAGTACTATATGTTTCTGGTGCAAATGTAAGATGTTTTTTTTTCTATAACACTTTATTTTATAGTGATGTAGTTAGTATAGAAATAACAAATTGTTATGCACAATTACAAGTAACTAAACCAACACCAAACCCTAGCCATAACCCTATAGTAAGTACATATAGTTAATTAATATTTCTTAGTAATTATTTGAGTAATTACAATGTAACAACATCACCTTAAAATAACTATTTGTTCTTTCTATTCCCTCACACAAAACTTCAGAACACTTGAAAGTTTGAACTTTCTATGGTGTTTAATTATATCTGCACCTTTATTAGCCTACCGTTTTAAGTTGTTTGTTCTGCAGTGGTTAGAATAATCAAATTAAGGCCCTGATATTTTCACGCCGAAATGCTGTATTCTTTTTCATTCTTCACTTAGGGGTAAAAAGAAGTTCAAAATACCTGAGCAGTGGTATAATGTTAGCCAATATACCGACACCGTCCAGAGTGCTGGAAGCGTTAAATAAATGAATATGTAAATATGTGTTACATCTTCCGTGCTTTCCTCTCAATGACAAACTAAACACACAACAAAAATGATGGTGGTGAGAAAACAGCAGTTAAGAAAGCAGTGCCAGTGTCACTTTCAATTAGAATTACAACAATATCTGCTATAAAACAAACCTCACTGATGAGCAGGAGCTCTCCAGCCTGTTCATGTTTTTACTCACGTCTGGCCTAGATGGACTGAGCAGAAGAAATTCTTTCAGCTGGAGTGAAGTTTTCTGGGATGTTTGTTTTAGAAAGCTGTTTTGACTCCTGAAATGAATTCCAAATGAACTTCGTTTTGGCCTGCTTTTGTTAAAAATTATGTCATATCAGTTCATTTTATGATTTTGCTTGAAGTACATTGGTTCTTTGATACTTTCATGCAGCCATCCATTTTCCAAACCGCTTGTCCTATGTAGTAACAAGCCTATATTTTGCTCTATTATGCATAACAAATATAATTAACCATATTGTGGTTAATGCCACTTCAGTGTACACTATTCAAACAGATGATAATATCAAGAGATTGCCAAGGCAATAAAAATAAAAGTCGCTTACAGCAACTTATGAGACAGCCCTGGTTTGGTCATGCACTCTGGAATGCAAGACTAGCAGGCACCAATGTAATGTGGCTATAATCACATTTAGTCTAATGCTGTAGTTTTCACTGTCTCCTATTGACAACACAGAGTGGGGACAATCTCTTTTGCAAAACCCCACTATAAAACAACCTCTCTCAGTATGCCAGCAGAAAGCTTGGGGTGAAAAATTTCTGCATCGGAATCCACAGTCCATTTGCAAATTATTGGACCTTAATTAACTCTAAGTGTTCTCCAAAAATGCTTTCAGAACAGGGAGAGACTCCTTGTAAACTTGCCATAAAGAAACCCATTTCATTTCCAAATGCTTCTGCTGACCCAGCGAACAGTGACAAGGGAAAAAACGAGGGAAGGCAGAAGGAGGGAGAGATAGGAAGAGAGAGAGAGACAGAAACCTCTTTCCATGCCTGTGCAGTTTTTCGACTCTTCATCATAATCCAGGATAAATCCTGCTGGTGGTATTGTACTCATCACTCGGTTCTCTCGGCCTCTGCTGCTTGCAACCCCCCACCACCTCCACCATCACCCGCACACCCTCCACAACAAACCTTCAATCAAACTCTCTTCTCATCTGCGGCCCCAGAATGCCTCCTTAATGTTGCTATTTCAGAACGAAATCCACCCTTTAGCCTGTCTCTCCCTCAGGGGGGAAGCTCATTGTTAAACAAACCGTCTGTCTGTCACAGACCCTGTGTAGGTGTAAACGCACTCACACTGCCTCGTCTGCATACATGAATATTTAAATACGGAAATTAGAACGTTACCTCGGAATGCGAAGAGACGTAAAGATCCGATCCTCTTAGAAAAGAGAGATCAAATAAGGTTTTTCTCAGAGCGGTTGTGGGATTAAATAGACAAATTTGAAACATCAGTTGAGGACATTTCCTCTCGTTCGGTAATTGCAGTAAAAGGAAAAGTGACACTGCTGTCATTAGCGTTAAAATCATTGTTAGTCTGCAGTGATTGCTGCATCCTCAAAAACCCTCCATTCATGATCCTGACAGATGTGTGCTGTAAATAAGATTGAGGACTTCGGAGTTAGAACAGCACATCAAAAAACATCAGGATATTAGAAGCTTTAACAGAAATTTGCAACCTTGGCTAATTGGAAATATATTCCTCTACCTAAATTTCTGGCAAAACTCTAAAAACACACCTATACATCCAATTCACTGCACACAGCTAAAATGAACACTAGTGGCAGTAAAACACCCACAACTTCTATTCCTTTTGACACAAATTATGATTGGGGCAGATCGTTGATTAACAAAGACCTATATTAATGTAATTCCTTGCACAATACTATGTTATGACCTCAAAACTCTTTTACCATAGAGCACATGATAAACTAGCACATTTTGACCTTTCCATCATCATGTAAACTTACATGTTAGCTCACCTGTTACTAGGGGTGTAACAATACACTCATGTCATGATCCGATACAAATCACGAAACTGAACTCAGATACGATACTATCGCAATATTTTATAAAACCATCATGTCTCTTCAGAAGACCTGGATTTGGATTACATCACTCTTACGATTCTTTTATGACATGTTTTGGATCTTTGAAATTTTAGAGAAATGCACTTTAAATAGACAAACAGAAACTGCTCAGGTTTCATAAAATATCTTCATTTGTGTTTGGAAGTTGAACGAAAATCTTATAGGTTTGAAACGACATGCTAGTGAGTACAAGATGACAGAATTTATATTTCTGGGTGAATTATACCTTATAAACACAATAAGGTGAGTCTTGGATAAAACTAACTCTATGTCACGAATCATATCGTTTACACCACCAATACATATCATCGCATTTTTATATCACAATATCTCGATTTAACGATGTCACACTCCTACGGCACAGCATTGCACTTGTGATGCCGAGTGCTTGGGTATGAGTCCCGTAAAACATGAGTCACAATAAAAGAGCTCAAACTTGTCGAAGCAAGCTAAAATGCATGCTTTCTTCAGCAAATGTGTTTGCTTCTCATGTTTGCTTTAGTTAGGTTTAGGAAAGAGTTTAGTGTATGTGGTACGTTCAAATATGAGAGCGCATTAACCTTTTAGCAACACTCACCAGACAATTAATTTCTTTTCTCCAATGATAAGTACAACAACCAATGTAATAAAACATTAACAGATTCACGTTCATCTGTTTTAGTTAAAACTGAACACACTTTTAGCCCCACTCATTGAACTGTGAGACTGTGAATTAAACATTTAAGCTGCTTTTTTCTGCCATGCCTCAACAAATTATTATTACTAATAAAACACAGCACTAATATTGCACTTCATAATAACAGTATAGATGTGTTGTGTTTCATTTGAAGTCACCATTATGGTAATTCGTGTTCCCTAATTGCCTATTATAATAGCATTAATATTAATAACAGTAATATGACTACCTCTTAAGTCTGATCATAATTTACAACCTACAGTAAACCTAATATGCTGCCAATGAAGTCAGTATTAAAGTCAACATGAAATCAAAAATGACAATTCTTGTTTTTCATGAAATATTGCAGTATTTATTATAAATTATTTATCCGTGCACATTATTATTATTTTTTTATTTATTTTAAACTAGTCTAATAGCAAAATAGCTCTGCTCTTCAATAGCAAACCACAACGATCTCACAATCTTATCAATTCCCAATGGACAAAACCAAGTCCTGTACAACATATTTTCTTGTTCGCGAAGCTGTCTCATTTTGATATTTCAAAATAGTGACTTAAATCTCCTTTGTTTCCGTCTTTTTCTTGAATTTAACTGTCGTTTCATTCATCAGGCTTATAAATAACAAAATAAATGTATATATTTTTGATGCATTATGATGAATTATTCAGATATTTAACCTTGTCATTGTGCTTTTTTGTGCTCTGTATTTAATCTCATATTATGATGTATGCAAACCCATTTTTTTTGTCTTTTTTATTTATTTATTTATTTATTTATTAATGTTAAAGATACAACCATGGTATTTTCCCTGATCTTGTATGTAATTATAAGTTCTGCAATAAAAAATAAAAAATTAAAAAAATGATATGAGTGACAGCTGCACTAACACCTCACAGCATCAGTAACTCAACACTACCTAGTACGGTTTTCCCTCAGCATCAGGCAGCTGCTTAAAGATCCCGCCTTTGGAGAAGAATGTTGATTTTGTACTCAGAAAATGTAAGTATGTAGCATCTTCAAATGTCTTTGCTGTCCATCATCATGTCCCTCATTGCTGCTCTTCTCAATGGGGACATCATTGATCCAGAGGATGAGGAAGACCATGATGATGGACCCCTGAATCCCACAACCTTGAAGCAAGAGTGGGAGAAGATGTGCGGGACAATCTGGCTGCAACTGTGTCTGCTCCAAACATTCGTGTGCCTGCTCTCGACATTTAAGGACATTTAAACATTTAAAGATTACAACATTTTACAATTCATGTCAGCATTCTGTTTCTTGCCATTTTTGTTATAGCTTTATTATTTTTGTGGTGTAGTGGGCTAAAGCACTGAAGGTTGCTAGTTCGATCACTGCAGCAGTCACCACCAGTGTGTCCTTGAGCAAGTCACTTTACTCCAGGTCGTTCCAGAGGGATCGTCCCTGTAATAAGAGCACTGTAAGTCGCTTTGGATAAAAGCAGTTTCTGTTTGGGGGCTTAAAGGGTTAGTTCATCCAAATATATATTCATTCATTATTTACTCGCCTTTAAGCTGTTCAATCCCTGTGGATTTTTTTTTCTGAACATAAAGGGTGATTTTGGTCCAGTTTGTCCTGCTGGTTTCTTTTTCCCACAAATGTCGCCGTCACCTTTCCTTGCAGCCTGCTCCAGCACAAAAGTTCTGCAGCAAATGCACAGAAATCAAGAATAGGTTATTACATCAGAAATGCTGTAATAACTCTGTTTGACATTACAATAATTGAAATAAACTAAAACTTATGATTTAAATATATATATTTTTTTATTAATTTCCGTACTATACTCATTCAGAGCCTTTGACTGCAGCATTTCTTCATCAGTCTCTCTCTACCGGATAAACACACACGTGTTCATCTGTCCCTGAAACATCCAAACAAGATTCAAGTTACTCTGTGATTTATGTGCTCATTACTACATTTAATTGTTGAGGTAGTTGCTGATGTGTGACTGACTTCTTATACAATACAAATGTTCCTTCATTTATCAACAGTACAAACGGTCAAATAAAATAGGTAACTTATGTCTAGTTACTTGAGCATTTGTTTATTTATATTACTTTCATTCATGTAATGTAAGCAGTGTTCAATTCTACAAAATAGCACACAAATCACTCAGATGTCTATTTCATGTTGTGATGTGCTCATCATCTGCAATACTTATTGAATATTTCCCTGTCAGATGTTAAATAAACATTTAGTAAGCATCTTTATGAAGTATATGGTTTAGAATGCATGTAAATCCACTTTGGTGATGTACGTGAGCTTACTAGAGCTCCCCTGTTAGCTGTACATAATAAAACATGTTTTTACAGCAACATCACAACTACACTATACTGCCTAGTGTCTTTACACCTTCAACACTTCAACAGTTTACAGTAGTTCAACAAATGCAATTTTAACACAAGGAACCATGTTTTTGGTTTTCAATACTCACATTTGAAAATGCCTCTTTCTCTTCCGTGTTTGATTATGACGTATCCTCTCCTGTGGCCTCCTGGGATAGAAAAGTACCTATCGGATAAGCGCACAAGAATCTGGGAAGCAGCAGTAGGCCATCCGGGAACTTCTCGATTACTCTTTTATGACTACTAAGGTTTCGGACATACTTATTTGCTCGTCTAATGCTTTTGCCCTACTATATAGTAGAGAAATAGTACATCACCGAAGTAATTCTCGCATACTCTTTTATGACTACTAAGGTTTCGGACATACTTATTCGCTGGCCTACTGCTTTTCGCCTGATCAATAGTAGAGAAGTAGGCGATTTCGGACGCAGCCACCGTATCATTTCTATTTCAGTTGAAATAGACTCTCATCAAGAATTACTTTTCTTATTATAGACACACCTGAGTTTAAAGTCAACCTTGGCTGCCCTTGACTTGTTTCTCACAATCCTTAGATTAACTGGCCAACTAGCCATTTCACCAGATGGAGATGTGCATGTCCAATGGTCGGAATTCTTTCATCTCCTGAGTCTTTATTGGGACCTAAATGACAATTCTGGAAGCAGCATGAGTCAAATTCACCAAGAACTAAGGTACTAGCCGTTCCTCAAGTCAAACGAACACCTCCTACTCTGGTTGTTTCTTCTCCTGACCTATCTCGAGTTCCCCAGGAATATGTCGATATCCAGGATTTGTTTAGTAAATTACGAGCTGATACTCTTCCTCCTCACCGACCCTATGATTGCGCCATTGAATTGCTGCCAGGAACTTACCCTCCAAGAGGTAGAAACATCTAGTTGTCAGCTTCAGAGGTCAGCAATGGATGTTTACATTTATAAGGCACTGGAGAATGGATTTATCTTTATAGTGCATTGATTATCGTGGCCTAAATAACATCAAAGTGAAGAACCGATATCCACTTATGGCCACAGCCTGTGAACTTTTCCAGGGAGCTACCATCTTCACTAAGTTGGACCTCCGGAACACGTGCCACTTGGTGAGAATCTGGGAGGGGGACGAATGGAAGACGGATTTTAACACACCTACAGGATATTATGAGTATCAGGTGATGCCCTTCGCACTAGCTAGCTTACTTCAACTCCCATATTGTCCCTACAGATCCTGAGTTATCTTTTATTTTTGAGGCGGATGCATCGGACGTTGGTGTGGGAGCTGTTTTTTCCCAGAGAGCGACTAGGGACAATAAACTCCATCCTTGTGCTTTCTTTTCACATCGGCTGACAATAGCAGAGAAGAACTATGATATTGGGAATCGGGAGTTGCTGGCCATTAATCTGACATTGGAGGAATGGAGGCACTGGCTAGAAGGTGCTAAACACCCATTTGTGAAATGGACGGACCAAAAGAACCTCACTTACATTCAGGGAACTGAAAGGTTGAATCCTCTGCAAGCTCTGTGGGCCCTTTACTTTAACCATTTTAACTTTGTCCTCTCTTACAGACCTGGTTCCAAAAATATAAAGCCTGATGCACTGTCAAGGCACTTCTAGTCCCAGGAAGAGGACAGGTTCATCATACTAAGGTACAAAGTGCTGGCAGGCATCCTTGGAGACAGCAGTACGGAAGGCCCAAATTCACCAACCTGATCCAGATAATGGCCCATTGGGTCGCCTCTTTGTGCCTAACACCATCAGGTTCGTAGTACTGCAGTGGGGTCATGCCGCACCGTCATCTGGACATCCAGGAGTCCTAAGAACCCTGAGGCAGATCCAGTCTAAGTTCTGGTGGCCCAACATGAGAAATGATGTCCGGAAAATTGTTGCTGCATGTTCCACTTCCGCCCAGAATAAGGAACCTAAGACCTCCCTCAAGGTCAACTACATCCTCTCCCTATCCCGAGACAACCCTGGTCCTACATATCCATGGATTTTGTTAGTGGCCTACCCAACTCTCAAGGTAACACAGTGATACTTGTTGTAGTTGACAGATTTTCTAAGTCATTTCATTTCATTCCCACTTCTAAAATTCCTACAGCAGGCCAGATGGAGGAACTTCTCATGCAATATGTCTTTACAATTCATGGGTTTCCTCAGGATATGGTGTCTGATGGGGTTTCCCAGTTTACCTCAAGATTCTGGAAGGCATTTAGACATCTAATCGGTTCCATCAGCTTGTTCTCAGGGTTCCATCCCCAATCCAATGTCCAGACTGAGAGAGTGAACCAGGAGACTGAGAAGACCCAGTCTGGTCTTGAACAACCCAAGTACATGGAGTTCCCAGCTGGGCAGAAATTTCTCATTACACCCTCCATCACTCATCACATTTACATTTAACATTTACATTTAATCATTTAGCAGATGCTTTTATCCAAAGCGACTTACAAGTGAGGAATACAAACAAGCGATTCTTCATGAATAGGCAAATAGACACAGGAAGTACTTCACAATGTTTCAGACATTGCTCAGTAACATAGGGAGGGATAGATGTTTTTTTTTTTTTTTGTATTTTATTTTATGAAGGGGTTAAGTGTTCACGAAAGAGATGAGTTTTCAGCTGTCTCTTGAATATTGCCAGTGATACTGCGTTCCTGATGAAGGTAGGGAGATCATTTCACCAGCAGGGAGCAGTGAACGAGAATGTTCTGGAGAGTGATGTTGTGCCTCTTCGCTCCTTTAGTGATCGCAGGCTTCTGGTGGGGACGTAGCGTTGTAGCAGTGTGTGGATGTAGGAGGGTGCAGAGCCTGTGGTGGATCTATAAGCAAGCATCAACGCCTTGAACTTGATGCGTGCAGCAAGGGATAGCCAGTGCAGAGAGATGAAGAGGGGCGTGACGTGGGCTCTCTTAGGCTCGTTGAAGACAAGACGTGCAGTAGCGTTCTGGATCATTTGAAGAGGTTTGATTGCACTTGACGGCAGTCCAGCCAGGAGAGCATTGCAGTAATCAAGCCTTGAAATGACCAGGGCCTGGACAAGAAGTTGTGTTGCATGCTCAGTCAGAAAGGGCCAGATTGTCCTGATGTTGTGAAGTGCAAACTGCATGACCAAGCTGTCTTTGAGATGTGGTCTCTGAAGGTCAGTTGGTCATCGAAGATAACTCCAAGATTTCTGGCCGACTTTGATGGGGTAATGGTGGTTGTACCAAGCTGTATGTTGAAGTCATGTTGTAGAGTTGGAGTGGCAGGGAAGACTAAAAGCTCAGTCTTTGCCAGGTTGAGCTGCAGGTGTGTTCTTCTATCCACATCGAGATGTCCGCCAGACAACTTGAGATCCATGCAGGTATTGTGGAATCATCTGGTTGGAAGGACAGGTAGAGTTGTGTGTCATCAGCATAGCAGTGGTAGAAGAAACCATGTGCCTGTATGATGGGACCCAGTGATGTAGTGTCAATGGAGAACAGGAGGGGTCCAAGAACTGAACCCTGAGGAACCCCAGTGATCAGTTGATGAGGTTTGGATACCTCCCCTCCCCAGGTGACTCTGAAAGACCTACCTGTGAGATAGGACTCAAACAATTGAAGTGCAGTACTTGAGATGCCAAGTGACGAGAGGATGGACAGAAAAAATTGATGGTTTACGGTGTCGAAGGCTGCAGATAGATCTAGTAGAATGACAACAGATGATTTGGAACCAGCCTTTGCAATCCGCAGGGATTCCTTGACAGACAGTAGTGCAGTCTCGGTCGAATGGCCGGTCTTGAATCCAGAAGTGTTTTTACTATGAATGGTAGGAGAGAGACAGGTCTGTAATTGTCTACAAGTGATGTGTTTAACGTGGAGTTTTTTAGCAGTGGGGTTACCCGAGCCTGCTTGAATGTGGTAGGGAAAGTGCCTGTGTGGAGAGACGAGTTAATAATGTGTGTAAGTGCTGGTAAAAGAATGGGAGAGACGGCTTGTAGAAGGTGTGAGGGGATGTGGTCTAGAGGGCAGGTGGTGGGATGACTGGAGAGGAGAAGTTTTGATACTTTCGCCTCCGTGAGAAGAGAGAAGGAAAAGAGAAGATTAGTGGATGTGGATGGGCTGAGTTCCTGTGTGAGTGGTACTGAGAACTGGCTGCTGATGGAAGATGTCTTGTCAGTGAAGAAATTGGCTAATTGATCAGCAGTTAAAGATGTGGTGGGTGTTGGTGGAGGGGGACAGAGGAGTGCGTTGAATGTCTTGAAGAGTGACCGTGTGTTTGTAGCGCTGTTGATCATCATTGAGTATGTCTCCTGTAAGACTTTAGCCACTAATACTTCCTCCAACCACGAGGGGTCATACTCCTGACATGACCAGCAGTACTGGATGTCTGTTGCCTGCAATCTTCCTCCCAGTGTCCAGGGGGCAACCATTGGCAAGAACTCTCAGTTGAGCTTAGCAATCATTGATGATACGCACCTGTGTAGGGCCCTATTTAAGTTTGCCTTTTGCCCTGTTGCATACTGTGAGTCTATTGTAAACCATTGTGGTTGTTTTGTTCTTCCCTTTTTGTGATTATTGGAAGTTTTGTTTGTCCTTTGTTTTTTTTTTGTTTTTTTGTTGATCTTCTAAAAGTAAAGCTACTTGGGGTCTATACCTCTTATCTCCTTAATTTAATTGGATTAATGAATCAAACACATGGGGAAAACTGGATCAAAGGAAAAACTAAAACAGAAGACAAAATCCAAAGACACAAGGCAAAACAAACATAACCCTGACAGTTATTTTCCTGTTTATTAATTTGAAGCTGCTCTGAAATTAATGACTTGACAATTCAATTACTACTGTAAAAAAAAAAAATTTTTTTGGAAAAAAAAATAGTATTTTGGAATAATATTGGAATATATTAAAAAATCACATGAAAACTTTTTCAGTGCATCCTAAAACATCCTCCACATAGTTTTGTAATGACATTTATTATTTTTGAAACACTTCAGGTTTTCTTCAGTTTTACTCGCTGATAATATGTCACAGGAAATCATGACTATTAGCGCATGCTTCAGTGTGACAGTGTATGTGTCTTTGTGTGAGGTCTTTTAGCTTGTGTGAAGGCAATACTTGTGAGCCGGCTCAATCATAAAGCCATTACCACAGCCTTATGCTCACTCTCCCTCTCTCTCAGATTTTTCTTGAAATCAGATTTCTTCTGATGTCATTAGCATGTAATAGACAGTGTGCCTCTTACCCCCAGCACGCGCTGCAGGGTTGTGTAAATGGACATTTTACCACCTCTATAATCTACTGAGAGCTAGAAATGGGAGAGTTGTAAGCCTAGAGCACATTGTGTTCTGGAGGGCATTACTGTACAGCAGGTATTTATCACACAAGGAGTTCTGTTTAATGCAAGAGACAGTGATGTTGATAATAAAATATATAGTAACAAAATAATAATAAGAAAAGTATACAGAAAAAAGGAGACACAAAAACTGATCTTCTCAATGATTTCAAACTTCAAAAGCATGCTATTAAAAATAATATTTAATCTAGTGTTACTTTGGACTGAAAATATTGCAACAATTTAGTCTCCTGACTTGCATGACATTACAAATCCAGACTTTCTTTTTTTCCTGAGGAACACAAAAGTAGAAGTGTTAGAAGTAGAAGTGTTAAATAATGCTGGTTGTTAAATGTATAATTACAGTGTAAAAAATACACCTTAAAAAAGACACCTTGCCTGTCAGAAAGTACAACACATTGAAAGAAGTCACTACTGTAGGTCCAACATGAGAGAGGGGAGCTACTACAAATGAGGTGACTGGTTGCAGAGATGCATCAAGCTCAACTGAGTCCAGCAGCTCAAATGGGGCTCTTTGTCGGACCAGCAAGACTACAGAGAGATCCCATGAGGGAATGAAACGTGGCATAGGTAGATCCAATGTTCTGGTGCCTTTGAGGAAACTGATAACCAGATTATGCTTCTCTAAGTATTTACCATTCACTGTGTCATGATGTGCTGCTATAGCGGCCAATTACACTTTCAGAGTGGAAGAGGACAACCGATCCTCCAATTTTTCCTGCAGATAGGAAAGCGTCGACCCAACTGCACATCTCTTCCCTTCTCTAGCGAACAGACACTTCAGGTTATAGGCACACATCTAGCCTGAGTGATGGTGTCTATCACTGCTAGTGATAGCCCACTTCAGTCTTCCACATCCCATTAAGGGGCCAGACATGGAGATTCCAGAGGTCTGGGAGTGGGTGCCAAATTGTGCCCATCCCTGAGAAACAAGGGCTGTCGTAAGGAGCATGAGCTTTGATAATTAAGTCTGGGTGGGCCAGTTTGGCGCAACCAACAGGACCTGTTCTTCATCCTCCTTGACTTTGGATGTCTGTGAAAGCAGGCTCACTGGGGGAAATGCTTATTGCAAAGACCTTGGGGTCAGCTGTGTGCCAGTACATCCATGCTGAGAGGGGCCTTGGTCAGGGCATACCACAACAGACAGTGGGAGGATTTCTGTGAAGCGAACAGGTCTACCTGTGCTCTGGACCACCTGAGGGTAGAGTCTCCACTCATCTTGGACCATCACTTGTAGTGACAAAGCTCCTGCTGCTTAAATGAGCTCACCTGGAATGTGAGTGGCTCACAGTTATTTTAATCACTGCTGACTCCATAAGTGGAAACAGTGGGCGATCTTCAATATGCGACGTGAGCGTAACCCGCTTCGGCTATTTATATACACTACAATCGCTATATTGTCTGACATGACCACCACATGCTTGCCCACGACCAACAGTCAGAACCTCCACAGGGCAAGCAGTACTGCCAAAAATTTGAGACAACTGATGTGCCATAGAAGCCCTGTCCAAGAGCCCAAAGCTGCATGCCTGTTACATACAGCATCACAGCCCAACTTAGAGGTATCAATTGTAACAACAAGGTGCATGGACATTTGTTCTGAGGGAATCCATGGCTATAGAAATGCACGGTCTGACCAAGGGTTGAACGAACACCAACAGATCTGCGTGATAGCCACGTTATGTGTGCCATGTGTGCCGAGGATGCTGTATTCCACAGGAGCCACTGAAATTGTTTCATTGGAACCACTGTTTCCCCCCTGAATGTCTTCAGGCAGTTCAGCACTGAGCGTCTTCGCTCATAATACGCTGTCATACCCACCGAGTCTGACTCAATAACCAAGAAAAGAGATGCTCTGCACTAGGGAAAGCTTGCTCTTTTCCCAGTCGACGAGAAGCCTCAAGTGGCTAAGATGTCTGAGGATCAGGTCTCCGTGTGCTCACAACAATTCTCGCGAGACAGCTAGAATGAGCCAGTCATTGGGATGAGAATGCGGATGCACACTTTCCTTAATAGGGCAAGGGCAGCTTCTGCGACTTTCATAAAGACATGAGGTGACAGGGACAGCCCACAGGGGTGTCTGGGCATAAACGCATCACATTTGCACACTTCACCTGGGGAACCTTATCCTTTATCCTTTAGCCGCCACACCATCGAGGGTAGTGAGGGTGGATGAACCCACAAATCACGACCGGGCAGTGAAAGGTGCTTTCCACGATTTTGTGAGTTCATCATGCACTTCTAGGAAGAAAGGCACTGGTGCAGGCCTTGGCTGTGAGCCACGCTCTGATCCCAAATACCAATCATCCAACTACAAGCACTCAGGACAGGGCGGAGGATTCCACTCTAGCCTGCTGCAGTCCGAGCAAGCATGGCCACAAACTCAGCATCGAACTCAGACTAGACTGCCACACCTGAGGGTGGGAGCCCAGCCAAGTCTTCATTATCTGAAGGCAAATGCCCACCCCCCGATGCTGCTATCGATACCTCATCCTCATCTGGAGCCCCAAATGAGAACTCTGCTGCATCTTGCGACGCAATGTCAAACTCACCTGGAAGCTCCACTGGGAGAGACAAACGTGATGAGGATTGGAAGGTCCATGGGAATTGACCCAGCAGAAACACTCCTGTTGCAGCCCTCATGCCACTCTCAGTGCTAGCCAATGCTGCATTGTGGATTCCAGAAGGACCTGCACAAGGAACATCTGAGGTGACTCCCTCCTTCACCAGAAAGGGTAGTCGCATCTGCAAAGATTCCATGGTCATTGTCTTGCAGTGAGGACATGACCCATCCACGAAAGCCGTCTCAGGCGACCCATTCACGTATATCACGCAATCAGAAACACACAAGCGGAAAGGCATCTTTAAAAATACACTCTCTGCTAGTGTTTTGCCCTTTTAGAGGAAACTGCTCTTTTTGGTCTTTTGCTGAAGCGCCCAGGGAAAACTCTCCCTACATTTTGTGCGCAGGGTGGAGAGACCACTGAAATTCACAGCAAACTCTGTGAAGGTGAAAGGAATGAATGAATGGTGACATCCACTCGGCTCCGAAGAACAAATCTGAATCAGTGTTGCATGCTTACTGGCCTATGCACATTCTACACGCCAATTTCACTGGCCTTTCAGAGGTGATTGAGGCTCCCAATTCTGACCCCTAGTGTCACCACTCGACACCACCTCGAGATGAGCATCAGATGATCAAGAAACTGATATGATTTTGCGCTATATTCCTAGTCTTTTAAATTCATGCAAAGAAAATCTTAACATCTTCTCTTTCTGTCCTTTGAGCATTTATAAACAACAATATTTAAGCATGAATGCTGTACAAAGTAAATAAAGATTAAATTCAAATATGTATTTTCAGGGTTACATGATCCTTCAGAAGTTCTGAAGTTCTGATTTGTGGTTTGGTGTTCAAGAAAGTATTTATTACTATATTAATATGTAAAAAAAATGTTGCACTTCTTAATGATTTTATAGAAACAGTGATACTTTTTTCCCCACGTGATTCTTTGATGAATCGAAAGTTCAAAAGTATAGCATTTGTTTGAAATAGAAATCTTTAACATTTAATTTTACTGCTTAATTCTTACTGGTTCTAAACATTAGAGTTTTGGTAGTATGTTAAATAATATATTTATATTTAAATATAATTTTTAAAGATGTATAATTAAATCTATGCTGTTAATGTCAGGGTTATATCTGTTTATCTGTTCCCTGGTCCTGTCTTTTGTCACATGTGTTCTTTGTTTTGAGTTTTCCACTCCTCCTTAGTTGCCATGGTATTAGTTCATCTGCGTCAGCTGTGTCTTGTCATTACATATGTCATTCACCTGTGCCCCACTCATTACTCCTCATGTGTTCCTGTGTATTTAAACCCTCTGTGTCTGTTCAGTCCTTGTTCTTCATTAAAGTTACTTGTCTGGTGTTGTGGATTTTTCTGTCATTCTCCTGATCGGCGATTAAACTGTTTGATTTTACGACTTCTCTCTCCGTGTATTCCTGTACACACGACCCGTGACAGCTATCTATGTACCTTAGGATTATTTGTTTTCTCGTTTTTGTATTCTAAACAGAATAAAAAAATAGCAATCCCGCACACTACCAGTCCATGCTAAATATAGAAATGTATTATTAATACAAACAACGTAACGGCCCAATGACCTTCATCAGGCATATCAGTGGACCGATACATTGTTTCTATTAATAAAAAAATTTTATATTTTGAATGGACTGGTAGTGTGCAGGATTGCTATTTTTTATTTTGTATTCGACAGTCTTGTTTGATTTTTTTTTTCCTACGCACCTATTATTATCATTTGAGTTGTTGATTTTGTATTCACAAAACGAAGAAACCCTTAATCACATAATTGATCCTGCTGAATAAATTTATAGTTTTTTTTCCCTATTTTTTTACTTTTGTTTTCATCACACTTTGTTCTAATCCAGCATATGGAAAAACAATAAAACAAAAATGTATTGACAGCTTGAATATTTGATCTCTACATGGGCGGGAATAAAATGCCCCTTTGCACTGATTGGTCAACCAAAGATCAAGCCATGCTGTCATTAGTTCTGACCGTGCAACAGAATAGTCTATCTGACACAACTCAAAAATACTCAACACAACCCATACCAGGGCAGAGCTTAGACAGAGCTTTATGTGTACACATAAATTTGCGTGTCACAAAAGTAGTAGTGGTATATTCCTGAATGAATCCGAGTCTTTGAACAAATCGGTTAGGTGAGTGATTCACCAGCCATATAGCCTTTCTTATTAGTGAATAAAACAGCGTTTCGAGTAAATTGATTGAATAAAATGACTCATTTATTAACACAGTGACTTGCTGCCTACTTGCGATATTTCATATTCGTTTCAACTTGTAATTTATTTCATATTTCTGTATACAAAGCGTTATGTTTAAAACATAAAATTAATCTCATTGCATTATGCATTTGGAGAAAATGCATTTACTGATCTCTCTGAGCAGCATTACATTGTGTAAATACATCTAAAAGGAGATGCTGTTTCTATGCCAAATCTGCAGCGCAAGACCATTTGTTTGAAGCAACTATAGTGTCAAACTCTAATTTTATTGGCTAAATTAACTTTAAATTTAAAGATGGTATAGGCCAACAAATTTTATAAGATTTGGCTTTAATAATTTCTGATGGTGATAGATGGCAATGAATATGGATATATTCTTCATCTCTGGCTTTATTTTTCAAAGTGTTATTTCATAGTCTACCCTTGAATCGATTCTGCTCTGCCCTTCACTACAATATGCATTCTCTCTGCTCTGTCCAGTGCACTGTGCAGCTCCAGTGTTGTGCCTAATTCTTACCCCCTGCCAGATTATTAACCCCGTAGTACTGGTGGGTTTAGGAGTAAATGTGAGGGAGAGGGTTAGGACTAGGGGTGCGGTTAGGATTAGGCAATCGGGAAGCGACTTCATTGGGGGGGGGGGGTAGTAATCTGGCAGGGAGTCGAAATTCGGCACAACACTGGCACTCAGATTTTGAGAGTTGGTCAGCTAAATAATTAGGTTAATAAGTGTGCCAAATAGGTAGGTTAGGGGTAGTTGGCTAGGGGGGAGTTTTGAGAGCAGATACCATGTAAATTAATAAATTAAATTAAATTAAGTTTTATTGTTTTTCCATTTGGCAGATTAGAACAAAGTATAAAAAAAAACATGAAAAGACAGTGTTAGATTTGTTTATTTAAATTCATGAGAAGGGTTGACTATGTGATAAATGAATGGTTTCTTCGTTTTTCCGCTTAGAAGACAAAACGAGAAAACGAAGTTATACGAAGGTGCACGGACATGCTATGGACATGCTTAATTTGAAATTATAGTAATAACATTTTAATGACAGAATTACAGTTATTAAAAATCAGCTATTAGAATCACAACTGTAGTTGCAATGTATTCTCACAGTTTTATTTGTGAAATCACACATTGATAATAGCAGCAATAATGTATCAAGCTCAATCCTCTGCTCCCACTGGCCTGTCATTTTTTTCTACTCAAAGTGAGAAAGACTCAGTGAATGGGAATTTCACTAAGTGTTAAGCTGCCACAGCTGACCTTATTAGCGATTGTCACCATCTCCTCTCCAGCTCCCGTGAGCCTATAGCTGGGATCACGAGTTAATGATTTACTATCGTTTCTCAACATAAGCGGCAATTACTGCAGTGAAATTATGGTGCTATTGATTTTGAAGACGGACGGCTTTTACTGGAAGCAGCAAGGCTAGCACTCAGCCAAAGGAAGATTCCTTCATTAGCTCTGCTCATCTCTCTTTCCCTCTTTTATCTCAACATTTTTTTTTTTTTTTACTTATATATGCTTTTATTCTGTTAGTCCTCTGATAAGTTGCCTCGAGCTTTATTTAGCACTCTGAAAGCCTTCAGTACCTCATTTGAAGCAGTAGTAGTAAGCGAGGTTGTTCAGAGTGTGAGGTATTGACAGATAGTGAAGAGTTGCTGTGGGGTTTCATAGTTTTAGTATCTATCAGTGTTGTTTGAATGAACTCAGCAAACTAAATAGCTGACCAAGTGCGGCTTTATTTTCTTACACCCAGGTCAGAATGTATTCATGTATTTCAGTTAAAGACTTTGGCTTAACACACAAAGAAAAATCAGGGCTATAAATGGTGTGTGGCAGCCGAATAAGACCTTAAGGAATGTTGTCAAGATATCTATGGGTACTGGTGTGGCCATATATATATTGTGACGAGCAGGGTGGGCGAGAGCCATGAGGGAACGACGCGAGGCCGGTAGCGTGAGTGATAATGAGCGTCAGCTGCGTGCTGCACCAGTCTTGTATCTCTCACGGAGGAGCTCCGGAAGCATAGAAGAGGAGTGACTACAGTGCAGGACGAGAGAGGACCAGGCCTGGATTTTGTGTTATGCTTTATTATGTTTGTGTGTGCAAAGTATGCAGCTATCAGCCCCAAACTGTCTGTCTGCTCTGATACGACCACGGAGGTCGTTCCTGAACTGTCTGTCTGCTCTGATCTGACCGTGAGGGTCATCCCTGAATCTCTTGACTGTGCTAACATGACCACAGAGGTTGCACCAGAGTTTCCTGTCCACTTTGCAATGACCACAGAGGTCCATCCTGACACAACCATGGTTAAAATCCATGAACTGTCTGTCTGCCCTGATACGACCACGGAGGTCGTTCCTGAACTTTCTGTTTGCCCTGATGCAACAACGGAGATAGTAACTAGTCTGTCTGTCTGCTCTGAAATCATACCAGAGTTCCCTGTCTGTCTTGACATGATCACGGAGGTTGCCTATGAACCCTCTGTGTACCCTGAGACGACCACAGAGGTCGCCCTAGAGTTTCCTGTCTGCCTTGTAACGACCCCAGAGGTCTCACCTGTACTTCTTGTCTGTCCTAATACAACCATAGAGATCGTTCCTGAAATGTCTGTCCGCTTCGACACGACCACGAGAGTCATTGCTGTTTCCTGTCTGTCCTGATATGACTATGAATTTCATCCCTGAATCTCCTGTCTGTCCTGAAGCGACCACGGAGGTCGCAGCTGAACTTTCTATCAGCCCCAAACTGTCTGTCTGTCCTGATACGACCACAGAGGTCATTCTTGAAACGTCTGTCTGCTTTGAGATGACCACAGAGGTCATCCTTAAGATTCCAGTCTGCCTTGATCTGACCACGAAGGCCTTCCCTGAACCTTCCGTCTGCCCTGAAGCGATCACGGAGATCGCACCTGAACTGTCTGCCAGCCTTCCCAGGAACAGGGAGGCTCAAGCCAAAACCTGGGGAAGCCTTCCTGAGTGCTTTTAATTTTAATTTTAATTTTCCAGAACTCCTGTCTGCACGCTCAGTTTGAAGTTGGTCTGTGCATACCCACTGTCACCAAGTATGATTCCACTATGTCGACCACCTTCAAACTGAGCATACAGACAGGAGTTCTGGAAAAGTCATGAGTTGCACCTATCCAACGTGCAACAATGTTGGAGAACTGCATAGTGGGACTGCACACACTTTGTACATTTATTGAGAACCAATTTTTACGATTTCTGTACTCCTCAGAATCTGCAGTAGAGGGACACTTTATTGGAATATGACATCCATCAATGCAACCAATGACTCCAGGGAAGTTTCCATATTCAAAGAACTCCACCTTCTAGTTGGCTTGGCCAGCAGCATCAGGAAACTTGATGTAGTCATCCTTCAGTTCACATATAGCTTTGCACACTTTGTGGACTATTTTGCACACAGATGGTTCAGTTACGCCACACAAATCGCCTGTTTCACGATGGAAGCTTCCACATGCCAAAAACCTTAAGGTGACCAGTACTTGTAGCGAAGGAGGGATAGGCATTCCCCTAAAAGAATCAGATGAAAGCCTTGTCTCAAGCACACTAATTAAGTCTGCTGCCGTTGCTTTGTACATGCGAAAACGGTCACGAAAGTTTCATCAAAATCATTCAGTGGGTTGCTCCTGTCCATAACCACCCTTCTGTCTGTTCTAAATGGAGCTATTTCATCATCATTAAAATAGTCCAGGTAATCCATTTTCCTCTATTGCTAAGGTCAATCTGGAGGCCAACATCAATTAATCTGAAGTTAAACCTGCCTCTAGCCAGATTTAGTTTAAGATTTTACTTAAATCTAGACTAGTTCTAGTCAGACTTCTGGAAATCAGACTTTGTAATTCAGGACTAGGGAAAGTCCTAAACTATTTTAAACCATGTCTGCGAAATTCAATCTCAGTTAGTCCATCTTAAATCTCCTATTTAGTCTATGATTAGTCTTAATCAGTGTCTGGGAAACCGCCCCCTGGTGTATTGAGTTTATGTACTTAAGTATTAAGAGTAAAAGGTACTACTCAAAGACAATAGGTGCGTTCCAATTCGCATACTTTTGCACTATTCTATACCGTTTTTAAATATAAATAGTGCAAATAGTGTGTTCACATGGAAAATTCCAAAAAGAAAAAGTACAGAAAGTAGACTTTGACAGGACAGCTCAAAACAGAATTACAATTTAAATCGACTCATACCCGAAAATGGGTGATTTGATTGCCTGTCATCTAATCATGGCTCATTTATCATTCATTAAATCTAACCTTATTACACTTATTTCATACAATTTATAATGTGCTGTAACTGTGCTAAAAATGTTCTTCTGTTGTAAATTAATAGATTCAGTAAAATATTTAACGATTGTCTAATTGGTACAAGCTGTGCTATTAATATCGTCCACTAGAGGAAGCCACAGGATAAGGAATCTTTTAAGCCCAATCTTTTTGTCTTGTTTCAATCCATTTGAATCTAAATAAATTCATTAGTACATTTGTATAACATTAAATCTGTGAAATGCTTAGGTCTATAGTTAATTAAATGTTTAATTTTCTTTTGACCCCAATAAAGTTGCCAGACACAAGTTAAATATAATGCTATCCATTCAAAATAAAAACAATGTGCACATTTCATGTACATTAAATCATATTACATTAGGTAAGTCTCCACCATTTAACTTTGAAAAATAAATCAAATCTATGTTTGAAGTGCGACCCATACAGTAAAGAAGTATATTTTAAAATGTATTTCAAAATGTATAAAAATACGGTATTGACTTACCGTATATGTCTGGCATGGTTTCCTCGTCGGTTTCACTTCTCTGTCAGATTTGCTCTTTGCTCCTACAAAACACAATACCTGAACATCTGTACAGGTTCAGAGGGCATCCATTTTGTCTTCTGAATTGTTTTGGATTTCTTGATATTTTTGTTTACACTGGAACTAAAACAATTACAGGTATACTAGATTTTAAGAATATTTAATGGTCATATTTTAGGACAGTATAGCAAAGAAACGGATTACTGAGGAGAGGTCGATTTTGGCTTTTTTACACTTCTGAATTGCATTTTCACTTTAACAAATGAAGGGATAGTGGAATATCACAAAGGCGCATTCATTTAAGCTAACTTATCTTAAAGGGATAATCCACCCAAAAACAGAAATTCTCATTTATTTACCCTCATGCTGTTCCAGATGATTATGACTTTTTTTTTTCTGTGGAAAACACATTTTAAGAAAAATAATCCATCTCTGTGTTCACAAGACTGTCAAAAACCAAACAAAGTGAACATGATGCTAATCCAAGTGAAACGATGATTATGTTTGAGAAAAATACTATTATGTTAAATGTGTTACATAACAAATATGAGCTCAAATTGTCCAATTGACCCTTCGCAAACAGTTTGATTGGCACGCGATCTAACCAATCATAACGCCGAATCCGCCATCTTATCCGACAAAGCAGTCATGGAGTAGCCTATAGTAGATTAACATTGTTTAACTCGAAATATTGTGTGTACTCGCGTCTTTCCGCGGTTGAAACAACATTCCTTCTGATGTTCATTCATGTTTATTTGATGCTATAAATTAACTAGTATGAAGAGAAGATCGGTTCACAAGCTGTTTGAAGGATCTGTCTCGACACATTAAGGAGCCGGTATTTAGTGTTTAAATGCAATATTTAGTGCAGTGAAAAATACATCGCGCAGCAAAGAGGACATTGACAATGTACAGTTTCATATTTAAAATATTGTAATTTTTTAAAGAAGTTTAAGCAATAAATACCGTATAGAGGCTCTTTAATGTGTTGTGTGTTGTCGCTGTAGCTCCTTCAAACGGATCGTGAACAAACCATCTCTTTATACTAGTTCATTATAGCGTCAAATAAACATGAATGAACATCAGAAGGAATGTTGTTTCAAGCGCAGAAAAACATGAGTACACAAATTTTCAGATGGTTGGTTCACGAGCCGATTGAAGGAGCTGCAGCGATCTGTCGCAACAAATTAAATATTATATAAACCATGAGATTGATATATATGAACAAATCCCTCTGTAAAGTCTTCAGAATATAAAATAAAACTGGAAGGTTTGGTGTATGTAGCCTAAGTGCTACTGAAGTGAAAACTGAAAGTTCTCTTTTAACATTCATTCAGTATCTCACTATGGGAATGCCTCAGGCATGACTGATCATGGAAGCACCAATAGCACCACGTCTGCTAACCATGGTAGACCAATTGCTGTAGCGATCAGAGAGTCCCACTTCCCTGTATATAAACCGCAGCTATCTGCTGTTTTGTCATTCTCGCTCTATTAGCCGTGGTAGATTTTGGAAGCTGTTCTCAGTAGACTTTGGGAAATACTTGTTTAACAGTTTACAGATGGAGATGCAAGGTAACGTCCCAAACGCAATACATTCCTAACTTTTGAGTGAGTTCACTTGGGCCTCGTTTACACTGCAGGTCTTGATGCCCAATTCTGAGGTTGCGTATATCTGATTTTTTTTTACTGTCCGTTTACTCATTCTTTCAATTGTGACCCATATCCGATTCATGTGTTTACACTTGCCATACCATCTGAAACATGGCCATTACCAGTGCCCAGGGATCTGCTCTCACAAGCACAGGGGGAAATATTTCACCCCTCCCCTCAGAAACTAGCTCTCTGGGCCTGGCCTATGAGAGGCTAAATCTGAATGCAGCTGGGTTACCTCAGAAAGGGATTGAGACAATTCAGAACGCGGGCTGCCTCGACACATTCTTTATATAATCTCAAATGGAGGGTGTTTGAGGGATGGTGCACAAATAGGAACATCGTTCCTTTCTTGTGTTCAGTTTCAGATGTGCTGTGTTTCCTACAGGAAGTTCTGGAGAAGGGCAGGACCTTTTCTACAGTGTAGATTTATCTGTCCGCTATCTCGATACGTCATCGACATTGATCTTAACTCGGGAACTATTGGCCAACACCCTCTCGTTTGTCGATTTATGAGAGTAGGCTACACCCAATATCGAAGCCACTAGTCCCGCTTGGGTTTCCTCCATGGTTCTGAACACGCTCTTGCCTTGAAGCTGCTTGCTTTTAAGATGGCTGTGTTACTTGCTTTCACTACAGCAAAGAGGGAGAGTGAATTACATGCTTTATCAGTTCACTCCTCATGTATGTTCGCTCCGGGGGATCAAAAAGTAACTTTTAGAACTAACCCGGCATTTGTACCTAAAGTGTTTGATCACACTGGTGCAGTTTAACCATTGGACCTGCTAGCTTGTCATCCACCACACTTTTCATCCCCAGTGGTGGAGAGGTTACACAGTTTATGTCCAGTTCATATTCTGTATACGTATGTTCAGAAAACCCGCACACTTAGTTAGAGCAATCAGCTATTAGTCTTGTGGGCTGACTCTTATACAAAGTCCAAAAGTACAAAGTTTCCATCAACGCCTTTCTCACTGGGTGGTGGAAGGTATCGTGTTATTTTATAATAATGTGAATATAGAGCCCCCAATAGGACTACAAGCACACTCTACAAGAGGTATGGTCTACCATGGTTGGCAGACGTGGTGTTATTGGTGCTTCTGCGATCGGTCATGACTGGGGTGTTCCCATAGTGAGATACCTCACTTTATGTTATCAGAGAACCAGTTTGGTATATGTAAGTGCTACTGAAGTGAAGTACTTTAGGCTAAGTGCAATAAACTCATTTAGAGAAAATGGTCTTTAAAGACATCTGATTTATTGAAATCTACTGACAAATATAGATTGTGTAGTAGGAATAATAATAATAACAATGAAAAATGCGTGTATTTTGGATGTTTTCTTTCCACTAGTCTGAAAGAAGACATGTTATGAGGGCAAAATCTGTAGTGTCCTGTCATAGGTGAGTCACATATCACCATAGCAACTGTATTGTTGTGCACTAAATACCATATATATGTATCCACATTCAACCGCTCCAGACATGGCGAAACATCCGCCATCTTTGAAAGGTTAACATGACGCTGTTCATCACTTACACTTACAAATCAATGAATTTTCATTGAAAACATCACAGAATTGTGCAGCCTATGTTGGGTAACACTGAGCTATAAATTCCAGATGAGAGGTGAGAATGTGCTATTTGTGTATATATACAATATCCATATGTAGAATTATCTCATTAATGATAAACTGTGAAAATCACATTCTAATGTCTATTGCAGACATGGATACTCATACATTTGAATAACTAGGTTGCAAATGCAGTCTCATCTTGCTCTTGAGTGGTCATAGATTGGATTTGACCATTGCAATATGGCAGACCGGCTTATGTATAGCATCACATAGAAACACACTAATCATGCTTCACTCAAAACATCTTATAAACTTGCTAACATCCTATAAACATCCAAGTGTTGTGCCACAGTTTTAAACTCCCATGTTCTTTGAAAAATATGAAGCTCTAAACTAGTACTCTACATTATGGTTTCCCCAATAAAGAGGCTAAACTGAGTAAAAAGGGTAAAACTGGATGAGGACGCCAATTCACCAAAAATATCTGATGATAGGACCTGATTAGCAGCTCCTGCACGGTATTGTATAATGCAAAACAGCAGGGGAGAATGGCCTGAAGTAATTATCTCATCAGTCACGATTCTCTTTCTCGTCCTACATTTCTCTTTTCAAATCTTTCACCCTCTAACTTGCCCCCATCTCTGTGTCTTCACTCTTTTTATGAGTTGTATGACTCTTCCTGTCTCATTCCTGACTCATCTCTTCTACATTCATGCTGTCAATATTTGGGATCGACAACCATATATTTGAAGGAAAGTGACTATCAAATAGTTTCTTTTTCTCTGTCAACGACAATAGTTCTAAATAGAAACTGGAATAGCATGTGTGAGTGGATTGGAATAACATAAATTTGACAGTTTTCAATTTCCTGCTCCCAAATCACTGAGAGAAACCCTGCATAGAGTAGAAGCATGGATCACGAAACAATTTATCATGCACAAAGAAAAAAATGTGTCTTTGTTACATCTGACAATGATAACGTGAATTATAAATTATCTTCAACTGAATAATTTAAAACATTTGTGGTATTATATATGTATTATTTATATTGGGGATGAAACTGTATTATCAATTTCATGTTATCGTGAAGGCAAAATTGTCTGTATGAAGCGATCTTCCGTGCAACAAAAAGGTATGTTTAATGTTTGTTTTTGCACAAAGCTGCACGATTAATTTTAAAAAGATCATGATCTATTCCTAAATGACAACGATTCAACCGCGCACTAAACCTTTGACAAAAATAAAATCATGACATTCAAATCTGCGTTCACACTGCTGCTGATCCAGAGAGAGTTGTCATGTTTAGATGTAAAACCGCTTCACAAACAATCTTTTAAAACACACAGTATCATTATTTCTCTGTTAAAAATATTCCAATAATCACAAAATTATTTTATTAGAGGATATAGAAAAGAGGACAGGAAATGACATGGTCAATTTGTACATCATTGTAAGGTGACATGATATATATATATATATATATATATATATATGGGATATAATACCTCGGTGTATGAAAAAATGAAAAAATCATTTTTTATTTATTGCAATATTATTTGAAATCATTTTGAAACAGTACAATTTAATGTAGTAAATTATTTATTTGGTTATAATTGCAAATAATGATTTTGAAAAAATGTAACATCTCAATTATTTTAGTAAATTTAAAAAATAAAATTTCACTTTCATTATGTTAAAAAAGCAATCCCCCTGTAAATTGAACACTGCTGACAACGGCATTTCTGTTGCTGTGTGAATGTTGTTTTATATATTTTTTTTGTCTCCGCTCTCTCATCTCACTTCTTTTCGTCCCCTGCCACTCTATCTTTTTCCTTCTCTTTCTCCCTGCATTACTCCATTATCGCCCTCATGCACCCTCTCCCTTGAAACTTCAATAGATGCATTTCCGCTCTCAGTAATGCAGTAATGCACTGATTTACCTCGTGAGCGCCGTGGGTGTGGCGGCTGGTCTGAGGGCCGTCTATAGGAGTGGCGTTAGCTGAGACCTCATTACCCCTCCCTCCCCCTTCCTGAAAATGCACTCTCACCAGCTGTAATTGCATTGGGGAGATAAGAGGCTTGGTTTGGGACAGGATGCCGTGTGTGTTTGTAAGAGCTGGGGCTGGTCCGACCCGGCCTCTTAGCTCTAAATCAATGAGCCCATCTAGACCTAATGCAGAGCTGGACAACTCCTCCGGAAGCATTAGCCTTATTATTGCTGGCTTGGCAGGAACAACCCATGCGTTCATTTCACACACAGTTGCATACTCTTGAACTATAGTGGCAAAAGGACATTCAGATGCGAAATGGTAATGGAGTCACATGTGTATACTGTACAAAAAAAGTCACCTGCACATAAAACTATTAACTCTTAGTAGCCCACTCAGCAGTTCGGTCTGGTCCGTTACTTGGGGTCAGCATAGCTGGAAATTTTCAGTCTCTGTAGCTGTATTATGGAAGCTCTAATTCAGAGCAGCTGCCAGGGTTGGTCTGCCTGAACAGCACAGGCAAAGCCAAGACCTTTTAATTTAAATTAAAAAAAAAAAAAAAAAAGATGTCGAACGCTGGTTTATTTGCCAAGGTAGTTTAGAGGAATGCGTTCATAGGCTGTGACATGCAAATGATGATCCGAATGCAAGTTTCAAATATTAAATATTAAAATCTATTAATATATTTAAAAAAATAACATTAAACATATGCTGACCACATTTTAAAAAAATAACTTCCCATTTTCCAATTTATTTTTGTTTTTTAATTAAATTAAAATGAGTTAAATGGATATAAGTTTGAACTATAATGTTTTTTAAACAAATATTTATATTTTTAAATATAAAATCATTTTGGTGATCATATAATATTTTCAGACATGCGCATGCCTACCGAGTAGCCTACTCAGTTAATGAACACATGCACGCGCTTTGGCAGAATTCCAATTATAGCCATTATTTTTTGTAAATTTAGGGACTAAAATGGACTTTGTTAATTTGTTATTAGAGGAGAAAAACTAAATGAGGAACATACCAATGAAGGAACACATTGCAAACAAGAAGTGTCGTAGCATCAGCAGTGAAGGTAAGAAGAATGGAAGAATCAGTTTGCTGTCAATGACTGAGATGGGCAGCCTTTGTTTGTTTGTAGACTTAGCATATGCAAAACCTACAATTTCAAAAGATATGTGAATTTAATGTCTTTGTTTGATGTACTTGTATTTTAAATCGATAAAAAACAGCAACCAAAAACACTAACATTTACATCTATTTACGCAGATACCTGTTGCTGATATTAATAAATATCCACACATCCAGTTGTACATAAATGCATATCAAGAAAATATCTTTTGAATCTTAAAATACATTTTGGGTAAATGCAAAATGGCCACTGACTGAAAGAATATATGAGAAGATAAAAAACAAACGTATTGAAAATATATTTATATAAATATATTAGCAAAAAATTTTAGCATTTTATATTTTGTCATCTTTAATTTGCACCGTGAAAATAATTAATGTATTTGTAATTTACACTTGGTGCTATTAATACTTCTCAGTACCGCAACTGCAAATTGACGTCAAAAAGTCAAAGAATGTTAAAGAAAACAACTTACCCTCAGATGTCACAAATTTTGGGTTTGTACAAATCAGAATGAAATTGAAATATCTTTAGGTGAGTCTGTATTTAACAAGCAGTTCAGTTAAATATCTGGGCTCGAGATCATCAGTTTGTTCACTAACGAAATTAAGGTAATTATTAAAAGAAATAGCCAAATGACAGATGTAGTAAAACCTACAAGCAGTATGCATTTTACTGTACTATTGTATTTATTTTAGTAATGTTTTCAGAGAAAGTTCTAAAAGCCTGCTGAAGTGTTCTAATCACTCTTTGTCACACTGAGTGATGTTTTAGTGCAGCAGGGATGCAGTGAGCGAGTGTTGGGCTGTCAGGCATCGGCAAGTCCTGGTCTCCATGGCGACTGTACTGCTGTTGTCTCACCTGAGTGGTTTCAGGCAGTCAGCAGTCATGCAGCATTTCAGAAGAAGCACGTGTGAGTGGCGTATTGCACAACGCCCAACCCGAGGGTTATGGTCAGCAGCAGCTGGAATCTCACACACACTCCATACACGTTCACACCAGCTGTCATGTTTTATAGATTTTTTTCTCTCTCATTGCATGGCACTCAGACCTTATTATTCCACGGGTGTATTTTTAGCACATTTCTAGCCAGTCCAGGGGCTGACAGCAAGCATGAGCGAAAGAGAGAATGCAGAAGAGAAACGGTAGATTGATCCCTCCCTGACTGTTGCTCCAGCTGTGGCCTACTGAGTGTCATGAGCTGTACAGGAAGTAGTGGCTGTACCCCGAGGGGTCTGATCGCCCATTCTTTCCAAAACTTTTTTATACTCGTTCTCTCTCTCTCATACCCTGCTGTGGAGTGTTCCAACCAACATATTTATCTTCTTTCATGATATATTGGAACAACTGACTTGCTGAACCAATGGGGTTCTGTTTCTGTTAAAGTAAGGTCACATTTACCATTGCTTTGTGAAAATCCTGTAATTTCTATAGGAGTCTGTGTAGTCGCCGGTTTCACATGAGGGTAAAAAAGTTCCGTACGCAGATTTTGCTTGTTCAAATTGCTCACACAAATTTACCATGTTGACCAACAGAAAGCTGTTTGGTTTAAAAGTGGCTTCTCTGTGAGCAAAGCTTCATACATCGTAACATTGTTGACAATGGATCTTTTTGCCCACAACATTTTACTAACGTGATCGCACTTTGAAGTCACTTTCAAACACGGTAAAACTGAGTGACCAACTTGATCCCATTGCGAAATCTGAATGGAGAAATCTTTCATTTTCTCGCAAAAATCCCAATCACATGGATTCCTTTTGAAATGAAATTTCAATTGAAATTTGTCAAATTGGTATAGGGGTGGTCACACTACACTTTTCCAATCATATGAATGCGGGAGACGGGACATGCAAGCTCATGCGAATTCCAAAGTTAAAATTTTTGTGAACCCTGCTCTACGAATTCATATCACATGAAAACATGACCAGTAGAAGACTGATATATCACTGTGTGACGATTTATCAATGATAAAGGGACAGTCACAAAACTTTTATCCCATTGACCATCAATCATATACATTCGAATGCAGGAGGCATGAAAAGCAAGTTTATGCGAATTTCACTGAGTTCCAAAGTTTTGTGAACTCTGCCCTGTGAATTGGTATCACGTGAAAACGTGACAAGAAGATTGATACATCATGGCGTGACATCTTAGCTCAGAGGTGTCCAATCCTGTTTCTGGAGATTTACCTTTCTACGAAGATCAGCTCCAACCCTGATCAAATACAACTGAGCCAGATAATTAAGATTTTCAGGAGCACTTGATAATTACAGACAGGTGTGTTGGATCAGGGTTGAATCGGAACTCAGCAGATAGGTAAGCTCTCCAGGAACAGGATTTGGCACCCCTGTTTTAGCTGAATTAAAAGAATGCAAACTTTGAATCTGCATCGCAGTAAATGGAGGAGTAGATTGCACATTTTTACATTTTGGATGCATTATGTGTTAAATTATATATTTAAAAAAAAGATGTAGAAGAGTGTGACATCATATTACGATTGTATGACATTGCAATGTCTGTAGAAATTTTGTGTGCAAATTCTAGTGACCAACAATATCTGAGTGGGGAATTCGCAAAATGCGCAAAATTCCCAATCGCGTGGATTCCTATTGAAATGACTGGATTTTGCCCTCAAAAATTTGTTGAACAATGATCAAGGGATGACCATACTAACCTTTTCATTCCAACCCAATATCCATGCATACTCATACAAATGCAGGAGATAGGTAATGTAATCTCCTGTGTTCCAAAGTACAATAGTCCAGCCTGGATAGAACAAAAGCTTGGACAAAGAGTTGTGTAATAGGAATGGCCTGATCTTCCCAATGTTGTATAAGGCAAATCTGCATGATTGAACAGTTCTAGCAATGTGGTCTGTGAAGTTTAACTGATCATCAATTGCTCCACATCAAAAACTCCAAGCTTTTCTGGAAGGGGTTTTGATTAATGAGCCTAGCTGAATGGAGAAGTTGTGATGAAGTGTTGGGTTGGCTGAAACCACAAACAGTTCTTTCATAGCAAGGTTGAGTGGAAGGTGATGGTCCTTCATTTTGCAAGTCTGTTAGGCAGGCTGAGATGTGAACAGATACCGTTAGATCATCTGGCTAGAATGAGAGATATAGTTGTGCAGTGATCGGAAAAGCCATGTTTCTGAATGACCGATTCTAGTGATGACATGTAGATAGAGAAGAGAAGTGGTCCCAACACTGAGCCCTGAGGCACCCCAGTGGCTTGATGTTGCACCTTAGACACCTCACCCCTCCAAGACACCCTGAAGAACCTACCTGAGATGTAAGATTTACATTTAGTCATTTTTTACATTTAGTCATTTAGCAGACGCTTTTATCCAAAGCGACTTACAAGTGAGGAAAACAAACAAGCGATTCTTCATGAATTGGCAAATAACACAGGACGTGCTCACAATACAAGTTTCATACATTGCTCAGTACCATAAGCTAGAGTAGGAAGGGAAAAAGGGGGAAGGATAGGGTTTTTTTGTTTTTTTTGTTTTTTGTTTTGTTTTTTATGAGGGGATTAAGTGTTCACGGAAGAGGTGAGTTTTCAGCTGCCTCTTGAATATTGCCAGGGAATCTGCGTTCCTGATGAAAGTAGGGAGATCATTCCACCAGCAGGGAGCAGTGAAGGAGAATGTTCTGGAGAGTGATTTTGTGCCTCTCTGTGATGGTACCACAAGTCTTCGTTCCTTTAGTGATCTCAGGCTTCTGGTGGGGACGTAGCGTTGTAGCAGTGTGTGGAGGTAGGAAGGTGCAGAGCCTGTGGTGGATCTGTGGATCTGTGGTGGATCTGTAAGCAAGCATCACAAGATTTGAACCACTGGAGTGTGATTCCTGAGATGCCCTTTGTTATGAGGGTTGACATGAGTATTTGGTGGTTAACTGTGTCAAAAGCAGCAGACAGATTGTACTGATGATTTGGAAGCTGCTCTTGCCAGTCTTAGATCTTCAATAATGGAGAGCAGGGCAGTTTTGGTTTTGAAGCCAGACTGTTTGCTGTCCAGGAGGTTGTTCTGTATGAGAAATGCACAGACTTGGTTGAACATAACGGACTCAAATGTTTTTGCAATGAATGGAAGAAGGGATACTGGTCTGTAGTTTTCTAAAACTGCTTGGTTTAGAGTGGGTTTCTTAAGCAGTGGGGTTATCCTGTTTAAATGCTGTGGGAAAGGTGCCAATGTGAAGATGTGTTGATAATGTGAGTGAGTGCAGGTACAACTGAAGAATAAATGGCTTGAAGGAGATGAGAAGGGATAGGATCAAGCGGACAGGGAGTAGGGTGATTGGAAAGGATGAGTTTGGAGATTTCTGCCTCCAAGAGCAGAGAGAAGGAGGGGCGTTTTTGTGTGTTTGCTATTAAGATGTGTTCGTCGGTTTGTGGTGTGGAGAATTGGTGGCTGATTGTTTTATTTATGAAGAATGTGGCAAAGTCATCAGCTATTACAGTTGATGAAGGAGAAGGACAAAGGAGAGAGGAATTTTTTTTTTTAAACGTGTATGATTGTTCAAAGAATTGTTAATTTTGATGTGTTAGTATGTCGTTTTAGCAGTGAAGACATTAGCAGAGAAGAAAGAGAGGAGTGACTGGTACAAACTAAGGTCAGTGGGATCTTTCGATTTCCGCCACTCCCTCTCTGAAGCCCTGAGTTGAGAACGATGCTCGCGGAAAACATCAGATAGACGGGGGAGGAGGGGGTGGTGCGGGCTGGCATGGATGGGAGGGATGGATGAGAGTGGAGCAAAGAGAGTGTGACCAATAGAAGCTTGATATGTCATGGTGTTACTTTAAATCTTCAGAATTTAAGCTTAAAACTTCAGTAGAGTAGATTGCATATTTTTACATTTTGGATGCATTATATATTGAATTATGATGTTTTTTTGTTTTGTTTTGTTTTGTTTTGTTTTGTTTTGTTTTGTTTTGTTTTAAAGACAAAGCAGAGGGTGACCATATTAAAACTGAATTAGGTTGTGGTCTCTGTAGAAACTGAGTGTAGAAAATGAACAAATTAAAATGAACAAATTGCTCTGCAATTTGTAAATGCTTGACATGTTTTGATATGCTTTTACAAGATTCCTTCCGTGTTACTAGCATCTGCTGTGTTTGTTTAGATCTTAGAAAGAATATTGGGATATTTATTGCCTGTAATTTGCCTCAGTCACACTGTGGAGAGGTGGCAGGCAGAAATAAGAATACAGACCCTACTTTGCGTTCGTTAATTCATTAATCAGAAGGAAAAATCCCCAGTTGCACAAGACACATCATAGTCAGAGAGGCAAAGAGACTACTCATGTTTGTAGAACATTATAGTTGCTATCCATACATTTTTGGTTTTTAAAGTCCCTCCTGTGATTCCACATTCTGTCATTTCCTGTCTGTGATGCCTAATAATTGGCTCCTTGTGGACCACAGGAAGCAATCACTGAGGCATTAACTAATGAGGGTCTAAATAAATGAATAGACACATGAACACAGAGCAAACAGACTCTTACATACTATCTTATTCCTCCTGAGGTTTACAAACATTTTATCTGTCTCTCTTTTTTTAGGAAAATGTTATATTATGAAGTTTAACTGCTGGGTCTTGAGGATGCCATTTTAGGCTGCCAAAAAATGTCCCCATAAGGACAAGGATTTTGGATATTGCCATCATTGTGGGAACATTTTGTCCCTGACCCCCTGACCACCACCACCCCACGTTTTTCAAGGACAATTTAAACTATAAGAAAAGGATGGTGTTTAAGCAGACTAAACTATTTGAGAAGTCCGGCATCAGTGATTGAGCTAAGACATTCTGATTACAAATTATACAAAAATGTAACATGGATGAATCGATCAAAATATGATCGACAGCATGCATTTTATGAATATCCATTTCATACCAAGTTTACAAACAACAACAGTAATGTCCTGATGTGGCCATGTCACAGTCTAGATCTCAATTTAACTTCAATTTTAAATACAAATGACGCTTACAGTAAGTCATACTCTAAAACCCAGAGGAAGTGGTGTCATCATGTAAATTTGTGCATCATGGCGCTGTAACACTATTGCTGTTCTGTGTGTATGCTGTATATCTCTCTTTTCTCAGCCTGTGCAGAGAGAGAGACAGCCGAGAGATAGTGAGAAATCGGCGTGAGAGAAGGGGGAATTTAATAAATTAGATCTAATATAGGCGCCGGGCTGGTCTCCTAGCAACCCAACAGAGCCCTGTCTGCCGAGGGCTGTGTGAAGACCTCCTCCGGCCGTATGCTGAGACGACCCATCGAGCACTGTATCTCCTCCCTCTCTGTTGCTCTTGTGTAGCTCTAGTGCGGTACCTCAAGACAGCAAAACACACTCCCACAGATTAACCTCATATCTGTGTGTGACTCAGAGAGGAGATCGTAATGAACTCACAAGGTTGAGCAATTTGTGGTGTCTGTGTGCGGTATGACACATCTCAGGTGTTCTTAAAAGTAAACTAAATAGCTCACCGCCTTGGGTAAATACCACGCAGTCTGGTGGATGAACAATATGAAAATGCAATAAAACATTTTCCAGAGGTGCCCCATACATGGTGTTCTTTCAATAAAAATTGCACGCATACAGTATGTACAGTAAACTCACATTATGGGGACACTTAAAGAGAAAGTTCACCCAAAAATGAAAATTATCCCATGAATTACTCAACCTCAAGCAATCCTAGGTGTATATGACCATCTTCTTTCAGACGAACACAATTGGAGTTATATATACAGGTGCTGGTCATATAATTAGAATATCACCAAAAAGTTGATTTATTTCACTGATTCCATTCACAAAGTGAAACTTGTATATTATATTCATTCATTACACACAGACTGATATATTTTAAATGTTTATTTCTTTTAATTTTGATGATTATAACTGACAACTAAGGAAAATCCCAAATTTAGTATCTCAGAAAATTAGAATTTTACTTAAGACCAATAGTCAAGTCAAGTCAAGTCATCTTTATTTATATAGCGCTTTTTACAATGCAAATTGTGGCAAAGCAGCTTTACATTAATAAGAGAATGGTGTCATTGTGCAGCTTATTCTATATATTATTGATTCATTCCGTTGCAAATATCAGTAGTTATTAGTCTAGTTAATTTAGGTATAGCAGCACTGCAGAAAACAGTGACGTAATCGTCCGGCTCAGCTCAGTTCGCATGCAACGGCGCCAATGCAGGCATATCAAAAACACTGCTGAATATCAAGCAAGTGTCCCCAACTTAAGCAAGCCAAAGGCAACAGCGGCAAGGAACCAAAACTCCAACAAATGGAGAAAAAAACCTTGGGAGAAACCAGGCTTAGTCGGGGGGCCAGTTCTCCTCTGGCCAACAGTGAACACTTGTCCGATACTCAGGCAGAGTTACAGGTCATTAAACCGATTTGGAATCGCATCAGTCAAAATATTTAATCTAGTTCCATCTAGTTTAAGATCTTTTTGATCACGCCGGTATGGGACGGTTTGTTGGGATATGTGCCACTGGCTGATGAGTCGGTAAGGTCTTCACAAAGGATGAGCTAGTTAACATAGTCTCCGCCGACACCACAGGGCCACATTGCTGCCACACACAGGCACAGGTTCCCCGTCCGACCCGAACACGGCCCGGATCCAGCCAATCACGTTAATTGGTAAACCTCGGGATAAGCAGAGAGACAAAAAAAAAATTAGCGTAGACGCCATTCTTCTTCCGATGTAACGAGTACATCTGGTGTTATAGGAAGTGTTCCCGGTTCCGGCTGACCTGATCTATGCAGCCTAACAATCCTTTAACGGATATGAAGACAAAAGTTTATAGTGTGTCATGTGTATGCCAGGTTAAATAGATGCGTTTTTAGTCTAGATTTAAACTGACAGAGTGTGTCTGCTTCCCGAACAATGCTAGGAAGATTGTTCCAGAGTTTAGGTGCCAAATAGGAAAAGGATCTACCGCCTGCGGTTGATTTTGATATTCTAGGTATTAACAACTGGCCAGAATTCTGAGATCGTAATAGACGCGAAGGACTATAATACATTAAGAGCTCACTCAGGTACTGGGGAGCTAAGCCATTTAGTGCTTTGTAAGTAATTAGCAAGATTTTAAAATCTATACGATGTTTAATAGGGAGCCAGTGCAGTTTTGACAGAACCGGGCTAATATGTTCATACTTCCTGGTTCTAGTAAGGACTCTAGCAGCTGCGTTTTGGACCAGCTGTAATTTCTTTATCACGCGAGCAGGGCAACCACCCAGTAGAGCATTACAGTAATCTAGTCTCGAGGTCATAAACGCATGAACTAGCTGTTCCGCATTTGTCATTGAGAGCATATGTCGCAATTTAGATATATTTTTAAGATGGAAGAATGCGGTTTTACATATGCTAGAAATGTGGCATCCAAATGAAAGATTGGTATCAAAGAGCACACCCAGGTTCCTCACTGACGAAGACGACTTAACAGAGGTGCAAAGAAAGGACAGCACTCAATACTTAGTTGGGGCTCCTTTTCCCTGAATTACTGCAGCAATGCGGCGTGGCATGGAGTCGATCAGTCTGTGGCACTGCTCAGGTGTTATGAGAGCCCAGGTTGCTCTGATAGTGGCCTTCAGCTCTTCTGCATTGTTGGGTCTGGCATATCGCATCTTCCTCTTCACAATACTCCATAGATTTTAAGGTCAGGCGAGTTTGCTGGCCAATTAAGAACAGGGATATCATGGTCCTTTAAACCAGGTACTGGTTGCTTTGGCACTGTGTGCACGTGCCAAGTCCTGTTGGAAAATGAAATCTGCATCTCCATAAAGTTGGTCAGCAGCAGGAAGCATTAAGTGCTCTAAAACCTCCTGGTATACGGCTGCGTTGACCTTGGATCTCAGAAAACACAGTGGACCAACACCAGCAGATGACATGGCACCCAAAACCATTACTGACTGTGGAAACTTTACACTGGACCTCAAGCAACGTGGACTGTGTGCTTCTCCTCTCTTCCTCCAGACTCTGGGACCCTGATTTCCAAAAGGAAATGCAAAATTTACTTTCATCAGAGAACATAACTTTGGACCACTCAACAGCAGTTCGGTCCTTTTTGTCATTAGCCCAGGCGAGATGCTTCTGATGCTGTCTGTTGTTCAAGAGTGGCTTGACACAGGGAATGCAACAGCTGAAACCCATGTCTTGCATACGTCTGTGCGTAGTGGTTCTTGAAGCACTGACTCCAGCTGCAGTCCACTCTTTGTGAATCTCCCCAACATTTTTGAATGGGTTTTGTTTCACAATCCTCTCCAGAGTGTGGTTATCCCCATTGCTTTTAACTTTTTTTTCCACCACATCTTTTCCTTCCCTTCGCCTCTCTATATATGTGCTTGGACACACAGCTCTGTGAACAGCCAGCCTCTTTTGCAATGACCTTTTGTGTCTTGCCCTCCTTGTGCAAGGTGTCAATGGCCTTTTGGACAACTGTCAAGACAGCAGTCTTCCCCATGATTGTGTAGCCAACAGAACTAGACTGAGAGACCATTTAAAGACCTTTGCAGGTGTTTTGAGTTAATTAGCTGATTAGAGTGTGGCACCAGGTGTCTTCAATAATGAACCTTTTCACAATATTCTAATTTTCTGAGATACTGAATTTGGGATTTTCCTTAGTTGTCAGTTATAATCATCATAATTAAAAGAAATAAACATTTGAAATATATCAGTCTGTGTGTAATGAATGAATATAATATACAAGTTTCACTTTTTGAATGGAATTAGTGAAATAAATCAACTTTTTGATGATATTCTAATTATATGACCAGCACCTCTATATCATCTCTTCCAAGCTTTATAACGGTAGTGAATGGCGCTCCTGATTTTGGAGTCCAAAAAAGTGCATCCATTAATCATAAAAGATAACCATATGGCTCCAGGAGGTTAATAAAGGCCTTCTGAAGTGAAGAGATGAGTTTTTGTAAGAAAATATTCATATTTAAGTCTCTATAAACTAAAATAATCAGCTTCCGGCAGACAGCCTATGCAAATCCATTTACACCAAAAGAATAACCTCTGACCTGACACATTACGTAAAAAGAGCGAAACAAAACATCGCTTCAGAACTTTCTCTTTTGGTGCAAGTATATTTGCATGGGCCATCTGCCGGAAGCTAGTTATTTTATTTCATAAAGTTTTAAATATGGATATTTTTCCATTGGATTGCTTTAATGATGGATGAATGCACTTTTTTGAACTTCAATATCAGGAGTGCTATTCACTATTATAAAGCTTGGAAGAGCAAGGATATTTTTTAATATAACCCCGACTGTGTTCATCTGAAATATAGTCTTATGATGGCTTGAGGGTAAGTAAATCATGGTATAATTGTCATTTTTGGGTGAACTATCCATTTAATATTCGGCAATATTATTGATTTAGCTGCATTGACACAATTGGATGAGAACTGAAATGAACTGAGCTGGTTGATGACATCACTGTTTTCTCCAGAGCTGCTTTAAAGACAAATTGAACTCTTTCCATAATTAATGACCTTTTACACAGTTATTGAACCGATCTGAATCAACACTGAACTAATTTCAGCTGGATAATGACTGTTTACTATTTTGTCTTTTTAGAGCTGCTTTACAGCAGAACTGAATTCTATTTGCATCTCTGAATCATTATTTTCTTTTATTGCTTTCGTGGACAAAAAGTGATGTTGGATGTTTTTCAATGGGCCCTTGTTACGGACATTTTATCCATGTGTGACAAATTATATTCATCTATAAATGTGTACCAAAGTGATGGTAGCGTGTGCCTCGAGGTTAAAAAGGGGTTTTTCACAGTGATGCCACAGAAGAAATTTTTGGTTCCCCAAAGAATCATTTCAGTCACAGTTCTTAAAAGGACTATTTCTTCTTGTAATGGGAAGAACCGTTTAATAATCTAAAGAAGGGTTTTTTAGATTATTAAACGGTTCTTCCCATTACAAGAAAATGTCCACTATAAAGAATCTTCAATGCCATGGAAAGGTTCCATGAAAGAACCTGAAAAATGTACGAGAAATAAATATAAATACAATGGAGATGAATATTGATATGCAGTTCAGCTATTTGATGAGAGATATTTGAGTTCTTAGTGAAATCACTGACTTGATTGTAGATGTGCTTCTTTGGTAATGTACACTACTGTTCAAAAGTTTGGGGTCAGCAAGATTTTTTTTTTGGCATCAAAAGTGACCGTAAGGACATGTATAATGTTGCAAAGGTTTTTATTTCAAATAAATTCTGTTCTTTTTCTAGTCAGCAATGAATCCTGAAAAATTTCCTCAAAAATTTTGAGCAGCACAACACTGATGATAATAATCAGAAGAAATATTTAAGATTTCTGAAGGATCATGTGACACTGAAGACTGGCGTCATGATGCTGAAAATTCAACTTTGCCATAACAGCAATAAATTACCATTTTAAAATATATTAAATAGAACCGTTCTACTGTAAAATTGTAATATTACACAATATGTAATATTGAATGCACTTTATATCAATATTTACAATATTGAATGTGTATGGTTGTCATCAACCAAACAAACTTGCGGTCTGTTCCATTATTTTAGGAACGTAGGTTTCCCAGAACATCTGTTATCATCAAATATTTGTGATGCACAATTCAAGAATCTGACACCTAATACCCCATGCACTACAAAACTATAAAGTACGTACAGGACTCAAATGTGCTTTTTACTTTAATTCAGTAAAGCACTCTTGCTCATTCAGCATTACCACATGCACAGGAAGTGGAGTTGTAAAGTGCTTCCTGTGGGTTGAGCTGGAGGGTCGTATTATTGATGTATAGAGGATGTTATGATGGCTTAACATGCCCTTGATGCTTAACTGCATTGACTCTGTAGTCAGAGAGTAAGTGTGTGTGTTTTAACTGCATGGACTCTAATACGGAGTGTGTGTGCATTGGTGGGGGTGGTGCAGGGCGGCAACATCCCTGCAGTGTTACATTGTGCCCTCTTGTGGATATTATGTGCAGACCTTCAGAATGACGACCATGTTTCGTCTCACTAAGAAGTCTTACCATATCAGTAGATTCTGGTGACAGTCTAAGAAAAATGTCTGCAAAAGGAGAGTCTACAAAAAGCGTGTTACAAATATCTAAGGAATACTATTTATCAATGCCATGAGTGAGGTAAAAAGACATTTAATGTATAATATAAATTATGACCTGAAAATCCGGAGTGTTTTCCACCTGATAAAGGTTTCAAGGCAACGGTCTGGCCCCAGTGAGTCAAATGACGAGTATTCAGGCTCATAAAAGAAGTTTATTATTATTAAAATTAACAACAGACATCCAAATTGACACAGATTTTTCAAACCTGGATAAATATTAAATCAAACAAATGTTATTTACAAAATCAATATAATTCAAAATAATAATAATGATACTAAAATAACTGTTCCTTACAAAAAAATGCCTATTTATCACTGAATGCTTTCACACAATATTGCTTTTTTCCTGAGGCATATTGCATTTATATTGCCTGAAGACTTAACAGAATGTGACCTGGGGCTCTGTAAAATCTTCATTTTGAGAAAACACCAGCCTCCAGGTTAAGATGAGGGCCAGATAAATTTGGGGATATGACAAAATGTGCAAATTTTTTTTGGAAATTGAGGCACTTAAAAATTTGTGGCAATCTTACATGAAAATCTTCTCATAACAGGTTACAATAAGTGAAGCGCTACATGTGAACTGCATGACTGGAGGATATACATGCTTTCTGTTGATCCACCTGTCTGCCTCCCTTCTGATCCTAACAAAGAAACTTTTACAGTTTTATGAGGTAGAATATAACAAATTTGCTTTTTTTGAAAAGCTATAAAACACAATCATTGCTGTCTCAGATTCTGATAAAAATTCATGAAAGTTGAACCGAAACCAAACTGAAAAAGTATATAAAAATATTAATGTATTAATTAATTGATTTGTTTTTGTTCTTTTTTTAAAAAAGAAAACCATAGGGTTACATTTTGAAATTTAAGTTAATTAAAGTGCATAATACCCCTCGGTTATGTCTATCGTTTAGATTTATATCTTAATAGTTTTATTTAAATAAAGTTAATATTCACTAAATACCTTAGTATATCTACCACGAAGGGTTATTGATTCTGAGATATACATGTCAATGCAATTAACAATTATTATAATAGTATTTATATCCAAATAAAAGATGAGCAGATTATTATTATTATTATTTAAAATACACATTTAAACATTTTCACATATTTCACATCATTATATCATCATAATTATGTGACATGGAAACTTATTGTTTGGGACAAAAAAAAAAAAAAAAAGGTTCAGTAAGGTGCAAACATCTGGTTTTCAGGTTTTCAAACCAAGTGGCTTCCAAACTCTCCGGTCCCAATGTAGGTCATTTGCTGACATGCAATGAAAGCATGTGCATATGGAGAACCACAGCTCAGCAGAAGAAAAGTACCTTCATCATAACTCTTCAGTTTATTGTTTCACAGACATGAAGTATCTTCTGATTGAAATCCTCTGGCTGGTCAGCATAGACATAGTGTCCTGCACCTCGTATGGCCTAAAACCAAACCATAAGAAGTTTAACATTAGTTAAAGGCAGACAATCAGTGTGTATCAGAAGTGTCATAATAAAATGTAGGTGTTCATTTGGAACCAGTGCCACAGATTGTGATTTAAAATGTTGCAATATTTTGTGTATATTAAGCTTTGTGTAAAACGAACATCCCTAATAACTCGAAGATTACACAACGGCATTGCAGAACTAGATTAATTAGCTCAGTTTTTGTGGTAGTGAAAGGAGTCAGTCTGGAACACAAGCACATTCATTGTACAAAGATCTTTGTTTTTCGACTGCCTGCCAATTCAAGCAATTACAAATTGTACAAGACTGCTTTCCCGCAACCTTTTAATCTATTAGAATTTATGCAAAAAAAAAAAAAAAAAAAAACTTCTTACTTCCAGCGGGAGGTTATTTGTGGAAATTATGTCATACATGCAAAGCTCCAAATTTCTGTGAAATCCCATGATGCAGTGGTCCCCTAACTTTTTAAATTGGTACCCCCTGAGGCATGTAACATCCCTCTGCATACCCCATCTCTTCCACCTAGACTGCAGTCAGACCTTTTCTATTATGAGACAATATTTTCCCCCTTAAATTGATTTTCCAGCACATTTTTCTTTTATAAATACCTTTATAAAATAAATCATGTTTTAAATAAAAAATGAAGAAAAAATAATAATAAATATGCAATGATGGTAAAAAACTAAATGATACTTTTAAATATTAAACTAACTACCAGTAGGTGGCGGTAAGTCTTAATGAGCGACTCATTCATTCGTTCCTTCCTTCATTGCTTCAGCAAGTGGTTGTATTTAGAACATTCAAGCGTGAAAACCTATTCTAGTAGAGCCTAAAACAAAATCAAGACTTTGTAAAAGAGCAAAATAGGTCCTCTTTAAGATCACATTGAAATAAGGGATCTTGAAAAACAAAATAACTTCAGTCACTGATTTAGAACACTGGGATCCTTCAGAAGCATATGCAGAGTTTGGCTTTCTCATTACCTCACTGTGACTAGGTGGGCCAAGTTTCTAAACGCCCTATAGGCTATGCTGACGTGTAAATGTGGGCAATCGTGTGTTAAAATACATTTATCTGTGTTGCAGTATGTTTTCATTATGCATCAAACTGTTATATCAAAAGATCAAGAAAAGTCTCTATGAGTGGCAGTGTATGCTGAGCAGTGAATGGAGAACTCACAATGATCTCTACATGGGAGTTTGGCCTCATTTCTTTGATTGAATTGCCGGAGTGGCCATCTATGCTGGAGCGTGAGCCATAGATCACCGTAATGGGGATGTCGCTGTGAATCAGGCCAATTCTCTGCAGCATGGGCCTCTTTGCCCAGCCATACGGAATGGTCATGTTTTTAAAGGCTGTTTCACCGCTAAAATATTATGATCATAATAGAAAAACAAACAGCAGACCGTTATGAGCATTTCAACATTCAGACATATATCAAGGCCATTCACAACAAAAGCATAATGGAAACAGAGAAAGAATTAGATAGATGGATGTTTGGTACCTTGGGCTTTGGACATTAAGATGGTAGATATATTCTGTGACTCTATTGTCATTAAACATAGCTGAAAATTTCTTTTTGAAGTCTGGTCTCAGAGTCTGCACAAGAGTGGGACCTACAGGGCAATGCAAACACATCTCAAAAAACTAAAGTGAAAATCCACCTGAAATTGATCTATCCAAAAATGATGGATTACCCATAAAATTTTCATCCTATCATTAATTCTTCAGTTCATGTGTCACATGTTCCCATAGTCAGTGACTAATGTCCAGCCCCCTTCAGAATCCTACACAACTCGACAGAAAGCTCTGCAGCTTTTCCAAGGAATCGGAATGTCCATCACTCAAAGTTTTACACATAACCAGTCAAAGGAGGCACAGCCCACTCGAAATTTTGAGGCGGGAAATGGAAGAATAATTTAATGTTAATAAAATTTGTTGTGTTATGTCTCCAGAATGTATATTTCTTGTTTGAAATTTCACCACTGCAAACCATAAAATAATACTGAAATTGGAGCTACTGGTCTCTTTTCCGCTGCTTTTCACAATGAACATGCCGAATCTGCCGATGTGATTACAACCATTCAGTGCTATGGCGAATTTGATGAGGCAGAAAAGGGGAGGGGGAGGCACAATCCATATCCAGAGACTTTTGGCTCCATTGGTAAAAGAAAATTAGCCATTTACCAGGGAGTATGTTGCTTTCTCAGCATCACAGAGGTGGCTAGCCTCTCTTGGTATATAAACCAATCATTGTATAAAACAAGTGAATGTAGCTTGAACTGCTCCATCTGATAATCTAGACAACTACCTAATTATGAATGACAGAAATATTGAATATTTGCCATACATTTACCAAGTTACCATTCGAACAAAAGCTATAAATTATAATTTGGAAGAGCCATGCCTAAGCTTCACATACAGCAATCATTTTTATTAAATAGCAGAAGCTGCCAGAAGGAACAGTACTATAGGAGGGATTTTATGATAGGAGAGTGAAATTATATTTATATTGTCTAGCTGTGTATGTGCAATGCAATTCTTTTACATTTAAAAGACAATAATTAATTTAATTTAATTTAATTATTGGTATCTTTCAGCTATTAATAATACTATAATACTCTCAGCTCGGTTTAACACTTTTCACTATGTTAATATCTATTCTGTTGAATTCTGTAGATTTCCCTAAGAAATCAGCAAATAAAATGTGAAAAAAGTCAGAAGATTCTGTCTGGGCTTGCGTATGGTTTCTTCGTTTGAGGTTTTGCCACTCCTAAAATACTAGGTCAGTTGTGCCCTGGCGATTTTATATTAAGCTAGCACTTAAAAACACTGAGATTACATCATTTTTGGATGATCTGAAATTCATATACGACAAGAACAAACATTATGAGTGAGATAAGAAAAGAGAAATAGAGAATTGAAATATCCCAGATGAGATCTTAAAAAACTGATTAATGCATTAATGACGATGTTCCAATCTATGAAATTCAAAACACAAAATTTCAGATCCTTGATAATTCTAGGATTTCTGCCAAAGCCAATTTGCTCTTGCAAAACACTTTTACTGCAGCAGAAAGCAATGTGATTAAGGTATGCGATATGAGACAAGTATGAGGTATGATAAGAGACATGCTCCAATTACTGAGAGAATCATTTCAGTGAAATTGCAAAGTGTGACGTCTTGGCTAAATCTGTCCCTGGGTTTCATTAATGACAATCTTTATCAAATGGTGTTCCACATCATTTAAGATATACAAGCATATCTTAAGCCTTAAGCTGTAATTTCTCTTTCTCTCATTAATACTTTTATTACGTTTGATTTGCACTCTCGGATTAGAGTAAATCTTACCTAAAGGTCCAGCCAACCTGAGACCAGCGAGGGGGTTGAATGGGCTCAGCATTGCCCCTATAGCTTTGATCCACACAGGAATAGGCCTATCTTGGTCTCCTGTGTTAGGGCGCTCTGGAAAACCCCACGGTTCCACCAAAATCAGGTGCTTTACTCTGAATAGTGGGTAAAGAGAAGGACATACTGTAATAGGTATATAGCATATTTTCAATTGAATCACAACTAAATGGAGTTAAACTGACCAAATGTTTTGTTTTTCTAATAATCTGTGCATCCTGATACTCAGAGATAAAAAAAAACCAATCTTTGTGGGCAAGATAGAAGTGAAACTATACTCAGGGAAATGCAGCAACTCTAATGCTGTTGAAATAGGATGCTAACAAAAATAGTTTAGAATCAAATTCTGAGGTGAAACTGCTGACAGGTTGTGGGAAATGGGGAAACAGGAAGGGTGTGAAAAACAGTGGTCTGCAACCAGAGTCCACAGTTACAACACAACAGGACATAGAAGAGAGTTTCTATTCATCAAGGGACTGATTTGAAATCAGATTTAAATGTGGATTAAAGTAAAGACACAGGATACAGAATGGAAAATTATAAAGTTGAATAAAACAAAATAGAACTACAATGGGGGAATCAAAAAATGCTATACGTTTAGTTTTAGTTTTTCTGTATGAATTATGTAGAAATATATTATCTCATTCACATCACATGGGGTATTTCCAGAAACATTACATAATATTAAACATTTTTAATATTTTTTATGGACCATGTAGGAAAGAACACTGTGTAGGATGTTTACACAATGTTCTAATTTACTAATTTACATATGTCAATATTTATTCTATAAAATAAAAAAATTGCTTTGATATTGTTAATTGTTAAAAGTAATAAGCATTCAAATAAGATGAGATAATTGTATTCTACATATAAAGGAATAAATAGGCAGAATTTGTCAAAATTAATGATGTAATATGCCATGCTTTGTCTTAAAAGGTACCTTATGTAATTCTCAGTTGTGCCTGTGTTGGATTTCTTTGAATTGCCAATTAATTTCAAATTCAAACTCATGCAATGCAAGGCAGCCAATTCTCAATTCTCAAAGTCTGACAGAGAAAGAATATGCAGCAGCCATTCATCAATTAATATAACATTTGTAAATTAATCAGAGAGACTGTTCTAATGTAGATATTTGCATGTGCTTACACAGCATTTAATCCCTCACTCAATTAGAGGATCATAATAAATAAATATTTTGCTGAAGCTGAACGCTTTTCCTTCTTTTTAGTTACAAACCTGGTTGGGTATGTGATAGCATAGGAGGTAGCCAGATATCCTCCCAGGTTATGGCCCAACAAAATCATACTTTCCAGGCCCAATTTCTCCCTCCACTGTTCAATGGACTCCACAAACTGAAGCTCAGCCACTTGGGCGTCAGAGCTGAAGTGAGGTCTGCTGCTCTGGCCAAAGCCCAGCAAGTCGAATGCATAAATGGGCCTCTGCTGAGAGAGAGAGTCCACGTTCAAGGCCCAGAGACCAACACCACTCCCAAATCCATGAAGCAGCACCAGAGGGGTTTTATTTTCCACTGGTCCCTTAAATACCAACGTTGACAGTGTATTCTTGTCAGATATGTGGACAAACTGCCTGCAGATCTTGCTTGTGATATCTGAAAGAAATAGAGAAACCTTTTCTTGTTATTACAAAGGCCAAAGAAAATGTATCTGCAAAGGTTACATCTTACCAGAAAACACACACCGATTTAGCTTAAACTTATAAGTTTTAACTTATAAGTTTATTATCTTCTTTCTTTATACTATATGTATTTTACATATATGAATAAAATAAGCTAAGCATTTTCATGTCTGGAGCAAACTTTATTTTACTACAAGTAAAATATAAGACAATGCAATTTGAATGCAGTTTTAGAAAATGCAAATACATATACACTTCTGTTAAAAAGTGTGGGGTCAGTATAAGTTTTTTTTTTTAAGAAATACATTAATATTTTAATCAGCAAGGATACATTAAAACAACAACAACAAAAAATCATTCATGGTTTCAGGAAAGCTATTAAAGTAGCACAGCTGCTTTCAACATTGATGATAAGAAATGTTTCATGAGCAGCAAATAAGCATACTTGAAAGATTTCTGAAGGATCGAAACTGAAGACTGGAGTAATGATGCTGACAATTCAGCTGTCATTACAGGAATAAATTACATTGTAAAATACATTAAAATAGAACATTTGTTATAATTTTTCACAATATTACTGTTTTTGATCAAATAAATCCAGCCTTGGGGAGCATATAAGAGTTCTTTTAAAACCATAAAAAAAAATCATACTGACCTGTATACTGTATACATACTGTATATGTCATTATTGATGAATTAAAATTGAGACTGAATTAAAGGCTATATCAATATACAGTGACAAGAAGTTTGTGAAGCCTTTGAAAATAACTGGATTTGTGCATTAGAGCTTAATCTAATTTCCAATAACAGACAAACACATTCTGATTTATTTTAACAAAGAACAGACAAACAGTTGTACTTGGCAAAAGTTTACTGCAGACACTGAGTAATCACTGACAGAGCAGGCTGAATAAAGTCCAAAAGCTAACTGGAGTCAATTAAGGAAATGCAATTGGAAGTGTTGGTCGCAATTTAAATAAAATGCACACAATGCCTGGTAACTGAGAAATATGCACTTCTCAAGAAAGAGTACTTACATTGAGCCTCCATCCCAAAAGTTTAAAAATGCTTTACAAAGATGCACAAAGCTGGTAAAGGCTAAAAGCATTGCTGAAGACCTGCGTGTTCATGAATCCACAGTATAAGTACCTTTTACAGTGGAAGAAGTTCATGGACAGCCGTTCATGCCGTCAATCTTTACAGAGGTTGGGTGATGCAACAATACAATAACCCAAATCACGCAAGTACGACTAACTAAAGGATGGCTGAAAAATATGAAAATATGTATTTTCCTGAGTCCTGAGCTTTAGCCAATTCAGATGCAGTGGCACATCCTAAAGAGTGCTGTACTATCAGTACAACCCAGAACACTGATAAACTGAATCCGACTTGCGGGAAGGGATGGTCCAAGTTACCAAATTCAAGGGTTCACTTACTTTCTCCACCATGCACTGTTAATGATTGCTTAATGTATAGAATAAAAATGTGAAATGTACAATTTCTTGTGAGTGAATCTACCAGGGTGGCAACTGACACCCTTTAAGAAAAAGCAATGCCTCCCCATCTGCCAGTTTAGGAGCTGCTCTTTGATGTGGTGACAAAAAATATCTACCATACCAAATGAGATATGATTTAGATATAAGAGAAGAGGAGCTTGAGTTTGTTACCCAGCCATTTGTACTCTTACACTACTCCTACGTCATATGTTGTGTCAGAGGTCTCTCTTTCACCGTAACTTGACTTTGTGTACGGCCATTTTCCAGAAGTAAATTTTATAGTTTATATATGCAAAACTCTGTAGTTTAAATATGCAAACTCTGTGGTCGCATGAGGGCAGATAGGAAATGGAGGTTAGCGATATTAGCAATGTTCAAGAAGACATGAAAACCACGGCGAACACTCAGAAATGCAGAATAGACACATACAAGACTTAGCAAAGTACAACTGAATTGACCATGCTTATATAGGGTGAGCTAATAAAGCTAATGAGACACAGCTGACAGCAATCAGGGATGATGAGTCCAGGCAGTGAATTCTGGGAAATGTAGTTCAAGTATGAATGGTCTCTGGTGGACAACCAGTGCACTCCAGCTGATGATCGTGACACATTATAATGTGACCATTCTAAAGCTTGTAAGAACCGGGATCTTTTTTAAATATAACTCTGATTGTGTTCGTCTGAAAGAAAATAGTCATATACTCCTAGGATGGCTTGAGGGTAGGCATGGGCCGGTTACAGGTTTCAAGGTATACCGTGGTTTGAAATGTCCATGATACCGTTCCTGGGGTATGAGCTGTTTTTTTATGTCTTGTCAAAGATGGAAAAGGCAGGAATCCCTCAGGCTGTATTCTGCATAGAGAGTAACACGACTGCTCCCCCTCCGGTTGGTGCGAGTAATCAGTCAGTCACCTGTGCGTTGGATTGCCGAAGGAGATGAACCCCTCAAAAAAGAAGAAAGGGGTGGCTGGTAACTGTATAATGAGTGAAATCGCAAAATGGCATCAATCGCTGCAAAATGTTAAGTTTTCTAATACATTTATTTCATGGACGGATTGCTTCAAACAGCGCTGCATGAGTTAGTGGCACGGGACAGTATTAGCATGTTTGCCAGGGTTCAAAGCGCCAAATGCGAACTTTGAAACTGAAACGGTGTTATTCACCAGTTGCCCAGTAACATAATGATTTTTGACAATGCATGAATGTTAGGATTTTTATGTATCTTAGTGCAATCATCAAATCACAACGGTTCTGATGTAATTATATCAATATTCTGACGCACTGCATGGAGTAAAACGCAACTTTCAACTTTAATTCATAGAAAAAGTAGCTCTGCAGGTGCTGTGTGTTTGAGTTGCTTATAATTTGCATTTGGGAACACAATGTACACCAACCATCCATAATTACAATCATTTATGAATCGGTTCCTGGATCTATTTTCTATCAAAATAAAAGCTCAATGATTTAATGTTTTAAAGCAAGAAATAACCATCCATAAATGTTAGTATTGTAATTTTACTGAGCTGTAAAATATAATGTAATAATAATAATAATGATTTTTATCGTATCATAATAACTATATTAATACTTTTTAATATTTTCATTATAACTATATTAATACCTTCTTTTTTGTCTTTAGCTGATCACATGTCAGGCTCACTTAAGTGACTGCAACTTTTTTTTTTCTTTTACAGAAAATAATTCAAATCAAAATTTATATATTGTGTTCAGTGGGGGAAAAAGTAGTTTTTTTAGCTAGACTGTGATACTGTGTAACTGTGATATTTTTGCTTAAGCTCATAATACCATCAAAATCTCATACCGGCCCATGCCTACTTGTGCGAGAGTAAATCATGGAATAATTTTCATTTTTTGGGTAAACTATCCCTTTAAGGTTATGACATTAATGTTGTCCACTAGATGGAGCCAGAGGATCAGGAATCTTTTAAACCTTTGTTTTTCTATTAGTTTTAATTTCTTTAAATGGAAATAAATGCACTGATTTAGTTCATTTGTATAATTATGGTGTACTGACAGCATATAATTTTATATAATAGAAACCTGCGAAATACTTATAGATCATTAAATGTTTATATAACTTTTATAGACCCCGATAAAAGATTTTTAAAGCTGCCAGACATGATTAAATGTTGCTGCCTATTCAAAATGAAGAGACAATTTTATTTGTCATTATCAAAATAATATATTATAAAATTTCTAAGAAGACATTTATTAAGTTTTGAGCTGCAAATGATACATTCACATTCATTTGAATTTGTATTGTGACATCCTATGACATGAAATTAACCCTCGGATTCACAGACAAGTCTTAAGCTTGGTCTCAGACTATAATGCAAGCTTGAGCTGTTTTAACTGAATGGAACTTGCATTGACATATCTTAAAATATGTCAGTGCCATTGTTTTATCTCAAGATGCACACCAGTAATGTTTTTTTGTTTTTTTTTCCTAAGGCACATTTATAAAAGCTACTCAAATGTCCTTATTAAATTAAGGACTAATCCTGGCTTATTCTAAGCCCTGTCTGTGAAACCAGTAGGGCTGGGAGAATAAATCGATTTATCTTGATTTGTGTAGAGTATGGCGGTTTATAAAGCAAGTAGTGCCATCTGCTGTTAAAAACTAAGCTCCAAATCGAAGCGAGAGAGAATAGCGATGGATTCGGAAAATCTTCGATTCGAACCAGAATAATTTATCGATTAGCAATTCAGTAATTTATTGTCCCAGCCCTAGAAAGCAGGCCCATATGTTGAATATAAGTCCACACTTATACCACATATATCACGATCACATGCCTTACAACAGTAAACATTTTAGAAGGCTTTTTTTTACTTCTCGTTTAATCTAACGGTAAGAGTGAGAGGATTTCCTATGAAAGTCAGTTGCCCTTTTGATACCTTTGTGTTGCTGTAACCTATTTCATCAAGCCCTAAGTTTGTGAAGATTCAAGTTGGACTTTTCTGTAAAAACAGCATCATAAGATTCATTTTAATTGGATCGCTAATCATCCACATGAGCCACTGGTGTTTGGACCCCATTGATTGCCACTTGCGGCTATATTTTGCTTTTAATTACAGTATAGAACTTACCCATGAGTTACTCCTGGCATCTCTTAGGCCTCTGCGAAACAAGACGAAAAAACTTCATAAAAATGTCAACAAAGGCCATCAGTTTTTCAACAGCGGAGAGTCTGACCGACACATGAACGTTGTTAGTTTCCTGGTAAGTAAGGACAGCAAGAATACTGTACTAGGCTGTCAACCAATCTCAGGAAGGCTTATTATCATCCGCCTCGGTGCAACACCTTTCAACATTACTGTCATCCAAGCCTATGCACCCACCTCATATTATATTGAGGAAGACACAGAAGAGTTCTACAACTAGGTGAAAAATACCATCGACAAGGCTCCAAAGAAAGACAGTATAATCATTTAAGGTGACTGAAATGCCATGGGCGTCGATGCACAGTCAGACTAGAAAGGCACCTGCGGAACAGCTTGCAACTCCAAGACCAAAAGAGGGGGAGAAAGGCGTTTCTGGAGTTTGCCACCTATACAACATTATACTGGCAAACACACTGGAAAACCACAAGAACTCCTGTAAATGTACATGGCATGCACCTAATGGAATCCACCACTATCAGATCAATTACATCATGACCCCACAACTTTTCAAGAGCGGAATAAAACAAGCCAGTACCCGCACCTTTCCAGGGGCAGACATTGGAAGCAGCCATGTGATGGACATGATGAGCTTCCGTGTATGTCTCAAGAAGACCTGGAAGAAGCAAAATCCCAGAATCAAGTTTGACTTAGAACAACTTAAGGATCTAGAAGTCGCACAGAGTTTCTGAGCCTTCAAGTATGTTTTAGAGGAAGACGTAGAGACCCTCACTGCTAAATTCTCATCAGCCATGATGGAAGTAGCAATTGCAACAGTGGGAAAATAAAGACGCAAGTTGAAGTTCAGGGTCACTTCAGCAGTGTGAGTGCAGTGCGTGTCAGCGCAAGAAAGAAAGAAACCGTATCGATGACTCAAATACAATGAGGGCAACAGGAACATTAAGAAGCCAAAGAAAAATGGATTGAAGACCAATACAAAAAGATTGAAGGCTGCATCAGAATCAACATCAGCAAGAAAGCATTTCAAGTCATGAAAGATCTCATCAAGTTGAATGAAACAAAAGTCAGCAGTATACAGGACGACACAGGAAACTGTCTAACAGAGGAAAAGGAGATCAGGGACATGTAGACAGAGTACTGCTCTGAGCTTTATAACCTTTATACAGTTCAAGGAGACCCAGAGGTACTCGTCGGAACTAATCCAGGAGACGACTTCCCCATCCTTCATGAAGAGGTGGAAGCAGAGATAAGATCACTGAAGAACGGGAAGGCTCAAGGAATTGACAACATCCAGTATCAGTCTCATCAGCCACCCCAGTAAGGTAATGCACAAAGTCAAGCTGAAAACTGAAAACACAGTCAGGAAACATCATTGTCGAGGAACAAGCAGGCGTCAGAGAAGGAAGGAACACAGTCGAACAAATCTTCAACCTATGTCTACTCTGTGAAAGGTACTGTGGGATTACAAATTTATAAAAAGTTATGTACATGGTGGTTTTTACATTTTGTGTTACAGTCTAAGGGGATTAAGTCAGGCAGACATTAACATTTGGTCTGTGGGTATCTTCCTGTTTATTTGGCATGACAAGTTTAAGGAACAGCTGTCCCTTTTGTCTCTATTATAATGTAAAGGCATGGGCTATACTGTCAGACTGATTTGATTAGCACCCCCTTCAGACTGATCTGATTAGCACCCCCTGCATTTGAATGACACTGTTATGCTGATTAAATCAAGGCTGGGGAAATGCCGGGAACGGACATTTGTCTCCACCTATATTGTTGAATGTATTTAAAACTGCAATGTACACTAGCTTAGAAGAGTCTTGGATGACTACAGCAACGCACGTTTTCTCAATAAAGATCAACTTCTGCTTAAAAGATATTCCAAGATCTCCTGGTCTCTACTTCGACGAAGAAAAAGATTCCAACAGTACCAAAGACATCTCTATCACGACTTCATAGATTTCAAAAATGCTTTTGACAGGGTGTGGCATGCAGCCCTTTGGAACACCACGAGAAGATTCAACATGGGCAGAAAGCTTGTTCTCACCACCAAACAGTTGTACAACAGCACCAGCAATGAATTACTTGTCAACGGCGCCATTGGCAAATGTTTCTGGACCACCATAGTGGTCCGTCAGGGAAGCTTCCTATCTCTGACACTTTTCAACAAATTCTTGGAGAGAATAATGTTGGAAGCATTGAAGAACCATACAGGAACTGTCAGCATTGGAGGTTGTAACATCACCAACCTCTGTTTTGCAGATGACATCAATGGGCTGACAATGGGCAAACTTGTGGAATGCTTGAATAAGACTTCTTCCAAATATGGGATGGAAATCAGTGCTGATAAGACAAACTGATGACAAACTGTCCCCAATGTATTGCAACACATATAAACATGCAAGCAGAACCATTACCTGCAATCAGAGTCCCGGTTCAAATGTCTTGGTGCTATGATATCCGATAAGGGATCCAAACCAGAAATTATGGCCAGGATAGCTGACATTACAACAGCACTTGCCAGACTGAAGCCAATATGGAGGACAAGAACAAGAACAGATTAAAGCCCAGACTTATGTATGCTCTGGTTATCTCCATTATCTCCATCTTCTTTTATGCATATAAATCGTGGACACTGATGGCTGAGCTTGCGAAGAAAATTTTGGCCTTGGAAATGCAATGCTTTTGAAAGATTCTGGGTAACAGCTACAATGACCATGTGACCAATGAGGATGTGTGCAACACCATTAGGAAGCATACTGGATCCTATGAAGAACTGTTTTTTTTTTGAGTAATCAATGCAGAAATTCAGATATTTTTGAAAGAAACTATTTGCATGTGCAAATAGCAATACATGTTATTTACAGTAAGTGAAAATATCTGTATTTAAGTGTAAATTGTAGTTAGATGCTATTTATACTTAGTGCAAATAGTGGTGGATACTATTTGCACCTCAGTGTATCATAGTAATTATATAATTTTCAATAATAACAGCATATTCAGTGTATATGATCAGTAATTGTGTCCTAAAAGGTCTAGGAAAGGAACCATGGTTTTGAACGAGGTAATATGCACGCGTCATGGTTCAGCCCATCCGATGTGCCAGCCCGTCCTATCAATGATCACCACATCCAATTTTAATTATAAATTAAAATTAAATACATTATTAAGCACTGTATTCCCACTATTAAATACCTGTTAGGCACTTAATTTCCACTTTTTGAACATATTTTTAATTTTTATTTAAAATAAATCCCTCTCTGAGCTGATATGTGATAAGAAAAGGGAGAAGAATGAGTTCGTAAAAAGGCAGATTCGAACTTGTGTTGGGAGCATAACGGCATGTGTACGTTTACAAGACAACAATGTACCTAAAATGGAAATGTTTTTGAGTTTTTCGCATACAGATGACAACATTATCAAAACAGTCCCCATTCACACAGATCTGTGAAAATGGCTAAAAAAAAGTATTATTCATGCCAGGCCAGTAGTTGGTGATGCCACATTGTAAAGAAAAACTGCAAGCCTATAGACTAAACATATAATACACACTGGCATAATGTCACCATTTTCATAAATTCACATTTTTGTAGAAATAACGGTAATGTTTTCAAAAAAACCCCAAAAAAACAAAAACAACTTTACACTTTGAAACCTGTTTTCAGAAGTTTGCATCTTCAGGTCCCCAAAAAAGCTGTTGTTGTGTAAATGAACGGCAAAAATGCAAAAAAGGTTTTTATACCATTACCCATATACTCCTACTATCAGATGGGTTTCTTTTATAGTTTTGTCTCACTCAACGGTGAGCGGAGATAGCCTCTACAAACAAGACGGCCATTTGCACTTGGTGTAAATAAACATTTTGGATATTTTTTTTTTTTTACAAAAGGTTCACAAACGTATGATTGCCACTGTATATTGATCATTGTCAATTATGTTAAATAATATAACTCTATAGAAAATTTGAAAAGGTTGGAGTTTAAATTTTGAAAGGCCAGCCTGATTTGACAATGGAGGTTACTCACACTGCAGCATCCTCTCTTCTGCCTCCTTCAGCTGACTCTGAGATGTCGGGCACCAGGAGGGCAGCCAGTCGGTAATTCGCCATGACCTATAATAAAATTACATGTGAGCTTCTCATTTTTATTTCACTTAGAAGGAAATTAAAATAAAATGGCCGAAAATGTTTGTTCTTTACAACAACAACAATAATAATAAATAACACTTCAGAGGACAAAAGCCTTAGACTTTGAGAAATTACTTTTTATAACTCACACTGCAAAATCAAAGTAACATTGTACATTATAACCACAGTATTCATTACAGTGTCCGTGTTACACATATTATGTTAATGATATATTGTGTACTGCATATGTAATTGTGCACATTCTGACAAAATAATCACATATTAAGAAAGGTACCATAGGGCTAAACGTAACAAAAACTAAATAGAATCCAAATCCAATCAGTACTTTCCTTTACACCTGACTGTTGCTGTGCATTGTGTAATAATTTACCATGAAGTCATCAAGAGCAATGACAGGAGCAATGACTGATTCATGCATAACATATTGATCAATTCATTTTTAAAATATTGTTGATTTACACAGTTCATGAGAATCTCTGAAAACATTATTTATAGACAAAAGAGTTTATTTAATCAAGTCCTTGACTTGAACATGTTTTTCAGTACATTTTTAATAAAACACCAAGACTCTGTGGCCAAAAAAATGCCACCAAAAACACTATTAGGCTGGCAGAAGAACAAGGCGAAGAAGAATATCTATCGCACAATCAAATAGTTTTCCATTCAAGATTTAGCATATTTGAATTTGATTTAGAATATTGGTTCACATTTAGTAGCCCTATATGTTGCTAATTAGGATTACACTTTACTTATGTAATAACATGAACACTGTAAAGTGACCAAAACTTAGGGGCACTTAGTAGAGTTAGTTTATGAATTACATTTGGACACATTTTACCTCAATGTCTTGTCCAAGAAACAGAAAACACTGTAGAAGAGACTACGAATACCAAGTAACATCAGTACACGCTGTGCCAGTCTAAAGCCAAGAGAATGTGAAAGAGCTGTCAATCAAAGACATACTGTAATAATTGAATTACAATTAGGCTAATGCAGGCAATTAATAATTTAGTTAGATATCAGGCTTGCATTAATTTAAAGAATTTATGTAAAAGACGACAGACAATTGCAAGAATTAAGAAAGAATTTTAAGAATAAACCCAAAAAAAATTGCCTACATTAACACCAAACAGCCTAGTATTTGGTTTTATTGCTCAATAACACTGACAGTACACAAACAGTTCGCTTACAGCGTGCAAACAAAAACGAATTCAACTAACTAAAACGATAACAATAGCAACGTACATATAATTCATACCATTCACACTTTTTTGAATGCAAATTTGTGTTTAGGGTCACACTTACCCCGTGTCCGCTAACACTGTCTCCTCTGCCATGTTTTCAACACAGTGTGCTGTTCAGTCAGACTGAGAATTGTGAACATATTGTTCTTATGAGTCGGATCTTTGTTTGAATCAGTTGAACGAGTTCAAAATACGGTCTGAATGAGACGAGAAATGTCTACTTTCTACTTGTTCGACTAGAAATGGGCAGAAAACCGAGTGAAATGGTAGTAGGAGCATTTGCAGGGTAGTGAGGAATTATCTGTTAGGATGAAAAACAGTAAATTGGCAGATAAGATTGAAATCATACGAATAAAATATTGAAGTGTTTGCGTGAGGGCGTAGAAGAATCAGATAAGATATGTAAGAATAATGATTTATTTACGTTTTAACCAGTTCTTTAAACAAATTCTTTGATACAACCAATTCGGCTGAATTCAGAATAGCATCTCTACTATTTCTGACAATCACTTTACTACACTGCATTTATTACTAGGACACAAAACAAACACGTGTATACTGATATTTATACATTAATATACAATTGTATTGTTCTGTCTTGTTATGCAATACATACATAAGAAATAATGTCCAGTGTAGCTGTGAAACTGCTCATTTAAGATGTTTAACTACACACAAACTAATTAAAGATAAATTAAGATATGCCAAAAATTCAAAAGATCCGACCCATTTAATAAACCAGTGAGTCAATTGTCTGACTAATTCAGACTGATTCACAAATCAAAAGCATCATTAGTAGATCTTAGAACCATCAGCACGAATTTGGCCTCAACAAGCTCACGATGCTTTTGAGAAACGCACCCCAGAAAGAAAACACGCGATTTGTTTGTATGTCTCTGGTTTGCGAATCAATTCAGACTGGTTCATTACAAAGAACCGGTCCAAAGAGTGATTCACTCACGACTCGTACATCACTAACAATGATCACGTGACAAAGCGTCAACCGTGAACTTTGATCTAGTCTTTCCAGCTATCTGATAATTACCAACGTTAAATGTAAAGTTCAGAAGTCGTTTTTACTGCATACGTATTGTTTGATACACAAACGTGTTATTTTATTTGACGACAAAAGAAAAATAAGGATAATGGCGTTAGTTACACGAATAACTAAGCGGATATATTTCAAGCACATTTACGGTAGTTTCATGGCTATCTGCAATGTGAAATCAGTGTTGATAAATCACTCACAGTAGCACATTCATGTGTTTGTATAACAGGTTTGAACGGTGGGTGGGTGTGATCTAGAATTAGGGCTGTGTCATCTCGATGACGTGGAGGGACTCAAGTCAGCCTTAACTTTAAACCTCTCCGGCGCATACACTTGAATTAAACCCAAACACAACCCATGTTTTTAAATCAACTAGCTTAAATGGGCGTCTGAAGTGCAGGACTGACGTCTGTTTCGCGTTCCGGACAGTTGATCGCGCTTGCAACACTGTGAGTAGACATAGTTTACATGTCAGTGGGTTTTCAGGCCTGATATACGGCTTGTGTCCTTTATATGCTATTTTACTAGTATTTAAGCATTGCAAAGTGGTAATAAGGGTGGTATTTGTAGGCTATCATATAGGCTAAATCTAACTGGGATCACATATATCCTGTGTTTGCATGTTTCCTTGTCGGGCATGCGTGTTTTAGCTCCGCCCAGTGATCTGTCAAGACGTCCAAAGAAAAAAAGAGATTGTGCTTTTTCATGTTTGCTGTAACAAGAATCACATGCTATGTTTCCCGAGACATATCCAAAAACTCCCGGACTATCCTCCAGGTTTAGTTCCTTTAAATTTCAGCTTTCTTGCCACACCTTTTCGTGCAATGTTACTTTTCAGGGTTTGTTTCTTTTTCTTTCTTCCTTTTTTTTCTTTTCCTGAATCCTGGATATTGTTCAGGGAGGCATGGATCTTCAAATGGGTGATGTTGGGTTGAACATATTGGGTGTTATTAGTTTATTCAACATGTTAGAAGAGGCAGAGGCTATTCATTTGTAGATACATGGGCTACATGCATTATTAATCACGCCAGGCAATTTGCTGTATAAAAGCAGGCAGACACAAAATTCAAAACACATAGTCTTGTGGGGAATTTCCTTTGACTTATGTTATTTTTATATTGAACCAATGCAATTTTGATCTCCTAACCCTAACCATACCCCAATCATAAACCTTAAAGAAAGTGTTTTGCATTTTAGATATTAAGGCATACTCGCATGTTCTAAATATGTGTGTAATGTATTTTAAAAATAACAATGCAAATTTGACTGTGAAGAGCATACGTATCATTAATATCTTACTGTAGGTCTTTATTATAATTGTTAACTGTGTCATATTGGAGGGTTTTCTTGCATGTACACCCCACCACAACATTTCAGTTGGATTGAGGGCTGGACTTTGACTTGGCCATTCCAAACCCTTCAATTTCTTGCTTCATAGCCATTCTTTTGTGGATTTGCTTACATGTTTTGGGTAGTTATTAAGTTGAAAACTCCTTTTATAGTCAAGCCTCAACATTTTTACTGATTGTCTCACATTTTTCCCAAGTATTCTTTGTTGTAAAGTAGAATTCAAGTTTTCCAGACCATGAAGCAGCAAACCAGCTTCCTGTAGCTTCTTGATCTCTTTTCTCGGAGTGCAGTGGAATAGTAGATAGCTTGGAAAGGCTAGTGATCTGCTATCTACTTTAAGTCCCTTTCCAGATTTTCCTTCAACATTCCTTCTGTTCTGAGGTTGAGTGTTGATTATGTCCAAACCAGACCAGACCAGTTTGTTGAGTTGTAAATAAGGTCTTCATCTGGCTTTCCTCTTTAACAATGTTCTACTATTTAGTTAATGGGTTAGTTCACCCAAAAGTGAAAATTCTGTCATCATTTACTCACCGTCATGTTGTTCCAAACTATCTTTCTTCTATTGAACACAAAATAAGATATTAAAAAAAAGAAAGTTGGTAACCAAACAGTTTTGGTTTCCATTGACTAGTTTCCATTGTGTTTCTGTCTATATAATGGAAGTCAATGGCAACGGACACATTTTTTGTATCATGTACTACTATCCCTTTAAACTGGATTCTAATTTTAGGTTTGATGTGGTAAATGTAGGGGTGTGGTAACATTTTCACTGAAATAACTAAAAATACATTTGAAGAGTGATTTGTTAAGTGTTAACTTAACTTATTTACAAAAATGATACAAAAATATGACACACAATACAAAACATCTGACTGCTCAATGCCATGATTGACTAAAAAATACTGACCCCCAAATTTTGAACAGTAGTGTATATTGTTAAAAAGATTTCTATTTTAAATAAATGATGATCTTTAACTTTATTCATCAAAGAATTCTGAAAAAAGTTTCACAGGTTATAAAAAAATATTAAGCAGCACAACTGTTTTCAGCATTGTTAAATCAGCATATCAGAATGATTTCTGAATTATCATGTGATACTGAAATAATATATATTTTATAATATATTGAAATAGAAAACCATTATTTTGAATTTTAATAATATTTCACAAAATTACTATTTTTGTTTCTTTATTTTTGATCAAATGTCCATGTTATGGAGGTATGCACAGTGCATGCAGGGGGTGTGGCCTCAATATCCCTGCAGAAAGTAGTGTGCTGTGTGAATGTGATTGAGAAAAGTGCATTGAAAAAATTCATCTGAAATTGCATTTTTGTAAATTCCCTGTTTATTCCCATTAATTTCCATATATAGGTGCATCTCAACAAATTAGAATGTCGTGGAAAAGTTAATTTATTTCAGTAATTCAACTCAAATTGTGAAACTTGTGTATTAAATAAATTCAATGCACACAGACTGAAGTAGTTTAAGTCTTTGGTTCTTTTAATTGTGATGATTTTGGCTCACATTTAACAAAAACCCACCAATTCACTATCTCAACAAATTAGAATACTTCATAAGACCAAAAAAAAACATTTTTAGTGAATTGTTGGCCTTCTGGAAAGTAGGTCCATTTATTGTATATGTACTTGGTAGGGGCTCCTTTTGCTTTAATTACTGCCTCAATTCAACGTGGCATGGAGGTGATCAGTTTGTGGTTCTGCTGAGGTGGAATGGAAGCCCAGGTTTCTTTGACAGTGGCCTTCAGCTCATCTGCATTTTTTTGTCTCTTGTTTCTTATTTTCCTCTTGACAAGGAATCTATGGGGTTCAGGTCTGGTGAGTTTGCTGTCAAGTCAAGTAACCATCACCATGGTCATTTAACCAACTTTTAACCAAGCTTTTGGCAGTGTGGGCAGGTGCCAAATCCTGCTGGAAAATGAAACCAGCATCTTCAAAAAGCTAGTCAGCATGGAAGGAAGCATGAAGTGCTCCAAAATGTCTTTGCAAATAGGTGCAGTGACTTTGGTTTTCAAAAAACACAATGGACCAACACCAGCAGATTACACTGCACCTCAAATCATCACAGACTGTGGAAACTTAACACTGGACTTCAAGCTTCTTCACCCTTCTTCCAGACTCTCGGTCCTTGGTTTCCAAATGAAATACAAAACTTGCTATCATCTGAAAAAAGGACTTTGGACCACTGGGCAACAGTCCAGTTCTTCTTCTCCATAGTCAAGTCAAGTCACCTTTACTTATATAGCGCTTTTTACAATGCAAATTATGTCAAAGCAGCTTTACAGTAATAATTGGCTAATAAGTTTTGGCTGCACAGCAGCTCCCAAAGAAAATGGTGTCATTGTCCACCTTATTTTATATATTTGTATTGATTCATTCCGTTGCAAAGATCAATAGTTATTAGTCTAGTTAATTGATGTATATCAGCACTAGAGAAAACAGTGATGTAATCATCCAGCTCAGCTCAGTTCACATACAACAGGCATACCAAAAACACTGTTGAATATCAAGCAAGTGTCCCCAACTAAACAAGTCAAAGGCAACAGCGGCAAGGGTAGCCGCTTAGCCCAGGTAAGATGCCTCTGACGTTGTCTGTGGTTCAGGAGTGGCTTAACAAGAGGAATACGACAAATGTAGCCAAATTCCTTGACACATCTGTGTGTGGTGGCTCTTGATGCCTTGACTCCAGCCTCAGTCCATTCCCTGTGAAGTTCACCCAAATTCTTGAATGGATTTTGCTTGACAATCCTCATAAGACCGTGGTTCTCTCGGTTGGTTGTGCATCTTTTTCTTGCACACTTTTTCCTTCCACACAACTGTCTGTTAATATGCTTGAATACAGCATTCTGTGAACAGCCAGCTTCTTTGGCAATGAATGTTTGTGGCTTACCCTCCTTGTGAAGGGTGTTAATGATTGTCTTCTGTACAACTGTCAGGTTAGCAGTCTTCCCCATGATTGTGTAGCCTAGTGAACCAAACTGAGAGACCATTTTGAAGGCTCAGGAAACCTTTTCAGTTGATTAACTGATTGGCATGTCACCATATTCTAATTTGTTGAGAGTGGGTTTTTGTTAAATGTGAGCCAAAATCATCACAAATAAAAGAACCAAAGACTTAAAATACCTCAGTCTGTGTGCATTGAATTTATTTAATACACAAGTTTCACAATTTGAGTTCAATTACTGAAATAAATGAACTTTTCCACGACATTCTAATTTATTGAAATGGACCTGAATTCCTGTTAATTCCCATGGAAAATTTCCAGCTTTGAGAATTCCTAGAATTTTGCAACCCTACTCATGATCCTTCAGAAATCATTCTAATATGCTGATTTGCTGCTCAAGAAATACTTAAAGTTAAGCAGTTATGCTCCTTAATATTTTTGCAGATACCGAGGTAATTTTTAAGAATTGTTTGATGAATAGAAAGTTAAGTGTAAAATCCTTTACTGTCATTTTTGATGAACTGAATGCATCCTTGCTGAATGAAGTGTTAATGTTAGAGTATATTGGAATAGTGAGTCATAGCATACAGTGAATTTTATATGATATGTCTTCATCATCGAGCAACACACAATGTGTGACATAATGACATTTTTATGTCATGACTTTTATTGCGGCACCTAATTGTTAGAATTACCTATTTGCATTTGAGTCTTCTGAATAACAGGAAAATATTTCCATAAAGAGTTATGGATGCAAATAAGGCTCAATGTTCGCTAGGTGAAATGTGTGGTGTTTTTTGTGGTGTGTATTCTATCTGAATCTTGAGGAGCGCGATATGTTTTATTTATAATTTTTTTTGCCCCTTGCCTCTCTTCGTCTGTGTGTAACACAGGGATCAGGAAAAATGCAACTTGGCTTGTCGTTTTCTGACAGTGATGTCTCTTCGTTCACCCCTCTGGTGGTCCTGGAGCTTGCTTATGACACTAAAGCAGAGGCCATCACTTGGTTACTAAACAGGATCAGAGACAAGCAGCAAAATGGAGGTGAGACCCTTGGCATGTTACATCTCGGGATAGAGGTTGACAGGATCTGAACATTTTCTAAAATATCTACTTTCCTTTTGAAGTTGTCTGTGTTTGAAGTCCATTCTTTGTCTTTTGGGCCTCTGTCAGTGTTACTCAACCAGTGTGACCCGCCAAATGTGAACCCTGCCCTTCACAGAGGTCATGGACATAGAATATCAGATTCTGCCTGTAGAGAAAAAACATGCTTCTTCTTAGTTACTTTATACATATTGCTTGCTCTGTAGCGCATTAACTGCTCAGGACTGTATTTGTTAATTAAAATTGTCTGACACTACAGTGTTAAATGAATATTATTACTAGTTCTATCTTTAATTTTTATTGTACTCAAACAAGCTGCAGTAAATGGTAAAGTAATGCTGTAATGTTTCAATCCTAGAAACCAGTAACAGAAGGTCGTATTATATGTAACTGTTTTGGTTACACTTTATTTTAAGGTGTCAGTCTTACAGTGTATTTATACATTTAAGTATTGAGTAATAATAATTAACTACATGTACTTACTATAGGATTAGGGTTAGGATGAGGGTTTGGTTTAGGGTTAATTACATGTAATTATGCATAATTTATAGTTATTAATACAGTAACTACATGCAACATGTGTAACAACGACACTGTAAAATAAAGTGTTACCACTGTTTTTATTTGAAAATTAAGACCTGATGATGGTTCAGTGACATTATGATCATTTATTCAAAAAATAATAAACAATGTAATTCATTCATACAATTTCTTGATTCATTTTGGGCAAGTTAAAAATGTCAGGGTTATGCAACTGTTAATTAATTCCTAATAATAAGTAGTTTTGCGTAATTTATTATTATTAATAATAATAATAATAATAATAATTTTCAAAACTGCTTCACTGTGTATAATATTTCACACCCTTTGTCTGCAACATCAAAGTCATGTGGTGAAGCCAACATGCACAAAAAAATAAAACAGGAAGTGATTCCCTCATGACTGTTCTCTGGTGAAATGAGCTGCCAACCTTGACCCAATCTGCTTTTACCATCAAAAAAAGAAAACAGGGTCATCTTTCTTTTCATTTCTGTATTTCACCTCTGTGCTACCTCTTGTTTACTAAATTAGTTTTTTTTTTCTACTAAACCTGAAAATTGTTTGTGATATTCCTTATTTGTAAGGAAAAAGGAATAAATGTAAATGTATGTCAAGGTCAGTAATTCCAATAATTCCTTTCCTTTTTATAACAAGGCAAGTACAGTTTGTAAAATTTAATGTGGTGTGAGTTCCCAAAAATATAGTGATGTCTATGAATTAATAATTTATATTGTTAATAATTGATATTTGTAATTACGTTTTCCTTGAAACATATATTTAAAAACGTGAAAGGAAAATATATTTAATACATTTTGCGTGACATTTGTAGAGTAATTAAATTGCAACGTTTTTTGAAAATGGATTAAAAATATTTCAAAACCAAATGAAACGAACATGAATATTGTCACAGTCACGTTTAGTTCTGTTTTGTCTAGTCTCGTCATTCTTAGTTAATCAGTCATTGTAATCACCTGTTATCACTTATCTGTTTAACCTCCGTCAGCTGTGTAGTATTGTCATCTGTGTATTTAGTTCCTGCCTGTTCCACCAGTCATTGTCTTTCGATGTTTTGTGCTACGCACACTGTTACATGTCTGCTCTCTTTTGATTAAACCTGCTTGTTATTTGTGACATTCGACTCCTGTCTTCATCCCCGGCGTTACAAATATAAAGTACATTTTGTAAGGTAAAAATACAAAGTTCTTTCATGAAATTCCAGATGGCGCAGGCTGATAGATCCTTAATTTAATCTGCTTGCAAGCTGCTGTATCAGAAGTCAATGAGCTCGCTGCTCAACATTCAAATACTTGGTCAGCATTTGCTGAAGGAGTGCAGCGTGCTTTCAGAAACCCTCCACCTTCCCCAGCTCCAACTGTATAGATCTGCTACGAGTAATTCATGTACACTATATTTTACAGCAGCAGCATATTTTACTTGCTCAGTGTGTCATGTATGTATTGGTAGTAGCAAGTCCCGTACTTGCTCTGCAGCGTAACAGATCGATTTCACCAAGACCAAACGTTATCATATCCATTACAATGCCAAACATTCCAAAAGATGTGATGACAGAACTAAATTTTGAAGACTTTGCTTTTTCTTTTTTTTTTTTTTTTACTGCAGTTTTCTATTGTTTATAAAATATAGTTCAGAAAACAACACTTTTCAGTGTCAAATTTATATGCATGTCAGTTATCAGGACATTGACCTTGGGAAATACATAGTTCCTAAAACTAATTTCTTTTACAGGAGCAGAGTTGTTGGTGGATCAAGTATTGTTTCCAGCTCAGGATGGTCAGAAGTCCAATCCAAATGTCTTTGTGGTGGGTTCCACGTTACAGAGGCTCTTAAATGGAGCTGAGGATGTTGGGTTGTTTAAGGAGTTTCAAGATGGCACAATGAGAGCATTCACTTATGCCAACAGAGAAAGCTTTAAAGACTTTGAGGGTGAGGTTCAGTTATAACCTAATATGAAGAGTATGATAGTGTGTTGCTGTATTGTTTTTTTCACAGTATGTTAAGAAAACATTTTTGGGATTTTGGCTGTATTGGTTCCTTATATAGGCTTCACGTAGATTTGGTCCTGATTGGTCTTTAACAATGTTGTACTCATAGGAGATGGTCAAGTATTTCTCAGTGAGGCGGAGTGTCAATACATTATCAAACATGAGTTGGACACACTCAGAGCTAAGACTGAAGAGCACGTTCCAGGATACCCCAAGCTTAAGCTCTACCCTGGAAAATCAGTTGGTAAGTGTGTTTCTTTGTTTTACCAACTGCACTAGATTAGCAATTAAAGCTTCTCTAATGTTGCCCTAATAAGCGCTTCCTATTGCAAGTGTGGGAAGATTGTTGATGCATGCCCAAAGGCGGAATCTGACGGCCTGGGCGAAGGTATAATGCGTGTATGTCTTTTCAGCGCTCACGTGAAGTTCACAAAAATTTTAGGATTTAGTTTAAGTTTTCCTTTAGCAGCTCGCTTAATCTGACTCCAATTGTAAACGATCTCTAATTGGTAATGTTTCTGATGTAACATTAATAGCTGATCGTGTGATTAAATATGAATTAATTTAGATCTTTGATTCTTTAATTTCTCTTAATTTCACTTATCCTTTCATCAGGGCGTTAAAACCGCTTAAAGAGCTATAGATGCGTACTATGCTCTTATGTCACAACCTCATCAGTTTAAATCTTAGTCAGAGGATGTAGAGTTTACTAATAACGCAAATTTGTGGAATCGCCACCTGCTTATTCTCACAAAGCGCCGTTTGTTTAGCCACGATACTACAACATGCTAAGTCATAATCGACAGAAATCCAAAATCTCAATACATGTGCCACCTGCTCCATTTATTGGGGTTTCAGTATGATCATATCCTAATCCAGAATTGTGGAAGTTTCAAAAACCTCTTGATCTACCAGTGATAATGATTTCAGAAGAATTTAAAATAAATCAAGATGTAACAATTTATTTATCAGGTAAAAATGTATCAATGCCAATTACATAATTATACAATTATGCTGTGTCTTTTCCCCTAAATACCCAGACCAGAACAAAAGGATTGTAAATATTTATTGCCCCAACACCTGGTTTCGGGGGAGAGGAGAAGGTTTTCTTGAAGAGACACAAGCCATAAAAGAGAACAGAATTCTCCTGAGTTTTCAATCTTTTTCATAATACTAGTGACTGCTGTGAAACTGAGACCATTTTACCAATCGCACTGAGACATTTAAAATGATACTAAACATGAAATTGGAAAAATAATAGATTCACAAGAAACATCATACATAGTACATATGTACTTTAGAGAACTTTAGTGACTTGAATCGGGGGAAGGAAGGGAGTGGAGGGAGGGGGGTTGGTTGCATAGATGAGTGAGGACAGTTTGTGCAAGGCATTGTCCAATTCCTTTGAAATCTTCTCTCCAGATGAGTTTTATTGCTTTATTGCAGGATGCTTGATCTCAGCTTTTGTCTTAACAGGAAAATCAAATCTTACATTGCGTTCTCAAATGCATGTTAGAGCAACCCAAATTCAGAGCAGTTGTAGAGATAGAGATTGTGTGGAGCAACATTTATTGTGAACTGAGACACTGCAAACACTGGCTGATCATGAGCTGGTCATGTGAAAGAACACACGAAATATGTGGCACATATATTTATTTAATTAAATGGCAGCCTTAGCGATTTTATATTCGTAAAATAAGCCATATCACGATTTTGGTTTTATTTCGATTAATCTTGCAGCCCTTCAGTAATCTGCTGTGCATTATTTTTTTTTTATGATAAAATGCTCCTATAAGCTTAACCCAACTTAACAACATTACCTCAAACAATAGTGTGTATCTTAAAGTCAACTTGAAAACAAAATCGACTCCCTTTACATTCATCTGTGCATCTAATTCTTATTAACAAATGTTCATCCTCAAAATCTTTCTTCAAAGTATAATAAGTTGCTCCACCTTTTTTGAGGGGAGGGTGGTGAAAATGTTTTATTGATTTCATCTTGATGCATTATTGATGCAGTTGTGTTTGATTACTTGTTTCTTATTTACTTAATTCAAAGTTGAAATTCAGATATAGAATTCAATTAGGGAATATAAATATTGGTATTTGTAATATATACTAAGGGCAAATTCCAAACGGAAGGGAGCATCCCTACACCCTACTCCCTTCGAAGGGCAGAGACCTTGAAGTGGGGACTTTAGAGGGAGCAAGGCACTTCTGTGCCATTATGTAGCCATTTGGAATGCACTTGGCGAAGGGAGCATTGAAAGACAGCGTAATTTCCTCATTATCTTCACCTGGGATGTTCCCATGACAACACAGCACAGTGTCCCATCAGCTGATTAGCTGTTCTTATGACTGAAATGTATTATTTCTGCTGTTAACATAACTTGCAAATAAAGATACAATTTATATAATTTTGTGAGTGCATTTCTCTGTTCTCAACTTCTCCACTGCAAGAAAACACATTTCTTGCCTATGAAACTTATTTAAACATAACATGACAAAAATTTGTGAAATACATCACGAAAAACAAACAAAACAACTTGAATTGATATGTTTGTAAGTTAACTCGAACTCTCCCGCCATCTATTTTTAATATGAAGTATTTGCTTGGTCACATGACCATAAATGATAAAATTACTTAATTGAAGTGACCATCGCATGTACCCTTCGCTAACGGTCTTGTGAAAGGACCCTTCATGAAGGGATTCAGTTCACTTTCATTTGGAACACCCCTACAAATGGCGTCCCCTTCTCAAAGTGCTCTTCAAGGACGCAAAAATGCCGTTTGGAATTTGCCTTTAGTAATTCATTTTTTTTTTTGCATTCTGATTTGCCACATGATTTGAATTTATACTGATACCAATGGTGTGGATGCATCATATGACAGAAACAAAAGCGTATTGGCTTACCACTGATTACCAATGATTATTTTATTATGCAACTGAAAGTGCCTGATATGTGAATGTTAATAAGTGCGTAGTATTTGGCAAGACATGCGATCTCAACGTGGCAGCTCCCATGAGTGGGAAACCCTCCCCTTGTAGATTAAACTTATTTTCAAGCCACTGAAATCTTCATCTCATTTGGGAGTACATTATTTTAAACAATCGTTAAAAATTATATAAGGGTAAAACTTCCTTGAAGTAGAAAAAGTTACCTTGTATACCTTAAAAAAACCTATAGTTCAATACATCACCATTCAAACCATCATATTTACAGTTTAACAATATTAATCCTTCACTATTTTTTTAAATCATGTTTTTTTTTTTCACAATGCTTTTTTTATTTTTGAATATTAAATTACATTCTGATGGTAAACTCTTTTTCAGTGCGGAGATTGCAATCCAAAGGTGTCCTAGTCCAGTATTTCCCTCTCCATAACAAAGAAGACCTTAAGAGACTCTCGTTCTCATGGTACAAAAAGATCAAACTGTCCTTTCAGCCACTGGGTGAGTCACTCTGTCTGTGTGCGCTGGCAGCATGAACTTTAAACCCAACTCCAACCTTTATATCAGTTTTCTGATATAACTTAATGTGAAAAGAATTTCACAAGAATTTTGGTTATATACAGTGGCGAGAACAAGTATTTGATACACTGCCGATTTTGCAGGTTTGTAATTTTTATCATAGGTACTCTTCAACTGTGAGTGACGGAATCTAAAACAAAAATCCAGAAAATCACATTGTATGATTTTTAAATAATTAATTTGCATTTCATTGCATGACATAAGTATTTGATTACCTACCAACTAGTAAGAATTCTGGCTCTCACAGACCTGTTAGTTTTTCTTTAAGAAGCCCTCCTGTTCTCCACTCATCACCTGTATTAACTGCACCTGTTTAAACTCATTACCTGTATAAAAGACACCTGTCCACACACTCAATCAAACAGACTCCAACCTCTCCACAATGGCCAAGACCAGAGAGCTGTGTAAGGACATCAGGGATAAAAGTGTAGACCTGTACAAGGCTGGGATGGGCTACAGGGCATGAAGAAGCGCTTGTTTGTATTCCTCACTTGTAAGTCGCTTTGGATAAAAGCGTTTGCTAAATGTCTAAATGTACAGGGCAATAGGCAAGCGGCTTGGTGAGAAGGCAACAACTGTTGGTGCAATTATTAGAAAATGAAAGAAGTTCAAGATGACGGTCAATCTCCCTTGGTCTGGGGCACCATGCAGGATCTCACCTCGTGGGGCATCAGTGATCTTGAGGAAGGTGAGGGATTAGCCCAGAACTACACGGCAGGACCTGTGTCAATGACCTGAAGAGAGCTGGGACCACAGTCTCAAAGAAAACCATTAGTAACACACGCCGTCATGGATTAAAATCCTGCAGCGCACACAAGGTCCCCCTGCTCAAGCCAGCGCATGTCCAGGCCCGTCTGAAGTTTGCCAATGACCATCTGGATGACACAGAGGAGGAATGGGAGAAGGTCATGTGGTCTGATGAGACAAAAATTGAGCTTTTTAGTCTAAACTCCACTCACCGTGTTTGGAGGAAGAAGAAGGATGAGTACAACCCCAAGAACACCATCCCAACCGTGAAGCATGGAGATGGAAACATCATTCTTTGACGATGCTTTTCTGCAAAGGGGACAGGACGACTGCACCGTATTGAGGGGAGGATGGATGGGGCCATGTATCGCGAGATCTCGGCCAACAACCTCCTTCCCTCAGTTAGAGCATTGAAGATGGGTCGTGGCTGGGTCTTCCATGACAAAGACCCGAAACACACAGCCAGGGCAACTAAGCAGTGGCTCCGTAAGAAGCATCTCAAGGTCCTGGAGTGGCCTAGCCAGTCTCCAGACCTGAACCCCATAGAAAAGTCTGTATTACCCAGCGACAGTCCCAAAACCTGAAGGATCTGGAGAAGGTCTGTATGGAGGAGTGGGCCAAAATCCCTGCTGCAGTGTGTGCAAACCTGGTCAAGAACTACAAGAAACTTATTATTTCTGTAATTGCAAACATAACTTAATATTTAGTACAGAAACCTTTGTTTTTCTGATGTATCAAATGCTTATGGCATGCAATAAAATGCAAATTAATTACTTAAAAATCATACAATGTGATTTTCTGGATTTTTATTTTAGATTCCGTCACTCACAGTTGAAGAGTACCTATGATAAAAATTACAGACTTCTACATGCTTTGTAAGTGGGCAAACCTGCAAAATCGGCAGTGTATCAAATACTTGTTCTCCCCACTGTAATTACAGCTGAATGTCATATTTGGAGGGTGAGTGTGATTTATAGCTGTTCTACATGCTTTGCTTCTTTGAATTATTGTGGAATTTCAAAGAATATTGAAATATTTAATATTGAATATTGTTAAATGCTTGCTTAATGCAAATGTAAAGTGGTCCATCTTAAAAAGTGGTGTTTTAGGTCATTAAACTCATACATTAAAACCCCAATGCACTGTGCTATAATCGTTGAAGATGTTTTCTTTGTGTCCTCCATGATGTAGATGACATCAGATGTTACTTTGGTGAGGGTCTGGCACTCTACTTTGGATTTCTGGAGTATTTCACGTTTGCCTTGGTACCCATGGCCCTCATTGGTATCCCTTACTACCTCTTTGACTGGGAGGACTATGACAAGTACGTGCTGTTTGCTGTCTTCAACCTGGTTTGGTCTACAGTTTTCCTGGAAGTGTGGAAGAGATGCAGCGCTACGTTAGCGTACGGGTGGGGAACGCTGAGCCGCAAAAAAGCATTTGAAGAACCGAGGCCTGGATTCCATGGAGCTCTGGGGTTTAATCCAGTCACGGGCCGAGAGGAACCAGTCTACCCTAGTTCCAAGTATAATTTTTGAAATATTGTCATGTTTTGGCAGAAAAAAAAGGCATATGAAGCACGTCGTTTATACTTTGATTAGCACCAAAACATGGTTAGCATGTCTCAGACCTTACACATGAAGTAATGGTGACTTATAAATGTAATAATAATATATACAACTGCATATTCTAAAAAAAAATCAAACAAATATAAGCATGATAAATATGGAAAGTGTTGTAGATGCTCAATTGTGTTTGTTTTCCCATTGCAGGAGGCAATTGAGGATATATTTGGTGTCGGTTCCTTTCGTTCTGCTGTGCCTGTATCTGTCCTTTTACGTGATGATGGTTTACTTTGACATGGAGAACTGGGCCATAAATATATACCATGAAAATCCAAACTTTGCGACCGGCATTCTGATGTTTGTTCCCAGCATCATCTACGCTGTGGTCATTGAGATCATGAATTTATTGTATCGCTATGCTGCTGAGTTTCTCACAGACTGGGGTGAGCTTGAAATTCTTTCTCTTTTTTGTTATTTTATCCTCTTCGATTACATTTTATTTCAGTTGTCCAATTTAGACATTCTACTAACTATAAGTAACTTTGCAACTATATGCCAACTAGTATTAGTAGACTGTTAGGATAGTGTTAGGTGTTAAGGCCCTGATATACAAGCAAGTAATCTGTGTTCGTTTCGGGAGTACAAAACAGCTTGCCGGAGTAAACTGTTCTTTAAAGTTCACTTTGGCAAGCTGTTTCGAACTCCCGAAATGAACATCATCAAACTACCATTGGTCCATGGCTATTATGTAATAGGTAAGTGTGGCTCTGTGGCTCTTCTTTGCCGTGGAAATGTCCCTCAAGGTCAGACTTCCGCGAGTAAAAACACGAACACGCTTTATAGCTTATTGTATAGAAAATTACATTTTAATTCTAACTGGAAGAGGTCGTGACACTATTTTTAATGCTTGTACTGGAAACTCATCTATTCGAAACTCATCTAAACTAACAATCTATTGTGTTAAGTGGTATATAAATAAACTTGAAGTCACTTTACTGGAGTGCCAAATCGTTATTTAATGTTATTTAAAGGAAACCACACAGCACATACTGTATTTACATATTCATCTAAATGTCGCTCTGAGCAGCGTAAGAGGTGTCAGGATGTTCACTAACACTATACATTATCACTGCTCACATATTTTGGACTTCATTTTACCCCAAAGCGTAGAACGAAAAAGTAGTTCACACATGAGTATACACATGAGGGACTTCAGATTAGCAGAATAAGTTGACATGTAGTTGCCAAATTACTTACAGTCAACAGAATGTCTACTGGGGACCATCACAATAAAGTGACAGTCTACTAATAATGTAAAGACTGGTTGTTGACTTGTAGTTGCTTAAAGTTAAGTTAGTAGAATTTCTAAAGTAGACCTTCGAAATACAGTGTTATCTCATCTTCTTTTCAGTGTATTGATTTTTTTTTGTTGTTGTTTTTTTTTTGTATCTTGGCTCTATTATAGTTGGATGCTATTTTGTAATTTAGGTAGGAAGGAAGGAAGCCACTTTCTGACTCAAAGTCCAAAATAGATAAATTAATAAAGTGAACAAATGTAAAATATGAAATCCTACAATGAGATATAAAGTTGTTATTACAAGATATGAAGTCACATTGCGAAATTTAACGTATAGCAATTAATGTATAAAGAAAATTACAAGAAATATATTGTAAATGTTAGGTATAAAGTCACAATTTGCTTTTTAATTAGAACCTCTGAAGCAAGAACAAGCGTCCACAGTGTCTTTACCAGGAACATCACCAAAAATGTACTTGTCTAAACCAGTGGTTCTCAACATTTTTGACTCCATCGGTTGTCCAACACAATATTTTAACGTTTTTAATTTAGAGTTTATTTTAATATGTAAAAGATTTTAAAGATTGTTTTAATATAATAAATGAATTTTAAGTAATAATATATTAAATACTTTTAAGTCATCCTGTCGCCTCCTTGGAAGTTTGCCTCCTCGTGTGCCCCCGCACACTGCTTGTGAACCACTGGTCTAAATTATATTCCTGTGTGACTTCATATAAATGCCTTACTCTAATTGTTTTATTTATTTATTACTCTTGGAAATTAAATTGTTTCCTCCCAACATGGAGGTAAATCCCATTCCATGTATTTTGTTGTTCAGAAAACCACAGATTGGAGTCGTCATTTCAAAATCACCTCGTGCTCAAGGTTTTGGTGGTATGCTTTCAAGTTTTTTTGTGTTTTTATACTTCATATAGTCTTATAACTGCATGTTTTACTAATTCATTGATATTTTACCTCTTGTAAATATATATCTGCTTGCAACATAGGGTTGCCACTAATTTTCAAAATTGTGATTTTCAGGCCTGAAAATATTAAAACGTCATCTCTATATCATTACATTTGAAAATCTTTATTCAGTAATCATAAACAGGAAAACTAGTGGAAATGCTTTGGGTTAAAGGTGTGCAAACCCTTGCAGTATTAGAGGAAAATTTCTAAAGTGCAAGTTTAGTCTTAATTATTGATTTTGTTTGTTTGTTTGTTTGTTTGTTTGTTTGTTTCCAGTTTAACTTCGTAAACTGCTTTGCCTCTCTCTTCTATATTGCCTTTGTCATGCAAGATATGGTGCTTCTGAGGCAGGTGAGTATTTCTGAGCTCAGCTGCATGGACAAAAAATAGATCAAATTAAGTTGAATGACCTATAATTTAAAAGGGTCATTATAGTTTTAAATGGAAGTAACTTTGCCTCTTGCCTGTGTGTGCATCCTCAGAGTTTGGCCACCCTGCTCATCACCTCTCAAATCCTGAATCAAGTGATGGAGGCCTTTCTGCCATACTGGCTACAGAGGAGGAGGAACAAGAAGGCACATAAGAGGATGAGGAGGCTGATGGGTGATAAAGAGCTCCCCCTGCTGGAACAAGTCCAGTTAGAAACCGAAATGAACACCTACCTTGTAGGTCCTAGTAACCATTATCATTTGGGTGCCTTGAGTTTGATACAATGTTTTGAGTTAGTTTTGAAAATAATTGTCAATATTACCAGAAATTTCAAATTATTGACTTGATTTTGTAAACAAGGATGGATGAGATTTTTATATATATTTAAATATATACACACGCATACATATATACATGCTTATATTATGAACATTATGAATTTTTATGAATTGTCAAGCAGCCAGCATTAGTCAATAAGGAAGATTATGAAGACACTTATTTGATTCAATCTGCAAGAAAATATTTATTTGATCATCAAAACTTGTCATACACTGATAATTACTGAGAATTCAAGTGTGCACACAAATGAAATCAACTAAATATACCATATATTACACAGAAATGAGGAAAAAAATAATATTTTTAAATGTGTACAAATATGAACATACAACATAAAAAGAGACATCTCAAAGGGCAAAATGTGTTAACATATTATGAAGAATGCTATGCAAACACTAGTTGTACATAATTTGAAACTACTACGGCAACGGGGAAGATGCATGGGCATTAATTTGCATTGTTTTAATGTTATGTTTAGTTTTTACCTAAAACTTACCCTGTTCAGACAGTTATGTCCACATTCAAGCATTTCATACTATGGGCTTAAACTGCTCGTCCTTTAATTTCAGATTTTTAACTTGCAGTCATGACCTAATACAATAATTACAATAATAAGTCCTAAAATACTACATTAGTAACTTTTCATGCCATTAGTTGTGCACACACTCAAGCTCAGAGAATCTCCCGTGGCTCTCTTGGCTCTTTCTTGTGACTTGTGAATTCAGTCTGGAGACTGGAGCTCCGTAGCGGCCTTTACTTTTCACTTGAAACGGGCCTCACAACATAAGACGCCTTCGTCCACTTGCACTCAAAAAAAGAGCCCCACTGGCCCCCGGCTGCCATCATAGAAATTAATGAGGCAAAAAAATCTAGTTATATGGGGCAAAAATGTCCTTTTTTTAATATTTATAACACGATATAAAGTGCTGTTTTCCCGAATTTCAGCACGATTGCAAATGTGATAACCTATTGATTTTATTCAACAGTTCAATAAACAAGAAGTTATGGGGAAGGGGGGCCTCCAACTCCTTGTTGGAAACGAACCTTCGAATTCCAAAGGCCTTGTTGTGAGTTGTTGACTCGGGAATAAATGCAATCGGATGGGTCAATTTTGCAAATGAATCATTCAGTGAGATTTGCGTACCAATTTTATTGATTTGATTTGATTGAAAAGAACCTTGAAACGGACCACTGACACGTCTCTGAATGGGTGACGATTTATTCAGTTCAGAATAACAAGAAACGACATGTTTTTATGAAATGTAGTAAAAAGTACGATATTATGCTTTGGAATTTAATGAAGTAAAAGTTTCCCAAAATAAAAATACTTTGATAAAGTACTGATACTAGAAAAATGTACTTAAGTTTAGAAACACTGTCCACTATTGGTTTCTTCTGGTCATAATTTAGTTTTACGTGACCATTTTCTCTCCCTCTTTGACATCTAGAATTGAATCTCTCTGAAATATCTTTGATCATCAGGGCACATTTGACGACTACCTTGAGCAGTTCCTGTTGTTCGGCTATGTGAGCCTGTTCTCCTGTGTGTATCCGCTGGCTGCTGTGCTTGTGGTGCTGAACAACATCACTGAAGTTTATTCTGACGCCTTCAAGATGTGCCATGTTTTCAAGCGTCCCTTCTCAGAACCAGCCGCGAACATCGGGGTGTGGCAGGTGAGAAAACCCCATGAGAAAGTCTCACATTCAGAAGGGCTGATCATTTCTGTACTTTAAAGAAGGCTTAAAAGACAGAAAAAAAATGTACAGTGCTATAAAAAGCAGAATACAACTTCAATCTGATAAACTATTGTATAGTTAGACCATAGCCCATGAGTCATCATAACAATGGGATTTGTCGTCTGGATGTGTGTTAAAAACAAATCCAGAAAAGTGCGATATTATAAATATACATTAGCAGTCGAAAATTGGGCTAAACCTATTCATTCTTTAAAGGTACACTATGTAACTTTTTTTTTTGTTCAAAATCCTTCTTCCAAAACGTGCTTTTATATTACCCTGATTCACTATGGTAAGCTTATTATTAGCTTATTAAGTGTTTATATTTTAGACCTGATTTTTTTAAAAAAATTCAGAATAGTCTGCTGGCAAAAAGAGAATGCGACAGAACGCGTTATAAAAAGAGGATCAACACTGGCTTGGCTTTTGTTGGAGATGGCGAGAACTGGGTAATTTAAAAAGTAAAAACGGAGCGAGATGGCGCTTTTATTACAGAAAAGATGAGTATATTATTGAACATATAAATCGCTATATGTAGCTCTGTAACCGAGTTCATTGTAAAGCATTATCTGTTGTGGAGGGTCATTTCATTATTCATTATTCATTATGGCACTGTGCTGGGATTTATTTTCAAGGAAGTACCATGTCTATTAATGAGTATATCTACAGTCATGACTTCAACTAGTCAGATCCTTTCCATCTAAACTGGTTATATCTTTTAAGTCTAGAAGTGAACGTTTTATGAGCAGTAGAAAAACCATATTCATCCACACAGTCATAGAGCCAAAAGCACAACCAAAACAATGTTCTTCCGCAAAATGCATGCAGTTTTGTTTTTAACCTCATACATGGTGTACCTTTTTAATATTAATGGAATAAAAATTCAAATAAAAACAATTCAAATTCTGTCATTATTTGCTCTTATTTATGAACTAAATAAGGCCTTATGATGTTGTTGTTTTGATTGTGGAACACAAACAACGGTGAAATATCTTCCTGCAACTCTTTTCCATACAACAGCAGTTAATACTGGCCTTGAATAAAAGTTTACTGAATAAGTTGTAATTTTTTTTTTTTTTTGACTGGCAGTGTTCACAGATATCTGAAGTCATACGATAGCATGAAAGAATATCTTTTTGGGTGAACTAATTTGTGAGCAGGAGCCGATTATCTACCATGTGATAGGCACATTTGACTCCGTTATGCTTATATTCAGAGAAAAAGGCATATGAAATTGATATCACACAGTGGTGGACAAAGTACACAAATCATGTGCTTGAGTTAAGGCACAAAAGTCCTAATGAGGTATTACTACTGTAAAAATATAAGTAGTACTTTAAAATTTAGTATTAATGTACTAAACCATCAAATGTAAAACTCATTTATTTATTTGAATTTTGATCACATCAATAAAAATTCACTATATATATTACAGTATAGTATCTATTATTTCCACATTTTGGAGTCATCAGTTCTATGAAATGGTACTGGGAATTAGCCAGGTCACCTTTATTTATATAGTGCTTTATGCAATACAGATTTTCAAAGCAGCTTTACATGGATAAACAGGAAAATAATGATTCAGTGATGTAAACAGAGTTCAGTTCTGCTGCAAAAAGAAACTTTTTACAGCTCTAAAAAGAAACTGCCATTGTTATTTACCAAACATCATCAAACCAAACAAAACTCACAATTAATATCTAATGTCCTTTTGTATGCATATGAAAATAATTTTAAGAATTTAAAGCTATTAGATTGAAATGTCTTTATGATCATGAGAAACATGCAGTCAAGTCTGTCACAATATTTAAACAGTGCTATATTTTACACACCAGTGTTTTTTAGGATTATTTCTAAACTATGATAGTATTTTGTAATATTTCAAATTAGGTTTTATTTTTTATATTTTCAGTTTTCACTTTAATTTTAGTAAAACGTTTAGCAATTTTGTTATGTGCTTTTAATGATTTTTTTTCTAGGTTTTTTAATATTTCTAGTTTCTAGTAAAAATATTTCTATTTCCATTTATGTAATTTTACTGCGGTATTAAACATATTTGTTTCATTTTCTTAATTTTCAGATTTCCATCTCCTGTATATATTTTATTTTATTTCAGCTATATTTCAATGATTTTAAACAATTTTTTAAGTTTAAGTTTTAGTTAACAGTAATAGCACTGTTACACACGCACACACACACACACACACACACAACTAACATTTGGGCTTTTTATTCTTGCAGTTGGCCTTCGAGACAATGAGTGTTATCGCCGTGGTGACCAACTGTGCCTTGATTGGTTTGTCCCCGCAAGTGCATGCGTACTTCCCTGAATCAGAGACTCAGCTGATCCTCATTGTGGTGGCAATAGAGGTAACTTATTCTCTCCTTTCCTCACACCATGGTAACCTATAACCCTCTTTTGCAATTACCCAAATGGTCCATAAGGTGGCATCAGTGAGCTGTTTTCCTTCTGTGTGTGAGTGTTAAAGGGTGCTAACTTGGCTTTAGTCCTTATTTCCTTAACAACCATCTAGGAAACAGTGTGTTAGACCTTGTCGGTTTGTGTAACAGAAGAATCCAGAACCCCACTACTGTGGAACTCCAGTCCATATGGGTTAACATCAGAATTAAACAGGACGTTCAGTAAAGGATAAGCTTTGCTGCTGGCCTCAGGAGACCCACTCAAAATAACTGACCCAAAGCATGGAGAGAAACACACACTCGCACACAAACACAAACACACTAGAGACTTGTGTTTTTTGGGAGTGAGAAAAATAGAACTCCTGATATTCTGTGTGAACCTGGTGGGAATCTGGGGAGGAATTCATTGTGCCATGTCTTGTTTTCCGCTAATTAAACTTCGCAGTAATCACTGGAGTTGTAATTAGGCCAAACTGATTCGTGCACAGCATCAGTGTACCATGACAAAATTTTAAATAAAACTCAAAACCAGGAGTGTTGAGGGAATAGAAAAGTCTTTACAAACCTCAAAAGCAAATGCTGTAGTCATTCAGGTTTGTTTGTGGCTTTGTTGTTTCTTTCTGCAACATTAAATCGAGTAAACTTTATCCAAATTGACTGAAGTCAGACAGGATATGCATGTCAAATAAAAAGCAAATAGTAGTGTTGTCACCTCATATACTCTGTATTTGAAGTTCTAATTCAGATTGATTGGTTTGAGTTTGGCCGCCCCTGCTGGTGTGAATTGATTTGTTTAGGGCTGGTGGAATACGGGTATACTGGGTACACAGGGTGCACTGCTCTAAATCAACTGTGTTTGTGGGCGAGTGTGTGGCTACATTGTATCTCTGTCATGTTCTATTCATTTCCTGAGAGGGTCATGACGCTTTCAACTTTCGATGGTGGATGACTATAGATACTATATATATATATATATTCAGGGCTGGGTAGGTTACTTTTAAAATGTATTTCACTACAGATTAAAAAATACATGCTTTAAAAAGTAATTTGTAACGTATTTCGTTACATTACTCAAGTTTAGTAACTTAATTTAAATACTTTAGAATACTTTGGAATACTAATAAGTGTGGAACAAACACAAAAAAGGTAATTGCAAATTTTTATCTCACAATTGTTTGATATGAAGTTGCAATTGTGAGTTATAAAGCAAGAATTATGAGATATAAACTCGCAATATTGAGAAAAGTCAGAATTATGATATATAAATTCGCAATATTGAGAAAAGTCAGAATTATGAGATATAAACTCACATACTAAATTCACAATTGCAAGAAAAAAAGTTAGTATTGCAAGTTTATTTCTCCCAATTCTGACTTTATAACTTACAATTGTGAGTTTAAATCTCGCAATTCTGAGAAAAAGAAGTCCGAATTGTGAAATGCAAACTCACAATTGTGAGGGGAAAAAAAATTGTGAGAAAAAGTTGCAGTGACCAATGAATTATAAAATGACTCACAAACAACAAAACATGAAAACAGTCGTGGATCATCCAGGTCCTGACAGGACAGTTAAGTTTACAGTTGGGCAATTTTTTTTTATAAATTCAGTCATTTTGTCTTGTTCAGGACAGTACTAAATAAAAATAACAACATTTTTATGATCCCTCTTAAAAGTATTAAAATGTTGATGAAACTTAACTCCGCTTTTTCAGACTGTCAGAGTCAGAGAATCACCAATTGCTGTTTAAACGACATTAAAATTCAAAGTAATCACTTTGGTAATCTAAAATACTTTTCAGATGTAACTGTAATCTGATTTCCACCCATTTAAAATGTAACTGTAATGAAATTAAAAAAAAAAAATTGTATTTTAAATACGTAAATAAGTTACTTCTATTTCGTTACTCCCCAACCCTGTATATATGTTGTCAGTATTTTTTCTTTAATGGAACTGGTTCTGAAAAAAAAAAAAAATCTAAATTAGTATCCATCTATGGGCCAGATTTACTAACAGCTTGCGCCAGTGCAAACCCTCTTTTGTCATTAGCAAATCCTGACAGTAGTTTTTTAAAGACACGCAGTGAAAAATTTGAGCTGAAATGGCATGGACACAGTTATTTTTGTGGCTGATCTTATTGCATATGCATTTGCAAGTGTTTCCCTTTTGGATGCAAAATTTATAGGAGGAGAGAATTTAAAGGGTGAATTCGCCAAAAAATGAAAATTACCCCATGATTTACTCGCCCTCAATCCATCCTAGGTGTATTTGAATTTCTTCTTTCAGACAAATTCAATTGGAGTTATATTAAAAAGTTCCTGGCTTTTCCAAGCTTTATAATGGCAGTAAATAAAGGTTGAGATTTTAAAGCCAAAAAAAGTGCAATCATCCATCTTAAAAAGTATCCACATGGCTCTTTGGGGTTAATAAAGGCCTTTTGAAGCGAAATGATGCGTTTGTGTAATTAAAATAACAAGCTTCCGACAGACAGCTGTACGCATCGATTTATGGTGAAAGAGTGAACCCTGACCTGACGCATGACATATTGACAAACGCAGAAGCGCAGAGGAAAGACCAAAAATATATTTTGTTCATGAATTAGAAGTCTAAAATGAGAATTTTAAAAGAGAAATGACAGAGGATTTTGATATAAGAGAAGAGGAGCTTGAGTTTGTTGCCCAGTCCTATTTGTTTGAACAGCTAGAGGCGTCAAAGCTTACGCTACTCCTACTTCACGTCAGGGGTTACTCTTTTGGCGTAAGTTGACATGCATTTGACCGTCTGCCAGAAGCTAGTTATTTTAGTTTTTTAACATTATAAATATCAAAATTTTTCAAAAGATTTACTAAGGTTTACACTAGTCAATTTACTGGTATTTCTACTGGTATTTGTAATTTGTTATAATAAAACGTAAACTTAATTCAGCTCGTTGCCAAGATAACATTTCTCATTTTCATTTAGCTTACCAAGATGTAGTAAAACAACTAAAACTGAAATAAAAATGAATGAAAGCTATTTCAATTTAAAAATAAATAATATATATTATTTATTTTAAAAAAACTAAATAAAATTACTAAAACTTTAACTAAAATTAAAATAACAGAAAGTATACAAATATAAACTGATTCAAAATATTAATAATTGTCTCTGGTTACATTTGTAACCATAATTCCCTGAGAATGGAATGAGACGCTGTGTCAATCGTGCTTTGGGAATGCCTTTGCGTGATTGCGTCTGAATCACCTGTGTCAGCTAGTCCAGTAGCGAGAGTGAACGTCACAAGTGGGTGACGTCATGACCAGGAAAGCATAAAAGCACATCCGGAATAGCCGGCGTCATTTTCAATTAGCCAAAGCAAGTCGATCACAGGGTCAAAGGAAGTATGGCAAAGTGACGCAGCGTCTTGTTCCCTTCTCAGGGAACTAGAGGGACGTTCCCTTTCGAGGGAACTGGTGCTGCCTCAATGGCACTTTGGGAACGATAATGCCCAAACGCCATGCTTACAAGTGCCTTTCCGTGGAATACAAAATCCGTGTATAAGTCCGTGGAGAGCAAAATTAGGATATAAGCACCCGTGAACCTGGAGCAGCATCCAGGTCAAGCTCGTGATGGCTGACCAGAGACTATCCTCAACTATCCACCTGCTAAATATCTGTTTGGATGCAGGATACCCTTTTTTAGGTGATCCAAAACAAAGAAATAGATTGATTAGTCTGATTGGTCTTTTTGCACAGGGCAGCTCTGTGGACATAAATATTCAGTGCTCTCACTGGACACAAAAGATTTAGCTTTTCCTGGTCCTGATCTCCTAAAGGAGGAGGGCAGAAGGTCTGCAGAACAATAGGCTGCAGTACATTGGTCGACACTTTAGGGACGTAGCCCGGTTTAGGATACAGAAATGCCTTGATGAAGGAAACTTATTACTAATGGGTCCCTCCCCAAAGACCGACCACCCAAACATGTAATGTGGAAGGGGAAAGGGGAAAGCCCTGCAGATAAACAATACTGAAGAAACTCTAACACTGAGCCAACCGGGCAGTTAACTGGATCCAGCTGTCGCATTCTGCACCAAGAAATGAAAACTCTCTTCTTCAAGGCATAAAGTTTCCTTGTAGAGAGAGCTCTGGAGTGAAGTATGGTCTCAATGACCTCAGTTGAGAGTCAATAAGTTGGGCCCCCTCAGAGGCCAAACCCACAGGTTCCATATCTCTGGGTGGGGGTGAAGGACTGTGCCACCCACTTGAGACAGAAGGTCCCTCCTGACCGGAATCTCCAGAGGAGAGCTGTCGAGGAGGGACACTAGGTCCGAGAACCATATTCGGCTCGGCCAGTATGGTGCTACTAGCAGTAGGCTTATACCGTCCAGGCAGACCTTCTCCAGAACTCCTGGGAGTAGAGCAATAGGGGGAAACCCTCAGCCATGTCTGTACCATAAGATCCAGTCCCAGGGCGGCTTGTTGTGTTAGAGAGAAACAAAGAGGACAGTGCGTCGTATTCAGAGACGCGAACAGATCCAATTCTGCTTGGCAGTAAACCTCCCATATGCAATTCACCAGCTCTGGGTAAAGTCTCCATTCCCCGGGCCCCAGCCCCTGTCTCGACAGGATGTCTGCAGAAAAATGTCTACATTCTGGTATCCTCAGAGAGAGCAGTTTCCCCAGGGACCACAGGAGGATCTGGTGTGCCAGTTTTCATAGTGGACGCGAACACAGACTGATGTGTTGTCTGCATGAACAAGCACATGACGGCTTCTTATGTCTGGGAGGAAGTGCTTCAGTGCCATGAAACAGCCATCATCTCTAGACAATTTATGTGCTACAAAAGATGATGACTCCTCCACAGACCTGAGCTGAGCGGCCTTCCATTACCGCTCCCCAGTCCGTGAGAGAAGTATCTGTGATAAGCGTGACTTGATGACAGTGAGCTTCTAACACAGGACCCTGGGACAGGAACTAAGGTTTCCTCAATATAACCAAGGCACACAGACAGTCGCGTTAGGGTTGGGTATCGTTTGGGTTTTTTTCGATACCGGTGCCAAATCGATACTTTTAAAACGGTACCGGTGCCAAAACGGTGCCTGAACCGATACTTTAAAAAAGCCTCAAAATGATGGTGGATGACTCAGTCAAGAATACCTTTTTACTGGACAAAAAAAGTTCTTTAAATTGAACAAGATTTGAAAATCTAATTTCACTTTTAATTTTTAAATTAAAAGTTTAAAGTATACATGAATATATAAGTAAATACAAAACACAACAACAGTAAAACCTAAGCCAACTAGCTCAACTACAATAATTTAACAGCTTCAAATTTCAGCAATTTTTTTGCAGAAATATGACCATATTTGCCTTCTCTGGCAAAATAGACACCTCTCCTGACTTACAGTTGTGTTCAAAATTATTCAACCCCCACTGAAATTGATTGTTTTGGCCGGTTTGACATTGATTTTGATCATTCAGTCATCCTGCTTACAATTAAATCAAAGAGGCACGTGTAGGTCAGACAAATATAACATAACATTTATAATGAAATAACCACAAATGTCTTTTCTCTGCTCACATCATTATCAGTTTTATTCAACCCCCAAGTGACATTCAATCTTAATACTTAGTACAACATCCTTTTACAGTTATAACAGCTTTTAAACGTGAAGCATAGCTTGACACAAGTGTCTTGCAGCGAGCTACGGGTATCTTCGCCCATTCATCATGGGCAAAAGCCTCCAGTTCAGTCACATTCTTAGGCTTGCGCACTGCAGCTGCTTTCTTTAAGTCCCACCAGAGGTTCTCAATCGGATTTAAGTCTGGTGACTGCGATGGCCATTTCAAAATGTTCCAGCCTTTAATCTGCAACCATGCTCTAGTGGACTTGGAGGTATGCTTGGGATCATTGTCCTGTTGAAAGGTCCAACGTCTCCCAAGCCTCAGGTTTGTGACGGACTGCATCACATTGTCCTCCAATATCTCCTGGTACTGAAGAGAATTCATGGTACCTTGCACACGCTGAAGCTTCCCAGTACCTGCAGAAGCAAAACAGCCCCAAAGCATGATTGACCCCCCGCCATGCTTCACAGTAGGCAAGGTGTTCTTTTCTTCATAGGCCTTGTTCTTCCTCCTCCAAACATAGCGTTGATCCATGGGCCCAAACAGTTCTAATTTTGTTTCATCAGTCCACAGAACACTATCCCAAAACTTCTGTGGTTTGTCCACATGACTTTTGGCATACTGCAGTCGACTCTTCTTATTCTTTGGAGACAGCAAGGGGGTGCGCCTGGGAGTTCTGGCATGGAGGCCTTCATTACGCAGGGTGCGCCGTATTGTCTGAGCAGAAACTTCAGTACCTACATCTGACAAATCTTTTCTCAGTTCCTCAGCAGTCACACGGGGACTTTTCTCCACTCTACGCTTCAGGTAGCGCACAGCAGTCGAAGTCAGCATCTTCTTTCTGCCACGACCAGGTAGCGTTTCAACAGTGCCCTTTGCCTTGAATTTGCGAATGATGCTTCCTATGGTGTCTCTTGGTATGTTTAACATCTTTGCAATCTTCTTATAGCCATTGCCCTTCCTGTGAAGAGTAATCACCTCTTCTCTTGTCTTCCTGGACCATTCTCTTGACTTCACCATGTTTGTAACCACACCAGTAAATGTCTAGAAGGAGCTGAGTATCACAGTCATTTTAAAGCTGCCTAATTGGTGCTTATTAGGCTTTATTGCTGCTCCCTGACATCCACAGGTGCTTTCAATACCTGATTGAAAACACTTCAATGGACCTCTGTTCTTCAGAGTGGTAGTCTTTAAGGGGTTGAATAATTGTGTCAATGAAGAATTCACAAAAGAAACATTTACTACTGTATTACAAAACCAATTGATGTCATTTTAGTTGCATATGCTTCTTTAAGAAGTCCTTGTAGGATTTCATTCTGAATTCAATTACAAATGTACTCTAAATTCTCTAAAACCATTTACAGCATTGGGGGGTTGAATAATTTTGAACACAACTGTATTGCATGTCCTGCACAGGAGAAAACTTTCTCAGATGGTGTCGATGAGGCCTTTTTGAAAGTGCAAACAATATGGGAAGACTGTCCCGATTACTGGGGCTGAGGTCATCCACACTGATAGTGTCAGCTGATGTCCGCGAGCTGTCAAACACGGAGCATATTCTATGTGCCCTCAAATGTTTCATTAGGTTTGACGTGTTTCCCCCTTTACACGCAACTGTTGTAAAACATTTGCTGCTCGTCGCGGTGTCGGAATCCTTTCTGGTGAAATATAGCCACACTTTGGAGCGTTTAGTTTTAGGCATTTTAATTTAAGCGCGTTTAATTTAGCTAGCTAAGCTAACGGTAGACCACCTGCTGCTGCACTGCAGTCAGCGCAAGTGTAGTTGCTGCGCTCGCGCGCTTCACGGATTCAACAAAATGGACAGTAACATTACTACAAAGATGTATTGGGTTTGTAGGCTATCATCAAAGCTTTCCAACGTTCACGTGAGTTTTCTCATTCAGGAAATAATTTTTCCGAGCATTCTGACACCCCATGAACGCAGTATTTAAATTTAACTAGCGATCAGGCGTGTTGATGAATCTGATGCTTCTTACGTCCGTGTCATAGCACCAGAGGACAAATATTTCAATCACTTCAGGCATTTAAGTGGCACCGAAATGAGGCACCGACATTCGCATTCTGATTCGATCCGGTACATACCGGTTCTATAGGTACCGGTGCCGTATTGGCACCGGGTTTCGGTACCCAACCCTAAGTCGCGTGTGATCTTAATCATACAAAGTGGGTTGCCCCTCGGGGAAAACCCTTTGGTCCTGAGTCACCACTGCAAGGGTCTCATCTACAGCAGGCTGAAAGTTATCACGTTGGACGCAGCTGTCATCAGACTCAACAGTCTGTCAAACTGTTTCACAGTGAGTGACTGGCCTAGCTTCATATCTTTTATGGCTTTCAGGATCGCAGCAATACGAGCAGGCAACAGGACGGCCTGCATCATTACTGACTCCCACGCCATGAAAAGTGGTGCTCTGAACTGAAGAAAGCACACTCTTCTTGGCATTCAGTCTGAACCACAATTTTTATATGAGTGAGAACGCCGAATGGCCATCTGTTCCGATTCCTTAAAATGAGCCAGTTGTCTATGTAGTTCAAAATACAAATTCATTCGTGAACTTACTTAGAGCTAGGCCAAACGGAAGAACCCGATACTGGTATGCTTTCCCCCAAAAGCAAACCTTAGGAACATCCTGTGTTTTGGAAGGATGGAGACATGCACCTTTTAGATTTATTGTGACAAACCAGTCCTTGAGTCACAATCTACTTCAACATCAATATTTTGAACTTTATCTAAAAATTGGATGCAATCCTCCATCCTTTTTTGGAACAGTGAAGTACTGGCTGTAGAACCCAAAATCTCTTTCGGTCAGCGGAGCTCGTTCTATAGCTGCTTTTGCTAATAGGGACTTTACTTCTTGTTCCATCACCAGAGCCTACTGGGGATAAACTACCGTATTTAGCACCCCATTGAAATGTGGTAACCTTTTCTTTAACCTTTTTCTATAACATGCAGAACCCATTGAGATATGTTTGGTAGAAGCTTCCATTTGACCAGGAAATCTACTAAGGGAACCAGCTTCTTGAGGCTGGCCTCTGGTGTACTCAGAGCAGTCACTTTGGTGACCTGAAGCAAACTGGTTAGAAAAACCGGATTTGACTGCTTTTCAACCCTCCTCAGAGGGTGCGTGCCCAACGAAACGTGTTGTAATGGATCTTGAGTCAGAGGCTCTCTGGGGGCTGCTGGTCCCCGAAGCACCGAGCCTGGCGGGGTGGCATGGACATCATATGATGAGGTGTACATGCTCCACCGTGGAGGGGGCTGCCCTCAGAAGTCTGACACTTGGTGTCAGGGCATCTTTTTAGCCGAAGCCTTCAGTGCAAGAAGAATGCTCCTCAGATTCATCTTCTGCTTAGGAGGTTTCGGCTGAGAATGCCCATGGTTTTTAAGAGGGTACACGAAAGGTGACACACTCTTTTTGTTGAGCCCTCTGTGAGGAGCTATAAAGCTGGAGCTGCTCACGTCCAGCAGCCCCTGAGGATTGGTAACGACAAGGGAGATATTGTTTGAATGCTTCCACCTGTTTTTTACTCTCCTGAAACCTCTGAACATTATTTACTGTGTCACCAAAGAGGCCAGGCAGCGAAAGCGGAGGGTCAAGGAGAAAAGACTTCTTTTTCCTTAACTGAGAGGTTTAGCCAGAGATGCCTCTCAGTGGCCACTAGGGCTGCCATAGGCCGCCCAATAGCTCTAGCAGTCTCCTTTCTCGAACCGTGTCAGGCCACACCCCCTCGCCATCATCCAAATCCCTCAGCCTGATATGCAGAGAAAATAGCCATGGTATGCAGACACGCACCAGCCTGATTTTTAAATGTTTATGTCTTTTACATACAGTGATTCAAAAGCACACGGAGATTTAGTTACGGTAATTACAATATGGTGTGAAAATATATCTCAAAATAAGAGTCTTTTGTCTGTTCAAACAGAACATTCCACTGAATTTCTTTTGTATTGTTTTTCTATGTAAATATGCACTAGATGGACATGTTTGACCATTGTGCTTGTGTATCTTGCAGTGTCTTGCACATGACACAGCGTTCTAAAAATGCAGCGCCCAAGTTAAAATAGGTACAAATCATTAAAAAATACATCTCTAGACCTCGCAATTTTTCATTCAAATGACCTGCATATCATGTTTTTAACCGCAAAAATTTGGTCTTTGTGAATGGCCTCCTTAGGGCAGAAAAACACAACAAACCATGACAATAGTATGGCATTAAATTATCATATAATAGGATGTTTCATAATTACTTTTGAAAATGTCTGCTTGCCACGGAAGCTTGTTTATGCCACTTAATAAAAAATAAAACAGGTAATTGTGTCTTTTTAATCTTACAATTCTGACTTTTTTTCTTGCAATTGTTGGGTTTACTTCTCACAATTCTGTGATATAAATTCACAATTGCGAGTTATAAAGTCGGAATTGCATGATATAAAGTTGCAATTGTGTGTTATAAAGTCAGAATTGCAAGATCCAGTATTGTTAAATTTTGAATGTCTGTAGGATTTTTTTTCACCCTTTTTATCATCTACCAAGCAAAAATCATAAGTATGTTCATTTTGATAAGTAATAGCACATCTCTCCTCAAACAGCCACACAATTTGAAACATCATTCATGTCTATAGCACAAACCATGCATGATTAGTAATACATTTAGAAGTTTAATACTTCCATTCCCCTACGTATGAGCCATTGTAACAGATATGCTGTAGTAGATCTGATGGTATTTAAATATGGGAAAACATGGATTTGTTGTTTTTGTTGCAAAAATTAGAAAATCATCCAAACAAGATTAATGCAGAATTAATCTCTGTGTCCTTAAAGGTCATCTTTGAATGATGGGTAATGCAAATGTTCCTTCGCTTTGTTATCTCTTCTTTACTTTGCTTTTGTGTGCATTGTCACTGGCTCACGGTGGAATGAATCAGAGAGGTTTGTGAGTGAGTGTGTGTGTGTCATTGCCGGTATTTCTCAGAGCCATGACTGCTGCCTATTTTTGGGCCATTCGATACTCAGGTAATTACACGATGACATGCCTCAGAGAGCAGTAACTAGGCAACAGTGTAGCCACGGTGACAGGAGACGGCTGAGGATCAGGAAGAACTGAAAAGCTTGATGGTAGGGAAGCTGACTGTGACCTCTGAGAGGGAGAGAGAAAGAGAGAGAGAGTGAGAATGCATGCACAAAAAGCAAAACAATGATTTTTCAAACATTTTGAATGTTTTAGGGGTGAATTCACTGCTAATTCACTATAGCTTACAGTTGAACCAATGCTCAAATAACTAACAACTAACTTAAAGGGATAGTTCCATCCAAAAATAAAAAAGTTATTCCAAACCAGTATGAAGTCAATGGGGACCAGCAACTTTTTGGCTACCAATATTCTTATATTGTCTTTTATGCAGGGGAAGGGGAAAAATAATACATGTTTGGAACAACTTGAGGGTGAACTATCAATTTAACTGCTTTATTTATTTATTTATTTATTTATTTATTTATTTATTTGTTAGCTTTTTATCAGTTATACTGTAGTTTTTTATTTGTTTATACACACTACCATTCAAAAGTTGCCATTTTTGTTGCCCTTTTTTGTTTCGCAAGGGGCAATTCATTGATCATTGATAGCTTTGCTCTCACAGGAATAAATTACAGTTTAGAATATATTAAAATAGAAAAGTTATTTATAAATTATTCTATTTTTACAATATTACAGTTTTTACTGAATTATGGATGGATCAAGCAGGCATGAGGAGACTTTAAAAAATACTTTTTTTTAATGGTTTAGTTTATTTATATATATATATATATATATATATATATATATATATATATATATATATATGTTAATGTAAATGTTTCATGGCATCACTTGTGACCCTACTCTAAATTTCTTCCATTCAAAAAAAGGGTTAAATTTTAAATTATATGTGTGTGTACTCATTTACAAAACTCAGTACTACTTACCTTATACAATTAGCATTGCGCTTTATTTGCACATTAGTGTTCAAAGAAATGTTACAAATACTTTTGGAGTCATCTGGTTGCTTAAAAACAAGGATAAGCATAAATAGAGTGCTGCGTCATCTTGGTTCCCTTGACAAAATAGTTTGCAAAAATGCAATTATAAAGACAATGAGGCTGTGAAAGCACACTAATAAGAGTTTTTCTGTTTGGCATGATGACGTTTAACAACCTCTGCAATGTCATTTGTTAGCAACCACTTTTTTCAAGACAAGTAAAAGCTTTAAAACAAATTCACCAGGGGTTATTACTAATTTTATGTAATAGAATAAAACATGAAAGTATCTTGAGCTTGTGTAAACCAAATACCTTATTTCAGGCATTTGACCAAAAACCCATTGATTTCAAGACAATGGAAACAGACTCGTTTCCAGGTTTTGGCCTACAAAAATACATCATCCCTGCAGCACTCTATTAGGCACATGTTTTTTGTAATTTGACATTTTGTGACATTATTGTCGCACTATACTATAGTTAAGAATCTCTCATTATGAACTTTGCCAGTATTTGTAGCATAGTTTTCTATGGGACTGTTTCAAAGAGCAAATACAGTTTTTACATAATCTGATTTGACTGCAACTGTCTAGATGTCAGTGGTTAAATTAGCAATCGGTCAAAATGAGAGTGTGTATTTGTGTACACCCCACCCAGCGAGTGTTCATGTTAACAGGCAAACAGGCTCTTCCAGGGCTGTTTTACTGAAGACTGTTCTATTCTATGACTCCCTAACTATGTCTGACATGCTGCAAGATCAGATGTGACTGGCTGCCGTGCTTTCTCTCTCTGTCTCTCTCCGTTCCACTCACGTCTTAAAGAGGATGACGGCTAGCCTGGAAACACTCTGACACCTCTCCGACACGCATTTTCCTCCAGTTCTCTGGTCACACATGAGATTGGTCACCAGCAGGCTGAACAAATGCATGGCTGTACCCTTTCCTTTCTCATAATGATTTAGCTATATATTACTTTGCAATATAATGTTGTGTCTTCACATTAGCATTTCAGTGAAATTTTTTTTGGCAATTAAGGTCCATTGTCAATAGTGAAGCAGTGCATGAAGCACAGCTCACACAAAAGCCAAGCAGCTTTTGTCAATGAGAGTACTGTGACCAACTTGAATCTGTTGTTAAATTTATGATTCCAATTGAAATGACTGAATTTAGCCTGTGAAAATGTTATATATTATATCATATTACATTACATCACATTACATTACAGTCCAGTTTACTCCTAATGAGTCTCTGGTTGCTTTTGTAGTCTAGCTCCTTTAATAATAGATTTTTTTATTAGGGTTCTATTTTTCTATTCTATTCGAATCTATTCTATTCTATTCTAGTGTACTCTCAGTGGTTTTCCTTTAATATTAAGATTTTTCTTGTTGCCTATTCAAACAATTCCATATTTGTCTGTATTTGTAGTGTTGCTGCCCTTTGAAGTACATCTGCAGTCATGATACATTTGTTTGTTAAAGACCTTGGAGACAAATGTGTCTACAAAAATATTCTGGGCTTTGTTCTCTCATTATATCAGATCTGAGATTCTCAGTCTCTGCATCACCCCCCCCCCCCTCTCAGACAGCAATCAGACTGAAGAGAGGGTGGCATTTTCCACAGATCATGCTCAAATACAACATCATTTTGAGTCACACTTCTGCACATGCTCTCAGCTTGTTTTAGGCAGTGCCCTGCAGGAGACTGTGCTCGTCTGTTACTGATGGACTGTTGTGATAAATCACTGATGAATCAGTCAGCGCTCTCAAACCTATTACTGCAATACTGAGTGTAGAGTGCTTCTTTAGGCTTGCTGATGGAGATTGGCTTTTAATTTTATATAAACACTATAGTTCTATTACAAAGCCTAGTGTGCTACCTAACTAGACAGTATTTTAAGCATGCTTCTTATGCGAAGGCTGTTCCAAAAGGATTTAACCAAATTCTAAAGGTGTAGTAACATTAACCGATGTTCAGCGAAATTATTGCAGGCAAAATCCATTTTTTTCAACAGCAATCTACAGAATCTGGAATTTCTTGCGAGGGGGAAATATTTCCTCAAGCAGACTTTGCTTCGTGTCAAAGACTGTAAATATTGTTTACTCAATATGACAGATGTAGTTTACTAAATTTTGACTCTAAATCAATTTAATTAAAAACTTAAAAAATAGCTTCATTACAGCTGACAATTTCACTCAATAATTGCACATGCTGTGATTTTATTTTTTAATATTTTTGGTTGATTTTATTTGCGTATCCAATTAGCAGCTTAGGAATATGCGAACATCAGACTGGAAGCAGTGTAAATTAAAACTTATGTGCGCCTTACATGACGTGTCTGTGGTACATGTACAAATCGCTGCTTATGTAGAGCATTTCAAATTATTAAGTGCTCTAATTACAGAGGCAATTATGAGGTTTTATGAGGTTCAGTTATGCTGCTTTAGAAGGCTTATGTAGGCAGCAAGCCAAACTCACTAGGTTTTTATTATTAATTGACATTCAAATTATTTCTCAAAAGTAAAAGTTTTCAATTAAGGCAAATTAATGTGCAAATATTTGATATTTGTCAACAAGTGAAACACTTTTATTTGATTTTTCTTTCGTCTAGGTCTTCATAATTTGTGTCACCATTATGACTTGATTTCTAAGAGTTTCTTTATATTTCTTACGGTCTTCGCCTTAAGATTTACCCCGATTTAGACTTTTCAAGGATGAGTCGCTTGTGTTCAGTTGTCCTGAGGTTTCCTTTGCCACCACAGCTTTAACACTGAACCTGATGCTCTTAGAGAGCCATTTCTGTATCTGGGTTACTCCTGTCCTTTAATAAATACCGTACTTTTGTCTAGCACAGGATGAGGCTAGGTTTGTTGAGTTCGTTTAGTCAATATATCATTTTACATTCTACGAAATATGATTTGTTTGACGATGCTCTGACTACTTGTGTATTACATGAAGTCTAGAATATTAAAAATGAAATATTCAACATGTTATTAGCTGTGGAGAGTTATCAAAAAGGACAAACGCACACCGTTCAAGGTCCAGGTTATGAGAGATAAATCTATATGAATGAGATCTGACCGCACACTCACTTGGAAATATTTTATTCTCCCTAGCTGTGGAGAGAACACAATTAGACTGGTATGAATGAAAATGAGGTGAAAAGGTGGTTTGCTACACAATAAAGCTAATGATGTTAATCAGTCATTGTAACGGGGTTCAATGAGTACAGGAAGAAGGAGGCAGGAACCGGCAAACGTTCAACGTACTTTAATAATAAAATAAACAAACAATAAAACGAAAGTAAAAGGGCGGCAGTTCCTCACAGCGACTGCCGGCCACACAAACAAAATAAAACACAACATAAAATCCAGGCCAGGTCCTCTCTCGTCGCTCCTCTTTTATCCTTCTGGAGCTCCTCCGTGAGAGATACGAGACCGGTGCGCCGAGCAGCTGACGCTCATTATCACTTGTGTCACCGGGCTCTCGCCCACCCTGCTCGTCACAGTCATGTGAAAAAGAAAGGGCACCCTATTGAATTCTATGGTTTTATGTATCAGGACATAATCTGATCATCATCTGGTCCTTTGCAGGTCTTAAAATTAGGTAAATACAACCTCAGATAACAAGGCCAAAATGGAAAAGCCATGGATGATCTGGAGCCTTCAGATGTGTGTTAACACAATATCAAGGAGGAAAGACATCAGCAGTGATCTTAGAGAGGCTGTTGTTGCTGCTATCAGTCTGAGGAAGGTTATACAGCCATTCTAAAACAATTTTAAGTCCTACAGTGAGGAAAGCTTCCATAAATGAAAAAAAAAAAATCAAGACAGTTGCCCTCCCAGGAGTGGACGTCCCTGCAAATTCACCCCAAGGTCAGACCGTGCAGTATTCAGAGAAATCTCAGAACACCCAAGAACTATACCCCAGACTCTACAGGCCACCATGTTAAATGTAAATAGGGGCTTTTGCGTTGGAGGAACCTTTTCATAGTTCCTAGAGCTATAGGCTGAAGTACCTAGATTTTGGTATGTTCACACCACAGGAACTAGGAACGATTTTAGTTCTTTTGAGGGAACTTAATTAGCTCCTACTTCAGAGTAGGGTCTAAACCAGCACTATAGGAACTACCATTGATGTAAGTGTACATCGCATGGTCAAACGGATGTCAAACACCGGCACCTGGCGTTTTTAAAAAGCTTTGTAGACATATTTACTTCACAAACATGTAAAACACTGATAGCGGCATTTACTTGTTGTCTGCAGGGTTTTGTTCATTTCTCTGCCTCGATATTGAAAGTTGTCATAGTAGATTTCGTTTCTAAGTCCCACTTTTTGCTCTTTCAGTCACGTAGATTATGCATTTACATTCCATCTCTGTTATCACGAAACCCACGACACACAACAAACAGCATCCTCCATTCACCGGTTTTTAGCATTTATAAATGCCGCGCTTAATGAAAAAGCTGTTGGCCGATTCAGAGTTCCTATTCCCAGTGCGAATGCAACCAGGGACAATCCGGGGGAGAAATTAGTTCCTGGGGAACTATCGTAGTGGCTAGTTCCTATAACAGAGTTCCTAGAACTGTTCGGTGCAAAAACCACTAATGTTCATTGCAGTTCAATTTAAAAAAAACAGGATGAGTATGCCATGTTTGGAAGGGTTGCCAGGAGAAAGCTGCTTCTCTCTAAAAAAAAAAAAAACTGAAAAAAAAACTGAAAAAAATGGCAGCATGGCTTCGCTTTTCAAAGTTGCATCTGAACAAACCACAAGACTCCTAGACCAATGTCCTTTGGACAGGCGAGACCATAGTGAAGATGTTTGGCCATAACGCACAGCGCCAAGTAGGCGAAAACGAAACGGCATATCGGCACAAACACCTCATACCAATTGTCCATCACACTGGTGGAAGGGTGAGGATTTTTGGCTTGTTTTGTAGCCACAGGATCTGGGCACTTTCAGTCTTTGAATCGACTATGAACTCCTCTGTATACAACAGTATTCTAGAGTCTGACTGCTAAAGCCAAAATTGGGACATGCAACAGGACAACGATCCCAAGAACACCAGCAAATGTACAACAGAATGACTGACTGGGCCATTGCAACACCTTAATTATTTTCTTTTTCAAAGTCCAGACCTCAACCCAATTGAAATGCTGCGGCAGGACCTCAAGAGAGCTGTGAATAAACAAATGCCTGCAAACCTCAATGAACTGAAGCAACGTAAAGAAGAGTGAGGCAAAATTCCTCCAGAATGATGCGAAAGACTGATAAAGGATTCCTTCAACTTATTGCTGCTAAAAGTGGCTCTAAAAGCAATTGAATCCTAGGTTGTACTTAGTTTGTCACCCATGGCTTTTTTTGTTAAATAAATCATGATACTGTGTAATGTGTCATTTGTTGTTGTTCATCTGAGATTGTATTTACCAAATTTTAACACCTGCAAACCAGGTGGTTTTTATTTTGTTCTGATACATAAAACCATAAAATTCTAAAGGGTGTAATTTCTTTTTCACATGCTTGTACAGTAAGTTTCTGAAAAGAGCATTTTATCTGTTGGTGTATTTCCCAATGAATATCAAAATATTCAGCCTTTCACTACATCATTTATGATGACATAATTCTATGTCATCCACACAAGAAAAGCAGTTTTTTGTTTTGGTTTTTTCATGAGTCCCAGTGGTTCTTTTGTCTCCATTAGTCGCAACTTTAGCTAATGTCTTTTTTTCTTTGACTTTTATTGATATCTGAGCTGAACTACTCCATCCAGAGCAGAGCTTGTGCATTTTCCACATTAGTCAATAGCTGACTAACAGAGAATTTAAGACAGATGCAGTTTTATATTGAATTTTGTAGACCATCATCACTTTGCATATTTTTTATTTATATGAGAGCTAACTATGCTAAGTGCAGGAAATGTTTAAAGGGTTTTACTCGCCTTCAATTACTCACCTTCATGTTGTTTTCAATCGATGTGACTTTTGTTCATTTTTGAAATGCAAATAAGGATATTTTTAATGAAACCTGAGATATTCCTGTCCCAACAAATTATATACCATCAACACTTTGAGACACGATTATATGATGAACATGTTTAAGGCTTTTGTTCACATATATACATTTATCAACGCACATACATAGAGCACGTCAAATATGGTAAATTGAGGGTCAAGACCATCAAGAACCAACAAGCACATTTGAACTTCTGCAAGAACCAATGAGGATTGTTGCGTCAAACAAGCACAGTTGTGTGATATTTGATATGCTATGTGTATATGCTTTAATCAATGTTTATATATGAATAAAAGCCCAAATTAAATCTGTTCTTATATAAAGCAATCATTTCGCTTGTTTGTATTCCTCACTTGTAAGTCGCTTTGGATAAAAGCGTCTGCTAAATGACTAAATGTAAATGTAATGACTCGTGATTTAATTCACATGAATTATTTTTATAATGCCTTTATGAACTTTTTAAAGTACCAAAGTTCTGGGGGAATGTGTTTCAAAGTTGAGAGGAAGTAATATGGACATGAGGGTAAATAATGGCATAATTTCCATTTTTGGGTGAACTATCCCTTTAACGAACGGCAACGTAAAATGACCCTGTTTTTGTAAGTCAACAGGAAACCCTGTTCACAACCAATTACTTATTTAATTGTATATATTCGATGGACTGCAATATCAACATTTCATGTTAACTTCAAGGTCAGAAATTAAAAACAACCAGGACATCCTTCTATTCTAAAAAAAAAAAGTGTAAAGTATGCAATTCTTATTTATACATTTACTTAAACTGTCAATAGTTTTTTCAGATCTCTTTAAATCACATAATGAATAGGGAGCCAGTATCAGAGGCAGTGGGCATGTGGTGATCAATTTAATACACTGGAGCTGCAATGACAGTTGACACTCCGCCAGCAGCATTCATCTCACTAATGTGGCCTTTGAACACATAGAGAGCTATAAAGTTCATCCAGCCATTCAGTACGACTGAAATATGTTCCCTTTTGATTTCACATGTCTCTGTTTGTCAAGAGAGGTTCACATTATAAAAAAAGGCTTTCCATTAAATGCCTGGAATGTGTGAGACATTAAACAAATCATTAAAAAATATGTATTTATCTGAGGTGTAATTAGCACATACTTATAATTACATATGAAATGAAAGCTGTGTTTAAAACTTGTCTTTTTCTGTTTATTGCAGCATATTCTCCTGGCCTTCAAGTTCATCCTGGCATTCGTCATTCAGGATGTTCCTAAACACATCCAAGTCAAACTAGCCAAGCTGGAGTTTGACTCCCTAGAAGCTCTTAAGAAAAGAGTGAGTACATGTGCACACATTTGTAGCATGTAAACAGGAAACGTGACCGTCAATTTGAAAATCCCCATCAGGAAGTAACATCAGTGCAAATAGTGGCATGCGTACATGGCTCTGTGGACTTTACAGAGTCAACAACACGTCCGCATGAACATAAGTGGTTATGCGGCAAGCATTATTTCTCTGCTCGGAGAGGCAGAGAGCAACATTAACATGCTCTCTGATCATTAAATGATCCAGAGAGACCTTTGTACATGCTGAGATGCTCTGCTGACATGCATTGTGTGTTCAGGTAGTGTTTGCTAATGAGGTTTAGCTATTTGGGCAGATGTTTATCACCTCGTATGCGGCATAAGAAGTAGGTCACTCACAAAGAAACACACACTGCAGTCTGCCCTTAGCAGACAAGCAGAATTAATAAAGAGGAAAAAAATGTTTGGTATGAAATACTAACATACTGCTTACTGCAAACTGCCTACTATTTTTAAAAATAACATTGAGACAGAATGTATTATGCAGTGATAAATATTTCAAACAGAAGGAGAGGAGCTCACATACATAATTTTAAAAATTTCATATACAAAAAACCCTGACACTGATGACCAGAGGTGTAAAGAATACCTGAAAACCATACTTGAGTAAAAGTACAGATAACTTAGAGCAAAAATGACTTTGTTAATTGTCCAATTCCAATATGGCTTGAGTAAAAGTCTTAGAGTATCTGATTAAACAATACTGAAGTATTTTGCTCAAATGTAGGCTCAAAGATGCACTAGTCTTCGACATCTCAGAGACATGCCAGTGAAAAATAAGAAACGATTGATTTGTGAGGAGAGCAATCACATGTTTATTTTCTAAAATTGAAATAAACACCTCAATATTGCAATAAATCAAGGTCAATACAACAGCCTTTTAAACATATACTAACCCTCAAGTCACAATTAAGATCAAGTGCTCAAAAATGGCTTAAGTCAACATGTACTTTCAACGGATGTGCTGGTTTTGGCCTCCTCGCGGCTGCAGTCATGTCCTCATCTCATATGAAACACCTGCGATTCAGCATCTTCCTGCTAATGCACTCATATTCACGTAAAGTAGCGTTGTTGACAAGTTTGGGTGAGTAAGGGCAAAACTCACAAGATATATATATAGTACCTTCAATGCCCTGTAGGTGGTGATATGACTTCTTTTGTAGCAGAAATAAACTGCTGCAGAAAAAGTTAGGTGCTATGCAAAATGTTACAAGTAATTGCATTACGCATTATAAATGTATTAGTAAAGAGTACATACTTAAAATGTAATCAAGTACAGAGTGAAAGTTTATAATATCTTCAGTGTAGCCAAAATGATACTTAAGTACAGTAACTAATTAAATTTACTCAAATACGTAAATTGAATGTTTTGTCCTTGAATGTGGCCTCTAAAGAAAGCTTTTTTTTGTATATGAAATTTTCTACGATTATGTGTGTGACCTCCTCTCCTTGTTGAACTTTATTATGCTTTTAAGCTTACGCACCAAAGTAATTTGCTTGTCTATAACTTCCTTCACTATTTGACACGGACATTTTATGGCCTTTTGGGCTGTTTTTGCTGTTTTAAACAGTAGTATGTGCTCATGACCTCATAGTGATGCGTGTTTAATTCAGTGAATGGCATTAAGTTATCATCTTGTTTACAGGTAAATTTCGCTCCCTCTAAAATTTCATTCAAAAACTGTGTACACTGAGAATAACTTTGTGAATGAACACTACCATTCAAAAGTTTGGGTTCGGTAAGATTTTTTTAAATGTTTTTGAAAGAAGTGTCTTATGCTTACCAGCACGGCATTTACTTTATCAAAAATCCAGTAAAATAGTAATATTGTTAACTATTTTTACAATTGAAAATAAATTATTTTCAACAATATCTAGTGATGGCCGATTTCAAAACATGAAGCTTTACGGATCTTTTGTTTCGAATCAGTGGTTTGGATCGCATATCAAACTGCCAAAGTCTATTGAAATTTTGAATCACTTATGACGTAACCAAGCCTTGTTTACTAAAATCACATAACTTTGGCACTCTGAACCACTGATTCAAAACAAAAGGTCAGGGTACAGATGTCGAATGACATGAGGGTGAGTAATTAATGACGGTATTTTCATTTTTGGGTGAACTAACCCTATAATTACTATGTACTTGCATCTGAAAATAAGTAAAATGTACTTGTTGTGTTCATATTGTATTGCAAAACACTTTTGCTGCTATTGAAGTGGGATACAGGTAAGGGTAGGGACAGTTTTGGTGATATAGTTAGGTTTAAAGATGGGTTAAGGAGTAAGGGATGGGTCAACAGTGTAATTATAAATGTATTTACAGAAATTAATTACATGCAGGTATTTTTTTAAAATATAAGTACAATGTAAAAAAAACATGTATGTACACAATGCAAGTACATAGTAGAAAGGCCACCTAAAATAAAGTAGGACCATTTCTTGTTATTATCAAAGCTGCAAACAGTTATTCTGTTTAATATTTTTGTCGAAACCGTGATACCTTTTTTTACAGAATTCTTTGATGAAAAAAAGATCAAAAGAATGGCATTTATTTGAAATAGATTTTTTGTAATAGTGTACAATTCTTTGACCATGTAAAATGTAACGTGTCCTTGCAGAGTAAAAATATTAATTTTTTAAAAAAACATACTGATCCCAATCTTTTGAACAGTACTGTACATTGGATTAAAACCTCAGACGCAAAGAAGGATATTGCACACGGTTCAGTAGTACAAGTAGTATTCTTAACAAAGCCTAAGGATTAAAAGCCTTAAAGTTCTTTAAAATCATCATTAAAATCATTTAGCACCCACATGTTATTTCAAACCTGCATGTATTTCTTTTGTGGAACCCAAAAAGAAGATGTTTTGAAGAAAAAAAAAAAAAAAAACTTTGGACACAAACCATTCATCAAAATATAAAATATAATTCTTTGCAAAAGAAAGAAAATCATTGAGGTTTGGAATGACATGAGGATGAGGGTAAATCACATTAATTTTTGGGTTAACTATCCTTGCAAGATGTCTGTCCCTATTCGTAAATGGATTTTTACTGTTATTCAAAGGTCAAGGTAGGTGCTATCAGTAATTTATTGTTTATGGATATGAACCTTAGCCAGCCTCAATTATATTGAAAGAGTGATTCACATTTGGAACATTTGTGGTAATGAATTCAGACCACTGTCCCTCTTCTGAAATAGAAAATGGCATGATATATTGTCTAAAGTATAAACAGTGATTCCATACGACAGCATTGACACGCTTTAACAGGATTCAATGGCTTTATTTCTGCAGAGACGAGCCCTCGGTCGGTAAGTCCGTTGCCATGGCTCTAGTGATATGGCACAGTTGGATTGTGAATGACAATGAGCTGGCGTGTGCTGTTGGCATCCAGCGTTATCCTTAATGTGGCCTTGTGTTTCCACCCTTCACTAACAGCAGATAAGATATGTGCGATACAGCTGTGGATTATAATGTTTCCAATTAATTTGGGTACATAATGAGCACTACTCTAATAGTTTTGCATTTTTATGTGTTGGTTTAAGCAAATCGCAACACTGGTGTGCACGGGTGTAGGAACCAAAATAGTGGAGGGCAGATTATAAAATCAGCTGGCTTATGAATATCAATTGGTTCTGCTTTATTTGCTGAAAAGCAGACATTGATAAATATGTGCTAGCCAAAGAGGTTCATAATACCTGGAGTGTGCTATTTGTTAGCATTCTCATTTATCTCAATGGCAGTTGCTCAGCTGGTGCAGGACCCCTCTGAAGTATCTGAATTGAATTATGCCTTTTCACTCATATGCACTCAGTTCCAGATTTTTTAAGGCAATCGACCAAACTGTAAATGTCATGTGTCTAGTTAATCTTTAGACGATGAAAAGGGACGTCGTGACATCAGGTTGTCGGCTGAAGGTGAAAACTCCCAAGCCCTTCAATAGTTAGCACACTGTGAAGTGAAAGGTAGCAATATTAGTCAGTTTTACAGCACGTTTTTAATAACACTATGAAATAAAAAAATAAGGTTTTATGACTTTTAGTTCATATGTATTATCTTTTACAGTTTTTGTTTTCTTCCAAGACAACAGACCAAAAGATGTTGATGACTAAGCCTATGCAGATTTTTGTCCAATCAAATGTCCTCTATATGAAAATATCCTTCCCCCATTTACAACCTTCGACTAGCAAGTACCAAATCATAATTTAATGCTATGACATAAAGCCCATTTGGCTATTTAGATCTGTCTTACCCAAACATCCAATGGGAAATATGTCAGCAATGGAAAAATTACAAATCTGGAAAAAGTAATTGCATTGGTTCTTCAAGTAAAATCATGTACATTAAATATAGTGAATTTAAAATCATTTGTTGCTTTAAAAAAAAAAAAAAAAAAAAAAAAATATATATATATATATATATATATATATATATATATATATATATATATGGCGTCGCCCAATAGGGACTAACTGGAATAAAGATGTAATTTTCCACCTTGGCCAGCATCTCAGTAGCCCCTCACTGCAGAACACACAAGATCCAAGGGGTGGAGATGGGTAGGTTAAGCGATATGTAAAGTGGGAAGAGTTGGATCCAGAGGGCGGAGATGGTAGGTTTAGATCCAGGGGGCGGAGACGGGTAGGTTTAGGGATATGTAAAGTAGGAGGAGTTGGATCTACTTCTACACCCCCTGGATCTTGTGTTCTGCAGTGAGGACCATCTCAAGCATCTTACATTAAGGTCTGGTTTCTCAGACATGGAACATTTTAAGTAGCTTTTATAAACATGCCTTAGGAAAAAAAAGATTACTGGTGTCTTGAGACAAAACTACAAAGCCCCGGACATGACATGCAGGAAAGAAATATTAGGCTAAATCGTGCGCACAATTTACTTATTCGTTCCCTTGATTAACTAAAACATGCGCACGATTTACTATTTCATTCCCTCGATTTACTAAAACATGCGCATGATTTATAGATCAAGGGACTGAATTAGAAAATGTAATTTTTTCTTGCATGTCATGTGCGGGGCACCGTACGAAACAATGGCACTGACATATTTTAAGATATGCTGGTGCAAGTTGCTCAAACATGCATTTTAGTCATGTATTCAACAACAAAACTACTGAGTGATGGATTTTTAAAAGTTCATCAGTCCACAGACTGCAGCTGAAGCTTCTTTAATATTATTTATAATATATGTAAGCTAATATTGAGATAGTATAATTTATCCTCCTTCCTAACAGAAAAATAGAAAATATGATTCTGTGTTCAACCCTTGACCCTCCATAGGATAAACGGTTTGGAAAATGCATGAATTCAGAGTTCAACTATTTGCTGAGATTCGAATGGCTGTTCGTTCATTAATATACCTAGAGATTTTTTCAAGGAGGAAGCCATGAAAGCATCTTGATGGCCTCAAATTCCTGAAGACTGTGTAGTCAAGGATCTGTGGGAATGTACTGAAAAGTAAAGACCATTCTCACAGCGAAATCAAGACAGCACATTTAATGATTTGATGGAGCACTTGGCAGACGAGCTGCGATGAAGGCGGGACTCCATCGAAGTTTCATCCGTCTAACATTTCTTTTAATTTAGCAGAGAGACGCAGGTCGTAAAACACATATTGATTATGTTTCAAGATGACTGAAGACGTGATGTTTCTGGGCTTCTGCCTCTCCAGTTCTCTCTCACAGACTTCACCTGACACCAGCTCATCCCTTTGCCAGTGCTGGCGTTGCGTCTTCACCAGTCTCTCCCTCAGGATGATGGACGGTATCTAATCATTTCAGTGGCCTCGTCCTGATCTGTTAGAGTTCAAAAGTGCCGACTGCAGTTAAACGGCACATTTGGTTGGTGATATAAGACTACAGGACTTTAGGGAGGTACTTGGTCCAGTGGTTTGAGAGCTCTAGTGTTGAGTAAGCAGCACATGACGGCATTTAGCTGTATTTCCATGTGTTCAGCAGCTTGAGAGGGTGAAGACAGCTGTCAGGAGAAAAGCTCCTTCTGCTCTAGGGCAAAGGGACTCTGAAAATAGCCGGCTCTTGCGGCAGCAAGTGGAAACCCCCTGTTAGTGGCCAGTGTTTGGAAAGGATCCGGGGTGAACTCCAGGAAAAGGCCAAGCTGCCAACACTAGAATGGAACCATTACAGAAACTAGGTTTTTTAGCCTTCCTGCTCTGTTAAATGAATATGTTTAACCCATAACAGCTGTATGAGTGGCTGATAGGAATAGACAGAGACGGAGACAGTGGCCCTCCAGGAGCAGGACTGGACACCCCTGTGACAAGTGTTGGGTCACAGGTGATTAGTTAAGTGTAACATGGTCTGATATTCCTACTAAACGTCAATGGAAAACATCCTACTATCTCCAAAGAAGATAGTGTTAGAAGAGTTGGAAACATCTGTGTATTGATTCAGATTTGTATATTATCTCACTTTACATCAACACTTGAGGTCGGTTGATCGATCGAAGCGATCCCATGGAGATGGGTTGGACAAGGTGGCAGTGAAGAGATACTGTCATCTTGAAAAGCTCCCAAGCTTTGATAAGATTTCTCTCTTTAAAAGGCAGCTTGTATTATGCATGGATGTTGTGTCCCGGTTTTTGATTTGCTTCATTTCAGAACTGAGAATTAATGGTTTGTTTTTTCCAACCGATGTCAATTTGTTTATTGATGGAGGCCATTTATCTTAAAACCAGGGCTGTCAGTTTAACACATTAATTTAGTGTGAGTAATTATAAAAATAAATAATGTGATACAAATTAATGCAATTAATCATGCCTCCTGACCCCGCAATAAGAAATTGCACCTTTTGCATATCAGTATTCAGTGCAGTGTAGCTGCTACTCAGTCCCTCCAGAATTTCGCAATTCTGCGATCACAGAATTGAATATAAAATCAAGCAAATTCAGCATAATATGCGGCAGCTCACATTTTTGTCTTTTTTTGCCATTTTTTAGCCTGAGAAGGGGGAAGCAATATTAGGTAATACATATCCATTGAGAGTCCAAATAAATTAATCAATATGTGTTTAGGTGTCCTACCGCTGCATTGCAGGAAATTATGTTGTAAAAAAAACAAAACAAAACAAAACAAAAAAAAAAAAAACATCAAATATTAATCTATAAAATTTAAAATGTATAGTGTAATCAGTGTCACTGATTGGAAAATGACAATGTGCAAGGAATTGTGTCTAACACATTTCTGTATTTTCAGTAAAGCGGAATTATGAGTATGTCTATCCTGGTGTTACCACTGCCTTATGCATGGGGGACCCGAACCACAATTTCAGTATATATGCAAAGCAGTATTTACAGTAATTGCACACTCACTTACTGTCACTAACACTAATTATAAGTACATTATGATTATTGGTGGGTTTTCACTGGAAAACAACAACAAAAAATGAAACGAAATCAGAAAAAAAGTCCCTTGGAGGGACTGGCTACATGCAACACATCACACAATACTGTTCCACACATCCTGCAGAATTTAGCTCCAACTTCTCCCTACATATCTTCCTGGAAGATTTTAGTAATCCTAAAGACCTTGATTAACTTAGTTCAGGTTTCTTTAATTGGAGTTGGTGCTAAACTCTGTAGGACTCTCTACCAGAGCAGGATTGAATATGCAGAAGGCAATTAATAATCATTAGACTTTTTTTCCACTGTCGGGCCAGTGCGAGCCAGGGCTAACAGTGTGCCGGGTAGGGCTAATAGTTAGCCAGTGGTTAGCATAAGTAGCCTTGAGCATAGCATATAAATATATTTCTGCCTCATACAGTGATCAGTATCCCCATCAGATCGCAATCAGAAGTTATTTCAAACACTTGCTGAAAATTGTTTTAAATGTTATAAATGTTGAAGTTAGCTGGTAGCCTGGAATAATGTTATTTAACTTGGGAAATGAGCAGCAGTGTCGACCCTCTCCTGCCTTTGTTCATGAACTCTCCTCAAGGCCTAGTTGGCCCGCTTTGGATCAAGGTATTCGGCAGGCCCCAAATCCCTGGCTGTTGGCCCTGAGGTAGCCCCGATGAGGCCCGATCAAGCCGTGAGTGGCTCTGGCATGCACCATCATACTCGACCATGCTTGCATTTGGTCCGACAGTGGAAACATGGCTATTGATCAGATTCTGTTTCAGGAATTTTGTCTCTGGAAGATCGTAAAAAAAATAGTGCCAAAAAGGGCTTAATCATTGTCAAAAGAGGCCCCTGAGCACACGTCCCCCAACCCCTGCATCCCTTGTGAAAGACCCTTTTCTATCTCTTAATAGAAAAAAAAAATAGAAAATCTATGTTTTAAATCTAAAAATCTAAGTCAGGCTTTTAACCTGAAGTTTGCCGGTTCGATTCCCACGCCGGCAGGAATTGAAAGTGGAGATTGTGAATAAACAGCACTCTCTCCACCTTCGATACCAAGGTGCCCTTGAGCAAGGCACGTAACCCCTAATTGCCTCACTTGTAAGTCGCTTTGGATAAAAGCGTCTGCTAAATGACTAAATGTAAATGTAAAATAGTTTTCAGGGCCCGATCGTGCAGTGGTATGCTAGGGCCCTGAGCCCCTTTGTACATTTCAAGGGGCCAGGAGCTATAGTTTGTGCACGCTTTGTGCACTAATGCCTGAGCTTCTTTTAGACATCTTGGACTGGTTTTGGAGGCCCTTGACAGTCTGAGGCCCTGGCCCCCTGGCTGAGTTCATAATCCAGCCCTGGTGTCAAGGAATGTTAGTTGAGTGATGGACCTCGTCCAATTCAATCTGTTTTCACATCATTGCCTGACCACCGTCACGGGGACTGGAACAAGCTAGTCATCTGAGGGAATCTGTCAACTTGCTGAAGTCCATGAGAATGTGACATATCCCCTGTTAACCTTTAATGGTGTTGGGGAAAATTGAGTCAATACAACGCTTTCAATAGAGCCAGTGTTGGAACAAAGGGAATTCACAAACTGTGAATCAGACATTGAACTGAGAGCACCTTGATGTTTTTTTTCATAAATGATTAGGCTATATAGACTATATCTTATCACATTGATGGGATTCTTCACAGCTGTTCAACCTCTGATTCATTGACCCTGAATTTGCTCTTGTATTTGAGTACAGTTGTTAACATGAGTGATGGTATGTTGGTGCTGTAGAAGCTTTAAAGCTTTTAACCCACCCTGCCTCCTTCTAACATAATCAATACTGACACATCCCGTCAATTATCCCAGTACGCCCATCACGACCTTCCTTGAAATCCAGAATATTTGCTCCATTTGGGCGCATGTCAACCACCTTTATTTGAACTTCATTGTTAATGCTAATCCAGCCCGGAAGGAAAATGTCTCTTGAGATGAGCTTCTGAAAATTTGGCCTCCTTGAGCATCCAAGAAAGATACAGTGTCTGAGAGAAAGAGGACATTTTAGAGGCAATTCTCATTTTGAGTATTTGATTGTTTTAGAAGAAATACTACCCTTTTAGAGTAAAACATTGATTGGATTGAAATCCATTGCACTCATAATAAATTGTGAATTACCTGAGTTAATCGGATTTGTGGAATTTGCATGCTTTTAACATAATAACAACCCATTAATAAAACATAGTGCATTTGTACTTGTAGGTACAAATGTCCATCCCATCCCGTCCATCCATCCATCATTATTGTTATTATTTACATTACTATAAAAGAATGGAAGGAGATTTGATGGCATTATTTAAATATATATATATATTCATTCACATTATGTATGTAATTGACATTTAATTTTGTTTTTTCGGTGAAATATGACTTGGAGATTCCATTGGAGGCCACAGTGTGAAAACTGTTTTGTACACCTCTTTAATTATTAAAAGAAGTTTTTCTTTCACCACATTCAGAGGGACTTTATATCTGGTGCCTAGCCATTGTGCAGTTTCCTCAGAGGAGACCAGAGCTTGGACTCACTGAACCTACACATACAAAATCACAGCGTCAGCAGCTCCGGCCCTATTGATCTCTCTTTTGGATTGAAAAGTTAATTGCACTGAACACTTTTTCACTGAGAATGTAATTTGCTCTGGTTTGCTGCAGGCAGTGAAATTAATTGATTAAATGAAACTCAGTATAGGCCATAGTCTGGGAGGTGTGTATGCTGCAGAGAGAGAGAGAAATATCCGTTAGGGGTATATGGATTCGTTTTGATTGTCTTTTTAAGAAGATTTAGTAGCTTTCTGTAATGTTCTTTTGTTAAAAAGCTTTCAAAATATTCCTATAGCAGCATCCCTGCCTCTCTCCATCGCTGAAAACCCAGCGTGACTCATTTGAAACGCAGTCCTGCCTGAGGCTGTTTGTATGCTGAACTAAGATCAGCTTTTGCCTTTTATATCCCAACATGTAAGACTTGTTTAGACCACGAGGAACTGATGCTAAATCAGCCTAAATCAGGTCTCTCACATTATGAAACCTGAAAGATTATGAATATAAGCCTTGGTTATTTGTGTGAAATCTCTCAGAAGAGATTATATGGATAAAGGGGAACATACCCCAGATTTGTACATCATATTCCGAGATTTTTTTGCACACAAACATCCTAGATTTTCTTTTCACTCCCTGCACTCTTAAAAAATAAAGGTTACAAAACTGGGTTTTCGCAATGATGCCATAGAAGAATCATATTGGTTTCCACAAAGAACCTTCCATAGAACAGTTCTTTAAGTAACCGTTTTTTTCTTTCTTTCTTAGTGTGAAGAACATTTTAAAAATCTAAAGAACCTTTTCCTTTTGTGTAATCGAAAGGATGCATTAATGTTCTTCATGGAAGTCTTGATGCCAATAGTTTAAGATCAGAAAGTGTAAACTCTTTAAATTTATTTTATATTGGTCTGGGTTCCTAATAAGTTTGACGATTAATTTTTCATTTTGTTTGTATTTTCAGAAAATACTGGAAGTTGCGGAGACCGGAAATACATGGAATAAGTGACATGTGACGCCAACACAAAGAAAGTACTCAAGGTGTACACATGCTGCAAACTATCTAGTATTATATATGTCACTGACGTTAAATATGCACTCCTTGCCATGCTGTTCATTAAATGGTTTATTGAAAACGACAGGGTTTTTATTATATTTTACAGGCATTGCAGTTGCACACATTATTTTATGATTTATCTTTGTCGGAACGGTTACTGACATAATGACAGGTGAAAATGGGAATCCAATCACTGCATGTGTGATGGGGTCAAATTACCAGGTTGATTAGTTTAGTTGGTCATTTTCATTCTTGTTTGAATGTCTGAATCTGTAAAAAAAAAATTGGTGGTTAGAAGTTATTTTTGGACCTTGGGTGTAAAAATCCCAAACAAAAAGATATATTGTAATTTCTGGAGGTATTGAAATAGACTGGTTTCATTGACTCCGAGTTCTACCAAAGATAGAGCAGTGCCTTTAAACATCATTGTATCACATATACCTGTTATGACTTGTTTACAGAGTCAGGCCACTTCACCCTGTGCTGTACTTGAATGAACCATATTCAATATTCTCTGCCTGAAAATAAAAATTTTAAATATTGAAACATGTTCTTCATCCTTGACACTTGGGGTGAGACGTTAGTGTTTAGATCTCCTCTATCAGTCCTAAACCCAGAAGCTGCCTTACCGAAAAACACTGAAATATTGTAGGAATATCGAAATTGTGTTGCTTATTCTTGTATCCTTTGACATTTCAGATTTTTGATTTGAGCTCCATATTCTGTTTAAGAAGGTCATTATATGTTTAACAGCTGTTGCAGTGTATGTTTAGCTGCATATTCTGAATAAATTAAAGCATGTTCTTTTCTTGATATTTTCCTCTTACTTGCATTTCTCAGCATTTTTATTCCATTTTCAGTCATGTCCTGGGCAATAACACAACAGTATAACGTAGGGCCTGACATTATTTTCCCATCTGTATGTTGATTTATGCTAATTTCAATTGTTTTAAAAAAAAGTTTGATTTGAACCAATTTTGGGTTATTTAGTGTATATATATATATATCATGACAGTCTCGGAATAGTTTTAGCATGTCATTGAATAGAGGGTACGCATTGTCGTCACTTTCCCGCCAGAGCACGCCCCCTGAATGTCAAGAGAAACTGCTGCATGACTGGACTAAAATAGAGGAAACAGTAAAACAAATGATTATCAGTTTAAACTAAATGTTCCTTCCTTCCTTACCAAAGATCCAGTAATCCATGGATATTGACATGCAGCCAGGAATCGTGTTTCCTGACATTTATATGTGCCTGATTTTGACACCAGGGAAATGCATGAAGTAAATTTGCCTGTGAACTCTTTATATACAATATAGGCAGGTCTAAATCTGTATTAATTCTCTTATATAACTCTTATATCAATGTTTTTTTTTATATATATAGTCATATCGGCCAACCTTAAAACTTGTATAGTTTTTGTCAGTGTTTATACAAAACATCCAATTATGCAGAATGTAAGATGGTAAATATTTAACTGACGATTTGTCAATACAGTATACAACAATACAATATATAGGGTGTGATTTTACCCCCTGGAGAGCCAATGCTTCTGTAGCTTTTGGCAGTCTGTGAAAATATACCTCAGATTTTTTGTCAAATCTATTTAAGTCAAAGTAAAGTCAATCACACAGCTCTTTCCTGTTTTTGTGTGGTTTTTTCTTTTTTGTGATATTCACGCTGAAAACCAATGATGCCCCTCAGTGGTCGTAACCGCAGTCAATCCGGCCGACGGTGACGTCACATGCATACCCTCATGCGATGTTAACATACGCTACTGCTGATAGATAGACACTGCTGTTTGCATTGTCATACATAAATCCCATAGCAGATCTAAACAGGTGGAGCTGGGGGAGGTGGAGGATTTCAGAGGAACTCTACATTACTTGCTTACAGCAAACAGGGACCCAAACTATTTAAATGTTGAGCAATCTCATTGCCCGCAGGATCAGCAGAGGCAAATCAGCTAGTGCCATCAGGAAATGATGCGACTGTTTGCAGTAACTAAGGAGTAAAATCTATGCGCTCACTTAACTGAGAAAATTCCATTATATGGGATTAGACGGCATTGTGTTATGCATGTAAGCAGTCATTTATCATCTTGTCTTGATAGAGATTGCTATTTAAAATTGTATATGACATTACAGAAATGTATTTAAAAAGAAAAAGGTTTTTGGGAGCCAAATAAACTCCCTGTCTTCACACTTGATGTTTTCTAAAGCTGAGGACTCAGGGCAGTGTGACTAGCCAACTTACAACTCTAATTAAGGAACTGCTTGTCACACTTTCTGAGGCTGATGCCGTCTCAGCAGTTTCCACTGAGCAGCAATGACACTGACAATATGCAGAATGTGTTCGTGTGCTCGCAAGGTGCTCTACTGACAACACATATAGTGTGTTTGACCATTAAGCTGAAGCTGGACATGTACTTGGATGAGAAGAGTGTACTTGAGACACCCCTGAAAAGCTCTTGGTTATTGGAAACTCCTTGGCAGCACAAGCGGGCAGTAAATTAGGAGCAAATACCTTTCAGCAGCAGGGGCTTGTGGGCAGCGGTACTCTGTCAAGTTTAACTTCTTTCCACACTGTCCAGTGAAACTCTGAACCAAGACTTTTTCTATTGTACAGGAAGCCCAGAGATAAATAACTTAGATCATTTTACTTTCATAATGTGATGTATTTGATTAAAACAAGATATTCAATGAGAAAAAAAGTAGGGCCCCCCCACACCAAAAGAAAAAAGGACAAAAGAAGTCCAGGTTTAAAGACAACATATTTCACATTTAATTTGGACATCACCATAGCTATATGTAACTTTTAAGGACAAGTTTCAGCAACAGAACATTTATTCATTTTGCTTCTTCAAAGATGTTTTTTTTTTTTTCTTTTAACGTCAGTACATGGTTTGGTCCTGTAACATTTTGTGGTGGTTCTTTTCCTCAGAATGAACGGGGATCAATAATGTCAAACGCACAACACATGCACATGTCGTTTAGCTGTTTACATAAGGGTAGGACAAAGTCAGAGACTGACATTATGCATATAGCACTGTTTTCTTTTCAACCTCCCTTGCTCTGTTTTGACACTCATATCTAATAAGGCTATATTACAGCTATGAACAAGAAGTCCAACACTGCATTTCTAAGTGTAGAGCACCATATTTACACCAATATTTACAGACTTTATTTTTTTTTTTTAAACAAAAAGACAAAACAAACAGAAATACTTAAGATTAATTTGGGTCAAGTGAGCCATTTGAAGGATGTACAAGTTTGAAATATAAAAACAAAAATTATATTTACAAATAGCTGCAACTTATAGCTTAGCTTATTGCAAATGCCCTTTAAATCTCGCAACTGTTTCTCTTTCACACTCACAGTCCTGTAGAGCTGACTTATTTCTACGCCATATGATGGTCAGCCAATAGCCAACTCTTGAGCCATATTTCCTGAAAGAGTGGCCATCCACTGAATAGATGATATACCATTTAATTATTTATCTGTTATCAGGTGGCCAGATGACAAAAAAGCCCTGTTTTATCCCAACTATAAGCCAGTATAAGGCCCACATCCAAAACAGCAGTCCTTTCAAAAAAATAAACTTTAAAAAAAAAAAAAATATGTACATACTTATAAACAGCCCCCAACGCCAGTCAATTCTGAGACTGGTATATACAGTAACTCAAAGCTGAATGGTACAAGAACAACAGGGTTGAAAGAGATCAGGATCTGCAACCGCAAATGATTTCTTAAGCCAAACAAAAGTCCTTAATGATAAAATCATTTCTTCATTCAAATTTCGTCTTGTAATAATGACATTGAAAAAGAGGGGTACTGGCTCAACGGTTCTCATTAAAATATTCAGTACAGCAAGCTGAACACTGTCGCTGTCTGCGGGTTTGATTTCGCTCTGGCAGAAACAGCACTGTAAAGGCTAATTATCCCCGCTGTGATTTGTATGGTATCCTAATTGTAGACTCTACTTATACCGTACTGCAATTTTAATTTTATAATTTGATAAAAACTAGGATGAACATATTAATATGTGGGTGTATCCACAGTGCTGTCTGGGATGCGAATTTGGCAAACATTATTACTTAAGAGGGCATTTACCAGCTTGAACGTATAAATTGCACTTAAATCCCAAATGATCCCTCAAATATACACACACAAAAAAAAAAAAAAACGTGGTATGACATTAATCAAGAACATTGAATGTGTCGATCTAATTCAAACAAAGTCTTGTGGATTATCCGTAGCCCCCTTTAGGCAATTATCCATTAAGAATGTCCCTTGTTATTGCAACTGATTGTCACTAACCTCACAAATTTAGCTATACTGAACATTTCAAAACAGTGACAAGGAAACAGTCAATAGCACTTTAAAAATGCTGGGGAAGGGGGGAAAAAATGTGTGCAAAATGGTCATTCAGTTTAAGACTCGTCAGACAGCACTATGAATTAAAACAGGGTTTGTTATTTACTCTCACTATTGCTTTTACTGTATTACCATCTCATTACAATCATATTGGGGCTTACATTTACAAAACCAATTGTGTTTACAGGTTGAGCATCTTTCTTTAAGTGCTTGTTTTATGAATTGCCATGTTCTACTCTACCATACTGTTGGTCTTAATTTAAATACCTCACTTTATTAAAGGTCATTTTATTTATACATACAGTTTCCACAACTCTTGATTGATTGAGTGGTGTTGGAACCATGGAATTCAAATTAAGAGTGTTTCATTCCAAGAGCTAAAAAAGCAAAATAAACAGGACTTAAAAACAAAAATTGAATTCTATTAAAGTCTAACTGGGCAAAACAAATAAAGACAAAAAAGGAAAGGATAGCAGCGTGCACTTCATTAAAAACAAATGGGTCCAAGAGAAGAAACTTAATAAATAAGTTGTGAGAATGATTAAGACAACATAGAAGGCAGGTTTAAAGGTCAAGTTGGGATCAAGAGAGGTCATATACAGCTACTAGTGGAGAACTCAAGTCATCATATGCTACAAATGTGGCAAATGGAACAATCCACTCTGAAACCAGCCGTGTGCTGTGCCATCATATGACCTGACAGCAGCTGGCCTGGGCTGAGGCACAGAGTAGCCCATCCCTGGGGCTTCGCTGGATATTCACGGAGATGGTCTTTTCACACAGAGGTAGCTGGAGAACATTATTTTTCAAGTTCAGATTGTTCTCCTTGACCAGGCCAAGTTCATTTAACATGACTGCTGTTTGGTCTTGATAATGCTCCATTGCCCCAACACCACCATTCAAGGCAGGGTTGATCACTTTGTCCAGACTGTTGTTGGAGCCAATGCACATCTTCCAGGAAGACTTCTCCTGGACTTTAACGCTGGACAGGCTCTGAGGATCAAGGATAAACCGTCCACCACCACCTCCTCCAGAGTTGCGATGCTGAAACTGAGAACTCAAGCAGAGACTCATGAGTTTTAGACTCTCTACCAGTTCCCCTGCACTCCGAGCTGCACTGCGTGTTGAGCCAGATGAAGCATTGCTGTTGCTACGTGAACAGCTGGAAGGGCCTCCCTGTCCTTTTGTACTCCCACCACCTCCACTGCTTCCTCCTGTACTACCACCATTTCCTCCTCCTGGAGGGCTACCCTTGTCTGGTCCTGAGTTACCTTCCCCAGGTGGTTTGCTCTGCCCTCCACTACTACCACCCCCATTACCCCCAGAGTTTCCAGGTGGACCCTCACTACTGTCTCTGCGGTTCCGGCTATAGGTGAATCCTGCGTCTTTGTCTAGTCGTCGGCGATGGCTCTCTGAATCATCATCGCTGGTCTCTGAGCTAGAGCAGCTTGAACCACGGCCCTGACTTTTGCGGCGGTGGTAACGCTTCTGGGCTGTACCAGGAGATGCCATGTTCATCTTCAGCCGGCTGAGCTTGGGCGGAAGACTCTCATCCATGTCAAAGTCATCATCTGACTCGCCTTCCTCCTCGAATATCTGATTGAGCACTGGGGCACTTTTTCGAGACGTAAGTCGGTTGGTGATGGACAGTGGTTTCCGCCGCAATACCACCTGGGTCGGCAATGGAGAAGGCTCCTGTTCTTCCTCCTCCTCCTCATCTTCCTCCACTCGAAAGAGGCTATTTCGTTGCTTGGCTGAAGTGGATACAAGAGGGGCCATGACCCCAGGCTTAAGGGGGTTTGGGGTCAGAGAAGAAGGTACAGCAGAGCTGCTGGAGGCTTCGCTGATCTCCTCTCTACGGCTCACTTCCAGAAGCCCTTTATTACGATGGCCGTTTAGCAGGTTCTCTGTACTGCGAGCCGGAGACTGTGGACCCCCAGCATGAGAGATGGACGAAGAGGCTAAGCTGTCCTCGATGTCCTGATGCATGTCGATTTTAGTTGGCCATGACTGCCTGCAAAAGAGAAAAGAACATAGTCCTTGTTATAAATAACCTTGCTTAAAATTGAGTACAATGTCCCTTAAAGTCAGAAACTGAAAGCAGGAAAATATTAAGTACAGGTGGACATTGCCAAAAACTTTTAAAGACAGAAGCTATGGAGAGCAACACTCTGAAGAAAACAACCCAAATGTTAATGACAGTCCTTGTCAAAAGCCAGATTTGTTTCTTGTGCCAAGCACTCAAGTAAGAAAATAGGGGTGTGCGATGTATATCGTGTGCGATAATATCTTAATTGATGTTTTAACGATATGCCAAATCATATTATCAAGTACTTCACTCATTTTTAAAAACCAATCAAAACGCTGCATGAAGTGTTCACGAATTCACTGCGTGATGTAGCTAAGTATATACTAAGTATATACTATTGCGTGCGCGTATTCAGAGTGTGGTGTTCGACAGAAGTTAAAATGAGTGAAGAAACTGAAGAAGCGTGTCAATGCTAATCCATCTGAAAGCAATGCAGTCGCATATAATGTACATTTGAAAACGCAACACGCGTCAAACATATTTCCAGTCATGAGAAGCATTTATTAACATCTTGTCCAACAAAAGACAACCTTTAATAACATACTTTTACTTCAAACTCACTTCATAACGACAGTTGAGCATTCTTCAGTGAGATGATGTGATTTCTTACACAGAGTAAGGCAGTCGTGTGTTTATTAGTCATGTTTAATCAGTGAAAGCGTTTCAATCTTCTGTTTGTTCAGCTACAGCGATATGACACGTTTTCTTCTTCTGCTACAGGGCATATTTTGAGTTTCTGCACAAGAGCGCACTCTGGCTTTCAGATGGAGAAGCATTTACTACTGATCACAGAGCCGTACACAGTGGTGTATAAAGTACTTGAAAGCCATACTTGAGTAAAAGTATAGATATCTTACAAGAAAATGACTTTGGTAGAAGTAAATGTCACTGTTTAGAATATTACTTGAGTAAAAGTTTTAAAGTATGTGATATTTTTTGTACTTAAGTATGTTTAATATCAAAAAATACCTTTCATACTTAAGTATTGAAAGTAAAAGTACAAGTAAATGCAAAATACAAAAGGAGCAGAAAATATAAAAAAATTGTTCTATACAGTTTGAGCAGCAAGATTGTTTTAACTATTTCTATATTTTGTTTGCTTTGAATTAAAAAAAAAAATAGCAAAATGTTTATTTTAAGATTTAAATATAAAAAAATACTAATTAATTATACCTTGATCATTCATTAATTCAAAGTGCATTATAATTCACGTAAGAGGCAAGTTTAAAAAGTAAAAATGTAAATGTTGAAATTAACAATGAACAACACTTTCATTAACCTTTAATGTTACAAATGGTATTGTAAAGTGTTACCATTTTCATATGAATCCAAACAATCATGCTTAAAATGGCCATCTTTACACACAAAGGCATATTATATGTATACTTTCACTCGTTATTTATCAAAATATGTGTTAAAGTGCGGATAAAAAAATAACTGAAATGGAATACATTGCTGATTTATGTCTCACGTCAAAACAACCTCTCTACAAGGCATCTGTGATAATTTTATTTGGCCTATAGAGGTCGCTCTCGTACCACACTCTTCTCAGCTGCTCAAGCAACGGACGCAAGCAGGAAATCAACCGCGGTTGTGCGAGCACTTGTTTGAACATGCTTGCTTGCAGTCAGTGTTCTTACGACTTTATTTTGTAGTAAGTAACAAAAATGCTTTGGGGAAATGTATCGGAGTAAAAGTATACGTTTTATTTAGGAAATGTAGTGGAGTAAAAGTAAAATTTGACAGAAATATAAATACTAAAGTAAAGTATTATTACTTCTTTACATTACACCTCTGGCCGTACAGCTCTGACAAGATGCGCATTAAATAATCGCAGCCTTTAATTTCCTTTTTTTATTAAAAAGGAAAAACTGAAATAATCACATGGTCCTAAGTATTCAGACCCTTTGCTGTGACACTCATATATTTAACTCAGGTGCTGTCCTTTTCTTCTGATCATCCTTAAGATGGTTCTACATCTATTTTGTGTCCAGCTGTGTTTGATTATACTGATTGGACTTGATTAGGAAAGCCACACACCTGTCTATATAAGACCTTACAGCTCAAAGTGCATGTCAGAGCAAATGAGAATCATGAGGTCAAAGGAACTGCCTGAAGAGCTCAGAGACAGAATTGTGGCAAGGCACAGATCTGGCCAAGGTTACAAAAAAAAATTCTGCTGCACTTCAGGTTCCTAAGAGCACACTGGCCTCCACAATCCTTAAATGGAAGACGTTTGGGACAACAGAACCCTTCCTAGAGCCGGCCGTCCAGCCAAACTGAGCTATCGGGGAGAAGAGCCTTGGTGAGAGAGGTAAAGAAGAACCCAAAGATCACTGTGGCTGAGCTCCAGAGATGCAGTCGGGAGATGGGAGAAAGTTGTAGAAAATCAACCATCACTGCAGCCCTCCACCAGTGGCCCTACGGAAGCCTCTCCTCAGTGCAAGACACATGAAAGCCCACATGGAGTTTGCTTAAAAAAAAACACCTGAAGGACTCCAAGATGGTGAGAAATAAGATTCTCTGGTCTGATGAGACCAAGATAGAACTGTTTGTTTTAACTGTTCCAGTTAAAATTTATACTCTACTACTCATCGGTATTCTCCACTAGGATGAGGAATTACAATTCTGAGTACACACAGCCTATAAACTCTTTCTGTCTATGAAGGTCACACTGATGAGCGAGAACACTGCAATCGTGATCTGGGTAACCAACTGCTACAACCGAATAACATGATTCTGTTGATTCCATTCTGTTGATATTTCTATGTAGATTGCCAGAAAAAAAAGAAAAAGAAAAAAAAAAATCATGCGTCACCCTCTCATGATCCCCGCTGCATCCTGAGAACTCTTTACTCTCTCACCCCCTCTGACATCTTCCACTCTTCTTTCCCACACCACATCCTCTCATTTCTTCCACTCCCTGCTCCTTTCAAAAAGCATCCGCAGCCTCACTGCTTTTCTAGGTCAGTCCGAACCAATTTCAGCCTCATCTTTTAAACACATTTGTCACCCGGTGCGGCGCTCAGAGGATGTGCTGACTGTCCACACACAGTATGGAGAACAGACAGGGATACTGACATCTAGCAGAGCTGACCTCTCAGAACCTCTTATAGTGAATCCTGCCCAGACACCTACTCCCGTGGGCCAAAAAACACAGCAGTTAGCCTGCCTGTGTACACCATGACATGGCAGACTTAATTGAAAGATTATTTTTGACTGTTTTGACTCTTACAACTAATCATTACAGCAAGACTGTAAAGGATTTGTTTCTTTACATTTCTTAACATGTAACTTCATATCTCAATAACAATTTCTTGTAATCAGGAATGAGTACATATCACAAAATGTTTAAATCATTTCAACACAGAGTTATGCATTTTGCCTGTTGAACCAAAACTAAGAAACCGTGGAGGACTTAAAATATGAGTGGATAAATAACAGACAGCAGAGATGGAATAACCCCCATGAAGTACCTGAAGTGGGCCTTGATGTTACTGGGACTGGAAGAACGAGGTTGCACCTCCTTCTCCTGCTTTTCCCTCAAAATTCGTTCAGCCAACAAGAAGTAAGTAGCAGTGATGTGGTTGTATTTGTTTGTCTCCAGGGCTCTGGTGGCAAAGAGAATGGACAAGTGAGGAGGAGAGACAGACAGTTCGTAAGAGAGAAACACCAGTTTAGACAATGCAATTTGTCAATAACTAGTAAAACTCCATGGCTCTAACAGCTAGAGACCGATGTGGCTTCTATCAGTTCAAAAGGTCTCGTATAGTAGCCTACATTTTGAACACCCGAGACTAAAATAACTTTGAAAAATCCCAGATAGAACACTGTCCCAATACAAATGGGACATTCTGCATAAAGCTTTTCAGGATGGTGAGTCTGGGCATGTTAGCAGAGATTACACTGCTTCTTCTGGGATTACATATCAACAATTTAACAAATGAGTTTGAATCTTGCAGAGACAATATTTTGGCAAGGCTTGAGACCACGTCATGGCTGTGTTCCTGGCTCAGTTCAGATGTTATTTTTTTTTTAATGCACCGAATATTTAACATGAGTAAAGGAGTAAGTGACACGTCTGTTTTGATCTATCTTTGTGTTTGTGTGCGAAATGAGGACATTTTAGAAAAGGAAGGATGACCTGTACATGGGATTGTAATACAATCATTCAGTACACATCCTCTTTAAAACATCTTGAGGGTTTCTTTAAGGCAGATTGACTGCAGTTTCTCATAGTGGGGTTCCCCAGCTGCCAGGGAGTGGGATCAAAGACATAAAGGAAAGACTGATGGGTGCTTTGAACTGTCACCCAGCATGCATCTTTCTACAAGACGGTACAGCGGGTGTCTTCTGCACTATGTTTGTTTCATGCTCCAGTGACAGTGGGATGAACCTATTTTTCAACACTTATGAAAAACTGTACCCTACTAACAACAAAACCATGTAATCTTTTAATAGCCAAGCTAGACAACACAACAGTATGAAACGTGGATATTCATTTTGAGAGATGCCAAAGACTCTATACTATAGTGCCTGTTGTGGCAACAGAATTTATGATTCATATAATAAAATTATACATTGCCTAATGATTTACATTCTGACATTTCAGAATACAAGAATGTGTGAAATCTTGCTTGTGTAGTGAGAAACTAGAGTACTAAATGTACTGGCGTAGAGTATATTTTAGGCCTGAGATGCTGGCTAAGACATATTATTTGACAGGTGTCAATGAAACTGGATTGAACACTCATGTTTAATGCTACGCATTTCCTGTCCAGCTAACTGGTCTTCAAGCAAAGAGCTTTGACACACTTTACACCAAATTCTTAAAACTGATTATGCATCAAAAGTACTGCTTAAGGAAAATGAAAGAATGACAGAGGAACACTTCTGTGGAAAATGTTGTATATCTCAGCTTCATAAAATTTGTATCAAAAGCCTACAATAAGCCTTACTCGATGATGGCTTCTCTATCGGCGATGTCTCCCAGCACCATGCGTTGGATGATGCTGTTGTGCTCCTCTTCTGACAGATTTTTGTGAGACACCAGTGGGGTGCTGTATTTGGTAGCTGGAGATGGGTCCACCCCTTGAAGCCATGCGTGGCTCTCGATCTCCTCCAGAGATGCCCGCCTCTTTGGATCCCTTTGAAGCATTCGGTTTATCAGGCTGTGAAGAACAGAAAGAGAAGATGAGGATGCACATTAATTGTTTCTTTAACATGTGAGCTTAATTCTAGACACTGTTAAAGCCTTAACCCAGGACTGTGTCATTCTTTGCAGGAAAGCCAAGATTAGCTCAGGGCTAAAAATGCTCCATGATATCCATATCACAATTAAGTTCTCATGTTTCAATGGTCAAAATTCGAACTCACTGAAAGTTAATCTAGGCATCTTGCATGGTTATTTACACAGAAAGCCAATAGGGAACATGCTTAAGATGTAGCTGCCACAGAGGGCCTTTCTATCATTAACTGAAAAGAAGTCAATAACACTTGTATTAGCTGACTGAAAATGACTTGAGTTGCTGTTGCTGTTGTTGTGAGCAGCCGCTCAGGCAAAGTTCGACCGGGGCGCATCAGCATTCAGCACACGTACGTGGCAAAATTACAGCCCAACCACCATGAAAGGAGCCTAGGAGATTCAGCAGGCTTACAGCGGCAGTCTGAAAAACATCACCACTGAGCTGCAGAAGCAGCCAGCCTGCTCTAGTCATTATCTGCACGCAAGAAATTTGTTAAGCCAGAGAGAGAATAAATAGATATGAGAACTGGCGAGAGAATCTGCCTGTTTCTCTCCACTTGAATATGCTGCCAGGCTCTTAACAACCAACATTACATCTTAAATTTCCATTTTAGAGCCAAAAATGGGATTCGGAACAACGGGACGCTTTTAGAACAGATTAAAGCCACAATTTCTCAGTCACAATATGATACGGGACGAGATTGCAAGCTGTCATGACGATGTTTCCTCTCCAGGGTCTCAGAAATAACCATAGTCATTAGGCATTCTGGCATTCAACAGCTGTCATTAGTGTAACGTAATCAGAGTATAGTTATCAAAGACTGTGGGACAAAGTAATGGGGTCCAGCTGTAACCTTTCAAAGTCAACATTAAAAAGCCCAAAAGAACAAACTATGTATTGTCTGACATCTGAAAGACTGGGACTCAATGATATCGGAGTATTGCTGTCATCAAGGTTGCTTGAGTTTATTAATATGCTGTTGAAACATTTAAAAGTAAAGTGTATATTTTCATTTTGATTTCCTTATAAATAATGATAACTTGCAGTTTAATATCAAACATTGATTCAGTAACCGCTCTAAATGATTCCGTTCAGTGTTGGATGTGTGAAACTAATTCACACTGTTGTGTCTTTTTTTTTAACAGTTCATTAAAGGAACTGGCTCATAAGAGTCATAAGTATATGAATTACATTGTAATTGTAAATTAAACACGTTGTAAGTTTTTGATTCATTAAAAACAACTAGTTCATAAGAGTAATTTGTTTGTGATTAAGGATACACTGGTTATGAGGAATGCTTTTGATTCACTAAAAATAACTAATGGTCATCTCTTCATTAATTTGACTATACTGGTCACGGTGTATATTGCTCTTGCACAGAGCCCGTCAGGACAACTCAATAGCAAGACGTTTCTTGCCATTGCTCAATGGTACAATCTTTTTATTGCATAACATTTAATACAGACAAACTCATATTCACAACTCAAGTAAAAACATGGAAAAGCACCGCTGCTGTACAGTGGTGCAAGAAACATTGTTGTCCAAAGGCAATCTTCAATTCTATGCTGCTAATGCAACACCACTGTTAAGTTTTCCAGTCACATTCCTGGTTCCTTATGGCTAAGAAAGCATTCTACCTCCTCCAGACAGAATCTGTCACCAGGAAAAAGGACACCACTTAGATTCATAGCCAACTATATACTTTTAATGTGCCGTTGTTTTTAACACTTTTGTCTGAGAAATATTCATGCTACAATAGAGCTTTCTATTTCTGCCCTCCATAGTAGAAAACAGCTGCAGAAAGAAAAGGTTTTAGGGCTTTATCTAAAACAGTTATTCCTTTTCTGAGAGGATTTAAAATCTCGCCTCAATCTGGAAAAGACAATTACGCTAAGTTACTTACTGTCCACGGCCTCTCTGTGAAGGTAATTTTACTACTTTAATTGTTCTTATCAGCTAAAGACAAGTTGAGATTTCACAAAAGCTAGATGTTTGAGTAGCTTGCAGTTGATGAGATGCTGTCGATCAACTCAATAGCTTTAATTTCACATGCAAATCAAATGTGTGAAAATAGAGGTGGTAGTTTAATGAGAGTGAGAATATTATGCAAGCAGACAGTGACTAAATTAATCTGCCTGACGCGGTTTCCTTAAAATACCCAGTCTGAAAAGCCCTGGAGATAAAAACAAATCCAAATAAAAGAGCTTAAAATGGAAATCGGAGAGGCTGACAAGCCACAACTTGAATGGATGAAATCTCAAAACACTGAAATATAAAATAATAAAATGCTGTCAACATAGCAAAAGAGAAAAAGGCTACTAATTTCCAAATTGAAATTAAATTCAATGACAATAAAGAGATTTAGACTTTAAGATTTAAAGTCTTATAATTACAATCCATTTTCTTTCAACAAATACAAAATAGAATTTTAATTTTTTTACTGAAAAATAAAATAAAAATAATGCTACCATAATATCTCTCTCTCTCTCTCTCTCATATATATATATATATATATATATATATATATATATATATATATATATATATATATATATATATATATATATATATTTGTTGACACATGAAGCACAGAAATGACAGACACATACAGAAATGTTAAGCATGTTTAATTATATCAAAGCTTCAAAAAAGTTTTTTATTTTTTGCCGAGGGTTCAGCATTGGATTCATGGGCTGACTCTTTCTCTATGATGCCAGACTGCTGTCAGCAACTACTTCCTCTGAGTCTCCACACACCGCTCGGATCTCCAGCATGGCAGGCAATCCCGATAAGACTCCTTCTCAAGTCTAATAATCACTATCACTACTGAATGGTCCAAAACACTTTTGCAGACCACTGCTGCTTACCTACTGCACAAGCGCTATCTCATGTATGACATACAAGTTAAGCTTTTAACTCTCAACATAAATATGAATGTCTACTCTCTCGAGGAGAAAAAGATAATATAAAATTGAAGCATAAATGTAAGGACCCAATATGCTTTAAGAAAAATCAAATACATTGGTGACGTCATTTTTTGTAAAAGTTATTTAAGGTGTGCTCAGCGGCTCTGCCTACTTTGACATGGAAATCTTCCCCAGTACATTATTTCTTTCTTTCTTTCTTTTTTATTTATAGCACCAATTTAAATACAACGTTAGTTGTCCGAAGTGCTTCACAGTGCCAAGAGAAACAAAAGTATAAATAAAAACAGATAAAACAGTAAAAACACAGACAAAACACACATTAAACATCACTCTCCATCCTTAGAACTTGCATTCAGAATTAAGCAAATGTGATTTTAACCTAGCTTTAAAAACAGGTAAAGGTTTGATGGATCTAATAGTGACTGGGAGATCGTTCCACATTTCTTCTATTCAAGTCCGTCAAGGTCAGATTTTAGTAAAAACACAGACAGGAGAGCTGCATCACAGTAGAAATTGAAGTTTTAATTCTTACTGAAAGTGACACTGACTCTGCTTTTCATGATTAATCCAGTAAATCTGCTTGCTTTAAAGCAATCTATTGTATAAAGTTATACATAAACATGACTTGAGTGCCAAATTGCAGAGCTCATCATACAAACATATCCATATAGCTATGATCAGATGCTTTCTTAATGGCTGTTTTCTCACCGCTGTCATGTATGGAAGCTTGTTTCCGTCACTAAACAAAAAAATAAAAAAGTAATTGCACACTTTCTCACAATTCAGACTTTTTTCCTCACAATTACGAGTTTGCAAATCACAATTCTGACTTTTCCTTAGTCATAAAGTCAGAATTTGCGTGATATAGTCAGAATTGCGAGACCCAATTCTGACTATATCACTCAAATTCTGACTTTAAATCTCGCAATTCTAAGAAAACAAGTCGCAATTACCCTTTTTATTTTTATTTATGATGGAAACAAGCTTCCATAATTATGTTTATTTTGTTATTGAAAGGAAAGTGCACAGCACATATTTTCATCTAAACACATTCATCTAAACACTGCCCTCAGATATTTCAAACTTCTTTTTACCCCTATGCAAAAGAACATGGAAGAACTTCGCCATGAGCATATCGGGGCCTTAACACTTCGACTTCTGCAGAGATTTGTCAAGGATGTTCTCTCTCCAAGCTGAGAAATGCACACTTTGATTGTTCGGTCTAAATTTATCTCCAGTATCTCTACTAGCGGAAAGGCCATCGCATTAACAACCGTGGAAATCTGTTTGGAATGTTTACGCTGTTCCAGAGGTTTCCGAGGACAACAGCAGATATTCACTGCATGTAAAATCAACAGAAGGCAACATTCGGCACACAAATGCAGGTGAATAATCTAAGTTATACTTTCTATTTGTGTTTCACCAAGAACGTAGATGAGAGCCACATGAGATGCAAAACCGTCTTCTTCCTCAAAGAACGTAGGAATGTAGAATGTAGTAGTAGTAAAAAATAATGATGAATTATTCATGTTAATGATGATTGACATGAAAATGGTGGCAGATGGAAACACAGCGATGTTGAAGAGCCAACCACTGCTTGTACATGTATTAACCACATGGTGTGGTGCAATGCCTATCAAATTCAGCTGTGATTCTGCAGCATTGCGAGAGAAAGCAACCTGACAGCAGTCACAGGGGTATAGAGAGGGCTAAATCAGACAGCTGGCTCTTTTTACGGCCAAAATACATCCTGACAGTGTTTGCCAGTCTTAAACACTAAGTTTATGCTGCATAAGCCAAACTAAACAGAAAACAAAAAAAAATAAAGGAATTTGCAGAAGTTGCTGCAGGGTTGGACGTAGAGTAGGGCACACCCTGATGAGACGAGATATTAAGACGGAATGACAGATTGTTCAGCAACTACTTCTAGTTGCTAAACAACCTTTGTGTTGACACACAGGCCAGGGTTCTTTTTTTTCTATCAACAGTGCTATAAAGTAGAAATGCAACATTTTTGTGGCGTCAGCAGTGTTATTTTAGTGTTATTTATATGCGATTATAGTTTTTCTTAATAGTTTGAATTAGATTTCATTGTTATATTTTTGTTTTCATTTTTATTAGTTTTTTTTTTAATATGGCTATATAGTTTTTTCCATTTAATTTACTTTTTAATTTTAGTTTATTTCAGTAATTCAAATTAAATTAAACAAAAATGAGAAATGTTTCCTTGTCAACTAGCAGAAAAAAAATAAATAAAAATTAAAGCTTGAATGATCCAGAACTCCATTTGATGAAGACTGTCTTTAATGAGACCCAAGGACAGATTTAGTTAATTTTTGGAACACAAATTAAGATATTTTCGATGAAATCTGAGAGCTGTCTGATCTCCCATAGACAACAACACAACTACCACTTTCAAGGCCCAGAAAGGTAATAAAGACATTGTTAAAACAGTCCATGTTCAGGCATTAGTGTTTTTTTTTTTTTTTAAGGATGGGGGAAAAAAGAAATCACATTTAAGGTTTAGTCCCATCATTTACTGAGAATTTAAAGAGCTTAAAAGCATGCTTTAAGTAATGGAATGTATAAACAACGCTGAAAGGTGAAGACAATCCTTTCAGAGAAAAACAATCATTTTCTATAATATTGGTTTTAGTGGAGACAGTTCGCTGATAAAGCCATAAATCACATTTACCACACTGCACTGTAAGAGAGCATGCTTGTGCAGTAGAGCAGCAGATCCAGTTCCATAGTGATATCAAAATGACCCAAACAAAAACAAGGAGAAAAAAAATGAATAAATAAAATGAGAAGGGTGAAAGCACAGGACAAAAATAGAAAACTAATTGAGGGAAAAATGAAACTGAACAAATAAAACTACTCACGGAATGCTTTGAATTTTTTCATGCATCACTTGTTCACATTTGAGAGGGCTGCACATTAAATGATAATATTCCAATATTACCATATTTATTACACTCCCAGAGAATAACAACAAAAGGAATTTGAGGACTATGGCAAAAGTATTAATAGACAAAATGAATTCATAATACAAGATGCAATACATTAGAAAACAGAAGGAAAAAAACACGGTTCCGTGCAACAAAAATTGACAGGTACACCAAAAGAACTCATAAAAATGAGATCCAGATGCTTTTGTTTTGGTGTTCTTTGCTGACTGAGGGAAATTCAGCTCAGTGAACATTTGGAGTTGACTGGATCCCCACAGAAAGTTCAATCACATGCCAACATCCAATTAGCCCATTGCTCTCCATATGAACGTTTCCGCAGCTTACGGTGTTAACCTTATTAACATGTACACATGTTGGCTCTACAAGTCTACGTAGTATGCATGAACAAAGAAATCTTCTGTCTATTGTAGTGTCTCATTATTTTATGTGGATGTGTATTTATGTGAATTAATGTGAGACTATAAATGCTGTGGGATGCAAGACAATGAAGTGAAATTGAAAATTGAAATATCCTCAAAGGATATTATCAAAGGATATTATAAATATCCATAAAATATTATGGCACGACATGTAGTTTGTCCATCCATAGCGACATTTCCACACCCGTAAGACACAAATTAAGATATTTTTGATGAAATTGGATGGCTCTATCTATCATGCTCCTTTTTTGCCTGTTTTGATCCGGAGCTTCTCTTTCAGAAGTAGTGTAATAGCACCCACTACCATATGACAGTGAAAACACTGAAAGCCAGAAAATTCCGTCAATGGCAAGAATTTTCTGATTGGCTGACATGCACCAAAATAAACTAAATAACGACTTTTCAACAACATCTAGCGATGACCGATTTTCAAAACACTGCTTCGAACCTTTACAAATCTCGAATCAATGATATGGTTCACTAAACTGCCAAAGTCATGAGAAGTATTGAAATTGCGAAACACTTATGACGTAACAAAGTCTCGTTTACTGAAATCCCATGACTTTGGCGCTCCGAACCTTTGATTCAAAACAAAAGATTCGTAAAGCTTCATGAAGCAGTGTTTTGAAATCGGCCATCACTAGATAGCTAAAAGGTGATTATTTTGGTTCCCTTTCTAGGGAACTTCGAGCTGCGTCGAAAGTTTGACGCAATGGGAACGCTTCGCGTGAGTGCGTCATGAAGCACATGTGAAATCCGTCCAATGGTGTGACTCGACGTCAGAGGCGGATGACGTCACGAACCAGGAACTATAAAGCACGCTGAAAAACAGCGATCGCCAGCTTCTGTGTCTTCAGTCGCGCTATTTGTGAAACGTGTGTCTTATTTGGTGTTGTCTGTGATATACTCTCTCTCTCTCTCTCTTGATATGGCGAAGCAGCAGCAGTTTAGAGTGTGTGTTCCTCCCTGCCCTCGTTTCATTACTGGTGGGGATACACACACTCTATGTGTTGTTTGTTTGGGTGTGGAGCATGCACAGTCGGCATTTGAGGGTGCTGGCTGTGCACATTGTGAGCAGTTGCCGCTGCGCACGCTCCGCACTCGCCTGGCAGTTTTTGAGGAAACTGCTCAGGCTCGCGGTCCTCTTGGTGCGGGTCCCGCTGCTGCTGAGGCTCAGCGGCGATCCAAATCTTGGGGATCGCAAATGGATCTGACAGAGGGGGTTGAGACGGGCCCAGCCTTATCTCACCCCTCCCCTGGCAGATCTAGCGATTCATCCTTGAGTTCGGAAGCACGCTTTGCGGTTCCTTCCGCTCAGGGTGAACCGCCGGTGCTTAATATATCCAGCTCTGAGGAGTTGGATGTAGAGAGCATCGATGCAGGAGATGACTCGCCATCATCTCCTGCATGTGAGGAGCTAATGGAGGTTGTGACTCGAGCTGTAGCCAAATTGAATATAAACTGGCCAGCAGAGAGGCAGGAGGTTCGTCCTAGAAGCAAACTGGACGAACGCTTTCTCCCCTCACGAGCACAACCTCCGCGTCGGGGCCTTCCGTTCTTTCCTGATCTCCACACCGAGGTGTCGAGATCATGGAAAAAACCGGCCTCCTATAGAGTGCATAGTCCACAATTATCGCACTATGCATCTATAGTGGGTCTTAAAGAGCACGGTTATGGGGCGATGCCTAAGGTGGAGGAGACGCTCGCGGGCTATCTCTCTCCCCAGTCAGCATCGTCCCTGAAGGCCCCGACATTGCCCACCAAGCCCACGAGGCTAACATCATCACTGGTGGGCAAGGCTTATGTAGCGTCTGGTCAGGCTGCAGCATGTCTCCACACTATGGGCATGCTGCAGGCCTACCAGGCTGAGCTGCTTGGAGAGCTTGATGAAGGCGGGGGTATTGGGCCTGAGGCAGTCAGCGAGCTTCGGCGGGCCACAGATTTGTCTCTTCGGGCCACCAGGGAGACGGCCAGATCTATTGGCCGCTCTATGGCAGCCCTGGTGGCCACGGAGAGGCATCTGTGGCTCAATTTATCTGCTATCCATGAGAGGGATAAGAATTTCCTCCTGGACGCCCCAGTCTCGCATCCTGGCCTCTTCGGCGACGCCGTCAATAGCGTCGTCGAAAGGTTTCAGGAAGCTTCTAAGCAGACTGCGGCGTTTCAGAAGCTCCTTCCCCGCCGCCCTCAGTTCTCCGGGCAGCAAGCCAAACAACCTGCTACAAAAGCCAGCTCCTCACACCGTGCTGCACAAAAACAGAGCGTGGCTTCTCGGGCTCCCCCAGAGAGAGTAAGGGGACCTGGGAAGCGCGCTCAGCCCCAGCCTCCTAAGAGTAAGACAGACCTGAGGGCCGTCATTACTGCTAGGAAGGCTGCGGGGAAGAGGTCCTGACGCCATCAATGTCAGGCCTCTGAGGGCAGGTCCCTCTGGGGAAAAGCGGTGTTCACCTCTGCTTACGGTGCCCGCTTCTCTTCGGTGCCCTCAGAGGGCTGTTCTGCCAACCCTGCCACCTCTGGTGCTTCAGGGCGCAGCAGTCCTCAGCAGGCATGTAGCTCAGTGTCCGCCCGGCAACGTAGCGGCACTGGGCTGCGCGCCCCCTCTAAGGAGGGTCTCAAAGCAGTCAGTTCGGGTGTTCCCTGCCGGTTCCTCGTTACAGGGCACCGAATTGGTTGTGCAAGAAATACCAGAGGCCAGTCTCGAGAGGCTGGTTCCCTTAGTAGAGTATTTGGCAGCGTGGAAACTACTGCCAAACATTTCTCAATGGGTCCTGCGTACTATCGAAAAGGGTTATGCCATTCAGTTCGGGTCTCGCCCGCCCAGATTTATGGGGGTCCTACCCACAGTGGTGGGCCCCGAGCAGGCTCTGGTAATGGAACAGGAAGTAAAGACTCTGCTGGGAAAGGGAGCCATAGAACATGTACTCCCTCCAGACAGAGACAGCGGTTTCTACAGCCGTTACTTCATCGTTCCGAAGAAGGATGGGGGGTTGCGTCCCATTTTGGACCTGCGGCATCTGAACATGTCAGTAATGAAGCTCAGGTTCAAAATGCTTACGTTGAAGCAGATCGTGTCACAAATCAGGTCCGAGGACTGGTTTGTCACGATAGACCTCAAGGACGCATACTTCCATATTTCCATCCTTCCTCAACACAGGAAGTTCCTGAGGTTCGCTTTTGGGGGCGAAGCTTACCAGTATCGGGTTCTTCCGTTCGGTCTAGCATTATCACCCCGCACTTTCACCAAATGTGTGGATGCAGCATTGGCACCGTTGCGTCTACAGGGTATCCGCGTACTGAACTACATCGACGACTGGTTGATTTTAGCTCAGTCGCGGCAGGTGGCGGTTCGGCATCGAGATGTCGTTCTCGCCCACCTGAAAGTGTTGGGGTTAAGGTTAAACGCAAAGAAAAGTGTGTTGTCTCCAGCTCAGAGCACCACTTTTCTGGGCGTGGTTTGGGATTCTGTTGTGATGCAGGCGCGTCTGTCTCCTGCTCGCATAGAATCAATCCTTTCCACCGTAAACCGGATAAAGCTAGGCCAGTCACTCACTGTGAAACAGTTTCAGAGACTGTTAGGTCTGATGGCAGCAGCGTCCAACGTGATACCTTTTGGCCTGCTGTACATGAGACCTTTGCAGTGGTGGCTCAGGACCAAGGGGTTTTCCCCAAGGGGAAATCCTTTTCGCATGATCAAAGTCACGCGGCGATGCTTACGGGCTCTGATTATGTGGAAGAAACCTTGGTTCCTGTCCCAAGGGCCCGTGCTGGGAGCTCCGTGCCGTCGCAAGTTGCTAACGACGGATGCTTCCCTCACGGGTTGGGGAGCGGTCCTGGAGGGCCGCTCAACTCAGGGTCTGTGGAGAGGACACCATCTATCCTGGCATATCAATCGCCTGGAGATGTTGGCGGTCCTTCTTGCTCTCAAGAATTTCCTCTCAGACCTCAGGGGCCACCATGTGCTTGTCCAGTCAGACAACACATCGGTGGTCGCCTATATAAATCATCAGGGGGGTCTGCGCTCGCGACCACTCTGCAGACTGGCGCACCAGATCCTCCTGTGGGCCCAAGGGAAACTGCTCTCGCTCAGGGCAGCTTACATCCCTGGGACCCAAAATTTGGGAGCAGACATCCTGTCGAGGCAGGGGCTGAGGCCCGGGGAATGGAGGCTCCACCCCGAGGCGGTGGAGCAGATATGGAGGGAATTCGGCCAGGCACAAGTGGATCTGTTTGCGTCTCGAGAGACGTCTCACTGTCCACTCTGGTTTTCCCTCACGCATCCGGCTCCTCTGGGGCTGGATGCTATGGTACAGACGTGGCCGAGGCTTCGTCTGTACGCCTTCCCCCCGATTGCTCTGCTCCCTGGAGTTCTGGAGAGAGTTCGCCGGGACCGAGTTCGGCTCATACTAGTCGCCCCGCGCTGGCCGGGCAGAGTATGGTTCTCCGACATCGTGGCTCTCCTGGACGGCTCTCCTTGGGAGATTCCCGTCAGGAGGGACCTTCTGTCCCAGGCGGGGGGCTCGATCTTTCACCCCCGCCCAGAACTGTGGAAACTGTGGGCTTGGCCTCTGAGGGGGCCCAGCTCATAGGCGTTGGTCTCTCGACTGAGGTCGTGAATACCATCCTCCACTCCAGAGCTCCCTCCACAAGGAAACTGTACGCTTTGAAGTGGAGACTCTTCACTTCTTGGTGCAGTGACCGCCAGCTTGACCCAGTTAACTGCCCGATTGGTACAGTACTGGAGTTCCTGCAGGATCGGTTCACTGCAGGGTTATCCCCGTCCACATTAAAGGTCTATGTGGCGGCCATAGCTGCTTACCACATTCCTTTGGGTGGTTTATCTGTGGGAAGAGACCCATTAGTTACACGTTTCCTTCGTGGCACATTGAGGCTGAGGCCTGCAGTCCGATCACGAGTGCCGGCCTGGGACCTGTCCTTGGTCCTCCAAGGCTTGACCCTGGCCCCATTCGAGCCCATTGAGGAGGTGCCGATCAGGTTTTTAACACTTAAAACTTTATTTCTCTTGGCTGTTACGTCTCTTAAGAGAATAGGAGATTTACAAGCTTTGTCGGTGGCCCCGTCATGCTTGGAGTTTGCGCCCGGGATGGTGAAAGCTTTTCTCCACCCGAGGCCAGGCTATGTTCCTAAGGTGCCTACTAATGTGGCCAGATCTATAGTGCTGCAGGCTTTCTGTCCTCCCTTCCGGGATTCTGACCAGGAACGCAACAACCTGCTTTGCCCAGTCCGGGCGTTGGATGCGTATGTCCACAGAGCTGCCCTGTGGCGGAAGACGGAACAATTGTTCGTTTGTTTTGGAGCCCCTAACACAGGGTCCCCAGCATCTAAGCAGAAGATGAGTAAGTGGATAGTCGAGGCTATTTCACTCTCATATGAATCGGCCGGACTTCCTTCCCCTTTGGCAGTTCGAGCCCATTCGACCCGAAGTATGGCTGCCTCTAAAGCTCTGCTCTCCGGAGTATCTTTGCGTGACGTTTGTGATGCGGCCGGCTGGTCCTCGCCGCACACATTCGTGAGGTTCTATGATCTTGACCTGGGCTCCACTGGGGCTCAGGTTCTCTCTTCCTAGTGTTCACGTTTCACTAGCTAGTCATTGGTCATTATGGCGACGTGGGTATTAGCGTTCCCATTGCGTCAAACTTTCGACGCAGCTCGAAGTTCCCTAGAAAGGGAACGTCTCGGTTACGACTGTAACCTGGGTTCCCTGAGAGGGAACGAGACGCTGCGTCGCCCTGCCATACTTCCTGCATGTCTATCAGCAGCGACTTCAGACTTTGAGAAGCTGGCGATCGCTGTTTTTCAGCGTGCTTTATAGTTCCTGGTTCGTGACGTCATCCGCCTCTGACGTCGAGTCACACCATTGGACGGATTTCACATGTGCTTCATGACGCACTCACGCGAAGCGTTCCCATTGCGTCAAACTTTCGACGCAGCGTCTCGTTCCCTCTCAGGGAACCCAGGTTACAGTCGTAACCGAGACGTTTTTTTTGCCACACAAAAAGTATTCTCGTTGCTTTATAATACTAAAGATGAACCACTCTACTCACATGAAATAAATATATAAATATATGTTTTTGTGCCCTTCTGGGCATCTAAAAGTGTTGATTACCTTGCTGGCAATAGAGGCCTCACTGAGCCATCGAATTTCATCAAACATATCTCAATTTGTGTCTTACGGGTGTGGAAATGACAGAATATTCATTTTTGGGTGAACTAACACTGTAAGACCTATATTGGAAGTGACTGTGCAAAATAAATAGGTTCACTGTGCATTTTCACTTTCCTTATAAACTGTGGTTTGAAATGTGTCTTAGTCATTCAATAAAATGGCTAAACTAGGTTACTCTGAAGTCATTCTGACATAGCTTTCTATAACCACCTCAACACCTTTGTAATAGGTCAGAAGCTGTCACCATTCAAAGACAAAACCTAAAATTCCTTTCATTCCAAGAGTAGTTTGCATTTATCAATGAGTAATTGATCTTTACACAGACATGTACTGAAATATTTACCACCGGTGAAACAAGTTTTGTTTCTGTGCTAAACTGGCCCAACTGTTCATGTAATTTCCAACAGAGTATTTTGTGATACTTTTAACAGCCCAACAATGGCATCCCGCAGAGAAACAACGTCAAGACCCAACTCATTTCCTCACCCCGCCACACAGTTTCCACCTTGTTCTCCCTGAAAGTGATAATGACAGGATGAAGTCTGCAGCACTAGCATAACACAAGCTAACTTTTCTGAAGTGTTTGAATGTGTTTGGCACTTGAATTTATGATAACCAGAGACTGTGATATTTACAGGAATAGTGTTTTCTGATTATTAAAAGTAGGCACAAAAGGCATTAAGGATGTGCAAAAAACATAATCGGTTGAGATTAGTGCTTTCACTAGAGAGTGCAATATAAATTGTGTGTATAACATAACATTTTACAGTCAAGACAGAATTAAAGGGTTAGTTCACTCAAAATACTGAGACGGCATTCTGACGTAGGACCTGGAAGCACTGTGTTTACTGTCAACTGCGTAGGAGACTGACATGGAAGAGAAGAAATTATTGAATAAAGTTATTTTTGTTCGTTTTTTTCGTACAAAAAGTATTTGCCACTTCATAACATTAAGGTAGAACAACTGCAGTCACATGGACTAATTTAACAATGTCTTTACTACCTTTCTGGACCTTGAAAGTGGTAGTTAGAGATAGCTCATGGATTCCATAAAAAAAATATCTTAATTTGTGTTCTGAAGATGAACGAAGCTCTTACGGCTTTGGAGTTTAATGACCGAATTATCATTTATAGGTGAACTAACCCTTTAAGGCTCATGTTCAATGACAAACATAAAACAAATAAATGAAAAATTTTTGCAAAGTCATTTCAATGTCATTACACAATGTATTAAAAAAAATCTATTAATAATTAAGAAATCAAATTTTTATTGATAATTTGGGAGTAAATACTAATACATCACCATGTCATGTAAATTAATGTGGATATATTGCAAAGAAAATCAGTTACAGCTGGAGAGACTGTTTGAAAGATGTTCCAAGATAAATTTATGCTCAAATAATGGCAGCGCATGTAAAGCACAACCATTTTGGACCAGATTGTAGCGTGTCCACCAGCTGGACTTATGCATGTGTGTGTTCTGCGCTGTCTCTTTCTATTTAAGCTATGATATAAGCAGAGTCTAATTTTAACTTTTGGCAGTAGTTCTGAAAGATGTTAACACTAAACATGTGTGCTCACAAAGCCCGGACAAAGAACTGAAGAAAAACACACACGCACACACACATACACACACACACACATACACTGGTCTGACATGCAAGTTCCTGAGGACAAACCACAAGAGACGGCTAGCGGTGTGAGCTAAACGACACAGTTTGGAGTGGAGGGGGAAAAATATGGTGAGTGAATGAGAAAGGTTAGTTCTGGCTTCTGTAAAGATGCCTGGAGCTCATCAGTTACATAACCGTGCTGTTTGACACAATACAAACAGTCTGGCTGCAACAGCCTATCATAATACAGACTCCCGGAAAACCAATCACAAGCACTCTGACACCTTAAGGACACATCAGATCCCTTTTTACCTTAGGTCTTCAACCCTGCTAAATAAGGGAAATTTATGGACATCTTTAAAACTCTGCGTCTATATGGAAGCTCAGGGCATAGAAATCTCTTGACGCATATAATTTTGTACTTTACAGTCATGTCCAGGACATTGAATACTAATATTTGTCAAATGATTTTTGGGTATTATGGACCAAGGTACTACCTAGCCAGCATCAAGGACACAAAACGCAGCTATACAAGACAACGTGGGCCATAACCAAGATAAACAAGTCCATACTACAACTACATACTTATAGCAAACTTCACTTGTATGACTGGGTTAGAAGGTTATTAACTATTTTTCACAGACAAAGATTAAGATTAGTCCCATTTAAAATGCATGATTAAGTTGTTTTAACAGAAAGCAACTTGCACTAGCATATCTTAAAATATGTCAGTTCCATTGTTCTGCCTCAAGATGCACACCAGTAATGTTTTTTTATATAAGGCACGTTTATAAAAGCTACTTAAATATCCTAATTAAACTAAGGCCTAATCCTGTCTTAATCTAAACCCTGACTGTGAAACCAGGCCTATAAATACTGATACTATTACCAACTAGTCTATGTAAAATGTTATAGGTTTAAATATTTCATGTAGTAACTAATAGTAGGGCTAATATTCCCTTTTTGAACTGTGTATGTGAATATTATGTATGCAGATCTATTGTTTACATCAAATTCATGCTTTATTCATCAGTCTAATCCATTTAATGGATTGTAACCACAATACAATGGTCATAATCTCCATTATACACCCGAAATGCATACAATTTCGCCCCACCACTTTTGGAGTGGTGGTGCCACCCATCAATTAAATTATTAATTTCAATTACTTGTAAGAAAATTAATGCCTGACAAAACTACAATCATGTCCGCTCCAAATAAGACCTTTTCAAACTAGTGACGGAAGGGAAAAACGTTGAGCACGAAAGATATAGATTCTGGGAAGGTCATTCAAAGTCTGTCTGAGGTAGCTTATTAGCATCCATGTCAACATTACTGTGTCTGGCTTTCTAGATAATGAATGTATAGTGAAAAGTCACTGTGCTCCATAAAGTCATTGTGTCTCAATAGCCTAAGGGAAAAAACATCAAATTTCAAGATGCAGGAAATGCCTGAGATGATCCGACTGGGGCTGAGACAGAGGTTAAGGCAGTGACTTACTCTTTGCAGGCGTTGGAGACGTGGGCAGGTACAGTGTATTTGCAGTCCATGATCATAGTGAGGGTCTCGCTGTCATTGGCCTCCTGGAAGGGGGGCTGACCACACACTAGCATGAAGAGGATGACCCCTAAACTCCAGATATCTACAGGGAAGAAGGTTACGTCATCAGCCTTTTCAACAGATTGTTTCATACATTAAAATTGGTGAAGAATATCATTAGAGACCCTTCATTGCCTCAGGTAGGCAGAAAGAAACAAACCAAATATAATGCATGACAAACATTTTTGTGGTTGACACCTTAAACTGGTTTAAGATGGGCGTGACTCAGTGCATGAGCGCATGTTAAGGTCTACACACCTTCACTTACAAGCAAGATTTTGGCACAGGGTAACATCTGTAACATCACTTACATTATTTTGCATTTATTTTCAGTATTGATTTATGCTTCTCAATAAATCAGCTGTGTCTGTTCATTTTTCCAGCAGTGGTAGGACACTTTCAGTGGTTTTGATGCGGACCAAATTTCAACCAACCATGACTTTCTTAATTTGAATTGTGTGAAAGAATCTCTAAATGCCGTTGCACAGAAAAGAACGACAAATGTACCAAGTGTGAACAATTTTGAATTAGTTCCCACCAAATTAAAATTGTCATCATTGTTACACTCATATAATCTCAAACTGTTCTTTCTTCTGTATTATGATAAAGAACAACAACCAAAATTGGGGTGAACAACAACCAAAATAGTACTAGGATTGGAATCTGTATTCTGTAATCGTGCAGCACTAATGAGCACTTTGCACTGGTGGTGAGCAGCAGAAGTGAGCAGAGTTTGGGAGAAGTGGCCGAGCCCATTAGCAGACATTAAATCAATTTAGCGATGTGGGTGGGCCAGAGAATAAGAAAAATTGTTTTGTCACAGCCAAAATCTGCCCCACGAGCGCAGACTGTCAAAACACATGGGAAGTAATTAACAAGTGCTACGTAATGTTCAATAACTAAACCACATAAAAACCGACCGCATGAGCAGTTTGCAGTGGCATGCACAACTTAATCTTAAATCAGAAATTCTAAGTACAGCAGTAACTTTAATGAAAGAGAAGTTTAAGCAAAACTTCCATAAGCCCTTCACTCTCAGAGGATGTCACCACAACTACGGCAACAGTTCGCAGTGGCAAGAAGCAAACCACTTTAACAGGCCCATTTTATGAAACTGACAACACATTCAAGAAAATGGAAGAGGCATGATTTCTTGCTCTAGCTTGCACAGATGGCAGGGGTGCATTACTAAGAGGTAATGGGAGATGTTTTATCTGATAATGGCCCCTCGGAGAGCTCCAATCTGCTGCGGAGTGTGCAGCAGTACACCTGAGGCACAGAGCAGACGTGGTTATGCACCATGCTTGTGGCTCTGGACCATTTCGGTCCCTGCTGGGACTGTTCGGCTGTAATGACCTGCACACCCACAGGCCACAGGTTTTGCTCTAACAACAGACAGACAGATGGATCAGAAACAAATCTAGCCCAGCAAGAAGTTACTGCATAGTCAGAGATCCTGAAATATGTCAAACTCTACCATTCACATGAGGGCAAACACACAGCATGCAATACATATGAGCAAAGACATAAATCATCTGATTTGATTGCATGAGCTTCGCCATTTCTGATTCTTAAATTCGTATTAAACGGGTCATTTATGGTGGCACTAGAAAACATAAAAACAGTTATAGCCATCATCCTTGGTGTCAGTGGGCCTTTAAACACTAATGAGTCAATGACATAGGACTCTTTTTTCCCTCTGCCCCGGATCTAGTAATATGCATTAAAAAAAAAAAATGCAATTGACCTTTCGTTGGCCGTTTGATTGACAGGCAATCTAACCAATCATAAGCCCGAATCTGCCATTTCGTCTGACAAAGCAGTCAGGGGAGTTAGTGGATTAATGTTGGTGAACTGGAACTTGAAAATTTGTGCTTACTCACGTCTTTCTGCGCTTGAAACAACATTCCTTCTGATGTTCATTCATGTTCATTTGATGCGATAAATGAACTAGTATGAAGAGATGCTTGATTCACGAGCCGCTTGAAGGAGCTACAGCGATCTGTCACGACACATTAAAGAGCCACGATACGATATTTGTTTAAACTTCTTTAAAAAAATTACAATATTTCAGATATGAAATATGTCAGTGTCCATTGCACTGCAATGTGTTTTTCACTTCGTGAGAACATGATGTGTGGCGTGACAGTGCCATGGGTTGTCGGACATAGCAAAAGTAACTAAAGGGGCGGGTCTATGCAAACTATATATTCCCTTGTGTGGTTGGAAGATAACAGTCTAATGGGTTTTGAGCAGCTAGAGGGAAAGTAATTTTCATTTTTGAGTGAACTAAACCTTTAATAAATAGTTAATATCAGTTTTTAAGTTTTTAATATTAGTATTATAGTTTTTATTGTTAATAAGAATTAAACAACCTTAATGTCAATTAATTAGTAACTTGAAATACGACTTATCAATGTTGTTAATGTTAAGTCTGTTTTATCTTATCTTGTTTGACTACATTTTATAAAAGAATTAAAGTTAAGTATTTCTTCATTTTATTTTTAAGTGGCAATCCACGTTATGAAAAAATCTAAATTGTCAGGCTGCGCATTGAAAAGTCTGCAGCATGAGGCAAAGTTGAAATAGTTTGATCATTGTGACCTGTAGCTTGACACTTAACTCCATCTAATTCAACATGCTAGAGAACATAGACGCATAACAAGTGAAAGCTCCTTTATTCACTTGATGGCTTCTTTCAGCCATTCAGTGACACAGGGCACTATTATTCAGTACACTATTATAGCAGTCATAATCAGGTTATTGATAGATCATGCCTTTGCCAATTCGTTAGAGAAAAGACATTGCAACAAAAGGGGCACACAAACAAAAGACACAGAGACTCTCATCAAGATCCTGGCATCATAATACGAAGACTTTCAGAGACAAAATCTCAGATATTCACAGCTCTTTGGCACATCAAAAAGACCAATCCAAGCTAAATAAATCAAACAACTCATTTCACCGTCTGAGTATTTCAAATATAAATGCATTTGGCGACAAGACAATGCCTCTAACACACTTTCTCCAGCTCTAGACAAAGACTAATGGGTTGTGGCCGAACAAAGGGCTGCTTTAGTGTACGAGTCCATCTGTGGCGCTCTGTCTGTCAGCTGTAGATGAACTTCAAATGTAGTTCCCTTATAAAGAAACAATGGCACAGTCTGTGAAGTCTGCAGTAGAAATGTAGCAAGTCATCAACAGATGCCACCACCACTGTGCCCCTCGGTGACTGGAGTGCTTTTCTGTGCGTCAAGCCGTCAGATGCAACTCTATCCACAGTTTGTCGCCACAGTACACTTGACACTTGCACTTATAGCGCTTTATATAATACAGGTTATTTCAATGTATCTTTAGAGTGATAAACATTTAAAAAAGGTCTGTTAAAATGAACCATGAACCAAGCCAACCAGCTCTGAGGTGAACCATAATATAACAAAATTTGATTTGAAGCAAAAAAGTATTTGAAAATCATACAAATATACAAAAGGTACAGGTACTGTGTACTTAACTGCTTTAGTGGAAGAACTACATTCCCATAGCATAATCAAACAATAAAAACAATGGAGAAATATTTGAAAACTTTTCATATATATTCAAATTAAGCATTTTGAGAGTGTTTTGCTTGTTTTGACTCTGATTGGTGGAATTTTCTGTACAGCATTATGGGTAATATAGTTTTTCACTATGAATTGCTATCAAACATGATTATCTTAAAACTAATTTGAAATAATGCGGGTTAATGGCTTCAACATAAGGAAATACCACCAATTAACAACCTTGTAGCTCATTAAAAAGTATACAAGTTATTGTTAAAAAACTATTTCCCAATGGAGAAATTGAATGGAGGTTTTACTTCCGGAACCCGGACTGCTGCACATGCTGGTGCGGTCAAGTCAATAAGTTTGCAGAATATTAAGTGTCTCCAACTAATTAAGCCAAAAAGGTGACAGTGGCAAAGATCCCGAACTCCATCTGTGACAGAATGGAGGAGGGAAAAAAATTAAAAAAAAAAAAAAAATTGAGAGAAACCAGGCTAAGTGAGGGTCCAGTTCGCCTCTGGCCAAATGAAATAACATAGCGTGGTTTATTTCCAGGCTGCATCACAAGTTTGTGGATTTTGAACATTTCATGTCGTTCCTTCTGCTTGGAGATCGGAATACAATATGCCAGCATTTGGTGGCTCTACATGTCACTGTAAAACCTGGGTTATTTTAACCTCAGGGCTGGAAAATACTCAAGCCTGGAAGCATCTTAAGACTATAACACAACCTTGGCACTAGAAATACTTGCACAATACATAAAATATTTACAGCATAATGTAATCCAAGATCAATTCGCTAGCATGCCGTGCACATAAACAGTCAAGCTCTAACTAAATCTCAAATGATTTGTTTAAGCCTCTCAATGCCGTGCTGAACATCTAAAATAACAGGCATTAATCAATTCATTCAAGTGGATACAAAAATCTCAAATAAATGGAGCATTTAAAATAAGTGGATTTTTACTGTTACATTTAACTACTTGTGTATTTATTATGTATATTTGTCGGTTTGAATATTGATTTATTAAATTATTAATCATTATATTTAAGTACATTTTAAACACTATTAAAATAACGGTTGTGTCTATTTATTATTAATTATATATAAGAGAGAATACTCAGATTTATGTCACTTCAGTAATCAATCATAAACGAATTTTCTTTCAAAATGTATAAAACACTTCTGCATCTGTGTGAAAGCACAAGCCCGTATCGCTCATGCACATCCTTCATGTCTCCCACAGTGTTTGCATGCTGCTCTCTCGACTGCTCCATACATGCATAATGCGAGTGAAAATCAGCACGTTAGACCTCTGGGGTTTGTTGTAAAGAGCTCTCTATAATTCAGATGAAAAAAGCTCACAAAGAAAACTGCAGTGGCCTAATATTCTCAACAATGAATCTGATAGCTACAGAAAAAGTGTTACAGTAGAGTCTGAAGGGGGATAAAAAACTCATTTGAAAGTTAAAGCAAAACATCCAGTTCAGTACATCCGCTATGGGAGCTTTTAGGAGCGACATTCATGCTCTCAGGTTGAATGCATCAGGTGAGCTGTTATTATGCAACACAGGTGCAGCACAGTCTGAATGCAAGTGGTGTGACTTTAGGCTGTAAGGCATTTATATATATAAATGTCTACTTTTTTTTATTAAAAATGCTACAATACAACCTTGATAATTGATTAACTGCAAGTTACCTCAATAAACAGTTAAAGAAACTGATTTAAAATTGTATTATCTGTAATTTTGCTGCAAAATACTGCCAAATAATGGTTCTTGCACATAAAAAAAAACTATATTACCATATAATATATGGTGAAAACAGAAAAGGACATTTCTAAAAGTCCTTGAGTGACACATCACGAGATCATATTTAATATAAATAATTTTGTTTCTTCTAATTATTGTTTTCAGGAATGTACATTATGGTGATTTGTGTAACATTTTAGGACGTTTAGTTCAAAATTTGCAAAATTCATATAATGAGCAAGTACATCATGAATCCATTTTCCAAATCATGTTTATGTCTCATCCCGAATCACTATGGCACACCTATAAGTGTTTATATTCTGACTATTTTAGACTGGGTCGGGTCACCACCACTGCATAGTAGCACAGTACCTGTGTGACTCGTCACAGACACAGAGTAGCTCGGGCTACAATGTTCTTCCGCAAAATGCATGCAGTTTTGTTTATTAACCGCTAGAGCACCAAAAGTTAGTCAATAAATTATCAATCCTTTAAAAAAAGTGGTTTTGTCTTACCCTGATTCACTATGAAGACCTAATGGGGTGGTTTTCGCAGGAAATTGTGCGCATTCGTCGCTCACCTACGTAAATACAGGAAAGCTGCTACAGCTACTTTGATGCATGTATGGTGTGGGAATTGCAAATTTGTCACAATGAAAATAAGAGCATGACAGAAATCGTAAAATTCAAGAATCAGCATTGTCATGGCTTTTTGGAGATGGCGAGAACTGAGGGACTTGAAATGTTGTAAAAGCAATGCGGAGATGGCGTTTTTATTTCTCAATGGTGAGCAAAGTATTTTATTGAACAGATAAATTGCCAAATGTAGCTCATTAACAGAGTTCATTGTAAAGCATTATTTATAGTGAAGGGTCACATTTCAAGGAAGTACCATGTCTATTAATGAGTATAGCTACAGTAAAGTCTTCAGCTAGTCAGCTTGAGAAACTTTCCATCTAAACTGGTTATATCTCGTAAGCCTAGTAGAGACTGTTTTATGACCAGCAGAAAAACCACATTCATCCAAATAGACATGCAGAACCAAAGCACAAACAAAACAATGTTCTCCCACAAAATGCATGAAGTTTTGTTTGTTTTTTTAACCGCTGTGGCTTTTTTTGCAGGTTTTATCATCCACTGGTCAAAAATCATACATGTAATTGCTTAGAAAAGTAATGACAACATAATGACCCACACAATTAGATGTATTATACATTTTCATAATTAAATGCAGTGTGATTTGAGTTATGCATCAATGTTTTGTTAAAATCTCTGATAGTAGTAATGCATAATCTACAGAACTGAATTACAGAAAGCATGACAGTTTCAAACACACTGTGCTTTACTATTACTCAGAGGGCAATTGGCATTCATAAAGTCATAAAATCAAAGGAAATTCAAAGGAAAGGACATCTATCAGATGTCTGTAATTACAGATGACCCAAATGTTAAGTCATAAAAAGTACCTTCAACTAGCATTTGATGAAACGTTAGTAACCCTATGCTTATAACAACATGTTACAACAATTTTTTTGTTACATATACAATGCCTCTGTGTTGGGACACTTACACAATATATAAACACAAATTAAAGTAATTGCATTATATATATATATATATATATATATTTAATTTTAAGAAACACATGAAATTGTAGAATATGCCATTTTAGAACTAAAAGGTTTTTTTACTATTATTACTATTATTTCAGGTATGCAGCCTTACACACAAGAGCACTGCTCACCAGGATGCCACATGAGACGTTTTAACAAAGGTCTTGTGTTTTTCAGTTTTGCTGAATATATAACACCCACAGCCAACCCATTCAATGGTTTAATAACATCCTGCGACTGCTGACATGAACCCAAGGGGACCAAAACAATAAGGACTATTTACATTTCAGAAAAGGAGTTTTTGCATGTCTTTGGCATTTGCTTCAACTAATGCTCCAGTAGGAACTGAAAGGGACAAATTTGTAGCACATCGTTGTTGGGCAATAGGTTCATGAGGAAGAGAAAAGCTTTGCCTTCATTTGTCCCATCACCTCTGACCACTGTATACACTCCTCCTGTGTTTACACAATAAGAATCCAATTGAATCAAAGGTCAGACAGCTATTGAAAAGACTCACTGTCTAAGGAGAAAGGTGCGTGTGACTCAACAAGGAAGTTGCGTGCAAAAACATGCACACACAAAGCATATGAAGTGCCTAATCACTGCACATAGAGACCAGAGAATACCAACTGGGGAAGGCTAGTCAATTTTATTTTTAGACATTAATAATGTTCTCAGCTCACGCAACTAGACACCAGCTGATGTTTGATATTTACCAAGTCCTCGGTGTTCAGAAAAAAAGAAGAAAAAAAAGAAAGAAAGATGAACCAAAACATTTCATTTGTAAAAATCATCATCACGGAAATCAATCTTGATGTCAGCAATGAAGGAAAAAACTGGCACTCAAAGAACACTGTTATTAAAACAACAAGATACTGCATATATATATATATATATATATATATATATATATATATATATATATATATATATATATATATAAAACAATATATATGCGGTTGTTGAAATTCTGAGAACAATTTAAACATTTTGAAAGAATTTATCAGTTTAAAAAATCAAACAAATTTAAAAAACAAATGACTTATTTTTTTTAAAATATAGTGTGCTCATGAATTTAAATGTTGGTTTATGATTACCAACTTTATCAATTTTTTGCTGCAACTATGAATTTTTTAAAGAAAAATACACAAAATGTTGTAAAAGTGTTGTTAATTTATAAAATATCCTTCTTTTAATACTTTTGTATGAATATATAGCTAGTACTATTTAAAAATAACCAGTTACATTTTAAGAGGTAAAATTTCTAGCTAGTGTTCCAAATGAAAAAATAATAATTTCCAAAAATAAAAAAATAAAACATTTACCGTAGCTTGTTTTGAAACTGAGAAAAATATTTTTCTGAAACACACACATATATATATACATATACACACATACACACGTATGTACGTACGTACGTATGAAATATATATATATATATATATATATATATATATATATATATATATATATATATGTGTGTGTGTATTTGTTGGGCCAGTGAAAGTATTGGCTGGCCAAGTACAAACTACTTGTTTGACTGGACCTGGCAACAAAAATTATTGTTGAGCCCTTAAAGTATGAAACGCGTCAGTAGCCCTGCACCTGGAGTCTTGTTCTTGTGTGCTTGTGTCAGGTTTGATGAGTGATCTGAAGGGGGGGCACACATCTCTGGAAAGCCTCATGTGTGTACCATAGCAACCAGCTGCCTCGATTAATGGCCCTCTGGGTGGATTTCACATTGTACACCTGTATCAGGCAAAATCACTCAAAGACGCCACTCTAAACATAGTTCCTCCATTTCTTTTAATAGCCTGCACCATTCATCTCAAGGTACATTGATGTTCTGCTCCCTCCCTTTCCAATCCACAGCTTCAGCACTGCACAGCACAGAAAAAGAGACACAAGAGGAGAAGAGGAGGTGGTTAGAAGATACACCCCATTGCCGTCCCCTCGTTGTGGTGCCAGTGCAGCAGAAGTGACGGGACTCGAGTAAGCGTACAGGCAGCATATGTGCCTTGCTGGTGCTTTAATTAGTGATTGGGGATTAGTCACTTGGCAACTTTCTCTGATGAGCTCACCGCATCGCTTCTCTCCAGTAACCAGCTTCAGAGCGGTCCATATATGAGCAGCGTGGTGCTCCGACAGAAAGTACGCATCATTTCCTCTAACACATGCATAGAGTCCTCCAATACTGATGTAGGCCTACCTCACCACACAGAAAGAAGTGAAGGGCTAGTCAGGAGTCCTGGCGGCATCAGTATGTGTTAAAGGTTGGTTAAAGTAGGAATTTTCTTTCTTTCTTTTTTCTTTCTCTTTCTTCTATATACACTACTGTTCAAAAGTTTTGGGTCGGTAAGATTATTTAAATGTTTTTTGAAAGATGTTTCTTATGTACACCAAGACTCCATTTATTTGATCAAAAAATACAGTAAAAACTGTATTGTGAAATAATATTACAATTTTCCATTTCTAAATATTTTAAAATGTAATTTATTCCAGTGATGGCAAAGCTGAATTTTCTCCAACCATTACCCCAGTATCACATGACCCTTCAAAAATCATTTTAATATGCTGATTTGGTGTTCAAGAAACATTTCATTTTATCAATGCTGAAAATAGTTCTTGACAGACTTGCATTTTTTTCCAAAATTCTTTGATTAACAGAAAGTCCAAAAGAACAGCATTTATTTGAAATCTTATAAACATTATAAATAGCTTTAATGTCACTTTTGATAAATTTAAAAAGGTACATTATGTAACTTTTTTGTTTTAAAAACGAGTCAATACATCAATCTTTCTTCCAAAATGTGTTTTTTGCCCCAATTCACTTTGGTAAGCCTTGCTATAAACATTTATATTTTAGACCTAGCGGGATGGTTTTCGGTTTTTATAATGCATCAGGTGAGTAAGGTATTTTATTGAACAGATCAATAGCCATGCATTCATTGTAAAGCATTATATATTGTGATGGGTCATACTCATTCACGGAGCCCAAGCACATCCGAAAAACATTGGATCTCATTCACTGAGCATGTGCACACATGAATTTGTGAGTGAAATCTGTGTGCAAATATTTTCACGAAAAAAATCATGATTCATCAATAACTTCAATTAAACAATTTATTCTAAATTTATGAAACCAATGTAGGGACATCTGAAACTATTAGGCAAATCACATACTCTTGGTGGCCTTTAAACATAGACATAGATCTTAAATATGTTTCATCACGTATCAGTAAAAGAGTAAGGAAAGGTGCGTTACAGCTCGAGCATTAAGATGCACAGCTGGCAAATCAGAGGTCAAATGTCTATATAAGAGGTGTTTAAACTTGTATTGAGGATGGCACATTTGGCATAGCTTGAGGATCTTGCTGCACATGCTCTCAGGTGTGAGAGTATCACATTTGCTGAGTGAGACCAAAGAAAATGATGTGTGGAAAGCCCTTATATGGGCATGGTTTGCGTGCGTTTTATGCAAATCACTTGCCTCGGGCACACGGTTGCTCATTTGGAATTCTCTGAATTTATCAACATCAGAATGAGGTTAAGAGCAATTTCATGCGTGTACACACGTGCCGTGAATTTGTTTTTTAACTGCTAGAGGGCCAAAAGTTACGTAGTGTACCTTTAATGCATCCTTCCTGAATAAAAGTATTGATTTCTTTCAAAAAAAAATTTGAAAGAAACATTCAAATTGTATAAACATAAAACCACATGGGTTATAGCCGATGGTACTATGAGCTGTAACGTTTTCTGGCAAAATTGTGGAAAATCATTCATTTTCTGAAAAGTTTTGAGTGAATAGGCTGCCATCAACAGCCAAGGCCAAAGAAATTTACCCACTGTACTCACTATCCGCTCTTCACTTTTGGCAGTTTCATTCAAATGGTTAGAGATGTCTTGATACAGACTTTTCATTAGTTCATAATAGCAGTGAATGAATGTAATTCTAGATATCAATTTCAATAATACTCCAAAAATGAAAATACTACTAAACATTTAAATTTAGTTTAATATTACTATAAACAAGTCATTATTCGGCTCTGAAAAAAACGTCAGTAATGATGAAATAAAGTAAATGCAGCAAGTTTTTTTTTGCCATTATTGTTGCTTTATTAACATTAATGACATAATAAACAGTGGCAAGTCTATTAGCCTAATGCACTGCCAAGGCTTAATGCATTGATCCATTTTGACTGTATATATTAATATCTCACCAGGATGGGAATTTGCATTAGACGGTTCACACACACAGCCACATACTACAAGCCACGCACAGTCTCCATAGAGTATGTGCTGATTGTTCGAATGCAGTCACCTGTCTGTCAGACAGCAGTTTTTGAAATACTTCGAACTTCCTATACTGTGGAAAGACTGGCATTTCAAGTTTCTAGTATATCAAGTTTAGTTTGTACTGATACTTTTGCCCTACACAAGTAGAATTCAGATTTTATACATCTATACCAGGGATCATTAAATTTTTTTTTTCAGCCCAAGGACCTCTTGATAAAAAAAAAAAGACTGGAGGGACGCCCTGTTGTATACTGTAACAAATAATGTACTAACATACTTCGTCATGATATTGTGATGCCATTAAAAGCCATCCAAACTACTGGTCATATACATATACATTAAATTTACTGTATGTATTTTTATTTAAACTAGTTTTGTTAAATTACTTTAGCTTCATATCTGTATTTGGTTACATTTAACTAAATATTGTATTTTTTGTTAAACTAAAGCCTATAAACTGCAGGGCTCGACAATAAGGACTGCGGATGGTACGGGAATACTCAGCGCGAGTATTGAATTGACTCTTCTTGCACCTGAATGGACAAACACAAACGTAACCAAAACACGTTTGTCAGAATGTTGGAGTCTTAAAGTGACAGCAGCCTAATATACCTGCCGCTGTCTGTGTCCTTAATGTTAATCAATCACAAAAGACAGAGAAAATCGCTCACTTCTCTTGAATGTATAACTTTTGTAACCTTAATAAGGATGAATCAGGGCTGTGTCATGCCACACTTGTTTTTCTTAATCCAAAGAGCCATGACTATGGCCAAAGAAAGTATGTGGCAGGACGATGACAGCGAAGAGACATGAATTGTGTCTTATTCTATTATAAACATTTTCAACTAGATAAGTGAATCTAAGTGTTGAGAGTACAGATCAAGTCAAGTCAAATCACCTTTATTTATATAGCGTTTGCAGATTGTGTCAAAGCAGCTTTACAGTGATAACAGGAAAATAATTTCAGCTCTCAAAGAAAATAGTTTCACTATCCAACTTAAGTACATTCAGTATCGATTCATTCTGTTGTATAAATTATTAGATATTAATTTACTTCATTTATCTATACAGCAGCTCTGGAGTAAACAGTGGCATCATCGGCCAGCTCAGTTCTATTTGCATACAAATGGTATCAATGCAGGCGGATCAAAAACAAAAACAGTGTCCCTAACTAAGCAAGTCTGAGGCAGTTATTTTTTTTTTTTTACAGTTGAAGACCTAATAAAACCCGAATATCCTCGGATGAGGATATTGCTATGACAAGTATCAGAATGGGAGAAATCTGTAGGTATGCAACCCCTAGGATGAATGTATATATGCAGTGTGGTTTAACATTTTTTATTCAATTTCTGTATCTGAATATCTTTTGTATTAAATTATATATTTAATTTGTACCTGTTCTTTTATATTTTGTGCTATTGCTTGTGGTTTGTTTATGTGATCGAATTTCATTACCATTTACTTCTCTTTGATATCATCTTTGAGATTTAGTAAGAATTGAAATAAATACAATTTAAACCATAGAAGAAATCCTTAGCATTAAGCCCAGAAAGCATTAACAAATACTGCAATAATTACAGTGTAAGTGGCATTTCATGCTCTGATGAAAGTTAACTTTAGATAAAGTCATTTATAGCAGGCGTTAGACGCTCTAGGAGGTGAACCTGAGCTGTCGACTTGAGCTGAGGGACTCTGCTGGAAGTGTGGAAGAAAGCTGAGAACATTCACACACATGCTGCACTTCAGCCATCAGTCTTTATGTGTGTGTGTGTGTGTGTATGTGTGTGTGTGTGTGTGTGTGTGTGTGTACCGCAGTGTGTACACGTTTGCCTTTGGTGATGGTTTCGGTTGACTGAATGGACAAGGTTCTAGACGGATGTGGCTATACACACACTGCAAGGTGTTCAGATGTGACTTTCTAAAAGTGCAAAAAGGAGACATTTTTCTTATCTGGCTGAACGAGGAGAACAAATGCTGATGCACCATTTTTTAAATGCTTTGCAGGAATTTGCAGTTCGCATGAATATTTAGTCAGTCCGTTTAGTCCGGTTGATAAATATTGATATTGAAGGCACAATAATGCAGGAATGTTATGTTCAAAACAAACCAAAAGCCTCGAGAACTCTACTGTTATGGTGCCAATAAATCAACCAACAGCAGTAAAGACAGTGTTCGTGGTCTTGGAATTTAGCTTGTGCTTCCAGTGTTTAGATTGTCATACAACAAATCGAACAAACGTCAACACTCCGGAGCCTAAGAAAAACATGGAAAATTTGAGCTTTGCTATAAATAATAAATATTTGAGATTACAAGGACAAAATGTTGATGCAAAGAAGCTTCTAGTTTGCCATCACATAATGACGACATTTATTTAATTAACAACATCTAAAGGACACAAGTTTCCATGTGCTGCTTTTTACAAATACTTTTGCGATCTCAAAAAGGGCCCGTATTTAACACAGAACCATTTGTTAGAGGAATGTATATCCTAATTTGTACCCTGAGTCCGGTACAAAATCCCTGTAATTTTTACATGAAATAATATAAATATAAATGCATGCTATTCTGAGTCAACCAAATTAAGACTTAAAAGAAAGTCAGATCATTGCAGATCATGCAACAAGATCACGTCAAGAACTTGAAAACATTTCCATGACTGAAAACCACAATTTTATTTATTTATTTATTTTTACAGGTTTTCCATGACCGTGGGAAACCTGGAAATGATTTGTTTTCAAATCCTGTTATTCATGGTTTCCCTGAGTTAATTTGGGCTTCACTATGAGAAAAGAATTGAGAAGTGAAGGAAACCAACAACAACAAACATCATGGTACGATTCAACATTCTCATCAGATACGCAACATGCTCAATCAATTATCTGAGGCGAAAAGTCCATTTTTTTTAGAGCTGCAATTGTTTTAAATGATGGAAGCGTCCTTTCACAAGCCAGTTCTTCTCTTTAGTTTCATAGTTTTTGCTAAGAGTCAATTTTATTTCAGCAGGTGGAATGAAAGTGTCAATGGTAAAGGTAAAAATGTAATAAATTAGGGATGCGTCAGGATCAAGCTCAGTTGATTATGGTCAAACTAACTAGTTGCATTCTACTTCAAGGACAAATGTCTCCAAAATAAAGTCTCCAAATAAACACTGGTTATATATACACACACATATATATATATATATATATATATATATATATATATATATATATATATATATATATATATATATATATATATATATATATATATATATATGAGCAATGAGTAAGCGTTGGCCTCTCCATCTTCAAAAAAGTGATGAGTAGTAGGATTTCTATATAATGATATGTATATCATGCTTGAGTTACAACAACTTCCTGTTTCATGACGATAACAGCAAGCTTTAGAACTCCGCTAACTGTTGCTAGCATGATTTAGAATGTTTGGCACTAAATTGCATATTTTAGTATGTTACTAGTAGTGTGTCAATGTTAAATATCACTTCCTGTTGCCAGTGGGTGGCAATACTACTATAAATTGATTATTTTTCATGTAGATGTGTTCAGGGCAGGACTCTTCTCAAACGTGTATTTGGGGCAGATTGGTCATTTTATGCCCGAGTTACAACAACTTCCCGTTTCGTGGTATTACTCGAATACATTAGCACTTAGCCAAGTGTTGAATGATTTAACGTGTTTCTAGAATGTTTGGTACTTCATGGCATATTTAAATGTATTTCTAGAAGTGAATCACAGTGTAAAGCATGCCATTTCCTGTTGCCAACAGGTGGCATTATGGCTGTTACTGAATATTGGCATGTAGAAGTCTTCAGGCCAGGACAATAAATCATGTGAAGTTTGGGGCAGGTCGGACATTGTATGCCCGAGTTACAACAGCTTCCTGTTTCATGGCGAAACAATGAATTTTGTCAGACCTCCACAGACAATTCAAGCTCTTCGCAGTCTTAACGTCGCAAGGGCCTTTAGATTAGACTGACCAAATATGATGTTGATCTGATTAAAGATCTAGGAGGAGTTCGTTAAAGTACAATGTCTGGAAATGGCAAAAACTGCAAAAATTTTGCAGAGAAAATTAAATATATCTGATTTCCAGTTGGGTTTTCAGATTTTGCTCCTGGGACTTTTTTGTGGGTATTGGGCTGTTACAAGCATCTACCAAATTTCATAAGCACGAAGGGTGCTTAATTAAAATTTTGTAGGTGATGCTATAGATCCATTTTGCCACATCTAATTCTGATTCACTCATTTCAGACATAAATTTTCACCACTTCTGACGCGTGTGCAACGTTTCATGAGTTTAAGCATGTTTAGGCCCTCAAAAATGCAATTCATTTTAGAAAAGAAGAACAATTGACCAAGCAATTACAATAGGGTCCTCACACGGTCAGTGCTCGGGCCCTAAATATTAGCTTAGGATAGGGATAAACCCATCAGATATTAAACTACCCCTCTCCTGATTAATTTAGTACTATCATAGGCTGCTCATTGGCTGTTCACTTCTCTCATTGGCTGTTGTTAAAGAACCCAATTTAAAATCCTAAATATCAAACATGTTTGATATGATCAGGGTGGTTTGTGTGAAAGCAGATTGGGAGGTGCAAGATTCAATCTGTGAACGCCTCATAACCCACCAGATAATCTGCGCTGAACATCGGAACCGATCAAGGTCCTTGACAAGATTTTTTCTCCGATTCTTGGGAGAGGAAAATCGGGGATAAATTGCCCTAAAACTCCTGTAGTCTAAGCCTGGCTTAAATCACACGTGGAACACAAAACTGATGGGAACAGCTCTTTTGGAAAACAGTGACTGGATCTAAAACAGGGGTGTCCAATCCTGCTCCTGATGGGCCACTGTCCTACAGAGCTCAATTCCAATGCCAATTATTTCATTTTTTTTCATTTTCATTTTTCATCATTTAGCAGACGCTTTTATCCAAAGCGACTTACAAGGGGAGCAATTAGGGGTTAGGTGCCTTGCTCAAGAGCACCTTAGTCATGGTATCGAAGGTGGAGAGAGTGCAGTTTATTCACAATCCCCACTTTCAATTGCAGGACAGTGGCCCTTCAGGAGCAAGTTTGGACATCTCTGTTCAAAAACCTTCAGATGACATACAGCGCATATATCTCCATCACCGTAAGCTACGTGAAACCACACACTGTTTAACTAGTTGTCCACCAGATCTGTTCACACAGCACAGACTTTCAGAAAATGAGCCTTAAAATTTATGGGTGTGAGTTTGATTATAAAACTGCCACAAATAACTGCACAATGAACTGAATAAGAAATTAACACAAATATTTAGAGCTGACAGGGCCTGTCAATTAGGATCCAAAATATACCCTCCTCCAGAGTCTCTGTTTCACAGAGGTGCATCTTTCCAGGAGCACAATGAGGTATTAAACAGGTTTCCCAGCCAAACATTGGACAAATTATTATCGATTAGGAAGCGAAACCAGAAATCACCTCAGCAGGGAAGCCACCAGCATCAGAGCACAATGTCTATTTGATCACACTGACAGTGTCAATAAAGAGTGTTTAATCAGGGCTCCGGCAGGGAAGCTCAGCTCAAACAAAAAGCGGATTAACCGTCTCACCACCTGCCTGTATAAGGGCTGGAAATACAATTAACCAAAGACGATGTCTCTATGATTGCAGTGTTGTGTCAGTATGGATATTAGGTGTATTATTAGAGGTACACTAATATTACAATTTTCCTCTTTACAGACACGTCAATACTTATTGTTTTATGTTATGGCAGATAACCAGTAAATGTCTTTAAATTGCCTACAATTTGACATTTTGTCCACAAAAACTAAAAATAAAACATTAAAAACTAGAAAGACATTAGAATTAATAGAAATTAGAATAATTAATTAGAATAATAATTAGAAATTAGGCACGCCAACAATTAGGGGTGTAACGATACCCTCGTGTCACGATTTGATACATATCACGATACTGAACTCAATACGATATTATAGCGATACTCCAAGACATATGGTAAAAGGATAACAAAAAATGTACTGTTGATTAAAATGCTAAATTTGGTATTACATCCGGGGGTGGAAATGAATATTCCTGATTCTAACAGTCTCTACACCGGACGCAAGCGGCACGACGCGAAGCATCAAAAGACAATAAAACCTATTATGATCAGTGATATTGTCTGCACAGGATGCGGCACGGCGCAACAACAAATTCCTGAGAATAAACATTCTTTTTTCTGACGTAGTCCAAGTGCTTTCCTGCGGTCAGTTTGTCGCGTTCAGTGTAGACAGCTTTTAGCTGTTGTGGCGCAATGCGACGCGTCAAAAGTCGTGTCTGGTGTAGACACGGTGTAACACTGATTTATTTTAGATGAATATGTTTGAACTCTGTTACTGACTAGACATATATTTAAAATAATGCAGGTCACTTTTTACTGATAACATAAGACATTTGCCATTATCAGTACCCACAAATATTCCCCCATTGCATTATTATACATTAAATTCAACATTATATATAGTAGTTTAATGTAGTACTGACACTAAATTCTAAAATTTTTAAAAATTAAATTAAAAAATAAATTCTACATTTTTTTCCTCACACAGTAATTTTCACATATTGTCACCGTCCACAATACGAAAATGTTGCATTTTTGTTTTGCGATATATTGTGACAAATGTTGTTACACCCCTACCAACAATACAAAATACGTTACATTTATTTTAGGGTCCATGTTAGACGTTGCATATAGTTACAACAGTAATAACTATAAATTATGCATAATTACATGCAAGTAACCCTAATCCAAACTCTAATCCTAACCATAAATACTTGTAGTTAATAAATATTACAGAATGTATAATTACATTGTAACAGGAACACCTTAAAATAGTGTAAATCAAAGCACTAAAATGGATATCCTTTTCAAAATTTGTTATTAAATTATGTGATTTGAATATTTCATATCAAGTGCAAAAAAAAGGTAGGAGATGTTTTTGCATACTTAGAAAGGACTCTCTCCTTTGCCTCGCTGTATTGGCCAGTGTATGCATTATTGTTTTGCATGCCCTGGCGTGCCTAACACCTCTATCACCTCTTACCCTTGGAAAGGTTAGGTCTAAACCTGCATCAACTTGCCCGCTCGTGTTCATTATCTCAAGGAGTAAACATGACATTGATGAAAGCATTCCGCCTACACACTTCAGGAATCCATGGCCTAATAATCGAGAACTTGAAGCTCAAATGACAGTTTCTCAGAACCGCATGAATCGAGGGTTAAGGGGGGGTTGTTCTGACATGTTTTCTGATAAAGAGGTTAAGCCGTGTCTTTGACAGCAGTATGGAGATGCCTTACAGAGACAGATAATAAAATCAATATATGATTCTGATCAGTCCTGCCACATTGGGACAATTTATCATATGGCAAATGTTAAAAACACTAACACAATTTACATGCCATTTGTCTACATAGAGGTCAGGAGCCAATGCTGGAAAATCAGCTAATAAAGGTTAATAAAGGCCTTTTGAAGTGAAAGGATACTTTTTTGTAAGAAAAATATATTTATATTGAAATAAAAAAGTACTTTATAAATTCAAATAACTAGCTTCCGGCGGACAACCATACGCATATTGTGCAAATCGACCGGTGAGGTGATGTATGACGCAGGATGTAGGAATATCGTAAGCTTAGAGGCCTCTTGCGGTTCAAACAAATGTCGTTGTACAGCAAACTCAAGCTCCTATTCTCTTATATCTAAATCCCCCCCATTTCTCTTAAAAAAAAAATTCTCGTGTTAAGACTTCTAATTCATGTTTTATTTTGCTCTTTCCTCTACGCCTCCGCGTTCATCATTGCGTTTGGTCTATGGTTGCTATGGTCCGCCCAAATCGACTTGCACAGTATGGGTAAGGTCATCTGCCAGAAGCTACTTATTCGAATTTATAAAGTTTTAAATATGGATATTCTTCTTAAAAACATTCCTTCACTTCAGGCCTTTTTTTAAGCACCTGGAGCCGTATGGATTACTTTGATGCATTTTTTTATTTTTTAATTTTAAAATATGTCCCCCATTCACAACCATAATAAACCTTGGAGAACTAAGAACATTTTTAAATATATCTCCGATTGTGTTTGTCTGAAAGAAGATAGTCAAATACAGCTAGGATGGCTTGAGGGTGAATAAATGGGATAATTTTCAATTTTGTGTGAACTATCCCTTTAACCAATTTCATCAAAAGGTAAATTAATATGCATGGTTTTGGTAAGTACTTAGTAATTTATCTTCACATTAGATTTTCTAAGCGACACACTTTGGTTGCATATGGTGGAGATCCATGTTTGGATTTATTACAGTTCATCACTGAAGATTATGATGGCAAATTTAGTCGCACAAGCAGCTCATGACACAGCTCAGACTGAATGTTTGACACTTTCATTTGAGCAGAATATCGCAATGGAGATAGCTAAACTATCTTTCAGTTCTGGTTAAACGATTGTAACCAATTGCCTCAATTATTTTGAATTTTGCAACTTATTCGGGTTTACAGCATACATGAACTTAAATGAAAATGAAAAATGTTGCTTTGGCAACTAGCTGAAATAAAATAAGTTTATTTTTAAATTTTATTTTAGCTTATGTTTATTTTTTAATGCTTTTGGTTTTAGTTAATAAAAAGCCTGATTACAATTAATTTTATTATGGAGGTAAAGAAAGTTCTCTCAACCATTCAAAAACATTCTGCCAAACAACATCTTTACACATGATAAAAATCGGTTTAACAGACACTATAATAATAATAATGAGGAAATAAACAGTGCATGAATAAATGCCCAAGGCAAACTGAATCTTTGTTTTGTACTTTGGAAAGTAACTCAGCTCAGAAATTTACACTCAAGAGTTACACAGGCACTTACCCACAGCAGGTGCATCATACTCATCTCCCAGCAGGATCTCAGGGGCAGAATAAGCCAGCGAGCCACAGCTGGTAGTCAGCTTCTTTCCCGGCTGAAACTTATTACTGAAGCCAAAGTCAGTGAGCTTGACCAGGCCCTGTTTCTCAAAGAACACCACATTCTCCGGCTTCAGGTCGCGGTGAACCACATGCAACCGATGACAGTATGAGATGGCGTGCACGATCTGGGCGAAATATTTCTTTGCCAGCTCCTCGTTCAATCCCTCCTCGTGCTTCATGATGTAATCGAACATGTCACCACCATCACCGAGCTCCAAGATTAGGTAGAGCTTGGTCTGTGTGTCAATGACCTCATAGAGCCGGACGATGTTGGGGTGCTGGACCAGTTTCATACAGCGAACCTCCTGGAAGAGGTGACCGGTCGCGACTGTGTCAAGCTTGGTCTTGTCGATTACCTTGACTGCCACTTTTTCACCGGTGAAGACGTGCCGCGCTAGTTTGACCACGGCGAAATGGCCGCGGCCGAGGGTCTTGTCCAGGTCGTACAGTCCAGCGATCTTTCCATCGTACCCACGCTTGATTCCTGCCATGTTTGCTGGTCCTCCGGTGGGATGGAGGGGGGTGTGGCCCCTGGGGGAGGGGTGGGGCTTAAACCGGAGGGAAAATCCAGCTCACTTTAGCACATTGGCAGGTAATGGCAATACCATGATGGCAGGTTCCTGTTAATCAGAGATAAACCAGTGCAAAAATTAGTTATAAGAACACAAACAGTCAACAATTATCATTTTATATTCTTGCATGTTGATGTCACATTGAAGACCTCAAAGCTCTATGTGGCCCAATGTGGCATTATATAAACCAATTTTAGCCCATGGGCAACCAATTTTGCTGAGGGTTTTAACCACTGTTTTTCCATCTGTAAATATTGTGATGAATATAGATTTAAAAAAAAAAAAAAAAGGGATATAAATAGACAACTTTAAAATTATCTTTTATATAGACCTTTTTAACATGTAGACAATTAAAGGTAGCTGCTTAAGACTCTTTACAAGAGACAAAAACAGAAAAAGAAATCTACAGAAACATTAATACATATCAAAAAGAGAAATTAATAATAATGAAATAGAATAAAACATTAAAAGTCAAGAAAAGGCTTTTCTAAAATTATTTGTTATATAAGGAAATGTACAGTCTATTAGTCATGCTTGTTAAACTGTATAAAGGTCAAATCTACAATTTGTCCAATCAAAACCAAACATTGCAAAGATCCACATAATAAACGATCTAAACTCTTGAGTTTAAAAATCAATTTTAACGCTTTAAATCTAGCTTCAAATAATAAAGGATTCACGCATTTCTACAGTCCAACAGGAGATTTTACTGAAAATCAGAGTAACCCCATCATGCCAAGCTACAGAGTGGTTCCACCGCCACAGGCCTTCAACATGGACCATCATAGATTTGTATTGATTTCCTCTCGTTAGTTAAAAAATAAAAGCCACAAGTCTGGCAAGTAAGCTGGTGCTCCAGAAGAGAGAATGCCTCCTAAAAGGGCTGATTCAATTTTAGTGGCATTAATCTCGGGCCAGTGCTGGAAATGACTGCCGTGAGAGCTGCCACAACTTTCACATGTTCACAGCATCCTATATATTCTCCCAAATCTCCCAAAATCATGTCACTCATCATTAAGAGATGAAGTATAAAATAAATGAGGGTACTAAAACACATTCATGAAAGGAGATTATTATTTATTAAAGAGATTATTATTTAGCACTATATTTTATATTTTCTGAAATCGACAATCAATTAATTGTTGATAATTTAAACGATAAAACTTATTGAAGGTCGATGAACCAAGGTCATCATTAGAGTGCGTGCAGCTCATGGACAAAACGTACAGACACAAGAGGAAAAATGAAGCGAGCCGGCTGTAGTTATGTATTCTAAAATGTATTAATGTCTCTAAGCCTTTTAATGGATTAAACAGGAGAGTCTTTTACTTGGAAACAGCTTCACAAATTCTTTTCAACCACACGGTTTCATTATGTATGTGTTACAATAACTCAAATGATCTCAGAAGTGCTGTTATAGTTTATATATATAGTTATATAGTTTATGACATCAGACATAAAACACTGATGTCTACAGTAGCGATCAAAATAGAGTAAATCACCCTTTGCATGTAACTTGAAGATTTAAATAAAAGTTTTGTGAGAACCTTTAGTAAATTACAATGTTATTTTGTTTAGTTGTCTATTTGTTTATATAAAAAAAAAATTAAAAAAAAAAAATGTGATTCTCAATTCATCCAGAATCATGCAGCTCTACACTGGATGGAACAAAAAAAATGTGATAGTGCCCAGATCATCTTGATCATCATGACAGATAAGTTAGAGCTGCACGATTCTGGATAAAATGGGAATCACGATTTTTTTGGTTTCAAATAGAGTTCGCAATTCTCCCATGATTCTGAAGAGATAACTAAATAAAATAGCATGTAATTTACTACAGGTTCTGACAAAATATTAATTGCTGGAAAAAATATTTGAATGAATTATTTAAAAAATGGGTTTGAATGAATTCAATGACGAATTAATAAATGCTTGTTTCATAAGGCAACTGGATGAATCCGTGTTTTTGAACAAACCTTTTGAACAAATGATTCAATGACATCATTGAATTAACAGTCACTTATCGCCACCCGGTGGCGTAATGATGTAATTGATACAACAGTTATTTGAAACGCCATTTTAGCTTCAATTCGTGGTTTGCGCCATTGTGATCACTATCGAACACAATTGTGTTTATATCTTAACTGTAAACATTTATCTCAGTACTGATCATTTTTATATTTGTAACAGAAATAACTACTGCATAGTTCAAAACTGCTCTCTCTGGCTCAGCACGGCAGTACAAACACAGATTTGAATATTCCGATATGATTTTGTCAAGACACAGAGGCGGACCGTTGTCATTATTACTTGGAGTGTAAATGCAAATAATAGACTGACACTTTTTCTATGTAAATTGTTAAGGCGATCGCACACTGGATGAGAAGTGCAGGACCGCGTCACATCACGTCTAGTACAACTCACAGGTATTGCGACTTCGGTGTGGACGCACACTTTCTATTGTCAGTTTGTGGTCAACAATATTGTTATGTTTAAGGACATTAGGAAATTAAGTTAATGTCTGTACTGTACTTTGTTAAAACAATTTAATACAATTGTTGCGTCATTGAACCTTTTACCTCAGGGCGTACGTTAACTGAATTGAGAATCTCAACTAAAAAAAATCTGATAAGCTCAGCAATATTCCTCCACACTTTCCATATTTTGTCTTTAAATATGAGAGTATGTGGCATATAATTCAAGGCATTTCACAATAATGAATAATAATTTAGAAAATGTCATTATCGCTAAGGTACTCCACGCAATTGAAGTATAAGTGTGTTGTTACCTCCAATAGGTGGCAGCACACAACAGTGAAAGTAATCATGACATGCAAATGGGTTGGTGTATGGGGAAAATGGCAACAGAAGTAAAATAAAATTGTAGGCCTATATTATTTTGGTAACACTTTACAATAATGTCCATTAGTTAGCATGAACTAATAATGAACTGCACTTATACAGCATTTATTAATATTTATTAATGCTAATTTCAACATTTATTAATACATTATAAAAATCGTGTTAACATGAACTAACATGAACAAACAATGAACAACTGTATTTTCATTAACTAACGTTAAAGAGGATTAGTAAATACAGTAACAAATGTACTGCTCAAGGTTAGTTCATGTTAGTTAATACATTAACTAATGTTTAACTAATGAACCTTGTTGTAAAGTGTGACCAGTATTTTTCCTATATACTATGTTTAGAATTTATGAATGTAAAAATAAAATGCAGCACGGGTGAATTCAGTATACATTTACCACGATTTGAGAAAAATATAATGTAATTTTATAAAAAATTGTGTTAGGGGCACTCTGTGGCGAGGCAGGACTTTGAACAGTATCCAGAGTCGTATCTGGACATATGTCGAGTGGATACTCCACTTTTTTCATTTTTTTTATTTAGCATCGTCCATTTGCAATCCGATTAACCAAAATGCAATCCCAGGTGTAAACAGGGCCTGAGACGTTTCTTAAAATATCTTCTATGATGTTCCACAGAAGAATGAAAGGTATACAGTTTTGCAACAACATCAGGGTGAGAAAATGACACGAATTTCATTTTTGGGTGAACGATACCTTTAATCCCCCTTAAGTTATAGATTCATTCAGATCCCTGACCCCCAAGTATGAGAAGCAGCAGCATGCTTACCTTAGCAAACACCATTAATTAGCCAGCAATTTTATTAATTTTCCATAGTGCTTTTATAGTACACAAATAATAGCTTGGTTCATTAACAATGAACACTACAGGCCACTAAACCATCTTTTGTTGAATCGAAAGAAATGTCCTTCTCTTTTTCATAAAACTGAGCTTGTTGTGGTTTAAGAGGAGCAATTGTTCAAGGATTTGGATCATTGTTCAGGCCCCTGCACTAGTGATTATAATGTTGTCATCGTAAACGGCTGATTATCGCTGATATTGACACCAAAGCCCACAATGAAGTGGTGAGAATTTCTAAAGGATAATATTAGTATGCATTTAAAAAATCTGGACTTCTTCCAAACAAGGCATCCCAGATGCTCCAAATCCTTTTGTACACAACCAAAGTGGGAGATCAGCACAAATAGCTTTTCAGACTCCAGCTTGCCTATTGAGGAGCCTACAGCAAAGCTTAAATAAATCATATCCCGTTGTAATGCCTAATACTGGATGACTACCACTTACCACACAGTCATAATGGATTCAAATGACCCCAGCAGAACAGTCCACCTCTACCTTGAAAGCTTCAATGCGAAACACTAAAATCAGAATACATTTACTGTCCTTTCACAATTAAACAGCTCCACCTTTTTTGGAGAATTCCTGATACACAAGCATATCAGCCAACAATCTCTCAGTGAATGACTGTTCATTGCCTGGAATGTACTGTAACTGTTGTGTAATATTGCCTCTCTCATTACTCAGGTGAGATCAGAGTTAACCCTGTTAAGTTTTAAATGGAAGTTTATTAAATATTTAAACAAAATCACTGTTTTATGGTTTGTATCATATGATACATGAGGCTTTTATTTTTATGGCCCATATAGTATGACATATTGACAATATGGAGATCATACTTAAGGGGAAAAACAGCTCAATTTTATTCAGAGGCAAAGATATGCAATTTGTATAGCACACTATGATACAAATATCAGTTGTCACTCACTGTATATATAATATATATGTTTTAGGTAATAATTAAAAGATCAAATCTCTGTAGTTATCATTGTGGGGGAATATATATATATATATATATATATATATATATATATATATATATATATATATATATATATATATAAATATATATAAATAATCAAGTAAGTCTAGGTTAAAAAGAACTACTACCAATATATAAATTATTTTGATGTTTACTTTTAAAAATTAGACACCACAACCTGAATAATTTTTGGAATTGACCCTTCACAAAGACCCGCCCCCTTTAGTTACTGTTGCTATGCCCGACAAGCCATGAGCTCTCACACCACACATAATGTTCTCACGCAGTGAAATATGTTCTCACGCAGTGAAAAATGTTCTCACGCAGTGAAAAATGTTCTCACACAGCTCCTTCAAGCGGCTCGTGAACCAACATTTCTTCATACTAGTTCATTTATAGCATCAAATAATCATGAATGAACATCAGAAGGAATGTTGTTTCAACCGCTGAAAGACGTGAGTACACACAATTTTTCAAGTTCAAGTCCACCAACGTTAATCTACTAACTCCCTTGACTGCTTTGTCAGACAAAATGGCGGATTCAGGGTTATGATTGGTTAGATCGCCTGTCAATCAAACTGTTTGCGAAGGGTCAATTATAATAAAAGGCCTTTTACTTACTAAAAAAGTATGAACTATCAATCAGACGATAGAAGGCATGTAGTAGATTCTGAGGCACAGCAGGTTCTGATCATGTTGATAGTTTAGAGGCCTTGCTTGTATCAAATCTGATACAGTAGGCTTTCTAGGGTTATGGTCCAAGTCACTGAGCTGTTCTTCGGCTCAGTTTTGCTCCAAGATGTGGTTATTTCTTACATATTAACAGAACATTCTAACCACAAATTACAAGACAGCCCTGTCAAATCAACACAATCATATGGTCAGAAGTTACAGGCCCAGTTTTATTTGTCAGGTTGCATAACATGATTACAGTACACTAGGCTGAAGGAACGTGTTCCACACCTTACACATTCCAGTGTGACACCTGATCTTCTGAACTCTTACATGCCTCTGCAATTGAGTATGAAAAGACTGATGAAGAATTAAAACACTGAGTGAAGACTGTTGCCCAAAGCATAGTGAAACCAAGCAAAATAAAGCGTTTTGTGTTCACAAAGCTAATAGACAAAAAGAAACCTGCATTAAAACAAAAAAGCAGCAATAGATCAGCAATGTGACCACAATAGTCGGATATACCACCTTTAATAGTCAGATCATCAAACCACAAGATGCACACTCACATCTGAAGCATGCAAAACCGCATCCATCTTCCTCATACGATGCAATTAGACAAGCTTATCGTTAAAAAACAGACTTGTTAAAGTCCATCAGCCTTAAATATTCTCCTAGCATAAATGCTAACAAAACCACATGTGCAAAGAGAGAAAAGCATCCATGTCTGGTGATGATCATGGACACATCATGTGAATGCAGACCTGATATGCCCATGCATGTCAGGCCTGATTTGGCCCATAAGCTCCTTATGAGCTCCATACATCCATAGAGTGGAAGAGGATATAAATAATAGCTAACTGGCTACACGCTTCTAACACAGCCCGTGATGACCAGATAAACTGGAACAAGGCCGATCCAGCATCGTGTGCCCCCGTGGAGCATGCATGCAACTGTCAAATCACATCCAGATAAGTGGATGTTCTTTAACGCACGTTTATTGTGTCTTAAACAGATGCTAACCGGCTAACCGTGTTAGCATTCTAATGCTCTATCACACAAAGCTTTGACTTACCGCTCGCTCCGGCGAACATTAAAACCACTTAAAACTCCTAAACGTCCCGACGGCTGTAGATCCGAAGACGGGTGAAGCCCGGCTGAGTGTGAGTCCAGCCCGTGTGTGTGTGTGTATATGTGTGTGTGTGTGTATGGGGTTAGTACTGATCAGTGTGTGTATAGGCTGCTGGTGGAAGTGCGACTCTCAGCGCTTCTCGCTCTCCGCCCTGAAACCATGGAACTGCACGGAAACATCGGATGAGTCACATTGTGGCGGACTGCACTGTAAAATACCATCAACAGAGGTCGCTATGCGGCCGTAACTTTAGCGCTTGTGTAAATACGGTTTTCAAATTCTTTCATCATATTTGGAGCCTTCAGTCTTCTTAATAAACATGTTTAATTTAAGGAAAGTTAAAATAACAAGTTAAACAACTCTTCTGTAAAAGAAAAAATATTTCTGCGAACAGAAATTGCGACTATTTCAAGGACGTAAACAATAACAAACGCGTTGGAATGCTACTGCGCATGTCTGGCACTGAAGCATTTCCGGTGGCGCTATCTTTAAATCACAGATCTGTCAAAACGGTCAAAACCAGCGCAAACGGAACAGTTAAGGCATTTACAAAGACTGAAAATAAATGTGGATTAACTGGGCCCTTTAAATACGACTTTGAGCCGCGAACCTTTCACGCAGAAAATTAAACGTTTACATGAAGTATCTTATCCAGACAACTGTAATTATTTGGTTGGTACTGCGTGCGTCTACACTAGACATGCGGTAAAAATAAATCGCAGTCTGGATGTTTGCAATTACTTTCTTATCGGAAATGTTGGGAACATTTGTTCGTACAATGTGGACGACATTTGTGTTGTGTTTGGTGAAGCTGAAGGAAGTCAACTGGTGTCAAAAACGTACTCATGGTTCTTAGTTTACATCGCACTTGCATGGCTGGGTCAGTCTGCATCTATGCAAATAGTAAATTACATGTACATGTTAGCTAGCCGTATGCTAGTAAGCTAATTGCTATGTGCCATTGTTACTTATTTCATTTCATTTTCAAGCCAGTCGAGACAACGAGCAGTTCAGAACAGAACATACCAAATATACTTTTTAGGTTTTTGAAGGTCAGGGGAGCATTTGCAGAAACCTGATGACAAAATAAATGACAACATATGCAAAGTATATGGTTTTCAAGTATACAGTCACGGATATGCAAGACACACATGTGACATTAATTAGAATTCCGGTCACAATTCATGTGTGTACTTAACCATTTTATACAATATACAGGTAACACTTTATTTTACAGTGCCCTTGTTACATGTGTTACATGTAGTTACGATAAATTATGCATAATTACAAGCAACTAAACTTAACCCTATAGTAAGTACATGTAGTTAATTATTATTACTAAGTACTTACATGTGTAATTACACTGTAACAAGGACACCTTAAAATAAAGTGTAACCCAATATACCAGATGTATATACACATGTAATTACATTTAAAGTACTTGCATTTAATTAACATTTGTTGCAACACTGTTAACTTTATCCCTAACTGTAACCCAAACCCTTACCCCAAAACCTAACCCTTTACTCATATACTCAAGCATACCTCAAACTCATTAGCAATGAATGTGATAACTTTCAGAATAGCATGTACTGTAGTAACGCAGTAAGTGCATAAATGCACGGTCTTGTGGGTAATATTAGTGCATAGTTAATGGCACCTAATATAAAGTGTGACCAGAATTTCTGATGAAAATCCTGTCATCATTTACTCACCGTCATGTTGCTCCAGTTCCTAATGACTTTCTTCTCCAGTATCACTCTTTCGCTTTCATCAAATGCCTGCATCAGTACGTATTCGACGGAAGAATATTGAGTAAACACATTGTTCGTCGTAAAATATATTCAATTCAGCTACATATTTCGAACAAGATTAGGCATGTATATGAGCATTTAGGGTCGTTTTCTAATCACGTGATATATTTGACCAATCAGTAAATCAGTAAATTTAACGGTGCGGAAATAGTAATCGTTTGAAACGTGTTGTCTTTTCTAGGTTTTAAATGTATTTCTAATATTAAAACAACCGCGTGTATATTATATATATATATAATTCTCAAAGCGAAACTATTTTGTGTGGGCCATTTGAAAGTTATTTAGCATAATTTCCATGCTATCTAAACAGAGGATTATGAAACCATGCCTTAAATGTATCCGGGGATAAATGGATTTTTCAGTTTTTTATATTTTTTCTAGGCCTATATAGTGCACCTTCCTCATACTGCTTTCAAAAAATGAAATTGTGTTATAGCCTAGGCCTATTTGAGGCAACATCTTACTTCAGCAAAAGGGAATCATTATTGTTATAAATAATACATAATACTAAAACAGAATAAACATGCCATTGCAATCAGAAATGTGACTCATTTGATAGAGTTAGATACTGATAACAGTTGCAGAACAGCTATGCCTGGTTCTTGACCCAGGATACACAGATTTACAATGCCTTATCAAAGATGTTATAATGCTGCAGTTCACTGGAAAGATGCAGGTCAATTCCACACAAATGCACATGTATGAGCAATGAGACATTTTGGCAAAATTTTTGTGATTATATTGCAAAGAATATTGATGACCAATTTGTGTTGTTATGGAAAGATTTATTACTTGGTCTTATGGAGGACTGTAGAGACAAGCACGGTCAGGTATATATATATATATATATATATATATATATATATATATATATATATATATATATATATATAGCCATTTGCTAAAATCATTTAAGTTCATTTTTTTCCTCAAAAATGTACACATAGCACCCCATATTGACAGAAAAACACAGAATTCTTGACATTTTTGCAGATTTATTAAAAAAGAAAAAACTGAAATATCACAAGTATTCACACCCTTTGCTGTGACACTCATATATTTAACTCAGGTGCTGTCTTCTGATCGTCCTTGAGATGGTTCTACACCTTCATTTGAGTCCAGCTGAGTTTGATTGTACTGATTGGACTTGATTAAGAAAGCCACAAACCTGTCTATATAAGACCTTACAGCTCACAGTGCATGTCAGAGCAAATGAGAATCATGAGGTCAAAGGAACTGCCTGAAGGGCTCAGAGACAGAATTGTGGCAAGGCACAGATCTGGCCAAGGTTACACAAACAAATTTATACACAAATTTCTGTTGCACTTAAGGTTCCTAAGAGCACAGTGGCCTCCATAATCCTTAAATGGAAGACGTTTGTGACGACCAGAACCCTTCCTAGAGCTGGCCGTCCGGCCAAACTGAGCTATCGGGGTAGAAGAGCCTTGGTGAGAGAGGTAAAGAAGAACCCAAAGATCACTGTGGCTGAGCTCCAGAGATGCAGTCGGGAGATGGGAGAAATTCAACCATCACTGCAGCCCTCCACCAGTCAGGGCTTTTTGGCAGAGTGGCCCGACGGAAGCCTCTCCTCAGTGCAAGACACATGAAAGTCCATATGGAGTTTTCTAAAAAAAAACACCTGAAGGACTCCAAGATGGTGAGAAATAAGATTCTCTGGTCTGATGAGACCAAGATAGAACTTTTTGGCCTTAATTCTAAGCAGTATGTGTGGAGAAAACCAGGCACTACTCATCACCTGTCCAATACAGTCCCAACAGTGAAGCATGGTGGTGGCAGCATCATGCTGCTGTGGGGGTGTTTTTCAGCTGCAGGGACAGGACGACTGGTTGCAATCGAGGGAAAGAGGAATGCGGCCAAGTACAGGGATATCCTGAACAAAAACCTTCTCCAGAGTGCTCAGGACCTCAGACTGGGCCGAAGGTTTACCTTCCAACAAGACAATGACCCTAAACACACAGCTAAAATAATGAAGGAGTGGCTTCACAACAACTCCGTGACTGTTCTTGAATGGCCCAGCCAGAGCCCTGATTTAAACCCAATTGAGCATCTCTGGAGAGACCTAAAAATGGCTGTCCACCACGTTTACCATCCAACCTGACAGAACTTGAGAGGATCTGCAAGGAGGAATGGCAGAGGATCCCCAAATCCAGGTGTGAAAAACTTGTTGCATCTTTCCCAAAAAGACTTGTGGCTGTATTAGATCAAAAGGGTGCTTCTACTAAATACTGAGCAAAGGGTCTGAATACTTAGGACCATGGGATATTTCAGTTTTTCTTTTTTTAAAAATCTGCAAAAATGTCAAGAATTCTGTATTTTTCTGTCAATATGGGGTGCTGTGTGTACATTGATGAGGGAAAAAAATGAACTTAAATGATTTTAGCAAATAGCTGCAATATAACAAAGAGTGAAAAATTTAAGGGGGTCTGAATACTTTCCGTACCCACTGTATGTATATATATATATATATATATATATACACACACACACGTTTCAATATCTTTATGTAGACCTATATTAAGCACCCTATAGTGTAAATTTTTTGTTGCATTTATGATGTCATTTATTGTATTTTGACACATCTGTAACACTTTTTTCTGTTAATAATTATAAAAAAGCAACGAGGTTACCATTAGTTTCTTGAATATTCGCTTTAACACTGAATATTTAATTCAGGGGAATATTAAATTCAGTATTTATTTTCACATTACACTTCATAAGGAAGGAATTTATAAGCACAAATGTCTTTTTAAGCTATCTTCTGCCATCTATTGGTCATTAGTAGTACTAGTGCTCTGTATTTAAACGGTTTACTTCAGAATAAATGCTATTTAAACGTATGAAAAAAGCATTAGCATATTACGATATACATAGTTTCACAAATCGCTTTAGTGATTAAAATATACAATTTTACTAGTTTTCCTATCTTCTATGCACTTATTTTAATAAATTGTTGTTGTACATAAAATTGGCTCTAGAGGGCGTTGTGTTACCGCTTAGAGTCAACGAGAACTGACAACTCGCTGAGCTCACCTTTGAAAGACAACTGAATCATTTTCAAAACACAAGACGCTTAAATCATGGCATGAATAATTTCTCAATCAGGCAAGCTGTAAGTCGATAAAAAAGCTCAACAGTCTGGTCAGGTCACACCCATGAAATCCATGGATATTAGCCTATTACTTTTAGCTTGTTTGCTAAAATTAATTTATGAAATTACAGTCACACAAAAGAGTTTAATGATTAATAGTATTTACTCAATCACCTGTAGCTAATACTTAAACAACTGTCAAAGCTTTATCTCAAAAGTCACCTATACAGTGATATTCACGTAAATAATCAAGCTGAATGTCAAGTTTGAAGTATAAGTTAATCCGAATATGTCAAACCATGCCATAAATCAAACCATTCTTAAGTTAGTTGACTAAGTAAATAAATAATTATATAGGCATACAGTTAAATTGGTGGAGACGGTGAATTATAGCCAAGCTATAACTCAGTTTATCTCAAGTTACCATTTAATATTTAACAAACTATTAAAAATAAATTAAATTAACTGGGAGATGACTTTGATATTAATATGTAGCCTTCATTGTGCGCTCTCATATGAGACTTTCAATTGTGCTCCGATGCTCTCGCGATAACACACGAATACAAACGTCAGACTGATAAACGGCGATAAGATCTCGCGAGGTTTTCTCGTCTGAGCTCGGTCGTCGCTGTGGGTGGAGACTTCTTCAGCAGCTGGGTTAATGCTCGCAGAATTCGCGCGACAGAGTCGATTTTGTGCAACGTAGCGATAAAATTGCAGAGAAGCCGTCAGTTAATCGCTGTGGTGAATGAACACATCATGTATTTAACACAATAAACCCGAAAATGCTGCGTTTGTCCGTTGTAAAGTTGTAAATTATCATTGGCACTGGTTTGCTGGAGCTTCTGTTGAAACAGTGTATCCGCAGTGAATTCACATCACTTCGTCCTGGCTCACCTTTCCCACAGGTATGATATGCATTTGCTTTTCCATATGGTTGGTTATGTATTATTATGTGTCTTTTTTGGACTCAATGCCTAAACTTAATGCAGAAAAGTTTTTTTTTTTCTAAGCGCTGTCGTAATGAAAAAGTAGATGCTTCTTTTTGATTATTACCGATCGTTCATCCACACAATTTCTATTCTAGATATCTCCAATCACCACTCATGTCATAATTTATCTTATGATAATATATATAATCATTACATAAACTACTACCTGTTGTTTATCACAGGATATATATACATATATATATATATATATATATATATATATATATATATATATATATATATATATATATACACACACACACGCGCACCAGTTTTTGATAATTTATGAAAGCTTGTATTGCAATTATGAATGACTCGTGCTCAAATGATTCATGTCACCATTGCTGGAAAGCTTCAAAGAGTGACCATTTTAAAGGCACAGGGTAATATTAGAAATAAATACCGGATGTAAAGGGCACATCTGGAAGGACCGCACTAGATGTGATGCCACCACTATTATGATAAGCTTTTGACATATATAAACAAAAGCCAACCTTTTGAAGCATTTGTCCAGATCTACACACTTTCTACTGACTGTTATATTGGATCAACTTTAATTTTCATGAAGGACTGGAATGCCTGCCAGACGTCACTCTCAAATCTAAACCTCTCAAATTAAAACCCTTTTCCCCTATGATCTACGTAGACCTGTCTGATTCCTCTGAGACATCCTAACTTGGGGTTCCTGCTTGTTATATGAGAAATCTGAAGCCAAAGTCAAAGTCTGTCTAATTTATCTGTTTAACTCGATCTGTCTTTAAAAGGACTTTCCTTTTTGGTTGACAGGAGGTCTATAATACATGGAGAAAGCAATTAGTTAGCATTCCCAGTCTTCTCAATGGCAGTTGCTAGTTGACGCAGGAAGAAAATATCTAAATATCTAAAAAAATAAATATTTCATGCTTTTTTAATCTCTAAACACATTCAGTAAAGAAAGGTGCATTTCAAATTAAAATTGATAGCAAACAACAATTTACATTGAATTCTCTGCCTGCATTGTGTCCAACAGCCACAACGTTTAGGCATTGATGTTATCATCAAAAGCATCTGTGAAAGTATTTTTCGATCCGGATTGGTCCTCCCTATTTTCAAACGCCTCAATTTCCATAAACAAATTCGTTCTTATGTATATTTTTTTCTGTTTAATTTGCACCTTGTCTTTTTCCTGCTCCAGTATTTTGTCATTTTGCTGTCCTCAACCCAGCTCTGCAGTGTTACGTAGAGTCCTTCTCCCAGGAGGCAGAGTGACATTGTTTCCTGTAACCCCCACTGAAAAGCTCTTTCAGACCCATTCTTCATCTGTCCCTGAGGAAGAGAGGGACGCTGAAGACGTTTGCCATTTTCAGTGCTTACTATATCAATCAGCATGCAGCTTATTATGGGTGATAACAATATGAGAATTCTGGAACCTGCTTCATCACCCTATGATAATTTATAGAAGATAAGAGCCAAAGTAGAGGTAGGCATTTTAAAAATTAAGTGTTATTTTTTTGGTTCCACTTTACATTAGGTGTCTTTATCATGTGCTTACGTAAAAAAAAAAAAAAACATAATTGTTCTGTGCAAACACTTGATAAATATGTACAAAATAAGTTTATTGTACAAAATTATTAAACATGTAACGCTGATGGCGTGAGATGCTGAAAAAAAAAAACAGGATTGCAAAGTCAGTATAAAGCACATGCACATTAGCAAAATTCAAAATTGGTAACAAAATGACCAAAAATCTTAGTCACAAGGTAATTAAAAAATTTAGCAGGAGATTCAGAGGCATAATGATTATGTCTCTTGGGCAGGGAGCCGAGTAGGGAATCTCCTTGGCTATCCTGAAGGGACTCGTCGGAAAAGAAAGCCACTGAAAGACTGAGAGCCGTGTCTTTCCAGGAGCCTTATTAAAATGCATTAGAAGCACTAGGCTGCCTTCCCCCATCATTGTGGTGCTTATCATCCACATAGCAAACAGCCCAGCTGTACACAAGGGAGCTGGGCAAGCCCTGTCAGCCAGGCCCATATTCTCATTCTCTCACACACAGTCATAAACACGTGGACCCGGCTCCGACAAAAAAACCCTCTCTTGCATGATGTGACCCCCTGCTTTCTTTCTTCATATGCACGGAAAGGACAGCATTTCAAGGACGTGAGGTCTGCCTGCTCTTGCAGAGGGATTTAGATCTGGACAGCTCAGATAGACCGAGGCTCTTTAGTGCCACGCGCTCCCAATGTCTTTATGCTCTTTTGCATATTACTCGCCTCCGTGTCTCTTTAATGTGTTTGCACATTGCTTCACCAAACAAATCAGTTTAAAACCCTTTTCCCCTATGATAAGAGCTCTGAAATGTTAAAATGCGTCAATGGTCTGGATTTAGCTTGGATTTTTTTCATTGTAGCACTGCATGAACCTCCCATAATCTGATCCATATCACAGTGCATTACATGCAAGCAGTTTAACATCCTCCCTCTGGGTTTTATCGTCAGTTTTGCTCATAGCATCAACAAACACATGACAGATCTGAATGATACCAAAGCAATCAAGCATGTGAAGCACGTGATCTTGCACGATCAGATTCACAACCTCATGCTCAGTTTGCACATCAGATTCTAATACACGTCAAGGATCAGCTTTGTAGAGTTAAATGGTCAGGTACGTCATTGGGTATTGGGAACCAGAATATCCTGAAATGGAAGGCTAATATTAAATTCCCAGATTGATGTAATACTACACAGCATACACTGTACTCTCTACACTAGCCATAAAATCCATAGAAAAATGGAAAAGGTTGTGCTGATAGATGATACCATGTATCGATGATAGTCAGACTCAGCCTTTGATGATATCAAGATGATTTTTATAGTTTTTATAGTCACACCATGTTGCTATTACTGTAATTTCTAGATGACTACACATGATGTTCTACACCATGGGTCCGCGACCCCTAGGGGATCCACGGCAGTATTGGAGGGGGTCCGTAAATTAATGTTTGATCACAAATAATAATAATAATTAAAAAATGAAAACATGGGTAAAAACATCACAAAGTCAAATTAAAATAAAATGTATTTGATTTTACAAATAGTATTACATTAACAGCTTTAATAAAACCCTTCCATCCACGTGCAGTCACGTGATCTCATGATACCGTCAACGCAGACTATGAGCACTGTAATTTGAAAACGCTACTGGCTAATAAATTATATACAATTTAGCTCGCCAGAATGGATCACTTTGTAACATCTGCAGCTTAAAGTTCAGGTAAATGTATAATCGTCGTCCATCTGACAGTGAAATTAAAATGTGAACGGCAACGAAAGCCGACGATGTTGTTGCCTCATGTCTGCTGCGTCGGGGAAAATATGTGCTTGAATACACAGAAAAAAACTTCAGCCGACTGTCAACTAGCACGCGCGTTCTGCGCCTGCGTATAAAGGAGGTAAACGTTCTTTATTCCACCCCACTCATGTTATTATGAAAATATTCGTGCATTCGAGTGCTCAGGTAAAATGATGTAAAATTAGAACAAGCTTCCATCTGCGCCGTCATGACTTCTTTGCTTGCTTTCATAACTTTTGCTTATATTCTCGTGAACTGACTCGTATACTGAACAGCCAATCAGAGTTCTCTCTCTCACCGACACCGATTCAACGCGTCGAATCGGTTAAAAAAAAAAAAAGCAGATGAGGACCCAACTTCAGCCGACGGTGCAGAACACACTGAGAAAACTTAGTCGTCCGACGAACAAAAACTGCCCAACGGCCGACCGTCGGCTTGGTGTTTTCCGGGCTTTTAAGTTGAAGTTCAGAGAAATGCATAATTGTCCACCTCAATAAAATTTAAATGTATGAAACTGCAAATCTATTAAAATAATTGTGATTAAGACAACTGTGAACTTTTATTTTATTTGCAGCATGTTTGTTATGATGCATAAATCTTTTAACAATGAAAATATAGCCTACAGACAATGTACAACAACATAGTTCTAATCTATATTGTCTCAACATTATATTACTACCATAATATGATTGATTTCTATTAATATCAGAGGCTCTGTTTGACACATTTTGTGTCAGGGGTCCCTGCTCCATCTAAGGGGTCCTTGCCCTGAAAAACGTTGAAGACCCCTGTTCTACACAGAACTGCTCACGTCCTCACACTGGGAATCAAGCGTTTCTGTCAACACTATCAATGCTTAAATGAATGTGCAGCACTCAGGTGGTATAGCAGTCGTGGTACAAGTAAGGAGCTATCAGAAAATTCGTAAAGTTGTAATTATGAGCTCTAGAGGATGTGAAGGATTTTCACAAGTTGTAATATCATAATTACAACATAGCTTCGGGGCTGTTGAATGCTCGAATCTGATTGGTTGTCAATAAACTTTGTTTCTCTATTAGTAGAGATACTGCTGCTGTGAGAGACTGTCTCTCTCTCTTGCTCTCTCTCTCATCTGCATTAATAACCTACTATCAATGGCTCAAGTGTACTAGTTCTGAAATGACATTTTGGAATTAGCGGCGGAGTCTTGGGATGAGATACAAATGTCTTGAAATACACCACCAGTGGTGGACAGTAACGAAATATTTATAGTTTGTTACTGTATTTAAGTACATTTTTCACGTATCTGTACTTTACTCAAGTATTTTTTATTTTGAGCAGCTTTTACTTTTACTTCACTACATTCTTAAGTGTAAGATCGTACTTTTTACTCCACTACATTTCACAAAACACATCGCTACTCATTATTTTAAAATGAAGAAATCATCACGTGCTGAGAGACGTAAAAGCTTTGTCCGATTCGTGTACGAACTGATTCTTTTCAGTCATCCTGTTAAATCGGTTCACAAATCACATCAAACAATTCATTCGCGAATTAAACTTGCAGATCGTATTGCAGCTGTTCTTGAGTCAATAACTCAATGATTCGTTCAGAGCGAGTCTCCAGTGAACTGAATTTACATGTCTGACTGAAAATTAGCCAAGAACTGGGGGATCCTCTGAGAGCGTGCGCGACTGAGGTAAAAAGTAAGCCTACTAATGTTTAATTTTAGGATTAATTATTGTAACTGAAAATCTGTAAATAAAAAAGAGCTGTAATCTGTTTAAGCCAACTGCAATGCTTTAATGCGGGCACGTCCACACCAGTGTCTACAGATCGCGATCTCGATTCAAACACTGATGAAATTAAATTTTAAAACTAACTTGGCACTAAGTGGCGACAAGTGACTGTTAAACTGTTTGACATTGAATGATTCATTGAAAAGATTTGTTCAAAAATATTGATTCATACAGTAATGAAACAAGTGAAGTAGTTATGAGTGAGTCATTGAATCATTTGTTCAAAACCATTTTTTAAATAAATTAAATTAAATGTTTTTAAATAGACTACAGCAATTAATATTTTGTCCCCAAGTAAATAATTATATGTTATTTTGTTTAGTTCTCTGTTCGGAATCGTGGGAGAATTATGATCTTTATATGAAAGAAAAAAAAATCTTGATTCTCATTTTATCCAGAATCGTGCAACTCTAACACAAATTAAAATAATGCATGTACGTTCATCTTCCCCGCTACTGTAGCAATTTCTTAAAATTTTATGTACTTAGCCCTATATGTTTTGTCTGTTTTTATTCTTTGTCTTGTATTATGTATCTGCAACCACTAATCTTCGATTCGTGCTGGCTATGTGATATACATATAAAATCATTCATAACTATTTTGAGCAATAGGGTTATATAAAATATATATAATATAAAATTAAATTATATAAGTGGCCAATATACAATTACAAAATAAACATATATCAGTACTTTTTTACTTAAGTAAATTTAAAGTCAGGTACTTTTGTACTTTCACTCAAGTAAAATTGAAAAGTAACTAAATACTTTCACTTGAGTAATATTTTATTATATGTATCTGTACTTTTACTCAAGTATTTGATTTGTATACTTCGTCCACCACTGGCCACAACACATAGCTGTCCATTATTTTCTAATAATTCAATGGCCCGTTGTCAATTATTCCATACGTAATAATAATAGGCTATTAGTATTATCAAATTAATATTTGACCTTACAGTTAATTTTTCCTGCATCATTTTATAACGAAACACTGCATAGCTGACACTTGACACACGTGTTTGAGGAATCCTTAAAGAAAACGTTTTTAAAACCGACTACAAAATTACATCCCACACCAAAATTTAATTGCAAGGTGATCTTTTCACAATTGAGTGCTTTTTACACTTCTATAATGTACTTGAAGTGCTCTATTTCCGTGCACTAATTTTGAAATTAATATACTAAAAATTCTTCTTTAGTACTTCTTAAGATAAGCTTAAAAACATAAGTGTACTCAACTGTTATTTTAAGACACCATTAAATATGAACTAAAATGTGCTTGTAATATTCTATCTCTGTATTTAAAAAATGTATTTAGTTACCACTAGAGATGTAAATTATTATTATATATTTAGTAATACTGTTATTATTATTAATAATAATACGTCTTTAATGGGTCCAAAAAGGCTGCACAAGGCTGCAGCTTCAAACACAGACTTAAAATCAAGAAATATTGTTTCTTCTCATTTTTTTTCCATCGCTATCATTAATGTATGGGCCACAAGAGAAATATTAAGTCAATAAATTAAGACATGACCAATTTTTTTTAATCAAAAAACGATAGACGCCAATTTTCATTTTCCTTGATGTAGTAAATGATTAAATAATCTACTATGGAGCATATCACCCAACACTAAAAGGCACTGGTAATTTTCTGCCAGGACATTATGCATTAAGTTTACAGACATTTTCTTCAAAATATGAGGGCAAATCAACATGGGCAATTCATGTTATATAAATTCTTATTAATACATTTGTATATATTTTTACAGACTTTTCTTTGTGTACTTTTTTTTTCTTTTTTTAAATAGGCAGCTATTAGTAACTAACTGTTTAGCATACTACTATGCTACTGTACTATGCTGCATTGCTGCCACATGACCACACGTCACATCCACTTATGATTCTGAGACAAAAAATATGGTTATTTATAATTACGTTTTGTGAAAAATGTCTTAACATTTGTTAGTCTGGTCAAATAATGAGTCAAATAGAGTTATTAAAAATAATTGCTGATTTTATTTCCCATTCATTTGTCAAACTGGAAATTGGAGACCAAGTAAAACAATGCATAACAGTATTCCATGCAGCATTCTTGTATTGTATACTACACATGTCATCTGGGTATTCCATGCACATAGAAAAATTGCATGTTGTGCACAGTACTGCAGATACTGAAATTGCTGAAAGAGTAGCGTGTTAGTATGTTATTTTTAAAATAGCCTTTTTTTATGAGAGTGCCACATATTATTACTGAAAGTCATTTTGTTGGTTTGTTTAATCAAGGCTATACTTTGAGTTATGATGATGCAGAGTCATTGAATTGAGTGAAGTTATTTGAAATAATCACTGGCAGAATGGTGTGTAGGCGAAACTGCATTGTGGGTGTTAAGTCCCAGGAGAGAGGAAGACTGAACACTGAAACGGATGTAAATGTTATCTGAAACCAAAATAGACTGAATTAGAAATGGACTCGCTTGGAGCTCATGACAGTTCTTTATTAATTTTTTTTTACACCCCTCCTTGCTAATTTTATTTAATTTTTTTTCTAGATAAATAATGTATGAGATGAAGTGCAATGTTGATTTGATTATCACCTACTGTATAAGCCAAATTTAGGTATGTCTTGAATTATTTGTGACTTTTACAGTTCTATTTAATTTGATATAATATAGCAAGAAAGAATGATTATGAATTAGGATTATTATGAAAATTATTAATTAGTAAAAGCTAATTGTTGTTCTTTTAGGAGATCATGTCAAATATATGGCAATGGCAATACACCCAGGGGAGCCCAAGCAATATGAGGTTTATAACCATTAATTCTTCAGTTTATGCCTAATTTACAAGCAGACATCAAAGACATTTCAGTCTTTTGCTTTCTGAGATGGTGCCACTAAGGGTTTGCTCAGTAGTTTCAATACATAGCTGACATTTTGCAGGCATTTGTTAGTTGGCAAAGCCTTTTTATGTTTCCCTCTAGCTTGTCTATGCAGTGAAGGGAATTAAATGCAAAACTGGCAACAATGCCATTTCTGCTGTTTGTATCCTTGTGGATTGGACATTAATGCCGCTTAATTCTCAAAACATGAAATACTATGGATGAAAACAAACAAGGAAAATTGTCCTTCACATCCTGAAAATTTGCATTTTATCCATTATCCATGAGATATGACAGCAAGAAGCTCTGCCAGCCTCCTTTTAATTTTTAGTACTGCTAAAGCTTTTAACATGATGTCACTCTCAATTTGATGCAGTCATTGTGAACAATAGGAAGAGCTGTCCCTATTTTAGATTACTGAAGCAGGTTCTTTGTCTTTTCGCAAACATTTTCTTATCGCCTTCTAAAAACAGTCTGTTTGTTGTCCCAAACCAGCAGGCACAGTTAAAGCATTAGCCTGTAGGCTGTTGCGTACATGGTGCACTGAGAACACACACATTGAATTTGTGTGCCAAATTCTGTGAATGTGTAGACGCAGGTGGGCATCTTTAGCCACTCTGTGGTCTCCAAGGCTCTGCTGGCTACCCTAGAATGCCAGCAGCTCAAAGGATGAGATTATGTCAAGGGTTTTTTTTTTCTTTTATAAAAGCTTAGTACTGAGAGGGAATAAAAGCATATGCTATAAAGTCACAAGAATGACGGGAGGTAATGAATGCAGTTTAACCACTTCAACTTAAAGACCGCCTGTAGTAAAAATCAAGTTTTAATGTTGTTTATATGTCTTTGTGGTGTTTTGCTTTAAGACAAACAATGTGCAAATTTATGTCTACACCATTGACCTCCTTAAAGGTCCAGTGAACCAAAGACGGTCTCAAAAACACGGTTTGAAATTGCTAGTGTTTCTGACATCATAAACTACCTTCCAATCACATAGGGCTGCACGATTATGACAAAAATCATAATTGTTGATTATTCCCTTGAAATTGTAATTGCAATTATTAATTAGGATGTCACAATTTACAGTGAATGCTGTTTTGAATAGCTTATATACCATTGTTTGAAGCAACTGCATGCCATATTTTTATATAAAAACAAAAAACAAGCTGAAAACACTCTTCCTGAAATTTTTTTATTGCCTTTCTCTAACATTTAGCCTTAAATGGCAACTGCACATTGGTTTGGTTTCTTCTTAAAATAATAAAAAAGTTAGGAATTCTGAAGTGATGTAAACTGCGCTTGTTGTTGGGACGTTTATTTTAACAGCACAGTGCTCGCATTCTCGGTCTTCGTTAGTTTACGATGTGTTTAACAGTCCTGTGTTATGCGTTATTAGCTAGAGCTGTCAGATTTGGAGTATTGACATACACATACACAATGAATTCACAATGTAAAACATGAAAGTCCTAACATGAAACAGTCTTATATAACCCTGAAGGAGTTCACAATATTTGGTACCCTTCCCTCTCTCGATACCATACTTTTTTTTTTCGAATGTGTTTATTCTGTCCTGTATGTTTATTATGTATTAAGACAGAAGTCTTCAACCCTGCTCCCGGAGACCCACTGTCCTGTAGAGTTTAGCTCCAACCCTAATCTGGAGAACACAGTGTGTATCTAGTAGCATGGTTGAAGACGTCTGTTTTAAGATATGGCCTATTGGTGTTAGTAACTCACAAATTCCCTTATTCAAACTTGGTATTCTCATTATTGCAGGTGTAGGAGCATGAGTGTGGGGTCGGAGTTCTGCTGCGATGCGTGCTATTGGGTGTAGGATGAACCTGCCGGCAGTGCTAAATGGCCTGCTGGTGTCAGTGGTGGCAGCCTTGCTTTGGAAATACGTTCGCCTGATAGAACACACATCACAGTTGGAAGAGGAACTAGCACTCACACGCCAATCACAGGAGTTCTCACAGGTTCGTATCGACTACCACGGTGCCCTGTTAGCACTCCAAGAACATGGCACCAGAATGGTCTGCACTGGCAAGATGCACACCGATCGCATCTGCCGCTTTGACTACCTCTGCTACTGCACGGAGGCTGAGGAATTTGTATTCTTCCACAGTAATGCCTCTGTGATGCTGCCCAACCTTGGCCCTCGGCGTTTCCAGCCCGCCCTGCTGGACCTCTCTTCTGTAGAAGACCACAACACTCAATACTTTAACTTTCTTGAGCTTCCGGCAGCGGCTCTGAAGTTCATGCCGAAACCTGTGTTTGTGCCAGATGTCACTTTAATTCTGAACCGATTTAACCCAGACAACCTCATGCACATTTTCCATGATGATCTTTTGCCCATCTACTACACAATGCAGCAGTATTCAGACTTGGATGACGAGGCCAGGCTTGTCTTCATGGAGGGTTGGGGAGAAGGTGCTCACTTCGACCTCTACCGTTTGCTTAGCAGTAAGCAACCACTTCTCAAGGAGCAGTTGAAGACCTTTGGCAAACTCATGTGCTTCACAAAGTCCTACGTGGGACTGTCAAAGATGACAACATGGTACCAATATGGCTTTGTGCAACCGCAAGGACCCAAAGCCAACATTCTGATATCGGGTAACGAGATCCGCCAGTTTGCTTCATTTTTGATGGAAAGGCTTAACGTCACGCGAGAGGAGGCCGATGACTACATTGTGGTTTTTAAACGTACCACTAACAGGCTCATCCTTAATGAGGCAGAACTTCTTCTGGCTATAGCCCAAGAGTTTCAAATGAGGACTGTCACTGTGTCTTTGGAGGAGCAGTCGTTTGATAGCGTTATCCAAATTATCAGTGGGGCGACTATGTTGGTCAGCATGCACGGAGCCCAGATGGTCACCTCCATGTTCTTGCCCCGTGGTGCCGCTGTGGTTGAACTCTTCCCTTATGCTGTAAATCCAGAGCAGTACACTCCCTATAAAACCTTGGCCTCTTTACCTGGCATGGACCTTCAGTATGTCGCATGGAGAAATACCAATGAAATGAACACCATTACATATCCCGATCGGCCCTGGGATCAGGGTGGCATCGTCCACTTGGACAAAGAGGAACAAGAACGTATCCTTGCCAGCAAGGAGGTGCCAAGACATCTTTGTTGTCGCAATCCAGAGTGGCTTTTTCGCATTTACCAGGACACTATTGTGGACATTGCCTCTTTTCTGGACGTACTTAGAGAAGCTGTAAAAAGGCCTAATCTCAAAAAGGCAAAGGTGGCTAGCACTGTACATCCTGGTCGAGTCAGAGAGCCCAAGTGTCAGACATCGGTACAGGCCACCAATGAAGCAAAGCTCTCAGTGTCATGGCAGATCCCTTGGAATCTGAAGTACTTGAAGGTTAAAGAGGTGAAATATGAGGTGTGGATCCAGGAGCAGGGAGAGAACACATATATGCCTTACATTCTGCCCCATCAGAACTACACCTTCTCAGAAAACATCAAACCCTTTACTACATATTTAGTATGGGTGCGCTGTATCTTTAACAAGAACCTCTTGGGCCCGTTTGCAGATGTTCTTATATGTAAAACTTGATTTAGCAATCAGATTAAACTTAACACTGTCACTGTCAGCTAGTGGAGAATTAATTTGAAGATTAATTCTCAGGAGCTATCCTGAAAATTAAACTGCGTGACACGGGTGAATTGTTTTTGTCCTTTGTAGTCATTCTTGTGACTTGACTGTTGTTCATAATCCTTATGGAGTGTCATGAACTGACGGAGAATGAAAGGCCCGACTGCAATTAAGGTTAGAAGGGAATGCAGTTTACACAACTGCCAGTCCTTTTAGATTTTGTATCATTATCGAAGCAAAGTTCTCAATTACTTTATTTATCAGAAATGTATTACATAATTTAAATTCATATTTATAAGTTGAAGACACCGGTTTTGTCTGACACCTGTTTTTGTTTACTGAAATATTGCATACATTTCTGTGGCTTAAGTGAACTGATTTGAATTGTATGTGACTTTGTGAGTGTGCCCTCTCTTGCCCAAGGTTTTGTGTTGTATTTTTCATCGCTTTTAGTTATAATGAAGCATTTTTTGGGGTTTAAAAATATAGTATGAAATAACTGCAAGAAAATAGTAGAAAATGATAAAGAAAACTGTACTATACATTGTACTATTTTAAAAATAGGCTGATGGTTTTTTTTTTTTAGCTTGGATTGATTAGTTTTTCTGCATCTACAGTATTGATGTTCTCCTTTTTTTTCAAACAGCCTCAAAACCACTTATTATTTACCTTGTACTGTTCAGTAGGAAATATTTTGAATTTGTTTGCTAGTGAGATATATCAAATTCAGGTATGTTTGTAAGGTTTATAGAATCACATCACAGACAGAAGACCTCAGTAGGTAGCATCTGATGAGTGGAAATAGTTTGAGAAAGTGTCCTGAAATTCAAAATTTTCTTCTTTGTTTGGTGGCATGTCAGTAATTAACTCTGTTGAGTAATTTAGAATCTCTATGGTAAAAGGGGTAGTATATTTGGTGGTAGAAGCATAGTGGGCTAGTTGCGCAAATAAATTAGGCTCAAACCTTGGAAAGGCCAATTTATGAACGAGTTACTGAGTAAATGGCTAAAAGCATTTGCTAAACATCCACTAATGGAGTAAAAGTACTTCCAACCTTTTATGACTGCATAAGCCTTACAGAATGCAATATTTAAGTTCTGAAGATTACTATTCATATATGTAAAGAAACCACTGTTTAGATGTGCTTCCTATGTCCTGTCATTCAACAAATAAGCATAAAACCATAATCTCTACATGCTTTAGAGAAGGAAGATGCCAGTTTCTGTTTGCTTTTTCTTTTTTTTTTTTATATAGATGATGTTGTGCACATGTTTCATATTATGTCATATCTGCATTTTTGAGAAGACAAGCTGTGTTGTGCTGATTTATGGATTAGAGAAGATGGAAAGATGTACTTTATCTCTGCCAATTATTTATTGAAGATGACTCTGGAAAGCTATACATACTCTAGCCCAGATTTGTTAAAGGTTGCACTGTGCATTTGATTTTTTTTTCACTGCTGTGATCAATGAATGGAACATATGAAATTCAACAACCAACCTCAAGTTTTCTTTCTCTGTGTTGTTCTGGATGGCCTGTCAAGGCGTCTGTATCTGTGCCATCCCCCCCCCCCCACACACACACACAAAAATTAGGTTTTTATTCTGTCCTTCGCTTTGAGGACATTCTGCATCACATGGAAATGGATTTAAATGTTGCTAAAACAGATTAAACCAAGAACATTTCTAATTGAAATTCGGAAACCACAAACCTCAGCCATGCAGTTTATTAGCATAACTCTGTGTTTTCATGGTAATTTTATTCAAGTATGAGGATAATAAATGAATTCTGTTTGTTATACAAAATAGCAGAAATGTCCTTTGCATAAATTTAAAGAGAAAAGCAACCTAGCATGTAAATCTATCTTCTATCTTTTCTCCACTCCGAGGTGAGAAACAGATGTCAGTGATTGGAAACTTCTCATTTCGCATTTTCTTATTTCATCATTACAAAATTGTAGTATTTTTTTTTATACATAGAAACATATATATGAATTAGTGTTGTCAAAAGTACAGACTACTACAGCGATACCAAGTCATTCAATTTTAAAAATGTGCCACTTTGAGCGCTATTGAGCAGATTCATAAACACCTGATTGGGTTCACGCTCTCATCAGAAATGTCTGTGATTGGCTACAATGATCAACACACGGGAACGTTTGAATTTGTATCTCTGTAAGCGCTCGGTGAAGAGCGTTATTGATTACAACATGTTTTGTCTATTTACAACCAATCACAGACATATCTGATGAGAGCGTGAACACAATGGCCAGTAAGAATGAATCCACTCAACGGTGATCAAAGCGTAACATTATTAAAAATTTCAGTTACGACTTGGTATCGCGGTCGGTACTTTTGACAGCTCTAATAGGACTGCAGGCTTGGGTCCTGTAAACTGTCCTGTTCCCTGTGCCAGTTCATGAGATTTACCATTATGTGCCACTGGAATGCCATATATCATTTTTGTCAGTTTTATTAAATGGATAATTTCTCAAATGTCTTTGTGATATCTTGTTGTTATTTAACATGTCTGTATCATTTATCAATATTATTTAATGTTGATGAATTTATTGTATTTCAATTCAATGTCTTATGGTTTTTGTGAACATTTTCTAAACATTTAAGAAGTGCTGGATTATTAAACTGAAATGTGTAACAGATAGACTGGTGTAGAATTTCGTTCCAGCAGTCATGATTAGGAGAGTCATGGACTTTCGTAGCATGCATAAAGTTAAACCTTAATTAAACAATTTAATAATCGATTAAAAAGGACCAGCGGTTTGGAAAATGGATGGATGATTCAGCTGCGGGCGCCATCTTCTGATGAGACGAGGGAATTCATTCGGCAAGTGAATCACAGTGCATTATATATATTCTCTGGCCACTGAGTGTACATCAGTTCTACAGTCACTATTGGGGCATTGTGGGATTGAATGAGTGCACTCGATAACGTCCACTATGGCTTCGGACACTACTATACATGGCTGTCAAGTAACCTGTATTTATATAGCGCTTTTTACAATGCAAATTGTCAAAGCAGCTTTACAGTAATAATTGTCAAATAATTTGTGGCTGTACAGCAGCTCTTAAAGAAAATTGTCATTGTCCAGCTTAAATAAATTCAGTATTGATTCATTCTGTTGAAAAAATCAATAGTTATTAATTTAGTTAATTTATCTGCGCTGGAGAAACCAGTGATGTAATCGTCCAGCTCAGTTCAGTTCACGTACAATGGTGTCAATCCAGGCATTGTTAAATATCAAGCAAGTAAGCCAAAGGCAACAGCGGCAAGGAACCCAGACTCCAACAAGTGACAAAAATGGAGAAAAAAAAAACCTTGGGAGAAGGCAGGCTTAGTTTGGACCAGTTCCCCTTTGGTCAACAGCAAACAGTGCTTGATTGATTTAGGCAGAGTTACAGGTCATAAGTCCAATTTGGGATCGCAACAGTCAGAATAATTAATCCAGTTCCATCTAGTTGAAGATCTTTTTCATCACGCCGGTATGGGACAAATTGTTGGGGATCTGTGCCACTGGCTGCCATGTCAGTAAGGCCTTCGCAAGGGTTGAGCTAGTTGACAGAGTCTCTGCTGACAGTTCAGGTTCAGGTTGTGGTCATGTTTAGGCGCAGGTTCTCCATCTGACCTGGATACGGCTGTCACCTCAAATAGTGCCCTGTATAAGGGTATAGGGGATGATTTTGGACACAGCCTATAGGTGCCTTCAGAACAGAATGGTTGAACTAGGTAAGCTAATGATTAATTGACGATTGATTAATTGTCGATAATGATTTAATCAAAAAAAGTTGATTAAGCAAGGTCATCAGTGTGTGGTTTTGTGGTGCATATGGCTCGTGCGCAAAACAAGTGCAGCAGACACGAGGAAAAACGAAGCAAGCGCTGTTTACATATTCTAAATGTATTAATGTCTTCAAGCCATGCAATGGATTAAGTAGGCTAGCTTTTTCGAAACATAATTAACCAAGTGTCTTGACTCATCGTCCCTACCCACTATACCCACCCACCATACCACAGATCCAGTTTCTCTCGGTTGATTAACCCAAACCTTGCTTACTCGAGGTATGCTGTTTCCAGTAGTCCCATAATATATATAAATAAAGCGCTATTATATATATATATATATATCTATATCTATATATATATATATATTATATTACATACCCTGAAAGTTACCTCTGTTTTTGGAACCAAAAGTTAACTCTTAAACCTGGGTATGTCACATAACCTACTTCCTAGAACCTCTCCCCCCCCCCCCCCCCGGAGGTCTTTAGCACTCCCTGATCTCCGTGGTCTTGTGTTGTGTTTGGGGCTCTTTCGAAAGCACCTGCTCTAAATAAAGATGTGCCATCTATTATGGTTTACTAATATTTTGCAAAGTTATAAACCAAACCCACTCTTTACACATGCATCAGTGGCACTTTTTCTAGCTGAAACAAATATGTTTGTTGTATTCTGCTAGTTGAGACCTTTTCAAGTCTATCTGTTATTTATGATCATTTAAATTTTTTATCACATTTTTACAGTTATTTTATAATGCTATGAAAATGGAAGACTTCTAATATGTCTGTTTAAATTTAAATTTAAAAGCCAAGCTTCTAAGCTTTAAAACAAAACCTATTTTGTGTTGGTTAAGCAAGTAGTTAAGTCACATGATAACTTAGTAACATATTTAAGAGGCTAAAGTTAATGATAAATTAGTAAAACAACAATCGATTATGGGGAATTTATGTAAACTGACATCCTTAGTTTGAATCCACCATATACTGATAATGTCCAGATGCTGTTATTGTGAAACTATTTATAATGCTACTGCTGTCTCTTGAAGGACAGTTGAATAATCCTCTATCCTCTTTGTAGTAACCTATCTTTTCCTCTTCTTGCTATTTTTTGCCATTTTATTTTTGAGATCAGAATCTCTGACCCTCCAGAGACAGATATGTTTATGGATGCTGCATCTGCCTACAGAACGGAACATGAAAGAATAGTAAATCTGATAATATGCTGAGCGTCTCGATGTAGGGCAGTGTCAGTTCAAGGTGTTATGTATAGCCGAAGGGGATACTGCTGAACTGCAATGAGACGATGAAAGCGAGAGACTGTGTGTGTTGTGCTTCGCATGTTGAGACCAATTCAAACCAGGTTTCAGGCACGAAGTACAAATTACATCAGCTTGCTTTGAACTCATTTACCTAAACACAAAATGACATGGTGGTTTTATAATTCTCAAAGGGTTTAAAAAGAGCTTTACAAATAGGATTCGGTAAGGATTGGCTTCACTGTAGATCCAGAGTTCCTCATATCTGGGCCTGGAGGGCCACCGCCTCGCAGAGTTCAGCTCCAACCCTAATCAAAGAACAAGTTAATCAAGGGCTGCATCCGAGAACGTAGGCAGCTGACTTGTTGCCTCACTACCTTTTCAGGCAATGACTTTGTAGGCAGCGTTTGCGTACAAAGGCACCACACGAAACTGATTTCAGACAGACTTCTGAGGCAACATCACTGTTTAATTATCTGCAGCAAAACAGAGCAAGCTTTGGTGATAACTAAGCGAAAATTTAAGTACTACAATAATTTATCGCAAGAAATGACATCAGTAGTGGAAAACAATAGTCAAAAACAAACATTTACCCACAAACTGACCAGCAACCACAACTTTCAGATGCCGTCCTTGTTTTTTTAACTTAATTGTCACAGAATGGAATGCACAGGATTGTGGGATATCAATGACAGCATAGGATACATGCTGCCTTCAAAAATCAATCAGATGAAGTTCTCTGAGGAGACAGGAAGTGAAGCTAACATTTGATTCGGATGTGCCTTGATGCCTTCCTACCTTGGAATTAATCCTCCTCAGCATATTTAAGTTTTCAGACACAACCAAGGTCTTCAGAGTTACAGGTAAGTTTGAGGGCTGGATTTGAGGAACCCTATAGTAGATATTTTTAAGGTGTTTTTTCTGAATGTGGTTATTACAGTGGGTCATGTGCTCTGAATTTGGGCTTCATTACACCTATTAAAAGGCCTAGTCTTTTGCGAATATATAAATTATAACATGTTTTGACAGTTTCCTTAATCTGACTTTATTTAATTATAATTATTGTTGTTTTTTAATTGAATGGTATGCTAGTAGTATCTAAATCTCGTTTCTCCACTCCTGGGCCACTGTTCTACTGAGTGTAGCTTCAACCAGCTCCAAAATGCCTGCCTGGAAGTTTCTAATAATTCTTAAAGGTGCAGTTTGTAATATTAACAGCTGGTGGTTGAAATGGGTACTTCAGATTCAAAATATTGGAGAGAGTTGTGTCTCTGTCCCCCTCTTCACAACTCAGGTTGCCAGATTGAAGACACGCAACAAGAACAAGCGCAATTGACAATGGAAAGCCATTATTTTGAAACAAAGAAGATACAGGCGTGTTATCTAAGCATTTATGGCAAGGAAAGCCCCCTATACTTGGGAAACAGTCAGGTGTTTCTGGGTATTTCTCCCTCCTATCTGCTTCGAGGTCTTGATAAATTCAAATTGTGGCATTTCTTTGTTGTTTAGAATCTAGTAGTCCTGTATACTTTTGTCTTTTATGAGTTTAATGAATAACTCTCGTCTTCTGTCCAAACATACCACGCCCTTTTTAAAGAGTGATCAGCTTTTGCATTCAGCAGGTGACCTATAAATGCAGAAAAATTGTTTCTATTGCAGTTTTTTGAAATATTCCTTTTTCGAATTGCCTGAAAACATTTACATTTATTCATTTGGCAGACGCTTTTATCCAAAGCGACTTACAAGGGGAGCAATTGGGGGTTTCGTACCTTGCTCACCTTAGTCATGGTATCGAAGGTGGAGAGAGTGCTGTTCATTCACAATCCCCACCTTCAATTCCTGGTGGTATGGGAATCGAACCAGCAACCTTCAAGTTACAAGCCCGAGTCCCTCACATTACCGACTACCCCATGTAACCACCTCATGTAAGCGTAAAAACCTTTTTGCGATATATGGGAGTTTTCACGAAAAATTGACATGTTTCGTGTATTTTCAATTGGTGCAATTTAAAGGGTAAAGTATTTGAACATGTTTCCTAAATCTCTGCAAACATATTATGGTATTTTTATGCTTTAGTACAAAAAAATGACACCTTTAAGACCTTGATTAGCTGGTTTTGTGTTTAATAGGGTTGGAGCTTAACTCTGCAGGTCAATGGGCCTCCAAGAACTCCTACAGGAGTTTGACACTCCTGATTTAAACCATTCTTAATTGAAACTTCTTAGCAATTTAAAAAAATGCTTCAAAATTGAAGCTATGACTATAGCCTCTCTTCATGTAATGTTAACAACAGACCTTATTGTACTCTTAAATCAAAAACTTCCATTCTAAAAACCCATACAAATTCATTAGAGAACCCATGGTCAAAATAAATGAGAAGCGTTGTTAAAAATGATACTTTATCTCAAACACAGGAATGCATGGCCTGGATTAGATTTCTCAAAGGACCTCTTAGTTACCCAAAAAATAGACAGTACAGTGGGTGATTTGCTACATAATTTTACTGAGGTTATGCGAGTCATAGTCAAATACAGTCATATATTTTGAATGATATTTAAATCACAATGTGGCTTTGAAGCAGAAATGTACTTAACCTCTACAGGGAAAACTGGCACTGTCTAAGATCAGAAAGAAGCATTCATTACTGGAAATTTCTTAGATGTGCAATACATTGAAAGTGTTCTTCTTTTCAAAGAAAATGTGACTTGTTAATTGGACTTTATTTTCAAAAGTAGCATTTGAGTAAAGATGGGGATAAGGTTAAGCTCACTGCATTTGAGGTTTCATTGGACATGCAATTGTTCACCCTTTGATGTTATTTCCTGAGCTTTTTTGTAAAAGATCATAAAAAATGTATGTCTTTAACAACTTATCTGTTCATAATGTTCATGAATCATTCTTTTGATGACAGAATTTTCAAATTTTGGTGAGCAAAAGGATATCATGCACAGATAAGTTAAAGATTGTTAATGATCTGTTAACAAATTGGACATCGCTACTGTGAAATTTTATCAATGCACCAAGGAGAACTTGTGTGGACTGCAAGATTTTCAATAAATAATGAATTAAATAAAATTTTAGCCTGTTTCTTACAAAAAGCTAATATATGACAGAAAACTTGGAATATAACACTGAGATGTTATGAATCATTTTTACAGTAGATTTATACTGCTTTTACAATCTTATTGAAGCTTGAAAGCCTTACTAGCTAGTATCTGAAACTGTGAGAAACTTTTTACAGGCTGTGATGCTGCGTTTCCACAGTTATTCATTTTAATTAGTAAACATGGTAAATTTAGCAAACTTTTTTATATTTGCAGAAAAATAATTCTCTCTGCTGTGTGAGTGTTTCAAATACAACGGCTAAGGCTGTGATGGAAATTTTGACATATTTCTCTCTTCTGACCAACCTAATCAATATCTCGATATTTTTTTCCTCTTTTGGATTTTTTTCTTTGGCCTTTGGAGCAAATGGGAAAGCAAAAAAATATGGATTTGGAATAACATCAGTATTACTAGAATTTGATTTCAGGTGCGATTTCACTTCCTTCAGCATAATTACCTTTATAAACCAAAATATAATCAAATGTGTAATTTTTTTTGGAAGGAAAAACACTGTAATACTGTAAAACACTGTAAAAATATTGTAAATATCATTTTGTACTATATTTTTGCTTGCAATATGCTGACAATAACGACACATACATTACAAGGTCTACATAAAAGTAAAACAGTAAAACTAATGATTTACCACCATTTAGTAAGTATGCTTAAATTTAACAAATGTGATCTTAGTATATTTCCTGTCATATTCTCCATATTATCTCATTCTGAGATCCAGGTTTAAAGTGAGCCTTTTCTAGCTGTGTAAACTCTCATTAAAGCTGTGGAACGAAAGAGAGAGGGCAGCCAAATGACACGCTCTCCTGTTACTGTCACATCTTTACACCTGAGACAACAGCCTTGAGTGGGATCTGTCAATCACGTCGTCACAATGAACCTGAGAGGGTGCCTGGAGCTGACTGCTCATTGTCATGGCAACACTCTGAGGTGAGGACCTTAAGGACTCTCATTTGCGTCAGAGAGACTCACCAGAGGGCAGAGCTCTTATACAACACACAATAGTTTCTGAACAGGTAAGACATATAGAACATCCTCTTTAGCTTCCAAAAAGTACTATATCTGAAACAATGAGCAACTGGAAGCATGTGGCCTTTCTCTTTGCTGAACTGATCATCATGTTTACTTACTAATAAATTAACATATTAAACAGACAAACAGATATTAAAGGGTTAGTTCATCCAAAAATGGACATTCTGTCAATAATTACTCACCCTCATGTTGTTCTACACCCGTAAGACCTTCGTTCATATTCGGAACACAAATTGTCAAACACAAATGGCTCAGTGTGGCCATTATTTCCAGCAAACTTTCAGATGCCCAAAAGGGTATTGAAACATATTTAAAACAGCTCATGTGAGTACAGTGGTTCAACCTTAATATTATAAAGCGACGAGAATACTGTTTGTGTGCCAAAAAAAACAAAATAACGACTTTTCAACGATATCTAGTGATGGGCGAATTCAATACACTGCTTCGAAGCTTTACAAATCTTTTGTCAGTGGTTCGGAGTGCCAAAGTCACATGATTTCAGTAAACGAGGCTTCGTTTTGCAGTAAGTGATTCGCAATTTCAGTAGTTCAAGTGACTTTGGGAGTTTGATACGCGAAAGTTTCGTTAAACTTCAAATCAGTGTTTTGAATTCGGCCATCACTAAATGTTGTTGAAAAGTCGTTTTTTTTTTTTTTTTTTTTTTTTTTTGCAGAACAAAAAGTTTTCTCATTGCTTTATAACATTAAGGTTGAACCTCTGTACTCATGAACTGTTTTAAATATGTTTTTGTACCCTTCTGGGCATCTGAAAGTGTTAATTATCTTGCTGGCAATAGAGGCCTCACTGAGCCATCAGATTTGATCAAAAATATCTTAATTTGTGTTCCGAAGATTAACGAAGGTCTTACGTTAGTAGAAAGACATGAGGGTGAGTAGTTGATGACAGAAATTTAATTTTTAGGTGAACTAACCCTTTAACTAGGAGACATGTGGGGTCTCCCATATCTGCGTAACATAGTCTGGATTCTAAATTCGCAGCTGGCAAAACAGATATCCTACTATTGGTTGGTTAAGCCCAAATGGCTTATTTAAAGTTATCTCTGCATTTTAAGTATAAGAGCAAATTTGAGAACATGGAAAATTGTATACACCATCCTAACAGTATTTTTTGTTTATGTTGTTTTAGCTGACATGGCAGTCTTCTCTGAGGTCTAGTGATGTGGATGTAGCATCATACAAAATGAGTAGCAGTATGCAATACTCACGTTTTGGTCATATCTATTAATTTATTCAAAAATACATTAGTAATGCAATTCCTAGATTTCATACATACAACGACTTGAATTCACATCTTATGATGAGCATGTTTTAATACAACTGTCATATCATAATAAACAAAAAACCTCATTAAAAGAATGAAATTCTTGGAAAAAGTATTTTAGTCTTATTTATTGTTATTATTATTATTAGTAGTAGTGGTGTATTATTATTTTTTAGAAATAATTGCTCTACTGCTTATTAACATATTTAAATGCCCACCAAATCAATCATATATCAAATATATAAAACAGGATATTATATCATAGAGTGGATCCCTGCATGTTGAGCTGTAGATAGACTGACAGTCAGGACAAGTTGAAGAGATATCAATATGTAATTCTGGCAAAAAAAAAAAAAAAAAAAGATCTAAACATGAACCACAAAAGACTTGATGTAAAAGGCATCTATAATAAAGCATGTCAGACAGGGACAGACTGTTAAAATACATAGTCGTCTCAAACCTATTAAAACCAATATTTTTCCAAGGACATGGCTATATTCTGCTTTTTTCATTGAAACAAGGTACACACTGACTTATGAAACATTTTGAAGATAGCGTAACCCTCATCATGACAGTCTTTCCTCTGCTGTCTGTGGTTGCTGTCTCTCCAGACGAGAGTTAATAGGATAACCATGTCTTAAATAAATCACAAGCAACAAGGAAAGAAGAGACAGCAGAGATAACAGCCTACTCACTGAGCTATCAGTGTTCTGAAACCAAAATTATCATTAGTTAGTCAGTAAATGCTAACTAAGGCTGCATTTACTTGATAAAAATGCAGTACAATATTTTAGAATCTAAAATATGTTTTCTATTTTAATACATTTTAAAAAGCATTTTTTCCCCTAATTTTCAGCAGCCGTTACTCCAGTTTTCAGTGTCACTTGATCCTTTGTGCTCAATAAATATTTTAAATATATATATATAAACATTTTAAATTTACATAATATGTGATATCTAAAAACAAATGTACAAATGTTACACTGAGTAATAGGAAAGCACTGCCAGTGGTTAATTTTGAAGTTGGCAAATGAAAGAGAGTTAGTTAATTCTTTCCAGAGAACAATGAGAGCTGTTCTGCTTTTGAAAATAATATTTTTCCCTAGTACTCTCCAAAGAAATACACATTCTCAAAGCAGATGCAGTTTTGGCATAGATGATTTATTTTATGTTTGCAAATTCATGATTATGTTCCTCATTCACTTCTAAGAACCTTCTTGCTTTTGTAAGGCTCTGTAGACACTTGCACATTTAGGGTGTGTTCACATTTGGCAGGTTTGGTTAGATTAAAATGATTGCTCTGTTAGTGCAGTTCATTTGTATAAGCGTGAATACTGCCATCCGTACCCTGGTGCACACCAAATAAGTGACCCATCAAAAGATTCCAAACAAACGCTGGTGCAGTTTAGTGAAATATGAATGCAACATGGACAAGCATAGACATCTAAACAGACCAATATAGGATTTGATGTCACAAGATGTGACCCTAAAATGACAGAATGTTCTTGCATACCCAGGTTCTTCTCATCATAAGAGCTAAATTGCCCATTACATTTTGGTAGACGGAAAGATCTTCATTAGTGAGTGTAACCCACATTGCTAGAGAGTTCTGGTTTGTTGCAAGGTAGTTACTTAAAGGGTTAGTTCACCCAAAAATGAAAATTCTGTCATTATTTACTCACCCTCATGTCGTTCCACACCTGTAAGACATTCATCTTCGGAACACAAATTAAGATATTTTTGATGAAATCTGATGGCTCAGTGAGGCCTCTATTGCCAGCAAGACAATTAACACTTTCAGATGCCCAGAAGGGCACTAAAACATATTTAAAACAGTTCATGTGAGTACAGTGGTTCAACTTTAATATTATAAAGCAATGAGAATACTTTTTGCGCCAAAAAAACAAAATAACCACTTTTCAGCAATATCTAGTGATGGCCGAATTCAAAACACTGCTTTGAAGCTTCATGAATCTTTTGTTTCGAATCAGTGGTTCAAAGAGCCAAAGGTGCTTACGTCACTTACGTCATAAGTGTTCTGAAATTTCGAATTTATGTGAACCAAACCATTGATTCGAGACAAAAGATTTGCAAAGCACTTCAAAAAGCAGTGTTTTGAAATCGGCCATCACTAGATATTGTTGAAAAGTTGTTATTTTGGCGAACAAAAAGTGTTCACGGCGCTTTATACTATTAAGGTTGAACCACTGTATTCTCGTGAACTGTTTTAAATATGTTTTAGTGCTCTTCTGGGCATCTGAAAGTGTTAATTACTTTGCTGGCAATAGAGGCCTCACTAAGCCATCGGATTTGATCAAAATCATCTTAATTTGTATTCTGAAAAAAAACAAAGGTCTTATGAGTGTGGAACGACATGAGGGTGAGTAATGACAGAATTTTCATTTTTGGGTGAATTAACCCTTTAACAGCCCAAAAACACTCTGAGTCTCTATAATATTTTTGTAATTATATGATTATATATAATTATCAAGTCCCTCCTATTGTGTTTGTCTACAAGTCTCTTTTGTTTGTATTTTGTAATTTTATTTATTTATTTATTTGCTTACCTTAGCCACAGCCATCATGCTTATGGCTGAATGGCTCATGGAGATGGCACACAAAATGGGAAACACATTTATTTTTGAAGTAGGCATCTTGATTGGTTGAATTCTTGGTTGAAATCTTGAGACGTGTGTTGCATTCTGTAATGGTCCACCTGGAAACAATGCTGTCATAAAGCCAAACCCTCTTATGGAAGAAGAACGACATTGTGTTTACAACTATGAGACAATGAGTGCTTATCTGGATCAACTAAATGCTAGCTTTTCAAGTTCACTGCAACATTGTTGCGCCAATGTTACACTAGTACACAACTTGCATGACAAGCTGTTATTGTAGGGGCGTCGACTTTACATTTTCACATCCCTAAACATGACCCTGAACAAACTGTGACAAGTTGTTCAGGGTGTCGGTCAGACGTCCTCTTGCCTGGTTCTTAGCCAATGAAAGCTGCTATGGAGTTCAGACATCCTGAAGGTCTGGCTACACGAGACTAGGTCTTCCTTGAAAAAAAAAAAATCTCATCAGTGAGAAAAGTAAAAACATGACTTAATAATAAGGCATGCAATTTGAGTAGTCATTCTTTCCTCTACAACTTACAGAATGGAAGTTGAGGGTCAAAATTTAATGCTTAAAGGGATAGATTCATCTTGCTCTATTTGTTAATTTAAACTGTACCACAATGCCTTATACTTGCCTTGAACTTTTTTCATTGTACTTTTCTGTGATTGAATTTAATAAAAAAATCTTGCTCTTGCTCTGTTTACCACTATATGTTTTATTCTTCTAACCTGCGTCATAACCAACAGTTTAATGGGTATCATCGTTGTACAGTCTACATACATTTTGTACCCAAGTTTATTAGATCCATGTCGTACAGTGTGATTTGTAATGATCTTATATGATTGCTGAAGTCACACAGTGTGTTGCAGGCATGACAAAACATCACTGTTATCACCAAATATGTGAAGACAGAACTATAGTTTTACTGTTTGAGGCATGAATGCTGCTTTTATCTATGGTCAAAGGGAAAAATACATTATGTGCTTGCTTGTCAACAGACACATTTATAAAAAAAAGAGGTTAGAAAAGCACCCTTTCATTTGGAGATTCTCTTTCTATCTCTCTAATTACACTTAGTTTAATCACTCCCCTGGTTATGATTAATTAAAATGATGTTTCTATTAAAATGGATGCAGGCCAGAGGTAACACATGGCAGAGACATCTGATTTACTCACACTCTTCTGAGAAACCCTCTTACATGGTCCAGCAATAATGACTTGGTCCACTCATCTCTTGCCTAATGATAGTGTGTAGTTTTAAATTTCATCCTTTTTTTATCCTGACCTTGTAAGACAACTACGATCGAGTTGCACTTATTTATAAATTGAAAAACCATGGACTTGGAAGGAAATTAAACGCTTATGGTCTTTTAAGCTGATTATAAAACATAGAGAAGCAATTATATTTTGGAAGACTTAACAGTCAGGCTTTAATTATTATGGTAGGGGATTATTATTTGAAATAAAACAGTATTTTGCAGTAATTCTGATCAAGCAATGAAACAAATGTTCTTTAAGGAAATAATTTCTTCAGTTTTCACAATTAATATTTGCTGCAGGAAGGGAAAGTTTATTCTGTACTTTCATCCTTTACACCAAAAGGTGAATTTCTGAGAGAGACATTTGTTATTATGAAGTTAAAATGTTTCCCCTTAAAGGGAAAAAAAAAAAAAAAAAAAAAAAAAAAAAAAAAATAAAAAAAAAGAAAATATATATATATATATATATATATATATATATATATATATATATATATATATATATATATATATATATATATATATTTATGTATTCATTTACTTACCCTTATGTTGTTCCAAACCTTTCTTCTGTTGAACTATAAAGAACATATTTTGAAGAATGTTGGTAACCAGAAGGTTGATGGTATGGAAGCCAGAGACAGCTAACTGTCCATATCAGCAGGTATCAATAGCAGATATTCATCATTCAAAAAGGGAAACCGAAACTAGGACTGCAGATTTATTTTGGGAGTTGATAGTGTTGCCATAAAAACACGTAATTCCTAGTCTGAGGACGTGAACAGCTTTGAATAGAACGTCACGTCACGAGTTGTCATCTCAAAATTACATTAATGTCCTGAACGCAGCATATGATACACCAAAAAATTAATATGACTCAGTTGGTCACGAGACACACAAGAGCCAATGCCATTTCACAATCAAAGCTCACGTAATGCTTGTTTTGGTGGCAAATCAATCATTTGGACTTGGAACACTTGGAATATTTGTTCTTTTTGAATATATTGTGACTGTATTTGTATTTTTTCAAGTTTTATATTATATAATAAACAAGTGGGTAGGATTAGGGGTAGGGGATTGGGTTATGTGCTCAAACATATGTAAATAGTGTAAATAAAGAAGTAAAATAAATATAAATAAAATTATGTTGGCTGATTAAATTGAAAACCAAATCCCAAAATATATGTAAATTATATTATAAATTATACCACAATACATAATTTCATCATGATGATAAAATTCCCATGCCCATCGTGTCTGTGTATGACTCCCAAGTTTTCTCATTGAAAGCAATGACCCTCCAAGGCAAAAATGTATGCAAAAAAAAATTAAAAAGAGATGCACAGGGAGGGGCCCTGACCAACCGTCAATATGTGATGAGTTGGAAGTGAGAATGTGTTGCTGACATTGGCCAACGGCCAACCATCAGCTTGGTGTGTCACGGCCCTTATGAGACTATACCATGTGCTTTAGTGGAGACCTATGAGTTGTTGTGCTTTACCTTTTTTTTCTTACAAAACACTAACAACACTATAACACTTTCCATAGCGTTTTAAATATAATATCACCTCATCAAGAAGTTAAAATATCTCTGCATTCAGCATTTATGCTAAAAAAGTCTGATATTCTCGACTCTCGAGGGTTACAATTTCTTACAATCTCTGCTGTTTGGCGAACTCTCTAAGTTTAAAAAGAAGCAGTCAAAGTACTTTGAAGTGAAATTGGAAGCAGAACACAGGCAGGAATCTCTGGCCCACATTAGGCAAATGTAAATGAGACCTGTGGGAATTTAAACTGGATGAAAGGGAGATTTAATGTTTCGCTGATATCATTTATTTTTCTCCCTCTGCATGCTCCTAATCTCCAAATGTGTGATCAGTATGAGGCTTATAGGAAGTGACAAGATCAGCTCATGAACAGATGGGCTCGATATAGCCACTCTAAACTCCGCTTCAGTCTCTGTCTCTGATTGAACTGATATCTGCTGAATATCTTTGGATTATTTTAAAGTTTTCAGTTGTGTATGAACAAAGAAAGGCAAACTTAAAAGTGAAAACTGATCACTGATTTGTGTGTGCATAATAAATATGCTGTTAATAAATTTTATATAAACACATTTACTCAAGACAAATTTCTAGTTCAGCTTTTTAATTATGCATAAACTAAATTATGCAAAACACATACACACCACAACAGTTTTGGAGTAGCACCCGAGAGTAAATATGGTTGAATCATCTAATATTCGCTTTAGTGGGTTTAACTGTTTCAGTCGAATGAGAATCGAACTGAATCAAACTTTAGTTCTGGGTTGATGACGCAAGATGCACATCTGATTCTGAAGTAGCTCCAATAAGCATGTCCAGACAAAACCAAAGAACTGAAGTACTTTGAAATGAATGAATAAAAAGAGAGCCGACTCAAAAACAACCAAAAGAGCCAGTTCTAACTGTCAAAGTTTTCTGATGTTCCTACGAAAACTTTGACAGAATGGGCAAATTCGGTTCTTTTTGAGTTGGACATAACTAAAAAGCTGACTTTCAGCTCTGCCTGTAGGTTTTATTCATTTCACACCAGTTCTTTGGTTCAGTTACAGTTCTGGGCATGCTTATTAGTTCATTCGGTGCTCCACAAGCGTGCTTGCTACTTAAGATATCCATTTTGAGTCATTAATCTGGAACAAAAGTTCAAATCAGTTCGATTCTGGCTCAACTGGATACTTGCTTAAAAGAACGATTCATTTAAGAATCGAATATCACTATTCATCTAAATCAGTAGATGTGATGGGTCTCAGCAAAATTCCAAAGGGGCCTCAAGATGACTTAAAGGGTTAGTTCACTTTCAAATAAAAATTTCCTGGTAATTTACTCACCCCCATGTCATCCAAGATGTTCATGTCTTTCTTTCTTCAGTCGAAAAGAAATTAAGGTTTTTGAGGAAAACAATGCAGGATTTTTCTCCATATAGTGAACTTCAACAGTTACCAGCAGGTCCAAATTGCAGTTTCAGAGTTTGGTTTTGTCTGGACATGCTTATTGGAGCTACTTTGCAATCAGATGTGCATCTTGAGTTATCAACCCAGAACTAAAGTTTGATTCAGTTCGATTCTTGTCTGACTGAAGCGGTTAAAGCGAATGATTCATTCAAGAATCGAACAACACTATTAGATGATTCAACCATATTTACATGGGGTTGCTACTCCCAAAATGTTGTAGTGTGTTTTCTTTGTTCATACACAACTCTGCACAATTCCAGAAGAGAAATAAAGGTGTAAATGATAAATGATCATTGCTCAGGTAAAGAGTGAAAACCATATTTAACTGCAGTGCGTGTACAGTATGTGGCCTATAAGACCCAGTCGAAAGCCTAGAATTATGTATGATAACTGCATATGACAGCACAAATTTAGACTCAGCAGTTCTCTGCATAACTGTGCCTTTAGGCACTGAATGCCCTGTAGGAGCCAGCAGGAGATACCTGAATATGGGCTCAGTTTCACACCACAACACAGTTTCATAGTCCTCAGCACCTATTCTATTCTGTTTCACCCTTCACTGAAGATTTAGCTTGTACAACATAATTCCTTTATTTATGAAGTTTCACATACACTGCACAAGAAAAATATTTTGCAATCATTAGCTGTATTTCTCATTTAGAGATGCAGTTACCCTTTCTAAAAGCAACACAAAGGCTTGCAATACATTGTAAATCAAAGCTCAATTTCTTCCGTGTAAATTATGGTTTTGTAAAATGCCGATGAGCGAAAGATTTTCTCAAACATTTGGTGTAAAAAAATATTATTGGAGATTATTGGAGTTTTACAACAAAATTTCACATTTAATTCATTATGAATTTACTATAGCAATTTCTGAGTGAAATTTTTTTCTACACATTATACACAAGACAAATTGCTTGTTGAAATCTTGCATTGTGTCAGTTAGGACATAGTGTAAGTCTCTTCACAGTGATGGGCCTCTGCATGAGTCCTGCTTTGCAAATGACCATCTGGAATCTCTTCTCTCTGATACTGAGAGCATCAGTTAATCACAGTTCAAGGACTGTCAACCCTGATTAGAGAAATCACTCAAAAATCCATGCAAATGTACTGCCTCCTCTCATTTAAGCTGTCTTTCATAGTTTGCATGACAAACAATGCAAATTTCCATAAACCTTTTGTGTCTTCTGAGAATTCAGTAATTGTTTATTTACAAAATATGAATCTCTTCATGGGAGAGTTATAGATCTCTGTTAAGTCTTAGTTTCTTCTCTTCTATATGCTGGAGGAGTGCCTTGGCTCTTTGTTCTATGTGCCGGATAAGAGATTTGAGTCCGGATGCCTCTCCTCTGCTCACCCAGAATTCCTTATCCACAGATAGGGAGTGAAGGAGCATCTTCTCCAGACATCCTGACTGAAGCACTGAAACAGCCCGTTCCGGAAACCTGCCAATCAACAAATACACCGTTCACACCAAGAACAATAACAATAAAGAAAAGCGTGCAGTTTTGTCGTCTGCTGCATTTTTCAATTCTTCAGCTATTTAAAGCAGGATGAATTCTGATTGGCTGTCAACGGTTTCATTGTTAATCAGCCTGAAAAAAACTTTCTGATTCAGTATTATTTCTCTGTGCCGTTATCATTATAGTTGTGGTGTGAACTCTTCTCTTCTGTTATATTTAGAGCAATTTTTTGAATCTTTGTCGTTATAGTTATAGTTCTTGCTTTTAATGGACCTTTACACTGAGAGTTTTGTACATGTTTATCAGTCAGATGTGAGAACATTCTTATTTCCTTAAAAAGAATATCTAGTAACATTTTAGATTTTAGTATGGGGGACAATTCTCACTTTTAACTAGTTATTTATTAGCTTGCAAATTTATTAGTACTTATAAAGCACACATAAAATCCTTTTTCTGCATGACCATATTCTACACCCCTAAATCCTACCCCATACCTAAACCAGGGGTTGCACCAGCTGTGTGTAAGTTGCTTACAAGCTTAGTTTTTATGTAAAGGGACACTAAGTTACAACTTGGCTGAAATGTTAGTGTTTATGGAGTGACATGGAGTAATGGTTGGAATAAAATCGCAGATTGACTGAACTGCATCAATAAACTCCCATTTTACCTGACAGACTTCAATTCTTTAGACATATATGATAATGTTGACATTTACATTTTAAGAGAGAACACTGTGTGAATATATAACTTTGTTAGTGGTTCTTCATCATGAAACAAATCAGCAATCGGTCAATGTTGTGCATGTCAAATAGTCAAGTCAAGTCAAGTCACCTTTACTTGTATAGCGCTTTTTACAAAGCAAATTATGTCAAAGCAGTTTTACATTAATAATTGGCAAATAATTTTTGGCTGCACAGCAGCTCCCAAAGAAAATGGTGTCATTGTCCAGCTTATTCTATATATTTGTATTGATTCATTCCGTTGCAAAGATCAATAGTTATTAGTCTAGTTAATTAATTTATATCAGCACTGGAGAAAACAGTGATGTAGTCGTCCAGCTCAGCTCAGTTCGCATGCAGGCATACCAAAAACACTGCTGAATATCAAAATAATGGTCATAATAAATAAATGTAATTTCTTATATATATTTTTTTGTATCACCTACTAGCTAGTAGTTTCTGAACCACTAGTGTTGACTTCAAGCTTCAGTTAAAGTAAGAATTTATGAATGGCTGGTACAAACCTATTCTGGAGAGCTACTATCCTGCAGAGTTTAGCTCCAACCCCAATTAAACACACCTGAATCAGCTAATCAAAATGTTTCTTGAAAATTACAGACAGGTGTGTTAGAGAAGGGTTGGAACTAAAGTCTCCAGGGAAGGCATCTTTCCAGGATCAGGGTTGGAGACCCCTGCTGTAAACAGTACGGATAGTATAAATATACACATATTAATACTTACTCATCAATTCCTTCAACAAGTCTGAAGTTGAGATTGTCTAGTGGTTGGTGAGGTCTTCCTGCATTGTCAATAAAAACCAGTCTGGATGGTTCTGTCTTCCGTACCTAAATTGAGGTTTACATACACCATATTTGAATAGTTTCATGCTCATTTTTATTTCGTACAGTGTCATTCCAAAAACCTTTCATCAAACCAAAAGACTTCTATTCATTTTTGAAACAAAAATGAAGATATTTTTTAATAAAGCATTAGCAATTTCCCTTTCATCGAATGCCCATTCAAAAAGTTCATAAACTTTGTAAAAATCGAGCAGTTTAATACAACTCTTTTAAAGAGACTCGATCACTTTGAAACACTGATCAATGCACATATATAGAGCACATCAAAAGCTCAGCTGTACAACTACACAAGAGCAAACCTCATTGAGCTCACCCTCATAATGCCATTATAATGAGATTTTGCGAATAAACTTTACCTCATGTAAGCGCAATAGGCCTACTTTGATCAAACTAATGTGATTAGCTATTATCTGTGATTAGTAACCATAATCTCAGGTGGTTTACGCCGAATTTATTCGTAATAAACAGGCATGTAAACACCTTAATTGATTCTTGCGCATCAAGCAAGCAAATTTGAGCTTCCGTTTCCCATATTTGATGAATATTAATCAATGTTTAGGCCTATATGTGATTAAAGTTCCCCTGTAGTCTAATTTATAAAGTCTAAGTATAATGTTATCTCTTAAAACTCATCTTTGATCACCAAATGACACATTTTTTTCTTCTTCATGCCTTAAAATAGCTTGAATGTTACTCTACACCCTTGCTTTATTATACTGGGATCTATGAATATACTCATTAGCTCCGCCTCCGCTCACTCGCAAGAGCTCAGAGATCCTTCACTCGGTGAACTTACTGAGGTAATCGCTGCACAATGTTATTGCTATTTACAACATCGGACATATGACGGTAATTAATATGATTAGCCTTTTACTTGACTACATTATTAAACAGCTGCTAATAATGTGTTGCTAATGTTACACAAACCATTTTCCCGTTTGCAAGTCAGAAAGCTGTCTTCTAACAATCAGTAGAAAAACAATCTTTTAAAATGATTTGAACAACTCAGAACGTCAGTGGAGAAAAGCATATAGTTCATCATAACATCATTATATACATCATACAAATGTTGTATTGCTAAATCTACACAATTTTTTTATATCACCAGAAAAATATACCGGGATAACCTGGCTTCTTTTGAGACTCTCCTGCTTCAGAGCGGTCATGGTTAATGATATGCTAAAGCCCGGCAGCACGTTGACATGATTGGTTATAAGGTAGTTTGTGACATCACAAACACCAGCGATTTCGCCGCGGGCATTTTTTTCACTGCAGTTTTAAATAGAAAATATTCAGCATTGGTGTTGACTTATGAATTTGCATGAATTTGAATCTTAAAGCATATTAAAACACCACATGGACATATAAACAAAATTAAAAACTTGATTTGCACCACAGGGGGACTTTAAAATACTAAATTCTGTTGTATATTATGTCTGCGAAAATGTCAGACTGGCATAAAATATGACTTTTTCACTTGCATGTTTAATTCCAGGGTTAGGGTTAACAAAAGAGAAAGCTTCTATGAATTATACTGGTTGCTGTGAGCTATGGAGGTTTTTCTAAGTGACAGGGAGATACTTCTAAAATGGTGAGATGATTTTGTGGGCAAGCTATATTAAAACAGATGACTTTTGCAGACTGGCTCCAAAAACCTAAACCACAACGACATTGGAGCTCTACTTTTTCAGCTCTCCGAACACTATCAGATAATGACTACAGAACCAATATAAAGGCTCCCATGGAAACTGATTGCCTTGACTCATTTTAGCAGCCTCACTTAATTTAGTTGGGGTTCTAACTCACAGTTTGAGTGGGAGCTCAAACTTCATGAAGATCTCAAGAGCTGTTGGAAAGTTATTACTTTTGATATTGGAAGGCAGAATGCAAGAAAAAAAAAGTATGACACCCTCCTGGTAGAAAAGCAAATACTTGCCAGCTGAGTAACCTTGTTGTGAGGTCAGTCAATAAAACTAGATGAAAAAAAGGAACTGCTTCAAGTTTCACTGAAACCAAAGTGTCATTATTTATGCATGTTTACTCTCTTCAAAGTCAAATGGAGGCCTGACAAGTTTTAGAACACTTGCACTAGCTCAAGGTCAAAAAATGTTTTTGCATTTAATTTTTTTTAAATAAATATATATAATATAAACATATCCTTTATCTTCTAAATATATACATAATAATAAAATGAAATGGAAGTGTGCTGATTCCATGCACTTTTCCTGGTTTCACAGACAATGTCCCAGACTTAGGTGCACTTTTGAACTGTTTTAACTAAAAGCAATCTACACTGACTTATCTTAAAATATGTCAGTGCCATTGTTTTGACTCAGGATGCACGCTAGTAACGTGTTTGTTTTTTTCTAGGGCATTAAAATAAAGCCTAGTCCTGGCTTAGTCTAAGCCCTGTCTGTGAAACCAGTCCTATGTTTCTTTATAAATAAACCATTTCACTTCTATAAAATAGTCTGACACTGAAGGATGGACAAACTATAATGAGAATGTTGGGTGCTCTGTATTGGTATGTTATTTTTATACAGACAAAATATCACCAATATTTTATTTACCAGGATGTGCACCAGATTTAAGTCCTTTGGGTTTTCACATTTGATATGCAGCAGGTTTTCTACACACAGTTCTGATGGGTCTGGTCTGAAACCACAGCAAGACCGGTCCAGTCTGTCATTCACCTGGAGAAAACAACAAATGAATCACATGGTAAAAGAAATGAAATGCTCTGAAATCTCTGAATCTCTGTTATATGCAAAATAGTCTTTAGACCACTATAGACCACTTTAGTTAGGGAACCAATTTTATTAAGTTGTTGCTTATTAGCGTGTATATTACTAGCATATTGGCTTATTAGTAGTACTTATAAAGCACATATTAATGCCTTATTATCCATCCCTTGATCCCCAATACCAACTTGACAACAACTACCTTAATATTAATAAGCAGTAAATTAGAAGTTTTTTTGAGGCAAAAGTTGCAGTCAATAGTGAATATGTGGTTCCCAAATTAGTGTAGTCAAATAGACATTCTGTTTTACCACCCGCGACCATGGAGAAGCCCTCCGCAGACTGAGTGGCAGCATCCACTGTGACGAGCGAGCCAGAGCCCAAGGATAAGGGAATAGAGCTTGCCATTGCCCTGGATGCAGTGCCCCAGTGTGGTTCTGACCAGGGGTGTGAGCTATTGACACCAGTGGACAAGGGAATGGAAGCAGAGGACTGGCTGATCGACTTCGACAGGGACTTGTTGACTCCCACCCTATCCCAGCCGATATCTGAATCTTTATTGTTGTTTAAGTGCACCATCATCATGTTTTTTCTCCTGTCACTTTCACCACCACAGAGCTCAGCCAGTCCTCCAGCCCCATCGCTTCTGGATGATTGCAGCCCTGTCTCTGGGGATGCTCCAGGCCTGCACTGTCTCTGGGAATGCTCCAGGTCGAGCAACGCCTGTCAAGGAGGATCCGGTGACTTTCGCCTCCAGCCTCAATTCCCTTTGTTCCATCTTGGCCCATCGACCTGATGGCTCCGACCTGAGTCCTCCCACCTTCACCTTCATCCAAGTGACTCCACCAGGCTCCCCCTTGGTTTGTCAGCACTCTGCTTATGCCACGGACATCCAGGCCAACCACTGCACTCTGTCCCTCCTCCGCAACAGCTACAGCCGGCTCCTTCCTCCCTCCGGAGTCACCTCTATCCTCGGTCTCGCCAGCGTCGTCCCTGTCCTCGGGTACTCTGGCTCGGCCTACATCGCTTGTCGCTGCAACATCGTCTAGGTCTTCTACACCAGCGATGTCGTTCATCTCCCTCAACCCTAGGTCTGCGACTGCGGATCCACCGGCTCTGTCTCCGTCGGTCATCCCCCAGCTATCATCAGCCTCGTCACCACCTGGACTCCTCTCTCCCTCGTCTCTGCCGTGGGCTGTTGGCACTGGGGAGCTCTGGGTGCGTGCCATCGACCAACCACCATCTTTGTCGCCAGTGTCTCCTCGTCCCACCAACACTATCCTTTCACCACATCCTGCCATCTTCCCTCCTCGTCTGCCTCTCAACATCCCTTCTCCATCACGTCGTCCTCCTCCAAAGCCTTGCCGGAGGGGGGCGAACTGTCATGTTCAGTACAGTTTAGTTTCAGTTTGTTTTCATTTGTCACATGTTCTTTTGTTCTGTTTCCCGCCACTCATCTGTCTACCCGGTTACTATCGTTTTAGTTCATACGTGTCAGTTGTGCTATTAATTATCCTCAGTTGTGTTTGCTATTTTAGTTCCTCATGTTCACCATGTCCCCGTCTGATCTACATTACATAGTATTGTGCTTACCCTGTCAGTCTGCCTGTTTGGATTATTGTATTAAATTTGGAGTATTTTTGATCTATTTGTCTGTTATCTTCCTGCCCGAACACAATTGTTTCAGAGGACCGTAGAGCCTAAGATCCACGGCCAGGCCAAAATCGTTGTCCCGGCTCAAGAGAGCACAAATTTTTTGAACTTTGTTTAACTTTTGTCGACTTGCCATCACCAGCCCCCTCGACGACGAGACCCTGAAGACTTTTCCTGGATCAGGGCAACTTTCCGCCACCATATCATCCTCCCAGACATTTTTTCCTATTGCAAAGATGGATGTTCCATGGATGTTAAAAGTTCTTCATGGAACCACTGATGCCATTAACCTCACAAATATTCAAATAAGAATTTTAACACAGGATTTTCAGTGTATTGTATAAAATTTCGAAACCCGACTACTCAGGATTATTTTCTTACCAAGAGTAGTATGAACACTCATTCTTTCTTTAACCCTGCAAGCAACTACTTGCAGGACAGAGAGTTTTAAGAGATTCTAGTGGTAATACATTTGATTATCTTTTCTCACAAGATTTAACAACATTGCTCATCTTTTGTTCCTGTGTGTTGTGATACCACAATGTGGGTGAGGAGTTAATATGAGATGTGATCCTGTGGTGCAGAAAGTGTTTTAACAGCTCATTCCCAGTTAGAACACCTTCCTTCCCTCTCAAACTCCACAGTCCATACTGACACATCACTGCTAAAGTTCACATTGTAAAGTGAACCAAGTCTGATCTCAGAACAACTTTGTTTATCCACTGAAAATGGATATGATTTCAAAAACTGGGTAATAATCTTGCTATTAAATGTTATAAGCAATTAATTAATAAATTAATCCCCCCCCCCATTGACTTCAGAGGGGATATTAAAGATAAATAATAAATCAATTAAAGTAAAATGAGGACAAACTGTTGAGACCTTTGTTGTTGTTGTTGTTAATGTAATGAACAACACCTGTGGTTACCAATAAAAGTAATTAAAGGCAGTTTAATTTATATATAATTAGCCATAATTTATATATAATTTTGTATAGAGAAGGCATCATTTATTTGAAGATGCCAGCTGGTTTCCTTCTATGCATTGAAATGTTTGGGCTGCAAGATTTTTTAAAATAAAACTGAAATCACGATATGCCTTATTGCAATTTTATTACAAGATTTAATATATGTATTTACTCTTTTTATGGCATGGAGCTTGTCATTCTCTCTCCCTCTCTCATATATATATATATATATATATATATATATAGAGAGAGAGAGAGAGAGAGAGAGAGAGAGAGAGAGAGAGAGAGAGAGATGAATTACTGTTACTATTAGAAAAGTCTTTGTCGATTATGTAGAAAATGATAACCTTAAAAATTGATAGAAAAACATGCTTATGTCACTTGTCTACAAGCTGATACTAAGAAAAATAACATTTTTACATCAGCTCAGTGTTTGTGACAGCTGCTGTCAGTTGGCAGTATCAGAAGCAGACAGTCGTCAACATACATTGTATTCTTCCCGCACATCATACTCAAATCTATGCTCTCTTTCCTCACACAGCCAGCACTGTGACAACCTTAGGGCTTGCTTACGTAATGTTCTAGCCCAGTACTGCCACTGAACCATAGTGAATGCCATAGAGCATTTCTGTTGAAGACATTTCCATGTCACAGGCGCTCAAATTCTGAATCATGTGACCTTTGGCTCAGAAACCAAGACAAACATTTTTTCCATTGGTTTCAGAGATGTCGGGTTTACATATACAGAGACTTTTTACATACCACATGACACTAGTGAAAGATACAAAACAAAAATAAGAAAACATATTGTTACAAATTATATTGGTTACACTTTATTTCGATGGTCCACTTTAGTTACTTTTAGTTTACCTAACTATGAGTAACTTTGAAACTACATCCTAACTCTCACTATTAGTAGACTGTCTGCTTATTATCTGCTAACAATATATTTTGATGTTCCCCCAACAGACATTCTACTGACTATTAGTAACTACATGTCAACTTATTCTACAACCCGAACCCTAACCTAACAGTCTACTAAAAGTCTAGTACAGTTTCTATATAATCTAATGAAAGTTAGTTGACATATATACTAGCAAAGTTACTTATAGTGTCTAATGTGGACCATCGAAATGAAGTGAAACCATTATATTTAGCATATTCAGAATTACAATTTGATTTAAAACCATCTTGAATCCTTCAAAAGAATCCTGTTCAAGGAGTTGAAGCTTCAAAGCTTTATGAATCAGTGTTTTGAAATCGCCCATCACTAGATATTGTTGAATAAAGTTTTTTTTTTTTTTTTTGGCACACAAAAAGTATTCTTGTCACTTTATAATATTAAGGTTGAACCACTGTACTCCCATGAACTGTTTTAAATGTTTTAAGTACCTTTCTGGGCATTAAAAGTGTACATTTGCAGTCAATGCAGGCCTCACTGAGCCATCGGATTTTATCAAAAATATCTTAATTTGTGTTCTGAAGATGAATGAAGGTCTTATGGATCTGGGGGTGAGTAATCAATGACAGACTTTTCATTTTGGGGTGAACCCTTTAAAAGGATAAATAAAAGAACACTAAATTATAAAAACGACAGAATAAAAATGGAAAATTGCATTAACAATAGCTGGCCATTGTCCATGTCAATAGTGTAGCGATGCATGAAGCTTCCAAACCAAGCAGCTTTTTATTGATAAATGTAAAACACACACACACACACACACACACACACACATACAAGAACAACAACAGCCTGGAATGCAATGTGAAATCCATGTGGAGAAAATTTTCACCTCGTGCCTCTCGCACAAAATTCCCAATCATGAGTCCTATTGAGTTTCACCCATGGAATTTCGCTGTACAAAGGTAAATGTATCACACATGAGACAAACAATATGGTAAAAAACAGCAAATGATTTGACATCAATAAAATGTTTGTGAAGTTTTTTCCTCACTACAAAAGTTGCTAAGCCTATTTCATGTATGTATCAGATTATATGGTTAGCTGCATTGTATTTACTGCATTATCTGACGACTCCCATCTATTTTCCTACCAGGCCAGATCTGTGGCCCACCAGCTGAGAACCACTGATCTAGATTTCAGAGCAGCACACAGAAGGTCTTGTGGTGACAGTGAGTGTGTCCTTCACACTGTTCTGTGCTTAAGGGTGTGAGGTTTCACATCAGTGCCATCAGAGGTGCTAAATGAATAGAGAGGAACAAGTGTTCAAGGGTCCCAGTCAGCAATTTCACCAAATCAATACAAAGCTATTAGCTGTTGGCCATGTTACAGCTATTGACTTTTCTTCTAAGATCTAATGTATTATTCATGGACATCCATACACCCACGTTTTCACAGTACACACAGTTTTCACACACACAGATTAGACTCGCAAATCCATCAAGCACATTCATGAGCACATGCAATTATACATGCAGTTCATGGCTGCGCAACATTATCTACAGTATATCTGCCATCAAGTAATATCTTCACACTTGATTTAGCATAGTTTGTAATCAAGTGGGAAGACATTGTAAGTTTTTTTCTTAAAGTGTTAGCTCACGCAAAAATGAAAATTCTGTCATTAATTACTCACCCTCATGTTCATCTTTGGATTAAATTAGGATATTTTTGATAAAATCTGATGGCTCAGTGAGGCATCCATTGACGCCTCCATTGACAGCAAGATACTGAATACTTCCAAATGCCCAGAAAGCTACTAAAAACATATTTAAAACAGTTCATGTGAGTACAGTGGTTCAACCTTAATGTTATGAAGCGTCGAGAATGCTTTCTGTGCACCAAAAAAAACAAAACAAAACAAAATAACGACTATATCTAGTGATTTTAAAACTCTGCTTCATGAAGCTTCAAAGCTTTACGAATCTTTAGTTTCGAATAAGTGGTTTGGATGTGTATCAAAGTACCAAAGTCAGGTGAATCATTGAAGTTTCGAAATGTTTTGCAATGCAAACACTTATGACATAACGAAGCCTTGTTTACTGAAATCACGTGACATTGGCAGTTTGATACATGCTCCGCACCACTGATTCAAAACAAAACATTCGTAACGCTTCAAAGGTGTGTCTTTATCACCTTTCTGGGCATTTGAAAGTGTTAATTATCTTGCTGCCAATGGAGGCCTCACTGAGCCATCGGGTTTTATCGAAAATATCTTAATTAAAATGAACGAAGGTATTACGGGTGTAGAACGACATGAGGGCGAGTAATTAATGACAGAATTTTTGGGTGAACTAATCCTTTAAACTCTTAAGCCGGGAACACACCAAGCCAACGCCGACGAACTAGTGGCGACGAAAGCAGACTGTTGGCTCACGTCGGCAGCTGCTGGGTCCAAAGTTGCCCTGACACACCAAACCAACACCCGACACCCACGTATAAAGGAGATAACTGTATATTTAAACATATATATTTGTCAATATTCGTCATTCAAAAAGGGAAAGCAAAACAAAGATTGCAAGTATACAAATCATAAACAAAGCAGCGTTTGCTCACCGTTTTGAGTATCAGTCATGCTGATCATGTTCTTTATTCCGCTATGCTCATAAAATTACATAAAATTACTACAACCTTCAGTCTGTGCCGTCATGACTTCTTTGCTTGCTTTCATAACTTTTGCTTATATTCGCCTGAACTGACTTGTTAGCTATACTGAACAGCCAATCAGAGTTCTCTCTCTTACCGACGACCCGACACTGATTCAACTTATCGAATCAGCTGAAAAAAAGCAGACGAGTGCCAACTTCAGCCGACAGTGCAGAACACACTGAGAAAACTTAGTCGGCCGACGAACTAAAACTGCCCAACGGCCGACCATCAGCTTGGTGTGTTCCTGCAAATTGCATAGAATGATTTCTTAAAAATGTTTCCTTGATGCTCATCATGCAAAATTAGTAAAAGGGGAGCGATGACTGTACTTTTGTAAAGATTATCATAAAATCACAAAACCGCAAAGGAAGTTTCAACCAGTCACTTTCACTTTCTACCTGTTCAATAGAAAGAATGCATGCATGCATTTATTCTATTACCTATGTTCAAGTTTTGAATTAAGCGTCACCATGACAACAATGGTTCTTTAAAAGAAATTGCTGCTTTGTGTAAAAGACATCTTCTAAACCTGCTAATGATGTGATACCGAATGACAATCTTCATGTGATCAAGCTTATGTATAATCATTCACAGTGAATTAAAGTCTCTCTTGTTACAGTTCTAACTTTGCCAACATCATATAAGTGTGCTTGGATGATGCTCTGGAAATTATTATGGAATAATTATTGATTAATTTATTTGTTTGATGTTTTGTCATTTAGTCTGGAAAAGTTACACTGCAGAGCTTTCAAGAAATCATTTATTTCCATCCTAGGCCCAAGACAATAATCTTCATAGATATTAGGGGACCCCCTATATTTAGATTCATATCAACAAAAAGTTTTTCAATGGCTGATTCAAACATTACCCCAAATTCTACATGGTTACAGTGAAGTGCCAATCTGTTTGAACCATGTAGTCATTTACAATTAGGGTTGGGGAAAGTTACTTTTAAAAGTAATGCATTACAATATTGTGTTATGAACTTGGTTACTTGGTTATGTTTTATATAAAGTAATTTGTTATTACAGTTTTGTGTAACATTCTAAATTTGTATGTAACTGCTTTCATTAATTTTGAGGAATACTAAATCAGTTTTTGTGCGAGCTAAGTAAATACATGCTAACATTTAGTCTAGAACTACAATAACCGTCATGTTTATATATCGCACACAACACCTCTGCACTTATGATTTCTCTCACCATGGGGACAAGAGAGGTGTCAGTCGACAACTGTCAAAACTTTACTAGTTACTTGAAAAAGTAATCTGATTACATGACTCACGTTTCTTGTAATGTGTTACCCACAACACTGAATATGATTATCTCAGGGGAGTTTATTTTAAGATCGAGAAAGTGCATGATTTAGTATCTATCATTTAATATTATTTTCAATAAAAGCTCTATATGTGACTACAGTAAGTTCAGTATCCTGTAAATTATATCTGTAGCACGACATAGCAACATGCAAGGCACATCATTCCTGAGAATAACCTGTTTACATTCCTCTGCCAAGTCTGTGATGGGCTGATGGCAGCTTAAACCAATCCTAGAAGCCAAGAATAAAATCCTAGAAAATAAATGTTATAAAACAATGGAATGATAACATGTTTGCTCATTGTAGGTCATGAACAGATAATTAAACTAAGCTAAATCACAGTTTCATTAATTACATGTCAAACACACTCTATTTCGAACCTTTCTGTGATTCAGCTGGCTAGTATCTGCCTGGTTATCACTTACAAATATTGTTTTAAACAAGGTTAACTTGATCATGAACTCACAATGATTGAATTTTTAAATTAAAAATCAATCAGAGAGCTATCATGAGTAAGCCGTCCAGGAAGAAAAAAAAACAAGTGCACCCTTATCATGTGAAACTGCTTATAGGTAAAGTGTGTAATTTTCTGTCAGTTTTCTTTAAACTGCTTTTTCCTTTCATAGTATAATATCTAAAGATAATATGTATTTTTGAGTTTGTTATCCTGTAAATTTTTACATTTTTATATTCTTCTTAATCTTTTATAGAGATGTGAAATTGAACTCTGGATCAAACCCTGAGTTGACAGTGAATGTTTATAGTGAACGTTGTGAGACCCCTGAACCTGATCTAAACCAGTTGGGATTCCAGACCTATTTTGAAAATCAGTCTTTTCATTAACCTTTGTGCAACAGGCCTCTAACGGACTGAGCATCCCAACCAACACAGCATAACAACCATTGGATCAACCAATGACTTGAGTTTGAGGCACAACTTACTGTTATTCTAAGCAATGACAGATGGGGCAAATGTTCAGAAAACATGTTTGAAACCTAAAAATCACACACTTCACCTTTAAGAGAGTGTGTTTTGAACAGGAAAAATGCCAAACGCTAAAAATGGAAGACATGAATTACTTTGAATACCAGGCTTGGCAGGTCTGCCATTATGTAGCTGGCAGCCCTAAATTTTGTGACTCATAAAAGCGTTTCTAACCACAACGGTGAGACATAATTTAAATGCATATAAACTAGAGTCATATAACCTTTTAAACTTACATTAGTGTCTATTTAATCATATTTTTATATTATATTATAAGATAATCATGTTTTCTTGTGTAATTTGCAATTTATATATGCAATAAGAGTTTGTGGAAACCAAATATCCAAAATATTATCTGTTTCAGTGTCTCTTACCTGCAGCAGGAAGTCAAACAAGGCCAGGCGCCCCCACTCTGAATGATGAACTCCCACACATGTAAAGTTCAACGGTACCCGAGTACCACACCTGCTCTTAAGCAGAGTCTGATATTGTGGCCAAGTAAGTGAAAAAGAGTTCTGGTCATTCTCAGCATCAGATAAATGCTGGATGCTCGGATCCCACCACACCACCGGTCTGGGAGATCCAGTTGTGTACCTGTATGGTAGAATCCCACTGTGGAATGTTCTCAACACCGCGGGCAAGCTCCGGTTCAGACCTAGAACTCTGTCCAGGTGAAAGGCGAACACCTCAAACCAGTCATTGGGGCGTTTTATGAGAGCACAGCTTCCTGTCTGGCAGCGTTGGATATGATTGTCCCCTGCAGAAGCAAAAATGTCATATCTATCACTGAATCCAACCTGAAGCACTTGGCCATGGCCCGGAAGCCTGGCTTTACTCAACACAGTGCCTCTGGAGAGAAGTGCCATCTTTTTCATATCATCCTCACTGAGCCAGGGTAGAGAATCTGCTTTGGTCTGGTTCCAGTTTTCAATAAAAGTCTCATCAGAGACAGTCTTACACCAGTCAGTGGCTGACTCCTTGATGCCAGCCTCTGCTGGAATCCTGTCGTTGTTTTCTGCCCCGGATTTGGGCCTCTTCCTCTCAAAGGGCCCTGCTTGTCTTTCATGTGTTCCCGCTTCTCCAGGGGCCTGTTTCAGTTTTACCACCTGCTGTGTATCAGAGAACTGCCCCACAAGCCTCTTTACTTTGTCCCCATCTGGAGCGCATTTGTGCCTGCATATCTTGTTATTTGGGCGGAGGCTTTGGATGCTGGCAGGCTGAGGGAAAGCTGGGTCATGTCTGGAGTGAAGAAGATGGATGGTTGTGTTAGAGTTGCTGCTATTTCCTAGACTATAGGCTCGCCCTCTTTTGGTACTGGCTGCAAATGGCTTGGTTAGACGCTTGTTTGTGTTCCGCAGATGTCGATCTTTTTCGTTTGCTTTACCTTTTGGAGGCTTTTTGGTTGATATGTTTTCCTCAACTTGTTTTCCGGTGGAAAACGATAGTTGATGATGGTTGACCATCAGGAGATGCTTAGCGGAATCTTTCATTTCAGGGTTCTTCCAGGTTCTGCTGTTGTGTCCGTATGAAGACACTGGAAGGTAAGGTCTTAGAGACCACTTCTCAACCAGCTTGCTGGGTTTGTTATTGCGGGCCCACCGTATATTCACTCTGTTCTGTTCAGATGGGAAGGGAGGAAAGGAGTATATCATCGCCACTGACAGACCGAAGAAAAAAAGGAAGGCCACCACAAACCGACATTTTAGTCTGAACTTCAACCACACTCTTAGAGCCTGAAAAGACACAGCAGAGAAGGTAGTGGTAAAGATAAATGGTACAATAAAGTCAGCAAGCAAGTCGTAAATTTCAAAGAGAAAAGGTTTTGTAATCTCAACAACAGGAAAAGCAGTTTGGATTTCAGGGAAAGTAAGGAAATATAAATGACCAAATGTTTTTAGAGGGAATTCCATTCAGAGGCCTGGATGTTGAACACACATGCTTGAGATTCATTTCACCCTTTTCCATATGTGGTGAAGATTGACATTATACCTAGAGATATTTTCCATATGTGTCCATTCACTCAGGTTTTACAGTGTCAGACTGGAATGTAGATTGAATATTTCAAAGGTGTTAGTTTTACAGATAGGCCTACACTGGAGAATTAATCAGTCTGAATAAGGATAATGTTTGGTTCACCATGAAATCAAAATGAACAATTCTTATTTTGGTAACACTTTATTTCGATGGTGTACTTTAAACATTCTAATAAGTAACTTTTTGACTACATGTCAACTAACTCTCATCAGAGTATTAGTAAACTCTCTGTTTAATATCTGCTAGAAATCATTCTATTAACCCAAATTCTAATCCTAACATTCTACTATAGTCTACTAATAATACTCTAATGAGAAATAGTAGACATGTAGTTGACACGTTACTATGTAGACTGTCTGAAGTGGACCATCGAAAATAAAGTGTAAGCCTTACTTTTTACAGAATATTGCAGGATTATAAATGATTTATCTGTGCACATCATTATTTAAAATAAAATAAAACAGTGCCCTTATAATCTTTAACAAAAATAACCCTGCCTCTTGAAATGGCATGTCTTCTCTGGTCAGATGACATTTTTTCCTGGTGTGAGGGCTGGACAACCTGTCAATCACATGAGATCACAGCAGTAGCAAATGACAATGATCAAATAAATTTTTGATGTACACCACCAAGTCCAGCACTACTACCTCCTTTGGGGAGTAGTATTTGGCTTATTTTTTTTAGCTGCAGTCTGTAATTTTCCTGCCCTAGCCATGACCCATTCTAAACTAGGCAAAGCCTATCATTTAAGGTTTAAAAGAGGTACCAATCCTTCCAAAACTGCACACACAACTTTTTACAGTTAAAAAAAAACGCTTTAAAAAAAAAAAAAATCACAAACCTTGTGATTTGTTTGTTTACTGTATCAAACAGTGTAAACTTAGCAACAACAATCAACAAGCTATAGAAGTCAAACTAAAGTGAAGAACAAGTAGTTGGCTACATTAATAAAACAAAAGAAAATAACTAAAGATATTTAAATATCTTTGAAATATATAGCCATACTTTGGTATAATTTATAATTGAATATCTATAGTCATTAGAAAAAGTAGTTTGTTGCTGAAAAAGCTACTCTGTCATGCTACTGAATAAATGGAACTACAACACTGAACTTAAGCTGGACAATGACACTATTTTTTTTTTTTGTTGTTGTACAGCCAAAACAAACGTTGTTGCGTTATTGTACTGTTTTCACTGTTTAAACAATGTGCACTGTAAAAAACGCTATATAAATAAAGGTGACTTGACATGACTACTGACAAATGTAGAACAGTTACTCCCAACACTTGAAAGTGCAATTTTAGAAAAATTCGATTCACAAAACCTTAGAATATATGCATTTCATATAGACTAAATTTAGTCTTAACAATAGCATATGTTTGATTGTTTGATTAATCATTTGACATTAAAAAAATATATAATTTATGCCGCAATATAAGTCATAAACATGTGCATGATGCCTAACTGCCATGTATTTCCATTCCACATATCTGGATGCTAAACAGGAAAGAATATTTTCAATGCTGTGAGATCTCTTCCTGGCTTACATTTTTATGACTTTAGCAGATATCACCTGTGAAAGACTTCCATTATGCTTCAGTTTAAAGAATGCATTGTGTGCAGTTTCACAAGGGGAGCATCAGTTAAGACAGCCTAGACAGGTTAGGACCCGTTTGACTTACACACAAAAAAGTGAATGTTTCTTTGACAGTAAGTGGATATTTAAGTCATAATTATGCATGAGGGAACCTTGCCGATTTCTAGCTGTTGCCAGGTTCAGTAGGTTTTTGCCATATTTGCTGTGCAGTAGTGTGGTAAAGCTGTCAAATATCAAACAGATGTACAGTGGATACTTAAGCCACACATATACTACAAAATGTCACTGCATTATATACTAAAGCAAGTTGTCTAAAGACTTTCCAAGTGTGTGTGTGTGTATGTGTAAGAAAATCACTTTTTGCAGCCAATTGTCCCTTCGCAAAGACTCGCCTCCTTTAGTTACTGTTGCTTTGTCTGACAAGCCATTCGCTTTCACGCTACACACCATGTTCTCACGGAGCAAAGAGGACACTGACAATGCATCATCAGACATATGAAAAAGTTACATCATATTTAATATATCGTAATTTTTTAAAGAAGTTTAAACAATAAATAGCGTATAGTGGCTCTTTAATGTGTCGTGACAGTGGCAGCTCCTTCAAGCGGCTCGTGAACCGGTCATCTCTGAACATCAGAAGGAATGTTGTTTCAACCGACCCTTCGCAAACAGTTTGATTGACAGGCGATCTAGCCAATCATAACCCCGAATCCGCCATTTTGTCTGACAAAGCAGTCAAGGGAGTTAGTAGATTAACATCGGTGAATTTGAACTTCAAAAATTGTGTGTACTCACGTCTTTCTGCGCTTGAAACAACATTCCTTCTGATGTTCATTCATGTTTATTTGATGCTATAAATGAACTAGTATGAAGAGATGATCGGTTCACGAGCCGCTTGGAGGAGCTGCAGTGATCTGTCACGACACATTCAAGAGCCACTATACTGTATAGCTTACAGTAAAAAATTACGATATTAAATATGAAACGGTTTCATATGCCTGTCAACGCGTTGTCAGTGTCCTCTTTGCTCTGGGATGTATTTTTCACTGCATGAGAATATGATGTACGGTGTGAGATCGCATGGCTTGTCGTACAAAGCAACGGTAACTAAAGGAGGCGGAGGGTCATTTGTGGTAGATGTGCAGGTCAGGTAAAATGTCTTTATTCAATCTTGTTATACGTTTTATTCAAAGAGATTTCGCTTTCTCTCACACTTTCAGAAACATATATACACCAAAAATTCAGTCTCACAAAAGATGAAATTTTCTTTAAATGTTAACAGTGAGTCAGAGCCAAAACCCCTTAGCAATTCACAATATCTAAACAAGCTGTTAGGAAATCACACAACACTGAAGTACTGATCCAGAGACACAGGACATCTGCCAAAACAAATAAAACAAAACCTTCACAACCATTAACAAATCTTAGACCTTTCAAAGTATCAAATGTGTTTGATTACCCACTGGTGAGTGAACAGAAAGGTGATTGGTTGGTTAAAGGAAAGGGTTGAAGGTTCTATATAGCTGGTGTGAAATCTGAAACAGACATAAGTTCATACTGAAAGTTGTTGCGTCCGTGGTTTATACGACCCTTGCAAAGGAAGTGCCTTGCATTAAGCTCTCAGCGTTCCTTTTAACAGTTAAGATCATTGTCATCACTGTGTGTTAAACTGGCAAACGCAATTGGCACAAACAAGTATGGCAAAGACTTAATGTTTAAAAAGGCATCAATCCAAGCACAACTGACTGAGACTGAGAAAATGAAGAGGAATTACTCAGACAAGTACAATGTTTTGGGGAAAACACTCACATCTCAAAGTTATTTTTTCGGGTCTTACTTGCACAGACTACGCCTTCATGACTCAAAAAACTGTGTATATAAATCAATCACTGGTAAAATAAAGGAAAGAAAGTAATAAAGAAAGAAGTAATAAAAAAACAAATAGCATTACATAAAAAAAACTGCAAATGAATCCAACAAACATGTTGTCTACAGTCAAAATATATGACATGGTGGTTACTTCACACCTCAGATTATTCAAAGGAAGGTGTTTGAAGTGTTAATGTAAGGTGATATATATTATATATCACTCTCGTTTGTTCTTGCCATTTCTTTTCTAATCCACTCAGTTAATTTGGTGCTCTTGGGCCCATTTTACTAGTAGTAAAAGCCCTGCACATGGAATATTAATGCAAATGCACCCTTCAGTAAAATATACACTACCCATCTTTTTTAATGTTTTTGAAAGAACTTATGCTCTCCAAGGATGCATTTATTTGATATACAGTAAAAACTTAACTGTATAACTATGAACTATTATTACAGTTTAAAACAACTGTGTGGCCAGGGGTGTGGTTCAACTCAGCCGACCCTACCTTTTTACCTTTTTTGTGTTACAAACTGTTTTCTTTTTTAATAGTTTAGTTTATTCCTGTGATGGCAAAGCACAATTTTCAGAAGTCATTCTAATATGCTGATTTGGGGCTTAACAAACATGTCTTATTTCAGTTTTTGCTGCTGATATACTCAAAAGTTTGAGGCAAGTAAGATTTAAAAAAAGGAAAAAAAAGAGAAAAGAAATCAATATTTTTATTCAGCAAATATGTTTTAAATTTACTCAACAGTGACAGTAAAGAGATTTATAATGTTACAAAAGATTTCTATTTCAAATAAATTTTGTTATTTTCAACTTTTTATTAATCAAAAAAAAAAACTTTGCCATCACAGGAATAAATTACACTTCAAAATATATTAAAATATAAAACAGTCATTTTAGATTGTATTAATATTTTACAATTTTAAAAAAATGTTTTTATTTTACTTTTTGATCAAATAAATGCCGTCTTGGTGAGAAACTTCTTTCAAAAACATTAAAAGAAAAAAAAAATCTTATCATATATGGTATATATAGCACATGGTTAAAACTACTGTGAAATTATTTCACTGATTTTCCAAACCCGGTCTCGTGAGAAAATGTATACATTATAAATATGTTGATTTCATATTTGATTTTTACATCGAATTTTACATCAAGCATGAAGGTCCATGAAGGTCCACCCCTAAACCAATTATCATTGGGGAGTAAGCAGTTTGAAGGAAAACATACAAATAAGATTTTACAAATTCATACAAATTAGCCACCAATTTGCCAAAATGTAAAATAGTTATGACTTGTAAACTGAAATGACCTCTATTTAATCAAAAGCAGGTTACTTGTTTTCCCTAAAAAAAAAAAAAAACCCACACAATGAAGACATCTGAATGAGAATTTGTTCTTCTGAAATAGCAGTTTATCAAGCTATTCTTAGACAACAGGGGACAGCAAAAGAAAACTAGTTTAATCACACACTCACTTTTAAGGACTAGTCCAGAAGGAAGAAAATAGACCAAAACCTACAAGAAAATGGAAACTGCGTTGTGTGGAAGTTCTAGCTCCCAATCACCGGCTCACTGGCCTTTCTCATTGAAAATAAATTGTGATCATTCGAGCAATTCTTTCCGAGCAGCTCCCTGCGCTTTCATTCTCGGTCCTCTCACTTCAGCTGCTATGTGTCTGCAGTGCATCTTAGAAACAGGATAAGCGGTTTGTCAATGAAAATCTCCTCATGTGTCATAAGCCAAAAAGTTGCCGTCAATGCATGTTAAAGGTGAAGTGTGTGTTTTCCTATCCTAGTTTAATATGCAGAGACAACTATAATTAAGCCATTTGCTCTGTTCGTATGAAAACTCTGACCAGTCCAACATAGCAGCATTTTCTCAGCCAATGGCATGACTTTGTGGCAGTTTAATCTGTTTGGATGACCAATGACACATCGGGGGAGTGTTCTATGACATTTATGGCATTTTTGTAGACCATTTATTGCTGCAAGTGCCACAGAAATGAAACGCTTCACTTTTAACTTGTATTGACCCATAATATTCCTTTAAATAAATACAGACAGTTTTATATACATCTTAAAAGTGGCCTGACAGTCCAGAGGAAGTTTCCTGGCATCTAACACTATCCAGAAAGGAGTCGCCGCTGAATTTCTGATTGAATGAAAAAACTTTAAAGAAATGTCAAACTACTTTACAACATCTATCTTTGTCAAGACCAAGACAAAGGAAACAACCAAACTGTCATTGTCTGAGTGGTTGTGACAGCTGTATTAAAGATCTGAATGAACATCTCATGACAACAGAACAAAGACTCACTCAATTCTAAGATGTCTATAGAATCCGTCCATCCGTTCCCATTTATGTTTAGGGTTGGGGTGAGCTTATGTACGCAAAAAAAAACTTTTGTTTTCATTTAAAAATCAAACAAACAACAACAACACATAATGCTTACATTGAGAAACTCTGTAGGCCTCTAAGACAAAATGTGTAATGTCAGCATACCAAGATCTCCCACACCATGACCGGCTGTGGGAAAACTCTGTTTGATGTATGATCTTTCATGCATTGTGCAAAGGTCAGCATTACCCTCTATTCATATAAGAGGATCATTGCACGGAGGCGGCAAATTGTTTAGGGGGAGAGAAAGGTACAATGAGGGGGGAAAAGTGAGAGAGAAAAGAGAGAGGAAGAAAAAAAAAGAAATCAGCCATCTGCTGTCTTGTCTGTCCTGCCTCAGAGTGTCATCAGTCGAGTGTCTTTTTTTTATTACGGAGCAGATGCTTTTGACACTAGTGTCATCCTGAAATATATAATGTGCAGGTCTCTGTGTGTAGGATGAAAATGTGTCACTGACAGTCTGCTGCAGTCATTTATATTCAGACACAGAAAAACAACAGAGAAACACACAGCAACAGTAAAAAAAAAAAAAAAAGAAAAAAAAAGAAACAGGCTTTTGTGCCCCATCCTTTGGTAAGTTAAATACACAACCAAACATACCAGTATCTGTGGACATGTAGGATACCATGCTGTGTAGATTCAACATTCATTGCATAAATATTTGATGATTAATAACATCCATGACAAAAAATCAATTGCCATAATTTTAATTCATCATTCATTGCATAAACAAAAACAAACTCTGTCCACAGAACAAAACTTGAATAAATGATTAATAATGTCTATGACAAAAAAAATCATTCGCAATTGTGTTAATTATGTACATCTGTATAAACATCTAATAATAAGCCGGCGTTGTGATGTAGAACCTGTGGGGTATTCCAGAAAGCAGGATATGTGACATACCCAGGTATGTTTAAGAGTTAACTTTCGGGGTATGTCAGCAGCCATAGCAACTTACTCTCTGAACATAACCTGCTCCGGAGCAGGATATGTTCCAGGGTTAGTTTGCTTAAGAGGTATTCAGATGTGTGTTATTTTATTAATATAGTTATGTCAGTGTAACTAAATTTGTTATATAGTTACAGTTATATATACAGTATTATATTATACATATGTGACATCTTATTAAATATTTAACATCAAACAAACAATACAATTCTTATTCTCTGTGAATAAAGATTACTCATTCAATAAAAAGATTGAAAAAATTATAACACAACCATCAAATAGGTGGCGATGTGCTCTAAGCAAGTTACGTAAATCACCATTAAACAAAAGAAGAAGAAAGAAGTAGAACGGCACGCTTTTTCTTAGCGCCTGTTTCCTTCGTCACCCGAGTGACTCAGTTGGGAATGTCTTGTGTGTTAACCAGGGACACACTCTTGGTTGGCTGAACTTATTCCCTGATGCGTTTTTGGAACCAACATACCTCGGGTAAGCAAGGTTTGGGTCAATCAACCAAGAGTTCAGGGTATATGTGATGGTAAGTTAACCTTGCTTTCTGGAATACCCCCCTAGAAGCCCTGAATGTAAAGTATGGCAGAAAGACAGGAGAGAAAACATTGTTGAATAAAGTTATTTTTGTTTAGTTTTTGCAAACAAAATGTATTTTCATCGGTTTTGAACCACTGCAGTCAGATTGACTATTTTAACAATGTTTTCACTACTTTTCTGGACGTTCAATGATGGTAATTCCATGCTTTCGATGGGAGATAAAAACCTCTTGGATTTGGAACTAATCCTTTAAGTTCAGCCTACCACAAACAATTTTTGAATTCACACAACTGTTTTCTATTAAGTACAATGAACTTTCATTATTATTTGAGTGTAACGAACTTATTTTATTTAATTAATTTCACTGTTCGTATGTACAGTGGTGTTAACATCAATACGCAGAATCTCATTCCCCTTCTCAGGAAACCAGTGTTGCATATGCAGCCTGAGATGTTTCTTATGTTTGATTTCATTATATACGGTAAATGTAAACCATGGTAAACAAAGCCTGAGGTTGGGTCAGTGCATCTCAAGAGGTTAAAAGTGGAGATAAAATGTAAATCTGAAAGATTATAGTTAATTTCCATAGCTCAGTTTAGACATTCTACTAACTAAAAATAACTTTGCAAATACATGCCAACCAAGTCTAAAGAATATTAGTAGACTGTTAGGCTTGGGTAAGTCAAATAAGTTGACATGTACTTGCAAAGTTATTTATAGAATGTGTGTTGGGGGACCATCAAAATAAAGTGTTAGCAGATATTAAGCAGACAGTCTACTAATACTCTATTAACTGGTAGTTGACTTGTAGTTGCAAAGTTACTTGTAGTTAGTAGAATGTTTAAAGCAGATTATCGAAATAAATTGTTATTAAATATTAAATCTGCTAGACTCATAGCCTACATTCGCTCTGCGTATCCTTGATGACTGTGTAAACCATATCATGGAAACTAAACTGTAATCTTTTCTGGATTTGTTGTCATTTTTAGCAGCCACTGCACAGTTAAACTCTGCATGTTTTTAATTCTGCAGCTACATGCGCTAGAAGCAACTGTTTATACTTGTATACACACACCCAGTGTGCATTAACGGTCATGTGACATGCGTTTTTGGTCGTGTAGTGTGGACAGAAGTAGTTTCTGAAATGCTGTGGAAACACCAGTGTAGACGAGGATCGCTTTTATTTTAAACACCGTTTTAAAAACACTTATGTAAACGGGACCTTAGGCTACATCCACATTCATCTGGATACATTTGAAAATGGTGTTTTCGTTTGAAAAAGTGAGTAAATACAAATATGTCTTATACACAATTGTCGTGTTTTGCCAAAGGATAGCATTTGCAAGAAAATTTTCTGTCTAATGTCTGTGTGGAAGGCCAAAATGTAGAGCAATTTTTCAAATTTATCTGGATGTAGCCTTAAGGCCAATTCACACTGCACAGACAAATGGCAACAAACACCAACAAACAAGTTGGCTGTTGGATTTAGAATTTTATGAAAAATAACTCATGTTTACATTGCCCCAACAGACACACGCTCATTAAACATGTTCAGTCTGGTGAAAAACAAGCCCGGTCCAACAGCAACAGATGCCAACAGGGGTAACAAACTGATCAGACAAAATCCAAGTTTGTTGGCATTAGTCTGTGCATTGTGAATTTACGGCATTTTTCACTCCTAGCTGATTTGGAACGTTTGTTTTGGAACATGGTGCATTTTCTCCCTTAGTTTGGTTCGTTTCGGCATATAACACTACAATTGCTGTTGGATCCGCATCAAAACAATCCCTCCGATATCGCCTGAATGAGGTGGTCTCAGCCCGATTGAAAACAAACTCTGGAGCAGTTCGGTTGAGGCGAGAAAGCAATCCGACCCAACGGGCCAACAAACCAAGCTGCATCATAATTCATAATGGGAAATGTGTTAAATATGTTGCTGATTTTTTATATATGGATGACAAACATAAACAGATGAAATCTAACCAATAACAGGATGTTTTATTCATATGTGACTTGCATAGCCACATTTTGGTACGCTTTGAAGTGTTGCCTTATGAAAGCGAACCAAACCAAGAAGAAAATGCAACATTGAAATAAATTAAGCCCGTTTAATCAAAGCAAACAATCTACAGGTATGAAAACGCCCTTAAATGAAAGACCAGGGAGTTGAAGCCCCCATAAATAGGGTTTAGTAACACCCGCAACCAATGAGTACCACAAAGTAAGTTTGTCTTCAAAAAAATCAGGCATATCAGATCTGTTTGCAGGATAAACAAAATGAATTCAGTAACAAGCTATAGATTACTTGCTTGCAGTGGCTCCAGATATAGCTAAACACAAATATCATCATATTTCTTGATTATTTACATTTTGTCTCTCCTTGACACTGACACGCTCCAAAAATTCCACCAAATTGTGTGCAGGTGCTGTTACTCCATGGCAATTTGAAAAGCCATTATTATAATGTCACAACTTCCTCGACCAATCAATTCTAATTCCCTTGGTGGCTATCTCACTCTGCCATGCTTGTTCACAGCTCACTGCTCATTGGCTGCCTCTGGTTAACAAGCAGGCCAGTAACACTGCAGATATGACTTCTAGATAATGTTGTGTGAGTCAGAGTATCTTAATTTATGGTGAAAAAAAAATAGCAATCACCTGTTCAACAATGTTTAAAACTCATTCAGTTTTACCGTCACCACATCACTACAGTAACAGAGTAAGGAAAAACTGGCATAGGTTTCAAGCTTATTCTTCAGAAATCTTGCTTATTTGCTTTTTATATGCTTCATATATTTTATATACTGATTTGGTGCTCAAGGTCACAGTTGAAAATGATTGAGCTGCTTAATATTACCTGTGAAACCATGATTCTCTGTATAAATTTTAAAACGAAAACAGAATAAATGTTCATAAATGTTCTTTAAAAGTAAATGTAAAAGTAAAAGTATTGCCAATTTTAAAAGTTTATTATTTTAAAAATATTACTGGCCCAAACCTTTGAACGATAATCTATAAACACTGTGACTAAGATACTTCAATCTAATTTTAAAGAACATTCTTGTATTGCCATGATACAAGTAAAACTAATTCTGAATTTATTATTATTATTATTTTAGTACTACATCTTTTCCAGAAAGAAATCTATACATCTACTGATGTTACATAAAGGAAAGAAATAAGCCTGATGAAACTAGTACTTGGGAATCTGGGACAGCAATTCTTAAAGTTATCAGTAGGAAATACTGCTCTCTCAGGAGTGACCAAGTCAGCCAAGCAATAACTGGCAAACAGATGGCATAGAATTTTTTTCAAAAATAGTTCCCTTCTTACAAGTCAATTCAGAATGTTCAGCAATGAGTCACATTTAGCAGATGTTACAACATAAGTTCTGAATAAAACGATGAACGTTTCAACCTCACCTGCAAATGCTTTAGCTAAATGCTTGTGATGTATTGGTTTTGTGGTGCATTTTCCTATATTTTCACTTTAACGTTTAGCTTTGACAGACAGTTTTAGTAATGGTTATATTATTTTGGTTTTTAGAATCCATAAATCTGTGGCAAATCTGGCAAACACAGTTTTGTTTTTCTAATCTTGTAGAAAAGTCATGCCAGCTATCATAATACAGCACAAACAGAACAACAAACAAATACATACAAACAGGACCTTCCAGAATCATTGAAGCCCTTGACTGATGTGCATTAGATTAATGTTCTTTGCTTTGAAAACATCTGGCTTTTGTAAAGCTGGCCAAAAAAATCAGATATCCATGCATATGTTCATGTAAGTTTAGTTAATGAGACATAAGGCACATTCATAAATGAACAGAAAACAAAAAATAGAAAATCATGTGTTGTCTACACAGCAAGGGCCACAGATGGACAATTGCGGGTGCTTTTACTATCCTGGTATCAACAATCCTGCTACCTGTAATTAAACTCCATCTCCATGCCAACGAAACAGTTGGAAGGTTCGCCGGAAGAAACTCTTAGCTCTTGCCAAAGTAAAATTGAAAGTGCCCAGGCTTTCCTGTTGTTTAAAAGGTAAATTGGCTTGCACAATTAAAATAAAACCACAAACACACAGCTATCTGTCATAGGTTTAATTTTGGTGTAAAAAGTGTTATGTCATGCAGACAATAACCGAATCCCTGTGAGGTCTGAGAATTTGGTTTTCTTAAAAAAGAAAAGAAAGAAGACGAAGCAGATTCAATTCCTTAAATTCCAGATTTCACATCATCTGTATGCCAGTGCCAGCAGGAATGAACTGTTTTGTCTCACATACCTGTACACATGCATTATTTTGTTATTATACTACAGGGGCTGTTGAATGCTTGAATGCTCGATTGGTTGACAAACGTTTTAAGGTGTGCAATTATTTTCAGGGACACAGACAGCTAAAGTAGCTCCAGCCAGTTAGCCAGCGGCTATTTGCACTAAGTGCGATAGATGCGATTTACACAGAGTGATAATAATATATTCTATTTACACTAACAAATATTTACACTTAGGCTATTGCAAAAAACTGCTACTTTTATATAGATGCTATTAACACTTAAATAGTGTCAGATACTATATGCACATCATTATTGTTATACATTTCCAATGCAATAATAATATATAGCGTAAATGATTATATTTATTGAAATTGTTAAATGGATGCCGCCTTATTGTTACAATAACGCCCTCCCTACACTTATCCCTAATCCTACCCGATAAACACATTATTATTAATGTATTACTTTTCAAGTATTTTCTTCATTTTTATTGAAAATAGATGCCTTTCCTATCTGATATGTGATGAGAAAAGGGAAAAGAGTGATTTATGCAAATGGAAGGTTCAAGCTCGGTTCGATAGCGTCAAAAACTACTTCCACACGTCATACTCCCTATACGGCCTATGCAACTGCAGATGTTGAACGTTGCACATCTTTTTTAATCTTTTGTGGCTCAACCAGACATTTGTGGGCGGAGTTAGTGTAAATAGCCTTTGCCAACAAGACAGGCTATTTACACTTTTTGTTTCAAAGGTCCTTACAACAGCAAAAGAACAAAAACCAACAACGACACTGAACAAAAAATATATATATTAAACAATAGCATAAAAATGACAAATTATTTCCATGTTTTTGCCACAAAGTTACACATACAATAGGGACACATAAATGCCTACAGAAATACAAAATTAATTCACACACGCTTAACTGCTTTGCGTCTTGGCCGCAATACCACCCCAAGTGTGCATTATTTTCTAATAATTCAACAGACCGTGGTCAATGTTTCCTTACTTAATAATAATATTAAAAGAGGGTTTCCCAAACTGGGTTTGTGCCTTGATAAAAAGCTAATAATTAAAATAAATAATTTTAAATATAATCATGACACTATTGTCTTTCTAAAGCTCTATATTTCTGTGAGGCTGCTTTGAAGCAATTTGTATTGCATAAATCTGTATATAAGTAAGTGAACTGACTTAGAATAAACTTGACTTAAAATAGACTTGACTTACCTTCATGTAAAAATCCCAGTGGGTTCTACAAGAAAATATTTTATGGCAAAGGGGTTTGGCTGACTAAAAAGTTTGGGAATCCCTGTATTAAAGGACTATAACAGCAATGAGTGTCCTCTATGTTCTAAATGCATGAGTGCCTTAAGTAGTGACCCAGAATCAAAGATAACCTTAAATAATTTTACCTCATAAAAAACTAGATTTATCTTAATGGTTCAATGATCGGCAGATAAAGACCACATGCATTTTTCAATGCAATGCATGGTAACTGCATCTAAACCCTCACAGGCAGTGAACTTCGTGTCTGCCGAGTCAGGGAGTTTAACGGGGTCTGCCGGGGAGGGCTGGGGCTGGGATGGATGGTTCAAAGAATTCTCAATGCTGAAAAAACATTAGGCACTGTTGTTATACAACTCATGGGTGCTTCTTGCATTACTAACAGAGTCTTTTCTGCAGAGGTCTGATCTCAATACACACAACGTGCTTTAGTGCCATGTCCTGCAAAGAGCAATAGATTCTTTTGATCGGTCAGAAGTATTATTTTCCAGTGAATACAGATACATAACATGCATTCCAACTTAAGTGAGAGATTGCATTAAACAATAAAAGCTCATCTCAGACAATTCATGCTTTTGGGTATTTTATAATTCACCAATGAACATGACCTGTGCAATGTAAACTCTAGTAATTTTAATATGTATAATAATGAACAGTTCTCAATTGGACACTTACCATTATAAACACTAACGTCAGCAGCCTACAGCAGTTCGCTCACAGCATCATTGCCACATCATCTTAATTCCTGCGCTCCTCATTCAAACACACTATTATTCCAGCAAGCAAACCTTCTTGAAGTTGCTCTCATCTTAACTGGACCATACGTGAGATGCATCCAAAGTCAGATTGTTTAGAGACTTTCCCTTGGTTTATTCTTCCGTTTTCCAATGCACAGTCTCCGAAGTCTCAGAACAAAGCTCTGATCTCTAGCAACACGTTGCAGGAGGATGGTGGACTTGAGAAGGGAAAGCAGAGTGGAGGTTTGGAGAGGAATGTGCTGTGTAACATGAGAAGAGACTTTTAAAAAAAAACATGCTGAGGAGATTTATTGTCCTGGGCTGGGCGCTTCTAGAGTTTACACCGTATGCACAAATGTTGTATGTCAGCTTCATTTAATTTTTATAAAAACAAAATCCTCATTCAGGTCTCATTAAATTTACTAACTAATTTCCATCCGAGTAATTAGAGCTAGAGTTGATGTTGTTAACAACATTTCTGTGGCAGTTCGGTGTTAGCCTTCACTGTCATTGAAAAAAAGAAAGAACAAAATGATGAAATATTCTGAAACATTGTGTGAAGGAGATCCAATATTAATAAATTATGATTTCACTGTACTAATAATAATTGTCCTTAAAATGGGGAATTAGAGGAAGAAATGTAGGGCTTTGGATAACTGTTTCACTTAAATTGTACAAAGAAAACGATTTATATGAAGTATATTTATTATTTCACATTTTGTGTCAGGTCCTCAAAGATTATTTCTATAAATGATTTATTGGACCTTGAGAACTTATTTTGGGATTGTACTGTCCTCTTCTGGTTAGAATGGTGATTTGCAGTAAAAGGGAAGATTTCACACCAGGCTAGTGCATGGGATCACTAGTGTACACTTCACTTTTTTTCATTGTCAGACATGAAATTTCATCTGTTTGGACTGGAGTAAAACACCCCCTTGTTGAGGGACCTAATGGGAACATTGAAAAACCAAAGACCTTAGGGTTGGCAGAGTAGAAAGATGCAATATATGCATATTGTTTTCTGATTGTAAGAGAATGGATTTTTTGTGCAATGGAATGGAAGTTTTTAGTTAACTAAAACTAAAACCATAAAAACATTTCGATTTCTTGAAATAAACAAAATATTAACTGAAATAAAATATTAAAAACTTGGCATTTTCATTTAGGTTAATTTGATGTACTAAAATAACTTAAATGGTTAGTTAACCCTAAAAGGAAAATTCTGGCATTAAGTACTCACCCTTATGTCATTCCAAACCCGTAAGACTTTAGTTCATCTTAGGAACACAAATGAAGATATTTTTGATGACGCTGTCAGATTTCCTTCCATTGACTGCCTTTGCAACTGAAACTTTGAGGCTTCAAAAAGTTCATGAAGAGATCAGAAAACTATTTCATATGAATTGAGCGGTTTAGTCCAAATTTTCTGAAGAGACTTGATCGCTTTTTATGATGAAGAGATTAAATTTAGGCTTTTACTCGCATATAAATTTTGATCAGCGAACATAAGAAGCTCAACTTAACCTGAAAGATGCATAAAAAGAAACCACTATATTGACTTTTCTCAGAATTGCGTGGATATAGTCAAGTCAAAATTGTGAGAAAAAAAATCAGAATTGTGAGAAAAAAAGTCAGAATTGTATGCACTGTAAAAAACCCAACTTGAAAAACGTTCAAATGACTGGTTTTGTTGTGTTGGCTCAGCAAAAATCTATGTAAAAGTCAGTTTAACTATGTTTAATACATTTATTCAACCTAAACCAAGTTTCTTTACATAAACTTAAAAAGTTTAGTTTTGTGAACAAGGTTTTGCAAGTTCTAAAAAATCCTAAAAAACTTCTGCCAACTTATTATTTAAGTTAAGTTAGAAACTGCCCTCCCACTACCAAATACTAATTTTGGAAAATAAAATGCAACCATTTGTTCATGGAACAGTGTAGAAAAATGTTTTTTTTAAAATATATTTTATTTACCTTGAGTCTGGAAATAAAGTTGAATTGACTTGAATAATAGTATTATTATCAATTAAATCATGGCCACTGTATGAATTTTCAGTTTTTGACTTGGGCAATGTTTCCAGTCATAACATATTATTACTTAGTACACTGTAAAATCCAACAGTGATTTTAACTGATACTTTTTAGTTAACTTTACTTAATGTCTTAACTTAATTTCAAAATTCTAGTAATCTGTACTATTCACATACTACTTCTTTTTTTACTCATAAAACCCAAGTAATGATTAATTGATTGGTTTGAGTACCACTTTGTCAAGCAAAAAAAAGTTTTGAGGCAGGGCTATTCTTAATAGACTTTTCCTTCATTTCCTCCACTTCTGCAGTTATCTTTCTCTGTTTGCATTCACTGAAAGTCATCTTAAATGTTTAATTGTCAATTCAACTGAAAAATTTGAGAGAACATCACATAAGCTGACTTCATAAATTGACACTGATTTTCCAAAAATATTTTATTTTGAACTCACCATTTGGGTGGATGGTGATTCCTTTGCTTGGGCACTTCATTTATATTTTTGTATTGTATTGAAATCACAGTTCATATATTTGTATGCAACTGAACTTCACAATCCATATATATAATTATATAGATGAATAACATGACCATCTTAATTTATGCCAGTTAATGATCATTTAAAAGTCAACGGTAGCACTTATAAACACACTTAAGTGGGTTGATTATCAATCATCAATTTGTGACAATATTGTGTAATTGACTATACTTGAGTCACACAGACTTCAACATTCAGCATGCTAAACACAACGATGGTAGCAATTACATTACAGTGTACCAATTTCCAATAGTATTTTTTCGTTCACTCAACTTCAGACATTGAGTTCTACAGACAAAAAGGTTGAATTGGCTCAACTTAAAAGGCTTGTTAAAAAACAGTTGCACCTCTCCACAAAACTAACAATCTTAAGTTAACCCAATTAAATATTTTTTGTATGACTGACAACTTAATTTCAGTCAGTATAACTGTTTTTTACAAAAGTTGAGTAAATTCAAAAAAGCTGTGCAGCGAGTTGCCTTGAAATTTTAAGTTAAGTCAACTTTTTATTTTTTACAGTGTGGAAGCCGGTTTCCGTAACTGAAAAAAATGAAAAGAAGATTATTGCGACTTTTTATCTCACAATTAATACCCCATGGATTACCCCATAACATCCATAGGAGCTCCTCAAGCAAGCACAGTTTTTAGTAATCCTGGAGGCTTTGATTAGCTGATTCAGGTGCGTTTAATTAGGGTTGGAGCTAAACTCTAACACTATGTCAGCCAACTCACAAATATAGGCTCATTATAAATTAACTTTACTTTGATATTATATGTGTAGAACTGTTTATTAAAATGACATTATATGTTAGTTTATCAAAGATGTACTCACCACGGTAGCAAGTTCTTCTGGTCTTCTGACAATTAGCAACATAAAAAGCCTGCCAGGTGTCGTCATTAGATGTCAAAGCTAGTGTGCATGTCTTGAAACTCATAACAGAAATAATGTTAAAGTTCCCTTTAACCACTTTATATGAATCAAATCATTAATTTACAAATGTAGTTAGTTAAGAAAAAATAGAATGTGGGGAAAAAAGGGAAAAAAATATAGGATATGGGAAATATAAATAAAATAAACAACACACCAATAAATAACATAACGCTGACAGAGAATTACTTTTAAGTTTTAGGGGCACTGCTACGTACAATTTACCACATTGTAAAAAGGAGATCCATCCCCAGTATTCAACCGAAACTGGTCCGGGTCTGTATGGCCATATTTCACCCAAAATCAGACCAGCCCATATGGTCCGTATCTGAGCCGAATGTGGCTAAATGTGCCATGTTTCAGGGCAAATCGGGCCAAATCTGCACATCCAAAGCCTAGTCAAATCTGGCAACCATTACTGGGCCAGAGCTGGCTCTAGGCACTATTCTTTGTAAAACTGCTTTAGAACAATATGTTTTGATATTTTTTTTTTACATTATACATTTTATGGTTGCTCTTCTTATTGTTTTCTTTGTAAACAGACATAACCCAGGCAGAACCATTAACAGACACAAATTACCCTAATTGACTTAAAATCATTCCTAGTCTCCCCTAATTTGTGTCCTTCATTTTTAATGACTTTAATAGCTTTAACATTATTACATTATATAATGCCTAATTCCCAGATCATCGGTTAAAATAACAAGCAATATAATCACTAGTCTTCACTGCACTGTCATTATCAACCATAACATTTATTTAGATACTATGACATTTCATCCAAAGACAATGTGTGCTGAAGAGCACATGCAGAAATACATGTATGAGATACATAAGACATGATGCTAGGGATGAGACAAACATTAGATACAACACACAATCAAAACATTATCACGATCATAGTAGATAATTTTTACTGTATATAAGCTAAAACCTTTACTTTGTCTTCAGTGTCTTCATTCAAATCCACAGTACAGCTTGCCACTGTATTCCTGGACTAGAAAGACCTGTGCACCCCTTTTTGGATAGAATGACATTTAATACAGGTTTTAAACACATTTGGAGTTCACATCAGGTGTCTTTTTTTTTTTTTTAACCTTAGCACCGCTAGACATTCAATACTTTCAGGTTCCAAATTAAAATCCTTCTCTAGCAGGTACATCTGCATTGACACATCAGCGTCTTTCCTGGTTTCCAAAACCTCCCTAAATGGGACACTAGTCCTATAGATGAGAACTCAGTGCAGTATAGAGGGGAACTCAGTACAAGAACCTCAATAACAGAAGCGCACCAGAGCAATGACAAGGTACGTGAGGGTGATGATAGTCAGAGCAGAGAACACCAGGAGGAGTCCAGTGAAAAGGACATTGTTTATGGGTAGCTTGATAATTTTCCCTTCGGCTGGGATCATGTTGGAAAGTGCAAGCATGTAGCCAAGGGACCAAGCTATACTGGTCTTATTTACCTATGAAACACAAAGAGACAAATGAAGAGGTCCAGTTCACTGAACCATTTTGGATAGACAGAGCTGATTGGCAGATATTTCACAAAACAGTCATCCATTGAGACTTGAGGTGTATGTTCCTTAGAAATCAGGAGCTCAGAAATGCATTTGCTGTGAAAAGATTTAAATGTTTGGTAACACTTTAAAATAAGGTTTATTAGTTAACATGAACTAATAATGAACTGCACTGATACAGCATTTATTAATCTTTGTTAATTTCATTGCATAATTTACTAATACATTATTAAATTCTTGTTAACATTAGTTAATGCACTGTGAACTAACATGCACAAACAATGAACTGTATTTTCATTAATTAACATTAACTAAAGATGATTAAATACAGTAACAAATGTATTTGCTCATTGTTAGTTCATGTTAGTTAATACATTAACTAATGTTTGATTAATGAACCTTATTGTAAAGTGTTACCAAATGTTTTAATATTTTCACCGCAAATATGAAGTTTATAGTGAGTCATTTACAATGGATGCAAATGGGACCAATTCTTTGGGGAATTTGAAGAATTATGAAGATTAAAATGTTTATGATATTAGCTCTATAACACTTTTTTTAGTTAAATATAAATTATCATGACATACATATATAAAATATATATACACAAACATATATATGTATATATATATATATATATATATATAAGATATATAAAGACCCCTACAGGGGTCTACAGTCCACTGGTACAAAAGTTTACTCTTCAACTTTGTTCAAGAAGCAGTGTTAATATGTCAGAATTAAAGCGAAAAAAAAACACATTTTTACCTCTGAATTCTGTTATCCTAAAATCTTATATTAAACTGTAACCATAAACCTTTCTCATGAAAAACATCAAATGAAATGTACCTCTCTCTGAAAATTGAGATTTTTCCAGTTGTCCGTGTTGAACTTATAACCATCTGCAAGAATGGTATGCACATAATTTGCAGAGTAGCAGTAAGACTTCAGATGGATGTCGCTGATGTTGTAGTTTTGCTTCAGCTAAAGGAGGGGGGACATTATTGATTGTACACATCAATCATACATGTAACACAAACAACCACAACACTCATTCCTCCAAATCTGTTTTTACCCCTGCTAGTCATGATTATGCAGTTGGCTGGTACTCACATTTTTCCAGTCTTTTGAGCAGAACAGCTTCATGTTCATGTTGAATGTCTCCATACTTTTGGAACCCTCTACTTTAAGAGCCCGAGCAGTCCAGTAGAACCCTGCATAGGCCTAGGACAGAAAAATAAGTGCTTTAATAGATCCATCTGAAAGAAACGATTCACCAAAAAATGTGTGCAACATAGCGTAGGCTTGATGTCATAACATTTGGTCACAGTAACATGCAAGATTTATTGAGGTTCATCTGCACCAGGGGTGCCAAATTCAGTTCTTGGAGGGCCACAGTCCAGCAGAGTTTTGCTAAAACCCTAATTAAACATACTCTGAATAAGCAAATCATGGTCTTCAATAAATATTCATGTCTCGCCAGAAGATGGCGCTCGCAGTTGAATCATCCATCCATTCATTTTTCAAACCGCTGGTCCAGTGTGGCAACAGCATAATATCATACATGTATAAATAGTTTTTTTTAATTGGTTATTTAATTGTTTAATTAAGGTTTATACATACTAGCTTCCGTGACAGAGTTCAAGATAAATCTTTCCATTACTACTGGAGCTGAGAGTTTGCCAAGTTTCAAATGATTATTAAACGGAAAGCACAAACTATGCAAAAGCGCCAGCACTTCCGGCACACTCTTGTGTCTGAATTCAATCCCTTGTATTCATTCACTCCTTTAAGCAGACTATATTAGTGGAATAATGTTGGGAATAGTGAATGAGTGAATGGGTGATTTTGAACACCGCTCTAGATACTTCGACACATATGACATACAGATTTGGAATTACATAAAATTGAGTAAATAATGTCATCATTTTTTTTAGCTTAACTAAAGAAAAATGCCTACCATGAAGTCTCCACTGAGTGGTGGTTGATAAACTCCATCAAAGGAGCAGTTTTCAGCTCTCTGGCAGGACGTCAGGTCAAAGACACTCCTGACCAAGACTTTGCACTGTTCAGGGTTACTCTGTCCAAAGAAAGTAATATTTCGCTTTGGGTTATACCTCGAAGGAACGTCTTTTTTTGTACATTCACTTCCAAAAACGTCGTCTGCAAGCATGGAGATATTATAGCCAAAAGGATAACAGGGGTGCTTCACACTAGTCCAGTTGCTGGAGTCCTGAAAATTAAAACAATTCAAAGAGTTAATGCATGTTGAAGAGTTTAAGATGAATTTTATATATATATATATATATTATCATTTGTTGAAAAAAAATCTGAAAAGACCTCTGAGGTGGGACCACTTTTGAAGACCAAAGACAATTGATTTGTTTAATACTAGTCACGCTTAATGCTAGGATAATTGTATGTTAGATAATGGTTTATATAATGCATGTAAAGAGCAATATCAATAAGAGCAAATCAGGGAAATGTAATGCAATCCCTCTATTTCAACCCTACTTTAAATGACTGAAGTACTGACGTGGCTCGTTTGGGGAACAGTAAAGCATAATCTATGGGTTTAATTGCATTGCTCAGCATCAGCAATAATGGATTTTCTAAGAAAGGTTTTACACAATTTTGTGATCAATGTCTTAGTATAATTACTAATGGTGGCGAAGCAAGAATAAACATACAATATTATTCAATCTAAAAGTACAATATAGCCTGTAAAACTAAAACGTTTTACTCACTGTCTCCTAAATAAAATACATATTTTGCTTGAAGGACCATTTAGAAATGTACTTCAATGACATGAGCATACTGTACCTTTGAAAGTTTGGCCAAAACTCTTTTCTCAGCTTCATTTTTTCCGTAACAGAGGAAACTGTGTGTGTAGATGTTATATTCATAGCCATAGAGTGAAACCTTAATGATATCTTCTCCTTTGGCATCATCAGAAGTAGCAAAGGCAATCTGAGTGGAGGCTCCACCCAAGTCCAATGAACCAACTGTCTTAGCCCCACGAGGATGTACCCAGGCATTCCAAAGATTTTTCTATAAAACAGACTAAAGTTTAAAATTGTAAAATTTCAATTAAATTCTGTTCTTCGGTTCTGATTTAGATTCAATATCGTGTCATAAGATGGCTGCCTTGAACACATCATACCTTTAAGATACCAGGACTCTAAATGAAGACATATAACTGGGCTAATATTACAATATGAGATTAAACTCAATCTTTTATTGAAAGGTTTAAACATTTATGTCTAACATATATATTTAGAATGAAACTATAATTAAACAAATTCTGAGATAATCATTTAGTTCCAAAGACCAAAATAGAAAAGACTGAGTAAAGCAGCCCATGAACTGACCTCTAGGAAGTTCCCCATCAGGTAGTTGACAGTGATCCAACCATAAAGGCCTTCTTCCTGTCCAGAGATGATGGAAGCATTTTGGAAGTTGAAAGGAAGAGAGCTAAGGTAGTTCTTCATGTCTTCCAGGATAGCGTTGGATGTCTCTTCATTTTTCATACTGTGTAAGTAAAGGTTTGGCAAAGATGCAGCACACATGGTATCATTGTCATGTTAACTCTGTCACACACATGTATACATTATCATTTATTTGAGAAAAAAAATAACATAATTTTAACACTCTGTACAACACTATGAACAAAAGCATAAGGACATTTTTCTTTTGCCATCCACCTTATTTTTGATGTAAGAGTAGGCAGCAACAAAACAGCTAGTTATGCTGCTTGAAAATGCAATCTAGTATTTCTTACCATATTATTTTATTATGCATTGTCATAATTATAAACCCTTGGATTTGTAGCGCAAATAGTTTTGTTATTCTTCTAGTTATCAATAGCTGCTAATGAAGAAAGAAACAAAGTGGATTTTGTTTTTATTATATTTCTATTTTCTATGATCTGGAAAAGTGTCCAAGTTAACCTGATTTCACCCTATTTTGCGATGCAGAGGTAAGAACGTAAACAGAAAATATTATCAAAAAGAGGAATGGATTTTGTTAATATCATTCTTACTGTAGGAGCCTCATCCCTGCTGTTGCCCCAAGGAAGACTGGGGTGGAGTTATGCTGATACGAGGGAATGGCCATGGATATCTCTGCCATGCAAGATTTTAAACTTCTCCATGTGTTTTTGTCCTTTTCCTTGTCTACACCGAGATCTGAAATTCCAGGGCCTTGAAAAGACACATTACATTATATAAGTTCTATTTATATTATATACAGGTGCTGGTCATATAATTAGAATATCATCAAAAAGTTGATTTATTTTTTCTAATTCCATTCAAAAAGTGAAACTTGTATATTATATTCATTCATTACACACAGACTGATATATTTCAAATGTTTATTTCTTTTAATTTTGATGATTATAACTGACAACCAAGGAAAATCCCAAATTCAGTATCTCAGAAAATTAGAATATTACTTAAGACCAACACAAAGAAAGGATTTTTAGAAATCTTGGCCAACTGAAAAGTATGAACATGAAAAGTATGAGCATGTATAGCAGTCAATACTTAGTTGGGGCTCCTTTTGCCTGAATTACTGCAGCAATGCGGCGTGGCATGGAGTCGAACAGTCTGTGACACTGCTCAGGTGTTATGAGAGCCCAGGTTGCTCTGATAGTGGCCTTTAGCTCTTCTGCATTGTTGGGCATATCACATCTTCCTCTTCACAATACCCCATAGATTTTCTATTGGGTTAAGGTCAGGACACCACCAGCAGATGACATGGCACCCCAAACCATTACTGACTGTGGAAACTTTACATTGGACCTCAAGCAACGTGGATTGTGTGCTTCTCCTCTCTTCCTCCAGACTCTGGTACCCTGATTTCCAAAGGAAATGCAAAATTGACTTTCATCAGAGAACATAGCTTTGGAGCACTCAGCAGCAGTTCAGTCCTTTTTGTCTTTAGCCCAGGCGAGACGCTTCTGACGCTGTCTGTTGTTCAAGAGTGGCTTGACACAAGGAATGCGACAGCTGAAACCCATGTCTTGCATTCGTCTGTGCGTAGTGGTTCTTGAAGCACTGACTCCAGCTGCAGTCCACTCTTTGTGAATCTCCCCCACATTTTTGAATGGGTTTTGTTTTACAATCCTCTCCAGGGTGCGGTTATGCCTATTGTTTGTACAGTTTTTTCTACCACATCTTTTCCTTCCCTTCGCCTCTCTATTAATGTGCTTTGACACAGAGCTCTGTGAACAGCCAGCCTCTTTTGCAATGACCTTTTGTGTCTTGCCCTCCTTATGCAAGGCGTCTAGTCTACAACTGTCAAGTCAGCAGTCTTCCCCATGATTGTGTAGCATAACGAACTAGACTGAGAGACCATTTAAAGGCCTTTGCAGGTGTTTTGAGTTAATTAGCTGATTAGAGTGTGGCACCAGGTATGTTCAATACTGAACTTTTTCACAATATTCAAATTTTCTGAGGTACTGAATTTGGGATTTTCCTTAGTTGTCAGTTAAAATCATCAAAATTAACAGAAATAAACATTTGAAATATATCAGTCTGTGTGTAATGAATGAATATAATATACAAGTTTCACTTTTTGAATGGAATTAGTGAAATAAATCAACTTTTTGATGATATTCTAATTATATAACTAGCACCTGTATATATTTAAGTTACGTTTCTAATCTATCACTGCCTACTGTATATTGCTCAGTAAAAAGTGTAGTAAAGAATACACTCACAAACCAAATGTTAAGAAGATTAAAGATTTCATCCATTCATCTAATGTTCTTAAGACTTAAAATATCCACAAAAGGGAACTTTTTCAATGTTCAGTGAAAGAGGTGCTTTCAGAAAATGTTGACCATCAGCTTCATAGGTCAAACTAAAGATATTTTTACAACCCTGGTACCAAAAATTGTAATTGTTATTTTTAGCAATTGACATTGTGTAATTACAAGATAAAATTTAATTAGACAAAAATTATAGTGTGTATAAATATATTTGGTTGCGCTTCATTTTGATGGTCCACTTTAGACATTCTACGAACTATAAGTAACTTTGCAACGATGTCAGCTAACTTTGTTTCGATAACGATGTTTCAGCTTGTGTGTCTTGTTCAGTGGTGGTCGACTTTCTGCCTTTCTTACCTTGGCCATGTCTCTGAGTATTGCACACCTTGTGCTTTTGGGCACTCCAGTGATGTTGCAGCTCTGAAATATGGCCAAACTGGTGGCAAGTGGCATCTTGGCAGCTGCACGCTTGACTTTTCTCAGTTCACGGGCAGTTATTTTGCGCCTTGGTTTTTCCACACGCTTCTTGCGACCCTGTTGACTATTTTGAATGAAACGCTTGATTGTTCGATGATCACGCTTCAGAAGCTTGGCTATTTTAAGACTTCTGCATCCCTCTGCAATATATCTCACTATTTTTGACTTTTCTGAGCCTGTCAAGTCCTTCTTTTGACCCATTTTGCCAAAGGAAAGGAAGTTGCCTAATAATTATGCACACCTGATATAGGGTGTTGATGTTATTAGACCACACCCCTTCTCATTACAGAGATGCACATCACCTAATATGCTTAATTGGTAGTAGGCTTTCCAGCCTATACAGCTTGGAGTAAGACAACATGCATAACGGGGATGATGTGGTCAAAATACTCATTTGCCTAATAATTCTGCACTCCCTGTAGTTGTAAAGTTACTGAATGTGTTTTGTGGGACCACCAAAATAAAGTGTTAGCAGATATTAGCAGACAGTCTACTAATAACTCTAACAACTGGTAGTTGAAATGTAGTTGTAAAGTTACTTATAGTTAGTAGAATGTCTAAGGTGGTCCTTCAAAATAAATGGTTAACATATATTTAAATGTTTAAGGATTTAGTAACAGAGTTTCCAGTAACATGGCTGTGTATCTAACCTAAATGAGCAGTAATTCAGAAGAGTTTAGCTAGTGTTTTGTTACTGAGGAATTTGTATTATCAATCAATCAATCAATCAATCAATCAGTCAAATTTTCTAATTTTACAACAACATCTTGATTTATTCCTTACTACAGTGGGATTGAACATGTGCTTTTGAATAATCTAGACAGCACTACAATTTGTTTAAAAATTGAGAAAATGGAATGAGTACTTGTTTTCAAGTCATATGTCTAAATGATGTTACAGTTCTCAAAACTTTGAAGAATGTTGCATTTTTGTAATAGGAGGTAAATCATATTGTGACTGGGTTGCACATAAAATGTAAGACATTTCGTATTATGTTTCTGGTAATTAAAAATAGTTTGATTAAAAACATCTTTATTTTTTTTACAATGAACTTAACATGAATTCAACAGACCTAAATTAAAATGTGCTATGAATTGGTTAAAAACTGATGAGAAGTTCAAGTCCTCCGCATGAGACATTTGATACGTTTAACGCTAGTGCTTTTCATGCCAAGTTTAATTTCAGAACGGTAAAAAAAAAAAATTGGGATATCAACCAAAGTATACAGTATTCATAAAAGGTGCCACCAATATCTCTGAGCTTTTGGTCCCTATATAAAGAATAAGCCTCCATGTCTTTAAGTACACCATCAAAGGTTTTATGTCAGTTGATTTGTACCTTCAACCTGACACTTTGTTGTCTGGCTTACAACCCCAGTGTTGTTTTCTTTCTCTGCAGGCCACTCATAGAGATACACGGTAGTCCTGGATGAGCCTGCATCCAAAACAATACCGTACTGGAAAAGGAGAGATCAACAGAAGTGAAGGAGGACATTATTACTGTAACCATGTTAAAACCAAATTCTAAAGATCTTGGAAAGCCATAAAGAGCTTATTCATTTGCACTGTTCACAAAATACATTGATGAATAGCAATGTGCCATGGTCTAAATCATGACTGAGTGAAGCACTCAAGAACAGACATGTCTAATTGCCTCCGGCTCTTTTGAAAGAAACTAAATAAAAGCAGATTCTTCCGTTGGGAAAATATTCAAGGATTGACTTTGAGTCATCAAAAGAATCATGTATCTCAAGATTAAGAATGCAGCATTGTATGGAATTAAATAACTCCATGAATGGCGATTATCCATGAAAGTTGTTTTGTGTTTAGGAAAATGGGTTTCCGTTCCGTTTTACAAAAATAGTGTTTGTTTTCACTAAAAGTAATAGGATACTGAATGAACCATAATGAAAAAGCATAATCCGTAAGTCATATCTATAACATTCTTTCACCACATTTACCTGCCATTAAACTGTAAATGAATAGTAGTCATGGCATATGTGGGATGAGAGATGTTTGTTTTTTAACACATAATAGAAAGCTGTATAAGGAAGGAAAACAAGCATGATTAAACAATGGGAATGAATAATTGAAGGAAAAGTCATTCTTGAACACATATCAATTCCCACACGTGACTGGTAAACACAAATTATGCTTTTATGTCCCATAATTTCCCACACTCTGAAAGGTACCCAATTTATAGGTCCGTTTAATTACCTTGAGTCCACGGGATATATAAGTCTTCTTATGAGTTTGTACAACTGCTATAGAAATGATGACCGCTATGCTGGCCAGCATAAAGGCGGCGGCCAAAGCTACTGCCACTTTTGCCATCCTCACCTACAGACAAAAAAAAAAAAAAAAGAAAAGAAAAACATTAACAAATCAAATTCCCAGCTAACTGCAAAGCTTGATTCCCATTAAAAACTAATAGCTGAACACTCTTAATATTCTTCACAACATTAACACGTTTCTGAGACATGAGCAATTGCCTTTTTTACTCTGAACATGGTCATATAATGCATCATAATTTATCTAGTTACTCGGCAGGAACCACTAGTGATCTGGACCGTTATTTTACAGTGAATTTATTTATTTTATTATTTATTTATTTATTCAGTGTAGTACTACTTAATGGAGTACTACTCATTTGTCCTGCATTACTTCATGCATAGTTATCTGTTAATGATGAACCATTATTCTAAAGTGTTGCCAGTTTCTTTTTTCACTCTCAGCATTTCCTTGAACCAAAATAAACAAAACAAAAAAAAACACAACAACAACAACAACAACAACAAACAGATACAGTACAGACATATCTACTTTTACTCTTGTAGGTTTTAGGAAACTCACACACTGTCAAGCCCACAGGCACTCTGTCAATCGTTTATCATCTCCTGTTAAAACGACATGGAGCACACCCAGTTTTGCTCTTACTCAACCAAAAGTATGCATACACAAGACTCTTACCATAACTAATAATATGGTTTCCATTTCTAATTTGATCAAAGAAAGCGGTTAGTGGTTTGAACTTAAAGTAAAGCATATGCATCTTTTTAAATAATAGCATAGAAGCTGGCTAAAAATGACATCCAAAACACCTTACCATGCCATTGCTTTTTGAATTATATATATATATATATATATATATTATATATTTATTATATTATAATATTATATAATATTTAGTGCATCAATTATTGAATTGCTTTTTTTTTTTTTTGAGATATTGTAGAGGCACAAATAATACAATCAATTCATCTGAACCCACATTTATTACCTGGTCTGATAAAAAAAGCAAATATCAAATACAAAATACATTCATGCTTGTAACAATCATGGCATTAATACAGTAATAAAAAAGGTTTAATTGCTTACTCCTCTGCGTGAGGCTGCAGTAAGGTGGTCAGAAGATTGGGACTCCTTATTGATCATTCTGTCCAGACGTGCAAGACTGTAAATGTGTAACTGTTTTTGGATGTGTGTGAGAGTGTGTGTGCATATGTTTGTGTGTAAAAAAGCGTGCTGAAGAAAATGGGAGGGGTTTGGCTGTCACTCCCAATAAGCAGGACCTTTCTTTTTAAAGTTTATTAAAAGCTCCACCCATTTAGAGAGATGGATATAAGCAAAAGACCTTGCTGAAGAGAGAAAATGAGAGGGGCTTGGCTGTCACTCCCAATAAAGTTAATTGGGTACTCCACCTATTCAATAAGCAAAAAGCCATTGTCAACATTCCTGAAAATAATAAAATAATATTTCTAGCTCATATTTATCAATTCATTAAATTACTGCTATGAAAAATATAGAATCAATTGTTTTTATTTTAGCACTTAAATACATTTAACATTCCCACAATGCTGTAAAGATAACTTTTGATTTCTTTCTGAATGTGAGCTGCTACATATATTCTTTTGAATATAGCAGCTCTTATTGTATAGAAAAAAATATTAATCAAAAAATATTTCACTCAATAATATTAAAGTACAATATAATGACTAGATGGGGGAAATACAGACAACATAAAGACAGTTTGCAAGAGTACTGGCATTTGAGCGGTAAAATATACTTTCATAATTCTCTTTCTGCCCACTGCACATTAGGTGTTTTTAAAAGCATGTAATATCATTTGAAAATCCCCATTTTAATGGGTTACTTTGTTTGCTTGGTCAGCTGGATATTTATGCCTGGTCCTAATGGGGCACTTTACGGCAATCTAAGAATGAACGAAAGAGCTCTGTGGTGATCAGAGCTCAAGGAGATCCCTTTATTGGAAAGTCACAAACCGCATGAGATACATTCTGGCATTGACATTACATTAACTCTCTGCTAGAACAGGATCCATTTTCATAACAGAACCATATTTGCAGTGTGGTTTAGAGTGAGGTATGAATCCTTCAGAGGAAAAAACTTCTCAACATGGAATCCTCATTGACTGTTTAATGGAAACTGCTGGGAAAAAAAAAGAAAAAAAAGATGAACAGTTCTAAAAGCAATTCAGCCAACTAATCCTGCTTATTAACCGGAATTTTGGATGCTTATTCCCAATATGAGAAGACAGTGTGCAGGGTTACACGCAAAGACTTCCTCGGTCCACCAACTTTACTTAAGGTAAATTTACATGTCGTACCGATGTACCCAAAATGGATACCCAATATTTTTGCATACAGACGACAACGTTGTCAAAATGATCCCTGTTCACAGAGATTGTATTGACATTTTGACAAGCTTTTAAACAAACGTTGTATTAATAAACTTTGCTCTTAAGTGAATTAATTGATTGATTTTACTTTAATTCCAGCTCCATTCAAATTAGAATTGTGGCACAGTTGGTTGCAGCAAGGAAGAGTAGTTGAAGCAGCATTTACTCTGTGCTAGTTGTTTGCTGCCCAATTCACTTCACATTCCCTCTGTAAATCATTTACATTTACTATTATTACTAGACCAAGCTCGGCAAAAGTGTAGTGTTCACACCCAAATCGTTCTGGATAATAATTGTATTTGATCGTAAAATATTTTGAATTGTCTCTTTTGAGGTTCATCTGTCCTCCACTGCAGTTCTAAGAAAAGCTGGGCATCCTCGCCACCCTGACGCCTCACACATCTAGCCAGAGCTACTATAGCCTGAGAAGATGAATCATACCTTAACACTGACTGGAGAGATGAAGAGAGCCAAACTGAATTAGATTGTTCTCTTCATCATAGGATGTGCTGAATACATGTATTTTTAGCTGCTGGAAGTGTGATTTGACACTCCATTAGCCAGAAGAAGCCGGAAAGTCAGTTCTTTGCAATTGGATTAGGATAGAGAAGGGAGGGAAAACAGGCGTATTAAAGCCTTTCTCACTATGCTATAACATGGTTTGCAGTTCTTGGGTTCATTGCCACACACACATCTCACATCTATAAATACCTTTGCTTGTCAATGGAGTTTAATATCAATAATGTGATAATCCACTGTGTTGACGGCATGGTTTACTGCAGTTTATTGTGTTGCTGTTTTTATGAGTGAATTAATGACTCAGATCCACCTCACCCCTTTTCCATTTTTTTTTTCTTTTTTTGATAAAGTGCACAAAAACTAATTGGTTGAATTCTTTCAAATTATTTAATGCACATTCTGTCCTGAAAGAACAATGAACAGCCATTTTACATTTGATAATCTTGGTCAGTATTCATTTCTAAATTTACTTTTGTTCATTGATATTTTCTGTGAAAAGGCCATTGGCTACTGCATTAACTTTTGTTAATGTAAGAAAGTTATATGTTTTATATTATTTATATACTTATAAGTAGTTATAATTATTTTGTAATTATATTTACTTAAAATCCGTTTAACTATATATAATTTTATACAATATACAAATATTGTACAAATAAAGCATTTTGCCACTTCTATTTGCAATCTTTGAAATTCTTGTTCAGTATAAAACTCTCTAAAATATGTGTGATGGTGGACAGAAGAAAGGTGTTACCCCTTATTCTGTCATGACAACTCTTGGAGAGATTGGTATGGTAAGAGATCGGCATGGTAATACATATGGCAATGTTAATTATTTGGTCTTGGCGGAATAAATCTGCTATGCTGCTGCTGCTACAGAGCAAGTACCGAGACTTGCTACTGCCATTACATTCACAGACCTTGCTGTGAGCATGTAAGACATGCTACTGCACATGCAACATACATGAATTAACCCCATGTAGCAGATCTACACGGGTTTTTTTTGAAAGCGCGCTGCAGACTGCCAACAGCAACACTATCAGTGTTTGTTTGAATGTTGAGCTGCAGCTCATTGGCCACTAGCAACCAATCAACTGAGCTATGCACATAATGATGTGATCACTACCGAATGAGTTCAAGACCTATCAGTCTGCGCAATCTAGAGTTTCATGCCAGAACAGAGTAATTGAATTAATATATCATACAACCACTGAATAACATAATAGCACTTGATTCAATTCACTTCTCAGTGAAACTCAATACCGGCTTATCACATTAGCATCCATTATTATATAGGGAGTCGATGCAAAGTTTAAGTGTGAAGGTATATGAAAGATCAACTCATTCATCATAATATCCCCGATGCTTTGACAGTTGAGTTGTTGAATGTTAATTGTTCTTTTGAATCAATTAACTGGTGAATAGCAATAATAATAAAGAATAAATGACCACGAATAGGATCAATACAAAGTTTATTCTCAATTAATTATTAATAAACATTAATACAGCTAGCTGTAGCACTGATTATGTATTCATATGTGTATACTGTTTATAAAATATTGTGTTTTGTTGATACGTCTATATCAGTTATTCTATCAGAAGCTTTCAGAACACATTAATGCTTCCATTAGGCATCTGAAGTAGAGGTTGGGATGTGTGAGATTCCTCTATAAGCAATTATTTGCATTTACAGCTGACAGGCATTGGCCGCAGAGAGAAATACTGTCCTTTTTACATTCACAGCAGTTAATCAAAAAGCATGGATTCAGAAAGAGGGAACAATGTTGACGTAACTGCACACAAATCATTTCTCATATATGTCTGAAGAGTTATGTCATGTGTGTGGTGTACATCTTCATTACCCAGAGTGCATTTCCTCAAACTCTTTAACAATTAAGCGTAGAAGGAATCTAAGCCTTCTAAGACATTGTATATTTGCTTAAGTTTATCCGAGTGCCAGACAATATCTTGTCAGACAGCATGAATATGAAGGGGTGAACAACAGAATGAATGTGATTTTGGAATGCCCCTTGCACAGACTTCCCATCTGCTAATTGTGCCTTTCTGTGTCCATACTTCAAGTTTGACATCACAATTGGACTCTTGTCTTTTTTTTTTTAAGCCTTTTAGATGAATAGTATTTCTGGAGACCCTCAAAGTCAAAAAGTAGATTTCAATATGCCATTTGCACAATTGAACATTTGTGTGTAGGGTGTGTGATTCACTATAATCATCTGCCAGAGAGACTGTCTGGCCACCCAACTTTGGAAAGTGTTGCATGCAGCTATCATGAAGCTAATTTGGTGTGTTAAATGGAAAATAATAATAATTCAGTGAGCAATTCATCATGTCTCTGTGTAACATGTAAAACATATCATGTATTGTGCTCCAATCTGCTAAATTTAAAGGATAGTACACCCAAAATAGAATTTTTCCATCATTTACGCACTTTCATGTTGTTCCAAACCTGCAAAACACAGACATTTTTTTTTTCAAATGATCTTCCCGTGTTCCAAAGGTGGTTTAAAATGAAGACATGCATGTGTGGGGAATCCGGAGGCTTGTTGTTTGAATTGTTTTGATATTTTATTTTGGGTGGAATATCCCAGTGATGCAAGTAATAAGTGCATTAGTGTTTAGAAGAATTTAAATGGTTAATGAAAGAAACTCAGCAAATATCAATACAAATAAATCATTATATATTATATACTGTGGATATCAATAGATGTATGGAAAAAAGAAAAGAAGGGAAAAAAAAAAAAAAAAAAAAAAAAAAAAAACAGGGCCAGACTAGCAGACTAAACTCATTAGTGTTGTATCACGTCTGTACATCCTCTAATATAATTGTAGCTTGTGTGGTCTGGTCCATTAATCAAAGTGTAGCTGTTAAGTGTGCAATGAGATAGGTTTGTGGCAAAGTGCATTAGCACATAATATCACAACTATTGTGATCTCTTCCATTAGAACATTCCTCTGAATTCTTATATTGTTAGTCAGTTGTTGGACAGCTCAAACTTCAATGCAAGCAGGAATGGTAAGATACATATTATAGCAGTGGTTCTAATTATATGGAAATAAAATCCATATCACCAAACCACATAATTGTTCACAATTAGGATAGCAAAATAAATAGGCTTATCATTAAATAGTGGGATGTTAAAAGGCTTATCTTAACAGAGGTCATGTATTCAATCAAACGTTACAGAGCCCATAAAACTCATGGTGCTCGGAAAATATGCCTCTGCAAAACTCTAAAAATGTACCTATAGGGTGAATTCGGGTAAAGTGAGCCACTTTTCATTAAAGGTGTAATTTAGATATCAAGATATTTTTTTTTCTTTTCTTTATTACTTTTGTTAACTTTAAGGTCTAGTTGAAATCAGTTAATTTAATGTTTTATTTGCAAGGTATACACCAAAAAACATTTTGAGATCATGCACCCCAGACGCATTTCATTTCAGGTAAAGTGGGCCAGCAATATTATCATTCAACTAAATATTTAACTAGCTCAAAAACATATAGGCTTTGAGTTAAATTCATAATTTTACTCAATTCATGTGTAACATTCAAAATAACTAATAGAACATGTTGTGTTGACATTAAAGTTGACGAAAGCAGCTTAAAGCAATACCAGTAATTCCAACAGATTCCAATCTGTTTAAGAGTATGAAATGGTATAAAATTCTGCACTAAGATCAAGAAGTATAACTATGATATAATACCATAATCAGCAGTAATAGCTCGCTGGAAATCTTTACAAGTGCAATCTAAACACTATGATGGGAACAATGGAAAAGTAGCACAATGGAATGGAAAAACAAGTTCTGTGTGAACAAAATCCTAATATTAGCAGGGTTGGGGAGTAACGAAATACAGGTAACTTAGTTACGTATTTAAAATACAAAATTTGAGTAACTGTATTTCATTACAGTTACATTTTAAATGGGTGGTAATCCGATTACAGTGACATCTGAAAAGTATTTTAGATTACCAAAGTGATTACGTTGAATTTTAATGTCATTTAAACAGCAATTGGTGATTCTGACTCTGAAAAAGCGGAGTTAAGTTTCATCAACATTTTAAAACTTTTAAGAGAGATCATAAAAATTGTCATTTTTATTTAGTACTGTCCTGAACAAGACAAAATGACTGAATTTGTAAAAAAAAATGTCAACAGTCAATTTAACTTAACTGTCCTGTCATGACCTGGATGATCCACAACTGTTTTCATGTTTTGTGATAGTTGTTTGTGAGTCATTTTATAATTGTAAGAAAGGTCACTGCTACTTTTTCTCACAATTTGTTTTTTTCCCTCACAATTGTGAGTTTGCATTTCACAATTCTGACTTCTTTTTCTCAGAATTACATGATTTAAACTCACAATTGCAAGTTATAAAGTCAGAATTGGGAGATATAAACTTGCAACACTGACTTTTTTTCTTGCAATTGTGAATTTAGTATGTGAGTTTATATCTCATAATTCTGACTTTTCTCAATATTGTGAGTTTATATCTCATAATTCTGACTTTTCTCAATATTGTGAGTTTATATCATAATTTTGACTTTTCTCAATATTGTGAGTTTATATCATAATTCTGACTTTAAAACTTGCAATTGCAGCTTTATATCACACAATTCTGAGGGAAAAAGTCAGAATTGTGAGATAAAAACTTGCAATTACCTTTTTTTGTGTTTGTTCCACACTTATTAGTATTCCAAAGTATTGTAAAGTTTTTAGATTAAGTTACTAAACTTGAGTAATGTAATGAAATACGTTACAAATGACTTTTTAAAGCATGTATTTTGTAATCTGTAGTGAAATACATTTTAAAAGTAACCTACCCAGCCCTGAATATTAGACAGCCCAAACAACACTTACAGATGAACATACAAATGAATGAGGACAGGGAACGCTCAGAACTTAAATAAATGTTAAAAACACACATTTCACTTCACGGCGGCAGCACAAATCTGCATCTTGGTATGCCTAGTGGTAGGCCTACTCAAATGCAGTTCGGCGTTCATGATCAGGGCCGCTTCACACAGAAAGCAAAAACGTAAAATGCGGGCAGTGGGGAAAACGCAAGGTTTCGAGATGTTGAACTTATTTTATATTGAACACCGCGTTTTTAGAAATGTGTATCATGCGTGAGAGACGCTGCAAAAGACATAAGCATAGCGGTTAAAATATATCTATAGCACGTTTACATAGAAAACAATGGAAAAGTAGCACAGTGGAATGGAAAAACACGTTCTGTGTCTAATGCCGAAGAACGCTTTAAACAAGACCTCTGTAACATTATCTGTATTTAGTTTTCACTGATATCTGCATGAACTTAAGTGTCAAATGATTTCTTCTCATTTACTGTAAAAAAAAAAAAGACAAAGGCGCAGAGGAGAAATCAAAACAAATCATCGGTCACGAATTATAAGTTTAAAACGGTAAATGCCATGACGCACTACGCGTGTTATTCTTCTTTTTCCATTTTAGACATAGACATAATAAATACATAGACGCCTCATTGGCCTCTTTGGACTGTTTCTGCGATATGTCAACGAGTCCACCATATTGTGCGGAGCAAGACTCCTCGTCAAACAAATGAAAGTAAACGGGGAGCTGAATAAAGTTTACATTTCTTACGGTTTATGATCTGTGTGGAGCACGAAAAGAGCTTTGTCTCCAATTACTCAGAATCTTGCTAATTATTCATTGTCATAAGGAATTGTGATAGCTCACACTTCTCCAGCACATTTGGTTTATTTTTCAAGGTTAAAAATTGTGGAGACGTCCCTAATGTAATATGATTTAATGTACATGAATTTTTCACATTTTTTAATTGGAAATAGCTTTTTCTGTCTTCAACAACGACATTTTAGCTTTTTCCATCATGCCTTAAGCACTTCCTCTTGAATCACATCACAGGATGTCACAGGACAATTTCAAATGAATGTGAAGATAATTTGCATCTCAAAACTTCATTAATATATATATATATATATATATATATATATATATATATATATATTAAAGAATTAGACAGCCCTCCGTTGTGTAAAAACTGTGCAGTGAAAATTACCCCAAAGTACCAGCTAGTGTCCAAACTACTCTAATACGGTTATAACCTGTTTACATGTGAACATCTACAATATGAAGAAAGTATGGAAGCCTGTTTCCGCCACTGAAAAAAAAAAAAGATTATTGCGACTTTTTAACTTAGAATTTTTAATTTTTTCACAGAATTGTGAGATATAAAGTCAGAATTCTGAGAAAAAAAAAAGTCAGAATTCTGAGATAAGTCGCAATAATCTTTTTTTCAGTGGTGGAAACGGGCTTCCATAAGAAAACCATTATAACATGAACACGAAAAATCTAAAAACAAACAACCAAAAAAAAAAAAAAAAAACGGACACAATTATGGGACGCCGCCATGCAGCAGCAAGCATCACAACAGTGAAAGAAACCTCAAGTTTAAATGTGTGCAATCAGGGGCCCATTCCTGTGTTTTGCCTGGGGCCCCCAAATCACTAAATCCGCCCCTGGCTGCCTCCCAACCTTATGCTTGCAGTTTAACACTCAAATGTTTGCTTTATTATTCATAACACAATCAACCCTAACCCTAACACAATAAATGTCTATACAAATTCATATTAAAGTAAAAAAGACATAAAATTGTCTTTATTTTGAAAGGACAGAATTATATTTAACTGCGTCTGGCAATTTGGGGTCATAAGAAAATTAAACATTTAATTAACTTTAGGTCTAAGCATTTCACAGATTTAATGTCAGATTTAATGTACCATAGTACAAATGTACTAAATGAATTTATTTTGATTAAAATGAATTGTAACAAGATATAAAAGGACTGGGCTTATCCTGTGGCTTCCTCTAGTGGACAACATTATAGAACAGCCTATACTAATTAGACAATCCTTAAATGTTTTACTGGATCTATTAATTTACAACGGTAGAACAGTTAGCACAGTTACAGTACAATATAAATTGTAATATAAGTGTAATAAAAGGTCAGATGTAATAGTTCAATATCCAGTATGTGGCATACTGTGGTTTTATTTTATGTGGTTTTATTCTATAGTATATTATTATTATTAGCCTATATTATTATAAAAGGCCTAAAAATACAATTGAGTATAAATACAGTAATAATGTAGTAATATAATGTATGAATAAAATAGCAGAGAGCATATCATAAATTGTAATATAATAGTCAATAAAATAAAAATAGCTATATATATAATAATATAATAATAATAATAGGCAGACGAGGTCTCTTGAAAATGCAGAGAACAGTCAAGTCAAGTCATCTTTATTTATATAGCGCTTTTTACAATGCAAATTGTGGCAAAGCAGCTTTACATTAATAATTGGCAAATAATTTTGGCTGCACAGCAGCTCCCAAAGAAAATGGTGTCATGGCTTATTCTATATATTATCGATTCATTCCATTGCAAATATCAATAGTTATTAGTCTAGTTAATTTAGGTATAGCAGCACTGCAGAAAACAGTGACGTAATCGTCCGGCTCAGCTCAGTTCACATACAACGGCGCCAAATGCAGGCATATCAAAAACACTGCTGAATATCAAGCAAGTGTCCCCAACTTAAGCAAGCCAAAGGCAACAGCGGAAAGGAACCAAAACTCCAACAAATGGAGAAAAAAAACCTTGGGAGAAACAGTCCACTGACTGGCTTTCTTCTTGAGGTTTGTGTTGTCCTGGTTCTACTGGCTAAACTGGGGTAAAAATATAAATGAGCCACAATTAGATGACAGACAATCAAATCACCTACCTTCGGGTATGAGTCGATTTTGATTCTGTAATTCTGACAGGAGCTGTCTAGTCAAAGTCCTCTGGCTCCATTGCACGGAAGATTCATGCGATTTTGATTAGTTAATGATATAAAACTATGATATAATCTCAGACTTCATAAGAATCATGTAAACTTTTCTATTATTTCTTATAAAGTCTCAGTTTTAATAGATAACTAGCATTGTCGTTCGCTTTTAATATTATGACGTTGGTGGGCAACTAGCTGTCAAAATAATATTATAATGACTAAATACAATCAGAAACAACTGTTCAGACTTACACGTGAAAGGTAATTCCCCGATATGTGGGTTGGATTGCACAACAGTTTGTAAAACCTCAAAATAGTCAGGCATCTTTTCTTCAGTCCACTCATGAGAGTTACGGCAAGTTGCCCTTACAAATATGGCGGCGCTGTTGACGCGCGATCCAGCGACCAATAGGGCGTCTATGTATTTAATAAGTCTATGGTTGCGCAGTGTCTACTGCCGTCCGCCGGAAGCTCGTTATTTTACTTTATGAAGTTTTATATAAGGACAGTTGTCTTACACAAACGCATTGCTTCGCTTCAGAAGGACTTTATTAACCCCGTGGAGTGGTATGGATTAATTTTTTGGATGCATTTTTTTTGCCTTCTGCATTTGGGCCCCCGTTCACAACCACTATAAACCTTGGAGGACTACTAAGCATATTTTTAAATATATCTCCAATTGTGTTCATCTGAAAGAAGATAGTCATACACCCAGGATGGCTTGAGAGTGAGTAGCCTAAATCATGGGATAATTTTCATTTTTGGGTGAACTATACCTTTAGCCTTCGTTGAATGGTTTTATAATAAGCGAGATGCTCGTGTTCTCTCTGTTTTACACATTGTCGTTTGCTCATGACGCATGGCAACCCAGCGAAAAGTATTTCTAAGATGTTGGACCTTTTATTGAGAGTAGCGTACATTTACCTGTTGATACGTGCCTTCACACGGACCTGTAAGAGCTTTTGTGATATTTGAGTCGACGGAGCCATGACATGCGGAAGGTGCGTTAGCAAAATATGCTGTATTTTTGAGAGTCCACTAGGTGCCGCTAGTGTCACACAAACGACATACTTCACCTCTATAAGTATCAGTTTAGGACAGATTTAAATCAGACACGACAAATAAACACCATGGCTTCCATTTAAATGTATGCCAAAAGTACAACTTTTTAAAGTAAAAAATAAGTATAATATTAGTATTAGCAGCCTATCATAATTAAAAAGTAAAATGTAATTATAAGGCTATTAGTAGGCTATAATGAATACATTCTCTGTGTTCTGTACCGTTTTTCTATAGTGTTATTTTATTGACAAATGTCGAAAGCGCATTATTGTGACGCCAGAGCACATACATATAATGCGTGAGCGCGAATCTCTCCGCTCGCGTGCGCATTTCCTTCGCTCTCGCACAAAACTAGATGGGCTCCCAAATACACAATGCTCGCTAACAAACTGCCTCCTCTTGCTCCAATATTGTGTACGCGCTCAAACTGTGAAGCCCACAAATAAATAAATAAATAAAACGGGTGAAAAAACGACAACAAGTTAAAAAAAAATGTTCAAACAATATGCCTATTTTTAAAAAAAATGCTAATGTAAATTTATAATGATTGTGTTTTATATTATTTACCCAGATATATGTTATGTATACCTTTAAAACAGAAATAACAAACATACACACACATTAGGGTGGGCAATATTTCGAAAATTATCTTATTTCATGATATCAGTCATTTTATTTCATGACAACAACATAGTTATTTTTGTTTTATTTTTGATGTTAAAAATAAGAACAAAGACGCAAATAACAAATGCTAGGACAAATACATCATAAAAAAATACAAAAACAATAAACAGGGCTTTACAGTTTTCAAGTACGGTATGTCTATTGAACAGTGGCATTCAAGTAATACAGAAATTGAATAAAGGAATATAAAAATAAAACCCCAATTAGCTTTCACAGTATTAAATACACACTAATTGGCCCTTTGCCAGCAGTTTGATTGACATGCGATCTAACCAATCATAACCCTGAATCTGCATTTTGTTCAACAAAGCAGTCAGGGGAGTTAGTAGATTAACGTTGGTGAACTTGAAAAATTGAACTTGAAAACAACATTCCTTCTGATGTTCATTCATGTTTATTTGATGCTATAAATGAACTAGTATGAAGAAATGTTGGTTCACGAGCCGCTTGAAGGAGCTGCAGCGATCCGTCACGACACATTAAAGAGACACTATACGCTATTTAATGTTTAAACATCTTTAAAAAATTACAATATTTTCATGAGACTTTCATTTCAAAAGTGACCTGCTCTGTCTTGTCTGTCCTCTTTGCTCTGCGACGTATTTTTCACTGCGTGAGAACATGACGTGTGGCGTGAGAGCGCATGGCTTGTCGGAAAAAGTAACAGTAACTAAAGGAGGCGAGTCTTTGCGAAGGGTCACTACTAAAGAGCTGTTACTTTAGCTTTAACAAGAGCAGTGAGTGATTTTCTTTTTTGCTTTTATTACGCCCCGTGTCTAGGGATCAAAAGGGGCATAACAAAAAAGTAATGTTCGTCGTGGATTCCAAAACAAATTAAAGAAACATTCACTCCGGTCGGGGACCAAGTAAGCACGCTACTCATATAAACTGTAAACTGTTAAGTTTATTTGTATGTTTTAGGTGAAACATAGAGAGCATCTCTTCAGGGTGACCACAGGCCAAAATAACAAACAAACAGTGCTAATAAAGAAAAGGTAAATAAATAAATAACCTAATCAATTTGTAGAAATAAAATACAAATGGCTTACCTAACTTCCTAATGAAAAACAAATTCAAACAAGTTCAAAGATAATAGGACACCCCTACGCTCTGTTTCACAAGGCGAGAATGTTTAATACAACAGATGGTCATAATGGTTTGGTCGCCGGCCGGAGAAGGAATCCAGGAGCTCCGAACCCGTTCATGTTCGCACCAACAATGAGCTCGCTGTCTGCTGGTAGCTGGCGTTCTTATAAGACTCTGCCTTGATAGAGCGCCCAATTAGACGCAAACATGCAATCTATGAGAGAGCAGACCAAAACAACAGAAAAAGAAAAAACAGAACAATACAAACACTTATCAAAAGAAACAGTCATAACACTTTTGATGTTTGATTAACCTTAAAGACATGACAGCAGCAGGTATATTAGGCTGCTGTCACTTTAAAACCTAATACACGATATTGACACACATCTGATTTCCGTTCCAACTGTTTAAATTTTGTGTATTCACTCATTAAGTTGCTGATCAGATACAATATGGTTTTAGTTGAAAAGTATTAAGTTATGATTGTTTTATATTGGTCCAAGTGGCCCCTGGGCATGCAACAGTTGTATACAGTTTTTTAATGCTGTGTACCATCTGGACACTAAAAGCAATTCTCCTTTGACTGCCATGCAAAATGAACTGCAACAATCAAATGTGGTTGAGATGAATTGGAAGTCTAATAGATAATACGTTATCCTCCAGGCTCCCCTGTGATAAATTGATGAATAAATTGGCAGTAGTTAAATGTGGATTGAATAATTTGATTATAAGATATGAGAGTTATGGTTTCAATTTGCAGAGAATAACATTTGAAGTTTTATCGCACAAAGCTGCGAAAGGTTATAGGAAAATGTTTCAGGATTATAGTACTTTTATATGACTTTTATTGTTCTTTTCAGTGTTATTTTTGGAGTTTGACTCTTCTTTACAATAAAATAATAACATTTCTTATTTTTCATTTTGGGTGAATGATCCCAATTATATAGAAAATTCAATTGAGAAAAAATATATCTCAGTGGAACTGTCAGATGTAAAGAGGACTGTGATGTACAACACCACACTTTTTTAACATTATGTGTCCTCTTAAAAATGTAACCCATTTAGAGTACATCTACTGAGTGATATCAAATTAAACTTGAATTATGATAATGACAGGTGACCGTATTTCATATAAGAGTCAACATGTTTCGGCACCATCTCTGTTTCATAACAGAGATCATTAGCACTGCCTGACAGCTTCCCATACAGCCCATTTACTAGTCAATCAACACTTGAAATAGGCAATATATGTGCACCTAATACAGCATTCATATGATTGGCAGATACACTAACACACCCAGCAGCACACATCCATACACACAAACATAGTAATCACGCAACCAGTGGATGGATGGAAGTTTTTTTTGTTGTTGTTTTTTTTCCATGTTTTGTGTCCTTGTTGGACTTCTGCAATGTCCCTATAACTAGCAAAACTAACTACTGAAGATTTTGAAGTATGGTTATAAATATCAAAATAAGCAAAAGTTGACAGAAGTAATGCATCCCTTACGAAAGAGTAAGTTCATTTTATGAAAGTAATTTTCAAGTATATTTTTAAGCATACTTTATGTAGTAAGTATACTAATAACAATGTACTAGTAGTAACCTTTTAAGTGTAATAATTCAGTACTGCTTGGGACTAAATTGGCCCACTTTTTAGTATATAAAAGTAAACGTTTAGGTGTAACAGTAGTAAACTAGTTCAAAACTACATTTCTCATTTGTACTGCATTTGTACTACAAGTGAACTTGTAATACTTGTAGTATATTTTTTAATTTATGAAAGTACACTTTGAAATGAAAGCTCTAGCGCAAGTTCTGTCAGGAAGACTCAAATGTTACGTCACTACTAATTTAGATCTAACCAATCATTATCCAACACATGTAGCATATAAGATCGGTACTCATCACACTTGTCTGAGTTCGCAGATGCTGACGCGAAACCTAATTGTTAGCATTCAGTTGCAAACTCAACCTCGTCCCTGAATAATCTCGCTGTTTGCGATTATTCAGATTCTGACGAAAATATTGTCCTGCATCTCCTCTTCCGTGTGTTTGCAGTACACGCGTTCAGTGCCGCTGCTGCATGGATATCTGAACCGGAGGATGTAAATTCACAGCTCATCAAAGTTGTTCAATGCCTTTCAGAGCCAGCTACCCTTTCGCACGTAAATTTAAAATATGCCGGCTGAACGCTCAGAGCGAGTTTTTTCAAAGCGACCGTCTTTCAGAACGTGTTACTTTATTGCTTTACGGTGCTCATTATTTGACAAACTGCAGCACAACAGAGCTGTATGAATAATGATCTGATTATTCATTTTCCGTTAAATTTTAACAAATTGAGGTCTATAGCTGGACATATCTGTCATTCTGATCGTCAAATACGCGCAAGTGGACGTGTTTTGCTGTTTAATCACTCATAATGATCGCGTTAGATAAGCTCCACGCGCAGCCATGCTAGTTCGCGCACAGCTCCGAGAATCGCACCGTTGGATTTATAGTATTCATTCTTCCAAATTGCATTAAACAAAAAGATTTTCCCTACTCCTCTCGGATCAAGCAATCAACAGCGTGTGGCTTCGACCTCATCTACCCTTCTAAATTCTCATCTCACAATCCAGACGCCATTCCTAGACGTCCTGCTACAACTGCAACGTCAAATCTTAGTCACTCCACTGCCGCATCAGTTCAAGAGTTCGGTAGGTGTTTTGTCCCACCTGCTGCAGTTATGATGTCACCCCAACTCAGATCTTTTATCCTAGGTAAGGCCATTAACCCCTTAAAACCCTAAAGGTATTTTCAGTGTTCTTTTTCTGAGTGTCACACAAAAGTAAAGACTCATAACTCTCAAACGATACCCACCTTTTGACTCTCCTTGCTATAGTTTTGAAGGAAACTTAAAAAAAAAAAAAAAAAAAAAAAAGCTTCTCATTTCATACCTGCATCTGGATATCTAATTTGTGGTGATCCCATGAAGTATCAAAAGTTGGAGCATTTGGAATCAAGGTGGCCTTTTTGTTTAGCCCTCGTCACCCCCTAGTGGGTATTTTTAAAATTGCACTTTCACGTGGAGTAGCAGGTGATCCACACGTGGGAATCCGTCGATCTTGGCGTCATTTCAATCGGGAGCATCAACTGTAAGTAAGGATGTGCTATTTTCCTCAATCTATGCCTGTTTCATGAAGTTTTATGCTGAAATGCCACTTGATAGCTACATTTAGTTTTAGCTATAGCAGCTGTGCGCCGTGGGGGTTTACGTGTTGTAATTGCGTAATTTAAAGGTATGATTTGCCCGTGGGCGGTACACTCCGTCTTAGAGGTTAACTCAGCACTCGTTAAGAGTTGAAAGCAATGACTGGTCGCTTTAAAAAGTTGAGTTCTAAGCTTTAAAATGATACCTCTTCGTGTCATTCCTCCTAGTGGTTGCTTAGTAATATGATTATGAATTTTTCGTGGGGGGGGGGGGGTTTACTGCTGGCTACTTTACTGCTTCCATCGCTTACAGTGACAGACTTATGGTTGACCGCGATGACGAGGCAGTTTTTCTCAACTTCCGATCCCAGTTAGCTACGAACCTCTCATTCGCCGAATTCGTCATCCTTTAGCATTACAGAGACATTCTGTGTCAAGCTTTAGATTGGAGGGATGAGTTAGGTTGTACCTATCAAAGATGGCAGACTTTAACCAACGATACAGGGTTTTTACTGAGTTCGCGGTATCCTTAAAATAACAAGTCACTCTGCCCCCTCCTTTCCCTTCTTAACACGAGTATAGTCTGGTCTGTCACTGACGCTGAACTGCCGTCCGTCATTTTGGTAGCCAAAAGATTTTAGCCCGTGCAATTCGCAAGACCCGCCACTGTCGCAATGCCTGACGGCCCGCTCTCTTGCGCCACACATCATGTTCTCACGGGGCGAGAATGCATCGTGGAGCCAAGAGGACACTGAAACTTTTTTCATATTTAATATACTGTAATTCTTAGCTGTTAAACACTAAATACTCAGAGGGGCTCTTTAATTGTGACAGATCCTTCAGCGGCTCGTGAACCGATTATCTCTTCATGCCGGTTCGTTGTGGCGTCAAGTGAACATCGGAGGGAATGTCGTCAAACACGGAAAGACATGAGTACACACATTTTATATATTAAAAAAAAAAAAAAAAAAACTTTCACCCTGATCAGATCTCGTGTCGAATTACATAAAATGCCTAGCCGATTTAAGCAAAAGGCTTGCTCCCTCCACACTCAACGCTTACACCACAGATTATTCCGGTATTATTCACTCCGGTATTCCCACCTCGATCACGACCACTGTTCCTTGTCATTCTAATCATGATAACCGTAATCTTTATATTTCACCCATCATAGATTGCTAGCAGGAAATATTTTATGCATTGTATTTTAATCCTAAAAGCCAAAGTCTTTCATTTCATCTATTCGGCCGCCACCCAAAGGCATAGCCAAATCCTCCTGTAAACCTTCTGTTAACGCCTGCCAATCATTCATCTTCTGCAAAGTATCACTACAATGCTAGAGGCCATGCTTACGGCTTCACGTGTCCTTGGGAATTTACCACAGATTTTAAACATCAGTCTTGCTCGTGGGCGTTCACCTAATTTCTTAACTCTTTTCCTTAAACACTCAGTGTGACTCCAAAGGTCTGGTGTCACTTTAACTTTTCTAAGTTAATAACAAATTCCGTCCCTCCTTCCATGATTAAATATCTAAGTTCACTTAGAACTACTGTCAACTTCTCTCTAATGGAGAACAGTTTGGTAAAGCTTTGTTCAGGACTCAATTAGCTTCTGTTCCAGGATCCCTCAATCTTTTCCCCTTCTACTGGGGAATGGCCTTCATTCAGAATTGTGGTAGCAACCACCGCAGCCGAGGATTTTCAACATCAGCCATCAAGCCCCTGGGAAGACTGTCTTCCTCTGCTATCGAATCATAAGACCAGATTCCAAAAAGCTCAGCAAGCTCTCTCAAGTTACAATCAAGGTAATTCATGCAAATACTGGTGGTGGTGTTACTATCTTACTCACTTATAATCAAATTGTCACTTGTCGCCGTTCAAGGCGTTGTGTCTATGTGGCCTAACGTGGCCTGTGTCACCGTTCAAGGGTGTTGTGTCTATCCGGCCTAACGTGGCCTGTGTCACCGTTCAAGGGTGTTGTGTCTATGCGGCCTAACGTGGCCTGTGTCACCGTTCAAGGGTGTTGTGTCTATGCGGCCTAACGTGGCCTGTGTCGCCGTCCAAGGAGTCATCTATGTGGCCTAACGTGGCCTGTGTCGCCGTTCAAGGCGTTGTGTCTATGTGGCCTAACGTGGCCTGTGTCGCCGTCCAAGGAGTCATCTATGTGGCCTAACGTGGCCTGTGTCGCCGTTCAAGGGTGTTGTGTCTATGCGGCCTAACGTGGCCTGTGTCGCCGTTCAAGGGTGTTGTGTCTATGCGGCCTAACGTGGCCTGTGTCGCCGTTCAAGGCGTTATCTATGTGGCCTAACGTGGCCTGTGTCGCCGTTCAAGGAGTCGTCTATGTGGCCTAACGTGGCCTGTGTCGCCGTTCAAGGCGTTATCTATGTGGCCTAACGTGGCCTGTGTCAACCTGTGTTACCTCTTCTCTTTTCTCCTTCCTTTTCTTCGCTTTCTCTCTCACCACTCAGTGGTATTCATCCTTCCCTGCCTCTTGCGCCACGGTTAGCGGCTTCTCCACTGGTAAGTACAAGTCTCTAAGTCAATTTATGTTTTTCTGCCTAGGAACTACAAGAATCAGTACTGGCATATTTCCGTTCCTTCCACAGTTCTTTGGGGGGTAGGCTCCGTCACAGGATAAATTATCCTTCACCATTTTTGGGGGTCGGCTACGCCCCTGCCTTCATCTTCAGGCAGGAAATGCAGAGTCCGCAACCCTCAGGATCTAAGCTACGGACGGGGCCTACGCCAAAGAACTTTATCTTACAATGTTTGCTTGCTGATTGTTAATAAATTTCATTGCAAGTTAATTTACCTCCCGAGTCTTTCTGGTAGAAATGAAAGCTCTAGCGCAAGTTCTGTCAGGAAGACTCAAATGTTACGTCACTACTAATTTAGATCTAACCAATCATTATCCAACACATGTAGCATATAAGATCGGTACTCATCACACTTGTCTGAGTTCGCAGATGCTGACGCGAACCTCCATCCTCCCCACCACCACCAGGATGGTCCCTGTCCATACCTCCAGGGGGTCGGCTACGCCCCTGCCTTCATCTTCAGGCAGGAAATGCAGAGTCCGCAACCCTCAGGATCTAAGCTACGGACGGGGCCTACGCCAAAGAACTTTATCTTACAATGTTTGCTTGCTGATTGTTAATAAATTTCATTGCAAGTTAATTTACCTCCCGAGTCTTTCTGGTAGAAGTATACTCGCAGTATAAAACTGCTGAACGAGTAGTTTACTGAAATTATACTTGATAGGCTATACTTTTTAGGCTAATCCTATTTTTATCAACACTTAAGTGAGTAAGTTTCATAAAAAAAACAACAAAAACAATTAAACAAAAAGCTGATTCATAATGATGATCAAACACAGATGGAGTAGATCTCGTCCATCAACACCTCCAAATCTTCACAGTCATTTCCTGTTCATGGGTTCAACATTTCATTCAGTTATGTTAGGTTGATTTATATGCTGTTTATATATGACGATCGTGTTGTTTTACATTTGAGTAAGCAATTTTCTATTAATTGTTTCTGTTTCTTCTCCTGTGCTTTGATTTGACCGACCGACAGACACACACGAACAGACAGACAGACAGATTCGACATCAGTATAGCCTAGTCTGTAGCTTGACATTAACTGTTTCATAATAGAAGTCACAAAAAGGTATTGTACAGTACATAGACCTCAAGCTAATGATCTAAATGCACTTAAAGTATTTGAATTTGGAGATACATATTCATTTAGAGTATTCATTACGGTTCAGAAGCAGCAGTGGTTGCTATTTTAATGCTGTTATATGTACATCTGTTAAGTGTCCAACCAATGGACCTCAAGCAGGCTTACTGGTAATGTCAGAGTGTGTAATTACATTACATGTGTCTGTCTTAGGGTACTCTTGGTAATCTCTATGTAGATGACATTAACTTTTCTGAAACCTTGTCTTGCCAAAGCCATATTGTTTCATATATATATTACATAATGAGCTTCTGTGCCTCAACAAGATAACATTCCATTTTCATGTTTGTTGACTTTGGGCTTTAGTTAAAAATGTATTGTCTTGTATTGTGTACTTTTGAATCTGACAGCTCCCATGACAATGTTGCTCTCTTTTAAAATAACACAGTCTTAAAAGCAACATTTTGGGAAAGCCATCCACAGACCTCAAACTAATAATTTGAATGCACTAAGATTATCTGTACATGCAGATATGCATTCATTAAGAGCATTCATTATAGTCCAGATGCAGCAGTGGCAGTAATATTGTGTACATCTGTTAAGTTTCCAACTAAATGACTTGCAATAGGCCAACTAGTACTTCCAACCTGACAACCTCCCATTGAAAATTATGTAACACAGTCTGAAAATTGTGATTTAACATTGCGGGAAACCTATCCACTGTTCATTATATTTTGTACTCAGTGCTCCAGGAAATGAAACAGCAGCAAGAAAGTCACAAGGATATTGTAACCAGATTGCCATCTGCTGGGTTTGAATAGTCACTGCAACAAGCAAGTCGTCAATAAGTGTGGATCATTCATTTTCTTCACCTTTATTTAGTGCTTAAAAAAATACTGATCGTGTCATAGCAGCTGCATAGTAATAACCAGGAAATCTTGGGTCATGGAGAGGAGCGGATTGGCAGGATCAATTGGGGTGAGGAGACTGCCCATATAATGCTGTAGTCTGTAATGATCTAGTCTTTAGTCACAGAACAGACTAGTGAGGTGGTAAGTAAAGTTCAAACAAGCTTTATTGATCACAGCAGCATAGCAAAGGCATTGGATGAAAGTGATATGTAGAGATGAAGCAGCTGGTGAATGTCAGACAGGTAAGTTGCCACACGTATTCAGTCATTGATGAACTTAAAATTAACACTTTCCTTTGTAGGTACGACACTTGGAGCTTAGAGGGAGACACTGGAGGTTGTAACTGGAGACTTGGGAGCGGAAATAAACGTCAAGTAGACTTTAGGTGACTAGGACCACATCCGGTGGGTCAGAGATCCCGAAGCGTAGATGTTTCGAAACACTGCTCCGAACTGTGATTCAAAACACCCATGTCACGTGACTATGGCTAACGTCTCGGTTACGTATGTAACCCTCGTTCCCTGAAGGAGGGAACGGAGACGTACGTCAGAACTGAACTGACGAATTGGGATATCGCACGAGAGCCCTATCATCTTCGAGTGTAAACTAAACGAGCCAATGAAGATTGGCGTGCGAGCTTTTTTTCCCCCGCGAGCGGGTATAAATACGGAAGCGGCAGCGCTCGCACTTTGTTTTTCGCTGAGGAGACGAGCAGTGGTCCGCGCTCAGCGGGGTACAGGAACTGTGGCGACGGGACGTACTTCTCCGTTCCCTCCTTCAGGGAATGATGGTTACATACGTAACTGAGACGTTCCCTTTCAGTCGGTCACGTTCGACGTACGTCAGAACTGAACCGACGAATTGGGATCCCTAATAAAACGCCACAGTTACTGACCCCCTCCAGCGCCCAACGTAAGTCGCAGCATCCCGGCGCGCACTAGGGACGGAGAAGGGACCAGACTTACGCCAGGGAAGTCTACTGCTGCTCCGCATGACCCACTCAGTAAGACTTGGATAACACTAGGAAAGCGTGCCCACTGGGGACGCTGCGGAGACCACAACCTACCCGAAGGGAGGAAAATTACGTGGGAATGTACATATGGACTGGCCGTGGGCAGTGCACATATGAAGTCCCTGGGATGGCTCCGGCCTAGGTAGGGGGGAGACACATCTAGCAGGGACAGCAGAGCGGGCTCTGCTGAGGGAAAGACACAGGCTTACATAGGAAGGCTACCGTGGACATTACACATATGGGACCGCCGTAGGGGTCACAACATATGGAACCCAGCTTAGCAGAGGCAGTATGCGTGCTTAAGCATAGCAACGGACACTCCGCAATGTCCGAAGCCACAAGGGGTGGCGGAGGAATCAACAGGGTTCGCCAACTGGGGAACTCTACTGGAGCAAATAGACGCACGTATCCGGCCCATCGGGCGGGAGTGGCGCATGCAAGCGGACACTAGACAGGGTTCTTCGCGCTACCGGCCAGTAGGGGCAAGTACACGGGAAGATACCGATTCTACACGAAGGCTATAGAATGTAGCGAACGTGTTGGGTGTCGCCCAGCCCGCAGCTCTACATATATCTGTCAGCGAGGCGCCGTGAGCCAGCGCCCAGGAAGAAGCTACTCCCCTAGTGGAGTGAGCCCTCAACCCGAGCGGGCAAGGCATGCCTTGGGACTGATAAGCCAAGGCGACGGCGTCCACTATCCAGTGGGTCATCCTCTGTTTGGAGACAGCCTTTCCCTTCTGCTGGCCTCCGTAACAGACGAAGAGCTGGTCTGAGGTCCTGAAGCTTTGAGTTCTGTCCATGTACAGACGCAGAGCGCGGACGGAACAGAGCAAAGCCAGGGCTGGGTCTGCCTCCTCCGAGGGCAGCGCTTGCAGGTTCACTACCTGATCTCTAAAGGGCGTGGTAGGAACCTTGGGCACATATCGGGCCAGGGTCTCAAGATAACGTGAGAGTTGGCCGGCCCGAATTCTAGGCACGATTCGTCGACCAAAAAAGCGTGCAGGTCCCCTACCTTCTTGATGGAGGCCAGTGCAGTCAGGAGAACTGTTTTAAGTGACAGAATTTTTAACTCGGCTGACTGCAAAGGCTCGAAGGGAGGTCCCTGGAGAGCTGTAAGCACCAGGGACAAGTCCCAAGAGGGTATAGAGAGTGGGCGAGGCGGATTCAGTCTCCTCGCCCCCCTCAGGAACCTGACGATCAGGTCATGCTTCCCCAGAGACTTACCTTCAACTGTATCGTGATGTGCGGCGATAGCGGCAACATACACTTTCAGGGTGGAGGGAGACAGCCTTCGCTCCAGGCCCTCTTGCAGGAAGGAAAGCACTGACCTGATCGAGCAAGATCGGGGGTTCTCCTGGTGAGAAGAACACCATTCGACGAACAGGTTCCAATTCAACGCATAGAGGTGCCTCGTAGAAGGAGCTCTAGCGGAAGTGATGGTGTCTACCACTGATTGGGGTAAGCCACCTAGAACCTCCGCGACCCGTCCAGGGACCAGACATGGAGATTCCAGAGGTCCGGACGCGGGTGCCAGAGGGTGCCCCGTCTCTGAGCCAGAAGGTCCTTCCTCAGAGGAATGGGCCAAGGAGGTGCTGTCGCAAGGAGCATGAGCTCTGAAAACCAGGTCCGGTTGGGCCAATACGGCGCGACTAGCAGGACCTGCTCCTCGTCCTCCCTGACCTTGCACAATGTCTGTGCAAGAAGGCTCAGTGGGGGAAATGCATAAATGTGAGTAAAACAACTGGCAATGGGTTGTGTCCGGGGCGGCAAACAGATCTATCTGTGCGGTCCCGAAGCGACGCCATATCAGCTGGACTGCCTCGGGATGGAGTCTCCATTCTCCCGGAAGCGGAGGCTGCCGTGAGAGCTCGTCGGCTGCACGGTTGAGCACGCCTGAGATGTGAATGGCACGAAGCGACCTCAGATGCTTCTGACTCCATAAGAGGCGATGGCGGGCGAGTTGTGACATGCGACGGGAGCGTAGACCGCCCTGGTGGTTGATGTACGCAACGGTCGCAGTGTTGTCCGTACGGACCAGTACGTGCTTGCCTAGTAGCAGCCCCTTGAGGCGGCCCAGCGCAAGACGCACTGCTAACAACTCGAGGCAATTGATATGCCACTGCAGTTGAGGCCCCGTCCACAGACCTGAAACTGCATGCCCGTTGTACGTGGCCCCCCACCCGGTGGCAGAGGCATCCGTGGAGACCACAGCATGCCTGGACACCTGTTCCAGGGGAACTCCAGCCCGCAGGAACGAGGGGTCGGACCACTGAGTGAGGGTACGACGGCAGTTCGGTGTAATGGCCACACGGAACGTACCGTGTTGCCACGCCCATCTCGGGACTCGGCCATGAAGCCAGTGTTGAAGCGGCCTCATATGAAGCAATCCGAACGGCGTAACTGCGGCTGCGGATGCCATATGCCCCAGGAGCCTCTGAAATAATTTCAGTGGGGCCGCTGTCCTGCTCTTGAGCGTACTCAGGCAGTTCAACACCGACTGGACGCGCTCCTCGGTGAGGCGCGCAGTCTGGTTGACCGAGTCCAGTTCCATACCGAGATAAGAGATCCTCTGCCCGGGGGCGAGTTTGCTCTTGTCCCAGTTGACCCGAAGACCCAACCGGCTGAGGTGAGCTAACACCAGGTCCCTGTGTTCGCACAACTGCTCTCACGAGTGAGCTAGGATCAGCCAGTCGTCGAGATAGTTGAGAATGCGAACGCCCTGTTCCTTGAGCGGAACAATGGCCACCTCCGCAATCTTGGTAAAGACACGGGGCGACAGGGCCAGCCCGAAGGGTAGGACCTTGTACTGAAATGCCCGACCCTCGAACGCAAACCGTAGAAAGGGTCTGTGTCGAGGAAGAATCGAGACATGAAAGTACGCGTCCTTCAGGTCGATCGCTGCAAACCAATCTCGGGGACGGATGCACTCGAAAATGCGTTTCTGCGTCAACATCTTGAACGGCAGCCTGTGAAGGGACCGATTCAAGACTCACAGGTCCAAGATTGGCTGTAACACACCGCCTTTCTTGGGTACAGTGAAGTAGGGGCTGTAAAACCCTGACCTCATATCGGCTGGAGGGACCGGCTCTATTGCGTCCTTCGCCAGCAGGACTGCAATCTCCGCCCGAAGCACAGGAGCATCGTTCGCATCCACGCGAGTGAAATGGATGCCCCTGAACACCGGGGGACGACCGGGCGAACTGAATCGCATAGCCGAGTCTGATCGTGCGGATGAGCCAGCGGGACGGGCTGGGAAGCTCTAACCAGGCTTCCAGACTCCGCACCAGCGGGACCAACGGCACAACAGACGTACCCGCGGGGGGGCAGCGAGGCGGAGCCAGGGAACCTGACTTGGACGGGAGAGCGGCCCGAAGTGAGGTTTGGTTCCGCAGAGTGACGCGTGGGAGACGGCACGGGGGTGGCTGAGGGTGGCCAGGCAGAGCATGACACACCGCCAGACACGCCCTCTTGTGACCCAGAGGAAGTGGAAACTGCTCTTTTATTGAGCCAGCGGCGGAACAGAAAGAAAAGGAAAGAAAGGATTCTCCACCCGGCCCTCCTCCGGGGGAGGGAGCGGCGCCTTCACCGTCTCCCGAGAAGCAGCTCCAACCTCCTCCGGGTCGCCCGTCTCAGGACCGCTTTCTGGAACGTTTGCCACCTGGCTTGGCTGCGGGCTGGGCGCCACGTCTGCGACCGGCTCCCTGCGGTCTGCTGGGTGATGGCTGCTGCTTTGCAGACTTCGCAGGGGCGGAGGACGACGAGCAGACGAAGAGGCCGCCGCCAGCGGCTCGGTGGAGGCAGCAGCTGCACGCCGGGGCAGGACATGCTTCAGGGCCTCCGTCTGCTTCTGTGCAGCCGAGAACTGTTGGGCGAAGCTCTCGACCGCGTCGCCGAATAGCCCAACCTGAGACACCGGGGAGTCCAGGAACCGATGTTTATCGGCCTCCCTTATGTCCGCCAGGTTGAGCCAGAGATGGCGCTGCTGAACCACCAGCGTGGCCATCGCTTGACCGACCGAGCGCTCAGTCACCTTCGTCGCCCGGAGGGCGAGGTCGGTGGCGGCTCGCAGCTCTTCCACGAGCTGTTGGTCAAGACCACCCTGGGGCATATCACGAAGTGCCTTGGCCTGGTAGACCTGCAGCAACGCCATGGCATGCAGGGCAGATGCAGCCTGCTCACAGGCTCTGTAAGCCTTGTCCGTTAGATTGGACGAGAACTTACAGGCCCGGGACGGGAGGCGCGGGTTACCCCGCCAATTGGCGGCCGCCGGACACAGTTGCATCGCGACGGCGCGCTCAACTGGGGGATCCCCACATACCCCTTAGCTGCACCGCCATCCAGGACGGTGAAGGCGGAGGAGGGACCCGACCGGTTTCGGACAGGAAAAGGTGTCCTCCACGATCTAGTCACCTCCTCATGCACTTCCGGAAAGAAAGGAACCGGGGCAGAGCGCTGAGAACCAGCACGGGCTGCCCTGAGAAACCAATCGTCCAGCTGGGAGGGTTCAGGACACAGTGGAGGGTTCCACTCGAGCCCGATACTCCCGGCGGCCCGGGCAAGCATGGCTCGGAAAACCGGGCTCTTCATCTCCAGATGACTCAAACCCGCCTTCCGATGCCGCGATCGACATCTGATCATCAGCCGGCGCGCCAAAAGAGACGGCTGGTCGCTCATGAGAGGAGCAGAGCAGCAGAGCGCACTCAATTCTGGCCCAAATCGCAACCCTTCCTTTCTCTCTGTATTGAATCTGCTCAGGGTTGCTGTGACAACAGCAGTTTGTTTTGGCCGTTGGGATCGCGGGACCACTGAAGCGCCTTCACACCAACACCAATTCTTCACCAGCTTCTCTGGAACACTCTCAGATGCTGCAGATAGAGAACTGCACGGCTCCGAAGTGAAAGACAAAGTGCGAGCGCTGCCGCTTCCGTATTTATACCCGCTTGCGGGGGCGGAGTGCGGCACGCGAAAGCTCGCACGCCAATCTTCATTGGCTCGTTTAGTTTACACTCGGAGATGATAGGGCTCTCGTGCGATATCCCAATTCGTCGGTTCAGTTCTGACGTACGTCGAACGTGACCGACTGAAAGGGAAACGAAGCTTCTGCGCGTTTCGACAGGTGGCATGCTCGCCGAGTCTGCGTTTGATTGACACGGGAGGGAACAAACCACACAATCGCACATCTGTCTCAAGTTGTTAAGTTAATGCACCTTCACCTCGTGGGTTTTTGTGAGAGGAGAAAGCAATTCATATTTTTGAATAAAAATCTGTAAAAAAACAAACAAACCAACAAACAAAAATGAGACCATTGTGGATTGATTTGATTTATTTTCATTTTTCATGACCAAAATAACCTAGTTATTATTATTATATATTATAGTTATATAGTGAGGATGTTAAAAACTCACCACATTAACAAAAACACAATTTTTTTATTTTTGTAAATGGCTTGTTTTCAAAGTTGTTTCAGATAACGTGCAATTGACCACTAGGTGTCACCGTGGAGACGGGTGTCGGTATAGTTTCGAAGCCTCGACACAATACGGCACATTTGCTTTAACTGTTTCAGTGTTTCATGAAGCCTTGCTCTGCCCACCACTAGTGGAGAGAGTCCTTATAATTAGTGCAGGTGATGAGTGACAACTGGTGGTGATCAGTGGTGATTGTTGACTGAGTGCAGGTGAGTGGAATGAGGGATTCTGGGAAATCAAGTTCAAAGTGGATGACAGGGCAGGTGACTGTGACAAATTCTATAAAGCAGCTCTGGTGAAAACAGTGATGTCATATCTGCTGCTTTGCCTGTTTCAGGTGTCAAATTCAATTGGAGGACCCGCCTGTCAATCTGTTGTCGTAGGTTGACGTCATGGATCGTGCCACCAATCGTTGATCACGGAGCGGTTTATGAATGGCACAAACGTCAATGGCGACAGAGGGCGGAACACAGGGGGGCAGGCCTTTTACATATCTAGATGTATAAATCTGAGTCTATGTAACTAACTATAATAATATAACTATACAAGTCCTGTTGGCACTTATAGTCCAGAAACCCATCTACTTGGATAGATTATGAGCACTCATAGTGAATTTATATATTAAAACCTAGCATCATGCAGTAAACCTTAGCATCTCTGAGGAATGTAGCATTATACAAATCACAAGCAACATTTTAGGAGAAATGCACTTTATTGTGAATGGTAATACATATACATATACACTATAGTTAAATATGTACCAGTCAAATGTTTTTGGGCACAACAACTGTCAAGGAAGGGTGGTGAGGTAACATGTTACTGAAGCTGTGCTGAGTCAAGAAAAATGCTTTTAGAAAAAGAAAGGAAAGAGGAATTAATATTCCTTAATATTTAATATTTGGTTTTGATTTTTGAAAATGCAAAATAGTGAGAAATAATAAAGGCCAATGCTTTGGTAAAATCAGTCTGAAAACTTTCTCTATACTCCCATTAAAGTTAAAACATTCTCTGAATATCTTAAAAAACATATTCCATTTAGACACCAATATAGACACATTTTCAAATGCACAAGTACAGTAGTGGCCAAAAGTGACGAATATTGATATTTTCACTCTTTTGTAATCATATTATGTAGTTCTGCTTGGAGTCAATTGTTTTATTTGTGATAAAGCAATGAAACACAGCAAATTGTGCGCACACATTTTTTTGGACAGGCTGTCATACAAAAAAATTATGAACCCATGCAAAAACAAGAGAGAAACAACAAAATATTCCAGTTTTTCTCAGTCGCTTTGGTGCATTTCTCACATCACTATTTACATTTGCACAACAGTTAGTTCAACCTCCAAAACAATTAGTCAGTTGTGCACATCATCGTAGCAGTTTCTCATTCCTTCCAACAAATTGCAAATGCTTTTGGACATGCAACAATTGCTTTCATACAACTCTCTGCTGTTTTATAACATTATCATTTGCTTATGTCATGTCAGTCAAAATTGGCTATACTTGTGAATGCTGAATAGTCATTCCATATAAAACTAATAGTCTTCATTTCATTGCTTGAGTCATTACATACAAAAATGTTGAACTAGTTGTCAAAATCTTTTAGATAAACAAAAAAAAAAAAAAATTAGACACTCTTTACAGGGACATAATCCCTGAGAATGAGAGAGGTCTAACTGGAAACTATCTGAGCAAGCATGTTGTTGTTTTGGATAATGTGCGTTTTCACCACTCAGATGTCGTCAGACAGTGGTTTGCTGCACATGATAGGATGCTGGTGGAATATCTCCCTCCCTACGCACCATTCCTAAATCCAATAGAGGAGTTTTTCTCTTCCTGGCGGAGCGGTATATGACCGGCATCCACATACCCAAATGGCCCTGCTAGTGGCCATGGATGCAGCATGTGATGACATCACAGCAGAGTCCTGCAGAGGGTGGATTCGCCACTCGAGGAGATACTTTCCTCGCTACATTGCAAGAGATGATATTCGCTGTGATGTAGATGAAATTATGTGGCCAGACAGAGAGGAACGTCTGGATGTGCATAAATGATTACAGTACTATGTATGTTGTATGTTCAGTTCCAATATGTACTGCAATATTGTTTACAGTTGTGCACAGCTCTACCCAAAGGGAGTTTATGTTTGTTGAAAATAAGGGTGTATTTTTTCTTTTGCACAATGCTATAAACAAATTAGAACTGCAAAGAGCATATGCAGTAAAAATGTGAAACATACATATTCAGTGTCTTGTACTCAGTTACCTCACTAAATACAGTAATGTGCAACTTTACTGTATTTTTCAAATTGCTGTTCAAATAGTATATAGTGCTGTCTTGAGCATTTTCAGGTAGTCTCATCAAGATGTGACTTTTGTATTGGAAAACATTTACAGAGTAAACTGTCATAATGAAAACAAGACAAAGTTATTTGACTGTCTTGTTCATAACAGTGGTGTCAGAACTTTTCATTTTGCTGACACTGACACTTTCATTGACATGAATAATTGCTTTTGAGGAATGAACTATCCATTTTGAGCAAGTGACACGCTTTTGCGGGTTATCAACTAGGTTTTGCAGTTTGTACTAACTGTTTTGAGAACTGCGTTAACTGTTGTGCAAATGTAAAGAGTGATGTGAGAAATGCACCAAAGCGACTGAGAAAAACTGTAATAATTGATTATGTTGTTGTTAGTGTATTCTTTTTCATGTGAGCTTTTTGTTTTTCAATGCATTTGTTTTTTGCTACAGGATTTATTTTAAGAAATAATTTTAAATAAATACCTTAACCAGGTATAGTGTTTTGTTTTTTTCCTTATATATATAAAGGTACACTATGTAACTTTTTTTGTTCAAAATTAACAAAATTTAAAAATGCATAGGCTACATATAAAAAACTGAGGGATTTAAAATATTGTAAAAGTGACATGGAGATGGTGTATTTATTACTCAAGGTGAGTATGGTATTTTTTGAACAGATAAACTGCCACATGTAGCTCTCTAACAGAATTAATTGTATAGCAGTATCTATTGTGAGGGTCATTTCATTATGGTTGTTTTAGTGCTGTGCTGGACCATCTATTAATGAGCTTGAGAACCTTTCCATCTAAACTGGTTATATCTCTTAAGCCTAGTAGTGAATGTTTTATGAGCAGCAGAAAAACCAAATTCATCTGCGCAGTTATGCAGAGCTGAAGCACAGAGCAATGTTTTGCAGAAATGCATGCAGTTCTGTTTATTAACCGCTAGAGGGCCAAAAGCTACATAGTGAACCTTTAAAATATATAAAATATTTTCCTCATATTTTTATTGTTTAATCAAACTTGTAGGGTTATAAAAAATATACCCCCCCCCCCCCCCCCTTATTCCTTGGTAGACAACGGTACTTTTTAAATAAAAAGATAAAACATTGCTCTCAGCAGACAACACATATGATCCAGCTCACAAAAGACAAGACACTCTGCACTCTTGGTGGACACCTTTGAGGCAAACAGGCACACACTTATGCACATTTTGACAATATAAAGAATCGTAGCAGTAGAGTGAAAGTAAGACAGTGTGGATAGCAGATGTGGTACAGATCACCCATTTGACTTAACATGTGATGCCCACCAATAGTGGTCAGTGGGGCAGTTCCTGAAGCAGCTCTGATGCCAGGTGGTTGATGTGGCACCAAGCCTCCTGAACATGCCGTGACTCAATAGTACGGGCACACACGGCAAAACGCAGAACAAACTTGCCGGCCAGTTGGCATGGAACCATGTGGATCTTGCGTGCACTGTTGATCCTTTTCAACAGAGTTTCATTTAATTCATTGGAGCCCTGCAGGGTTTAATACACAGCAATAGTAAGTTTCTATAGCACCTTTTTCTAGAGCAAAATTTCACAAACTTTACATCTAAATATAAAATGGAAATCAAAATAAAAGTTAAAAACAGAAAATCAGATGAGTAACAGAAAAATTTAGACAAAAATGGGTTTTCAGCTGCTTTTTAAATCCAATGGGAGAGCATTCCATAATTTGGGAGCAACAACCTCGAAGTTGAAGTTGAAGTAACAATAACTAAAAACTAAAATTTAATAAAAATTATATCGACATATTGGTACCACAGTAAGGTTCCATTAGTGTAGTCCATTAACTAACACTGATCAATACATCTGCTACAGAATTCATTAACCTTCTTAGTTCATTGTTAGTTCATATTAGCTTAGTTTAAAAAAATAAAATTAACAGATGCAACTTTTGATTTTAATACTGTATTACTAAATGTATAAATGAACAAATAAAATTAATATCCAATATTCTTACTGTCATGTGTTACCAACATTTTTAAAAGATAAATAAATCAAAACTGACAAAAACAGACATCAATTCAAAATTCTAATAATATGTCAGTGATATTTCAATAACACTGAACTATATAAATAACATCAAATGAATAGTACGAAATGGTTTGTGATACTCTTTGTAGGAACATCATTTTACGTAATTTGTTTTGCCCTCTTTGCACAAATTAAAATAAGTCGTACTGCAATTTTCCATAGCTAACCACCTCCCAGCATCAATCTATTATAACCACAAGTATAGAGATCTTTTGTGTTTTTTGTAGAGAGAGTGTTTTTTCTGACCTTGAGTCTAAAGCAGACGAGGCCCAGCACAACGTCAGCTGAGATCTCAAAGCGTTGGTCAGCTCTCACCAAAGACTCAAACTCTTTGGCCAACCCTACATGCTGAGACAAGAAGAACAATGCATTTTAGACATTAGATGCAGCTAATTTGTGTAAAACTTACACAACAACATTGTGTTAGATAGATAGATAGATAGGTAGATAGATAGATAGATAGATAGATAGATAGATAGATAGATAGATAGATAGATAGATAGATAGATAGATAGATAGATAGATAGATAGATAGATCGATCAGAAAACAAAATATATAAAAAAATGCTATTTAATTTACATTTCTGTAAGTGCAAGACTCTTTGAAGCATACCAGCAGAGGGCAGTCTGTATATTAAAATAAACAATCAAAATATGAAAAAGTGAATGATCATGTCCTCATCATTTAGAACTAATTGTTCTTCGTGGATTAAACTGATTGGTCATCATTATTTCAATGCTGATTACAGGAATCAAATCTGACCACACAATTTCCTCATTCTCAGACAGTGATTCCTTATGGCCACTGTCCAGCAGTTGAGAGCTGACAATTAAATCTGAGTCATTTAGAATCATTCAAGTACTGAATGAATAAAAAAGAAGTGCAAGTGGGGAAAATTTTGATATTTGGTAGATACTTTATAATCTTTTATTAACCTGCATTATCCAAATAAAAAGCAATGAATTAAAAATATTGTAACCTACAATATTTTAAAAAACCATTATATGCCAAAAAGGTTTTATATAAGAAGATGTTTAAAATGATTGCATATACTTTCATGTTTATGTGGTCATTTCATTTTTTTCTAGATAAAGTATGTTTACGAGCTGTTTAAATCATGAAATTACAGAATTCTTTAAGGTTATATATATATATATATATATATATATATATATATATAGAACCTTTCATTCTGAAAGTGTAGCTTTGAGTTAACTAACAAGAACTTTTTATTTTTAAGAACTTTATTTTTATATTTTTTTTAAGAATACAAAGAGTTTAAAATAAGTCTTGCATGTACTATATTTCTCAACAAATGTAGAATCTGGAGCAGACCACATGTGAAGAACAAAACAAAGCATGTCTTACAAAAACTGAAAGAGCGCACTGACTTGCGTCATTCCAAATCGACTGTGGAGCCAAATAAGATGTGATTGGCAGGGCTAATTTGATTGACAGCATGGATTAAAGGTAGTTACCTTGCGGATGTAGGCTTGGAGACCTTTGAGTCCGTACATGCGGAACACAAACCACATCTTGAGAGAGCGGAACCTACGTCCCAATGGAATTTGCCAGTGCTGAGGGGAGATGAGATGAAATATGACATATGAACTGTGCACAACAAATACATGAAGTACACATGAATCACAGAGACACAAACTACTGCACATACACTTCAGCTTATACAAAAATACTGCTCTCTCCTTCTCTCATCACCTATACTTAAATATACATTATAATATGCGTTTCTTCCTTTATAAAGGACAATAAAATAAACAATACTTCTACATAATTTATTAATCTTAATGTTCATTTACTAATACATTATTAAATTCAAAAGTTGCATTTATTAACATTAGTTAATGCACCATGAACTATGAATAAACAATGAACGACTGTATTTGTATTAATTAACATTAACAAAGATTAATAAATACTGTAATATATGAATTTCTCATTCTAATTTTATGTTAGTTAATACATTAACTAATGTTAACAAATGAGACCTTATTATAAAGTGTCTATTGTAAAATGTTGTGCCAAAAAACAACAACAATAACAAAAAACAAACAAAAAAACAAAAGATATGGAAAAAGTTTTCTTCTTTTAAAAGGGTAGTATAGGTCTGATGAATATGTATCTTTGTTATTTCACTGCTGTTAACGATCCTATCAGAGAAGACCTGCAACCTATTTTTCAGTCAAAACTCATTATAAACCCTGTACTAGATAATCACTAAGTTAATAGGTCACATTTTCACAACTTCTTCACAAGCCAATAACACAGATAATAACAAACACAATCTATCACTCTATCTTTCATGTTTATGGTAACATTCCATAGATTTTTATACTGTACAAACTATATATTGTATCCCCTAGCCCTAAAACTATCCATCACAGAAAACTCTGTACAATATGATTAATACTCTGTATAATATGATTTTACATCTTTGTGGGGACATTTTATCCCCATAACGTAGGGTTTACCTGAAGCAAACACACACACTGCATGCAGTATACTTACTCTATAATCAGTGACAAGTCCTACAAATACATTAAAAAAAGAGATTTCAATATTTAGTCATATCACATTAACAAGAAAGCTCAGGTGTAAATAATATGTACAAAGCACACAACTGTTTCTTTACGGATAACAAGCAATAAAATGTTCAAGAATAACAGTTCTTTTTTTCCATCTGGCCAAGCCTATTGGTAATTTAATCAGGAAGTTGTTCATGATAGAAATGGCTTTAAGGTGTTTATGCATATGCGCACGTGTGTGTGTGTGTTGTGCAGTGGGTTGAGAGACAGGGCTGCTCTTTTGTTTTGCTGTCAGCACAATTGTCGGCACAGCTGCACACTGCCTACAGACACATGACCAGAAAAACTGTCTTTGTTTAGCCATGTTTAAATGGCCAACAAGCAACAGGCAGCTCATTAGTTAACGTGTTTGAGGAAACTACAGAAATAGTAGAAAATCAGATTAATGATATATTGAATAAGATATCAAAAAAGTGTCATCTGCAAACAAATTATGATTTTTACAATTCTTGTAGCCATGTGGCCTAGGTGATTTTTAGTGAATGTATAAAGCCCGGGACAACCCAAACCAATGTCAAAGAACTAGCGGACACAAAATCTGAATTCTCTCTCTCATTGACAGATCGATGCCAATTGTACATGCTGAATTGGCCCAACAAACCCAGGCAGCATCTGACTAGAGAAAACGGCGCGGAACACACCAAAGCCGACTGATGCTCAAAATGTGCCTTAAAGCGTTAAGTGGAAATCAACACTGTATCTTGGATTGATGCTATGTGGAAAGGCATTAGTGTGACTGGTGTCTGCAGCAAGTGCATACAACAATTTCATTCGACCTAATACCTCTGAGCGACCTGGTCCATCACAATCTTAGGCTGGGACAGAGGCAGAATAGAGGAAAGCATAGAGGAGGCGGGAAGCTAACCGGAATTGAAAGAAAGTAACATCCTTCCTCCTAAGCAGCTTGATAGCAGTATCAAGGGTCGTTGCTAGTGCTTATAATGCTCCCTTTGGTAAGCTTCTCTTCAGGGTTGAGTGTAGAGTAGAACCCTTGCCTACTGTTGGGGTTTTAAAGTAGAGTCCTCCACTCCGTGTTGGAACCTCAACCAGTCCAATAGAACCTAACAAGTAGAGGGTAAATTGCCTTTTAGCAGCTCTTGTTATCAGGCACTTTTGTCAGATGTTGGGAGTCTCGAGACCCTGAACAGATGTGGGTGACGAGGATGAATTTTTGAATACTCAATTCTGAGTTGTGATGCAGCCTGAATCATAATCCATGTTCATTCATTGCCCAGAGGAGAACTGGCCCCCTGACTGAGCCTGGTTTCTCCCAAGGTTTTTTCCTCCATTCTGTCAACTTATGGAATTTGGGTTCCTTGCCACTATCACCTCTGGCTTTTTTTAGTTGGGGACACTTAATATTTAACAACATTATTGATTTGACTGTACTGACACTGTTGTATGGGAACTGAACTGAGCTGGACGATGACATGGAGAACTGCTTTATAGATTAAATGAATTAATTTAATAATTGATTATCTTCACAACAGAAATGAATCAACACTGAACTGCCTTCAGCTGAACAACAGCCAAAATGCAAAATTTTCCTGTTAGCACTGTAAAGCTGCTTTGAAAGCTGTATTGTATAAAGCGCTTTATAAATAAAGGTGAGTGGACTGCAGAACCTATCAAGAAGAGGTTAAATTGCCTTTTAGAAGCTCTTGTTATCAGGCACCTTTGACAGGTTTGAGTGTAGAGTAGAACTCTCCCCTACTGTCGGGGTTTCAAAGTAGGGTCCTCCACTCCCTGTTGGAGTGAAAGATTATGTGAATTTTCATCATCTTTAGTTAGATGCATTTATATTGTGACTGTGCCTCAGATACAATCAATAGTCTGTGTTTGTAAAGGTGTGAACCAAATGACCAACAGAAACTGAATAACAAAGAAACAGTTTCCTCAGAGTAGATTTCAGGGTAGATCAACCTCCTGTGGGAGGTCCTAACAGTTTTCTATTGTTTGTAGCCCTTTTGTCTTCATGTATAAAGTTCTGTCTCACAGACACGCTGTCATCGCTGCTGAAGATTTGTGCTACACCACTGCCTTCAATAAACTCTTCTCCCCTCAAGAAGTCTGGTCAAGCTTACTTATTTTATGTATTAGAGAAATCTAATACATTGGCGAGCCACCCCAAAAGACTGCTCAGCCAAATACAGCAAAATACAGCAAAATCTAACAGGAGCCTCAACCAGTCCTGTAGAACCTAAAAAACAGAGGTTAAATTGCCTTTTAGCAGCTCTTCTTGATAACAGGCACCTTTGTACACTGTAAAAAATTGCTGTAAAAAAACAGCCAAATTTCAACAATAAATAACTGCCATAACTGTTTTCCATTAAAACCGTAATATGCCATAGAAACAACGCATTCTGGGGAATATTTGAAGTTTTCTAGAAAATAGCCTATAGCAACACACTGTGAATTAAAAGCGCTCAAAGTCGACACTCAGAGGCTGTGTTCCAAATTACATGCTATACCCTCTTTCACTATTCCCTACACTAGTTCACTAATATAGTCCACTCGACAGAGTGAATTAAAAAAAAGAGTGAATTCAGACACTGATGAACACCTGCTGTTTACAAGCAGAATCACTGATGGAAAGAGAAACAAGAACAGAAAAAATATTAAATCAGCTGAAGATAAATTCCATTAAATCTCTCAAGATCTGATTAATCAACTCCACAAACAGCATTACCTGATTCACTTATTACTAAACAGACTGACTTTTTTCTGTCATGTGTACAGAAGTTCATATTGAGAACTAACAGAGGTTCAGATGTTGTTTTATTGTCGTTTGACGTTACCATGATAGAGATCAATGTTGGTTTAGTTGGGATCTTGATCTTTGATTTGTAAACGTTAAGTTTACTTTGCAGCTGTAACAGTATAATTAAAACACATTTGTTGTAGTTGAGAAACCAGATGTGATCAAGTGAGATCAGCTATTTATTAATAGTCAAAATTAGCAACTCTTGGACAAATTTGTAAATCTCATCAAAATCTAGATAGTTGTAAAATTTTAATTATAGTATCATGATCATGGAAATTATCATTAATATGAAAAACAAATAATATGAAGTAATTTGTCAACAGTTTGCATGGATAATATTTTGAATTACTGTTTAACTCAAAGTCACACAGACATCAACAATTGGGATATGAATCTCAACAATGGTGACAATCAAAAGCTTCTTGCTGTAATGCATGCTGGGTACAAAACTCCCAGCATGCATTGCGGCATGAATAAATTATGTAATGTGTTTTATGATGTTCAGAATTGATCTTTTATTTTGTTTGTTGATTGTCACCATTGTTGAGATTCATACGCTGATTCTTGAATTCTCTGTTTAGCTCAATAATGCCGTAGTTCACACATTTATCTGTAAATGAGCCTCAAAAAACTGAACTGCATGATTTTAAGTGGTAATGCTAGAGTGGTGACAATAAAATTGAATTTCATTTAAAAGAAAATCTACACACATTTATGATCATGGATTTGACGCTGGACTAACTCAGTAAGCGATGAGATTAGCATGATGATAATAAAAACCAGCACATAATCAACAACACCTAAGCATGACATTCTTAGGCTTCATTACTGTAACAATTGTGTCTTGAAACTCTAATGTTAAAAAGACAAGGGTCAAGAACCCAACTAAAGCAAACACTGACCTCCATCATGGTAACGTCAAACGAAACAAAGCATCTGAAGCTCTGTTAATTCTCAATAAGAACTTCTGTAGATATCTGACAGAAATATCTGTTTAGTAATAAGTGAAGCTAGTAATGCTGTTTATATTGTTCAATCCTCCTCTGCTGAGATCTTGAGATAGTTAATGTCTTTTATCTTCAGCTGATTTCATTTAAGGCTGTGGCTGGAAGTCTGTTGAAGTTATTGTGTTTCAGCTTGTTTTTTTCTGTTCTTGTTGTTTCTTTTCCTTCAGTGATTCTGCTTGTTAACAGCAGGTGTTCATCACTAATTCTCAATTATCACTTAATTATCTCATTAACTGTTGTCTCATTAACTTCAGCACTGCTTCAGTGTTACTCTGTAGTGTGGACACAATCAAGTGATCATTTAAAACTGAAGATTGTGCTGTGGGGTTTAAAGGGTTAAAGGTGTGAGATGGAAAAAAACCCCAGAATGAAACATAATTTAACAGTAATCAACTGTAAATTAATTTACGGCAACAAACTGTAGAAAAACAGCAATTTACTGCCAACCTTGCTGACAGCAAATTACCATAAAATGAAGGAAGAAAAACAGTAATATTCTGTTGAACGTAACAGTCAGATTTACTGTACAAAACAAGTTCATTTGACTGAAATATTAGTGAAAGTTAATAGAAAAAAGTTACTTATCAATCAATAACTGATAAGTAGAGTAAATACTGAACTGAAGTGTTTTGTGTTTTTGTACAGTATGATATCGGAGAGATCTGTTAGTTTAATTAATTGGTTTTGTGGGTCACCATTATGCTGGAGAGTAGAGCCTGTGCTTCAGTCAATAATGAGCTGAAAAATACTGATGTTATGCTGCATGTTGCTTCATTTAAAGACAATAACTGTAGTTGTTAATGCAGTGATAAGCTGTTTACTAAGTTCTTTAGCACGTATGTTTGTGTTATTGCTAGCTTAGAAAAGCTGCAAAGATTTGAGTTGAAGTCATGTTTTTAATTATTTCAATATTATGCATTGAGTTTAAAAAAATAGTGTTTACAGAGCATTAGTACTGTGAATTTGTTTCATTTGAGTCAACTGAAAAGAAATGTTTCTTAACTGCAAACACAAACTGTTTGTAGCAAAATGGCTTCCCAAATGAAATAAGTTAATTTCCATGGTAGCATTACGGTAACATACAGTAAAATAAAAGAGCTGTAAATTTATGGTAGAGGGCTGTAAATTAACAGTACATTACTGGCAACCATGCTGCCAGTAGATTACTGTTATTTTATAGCACAATTTTTTACAGTGTAGCATGCTGGGACTCTTGGGATCCTGGTTCGGGCAGTCCTTCTGGGTTTTGTGGGTCCTCCATTCTCTGTTGGAGCCTAAACCAATCCCTTACAACCTGGCAAGCAGAGGTTAATTCCAGGCAGGGTGTAAGCGTTTCCCCTGATCGTTTTGGGGTGGTAGAGCTGAAGCTCCCCTACGGCTTCCTAAAGGTTCTATGTAGCGGAGAACGTGAATAGTTATTCTAAATGAAACCCTCGTGTTTGCTCCCTGAAGTGGTAGTGGTAGGCCAGGGTAACGTAAAAAAAGGTCTCCCTGGGCCAGTATTTCCAAGTGGTTGTGTCAAGCTAAAGAGGCTGAAATAGATAAACCTTAGAACCCTGTTCCTGGGCCGCAGGTGGCTAAGGCTGGGCCCACAAGGAAGGGAGAAAAGCTGAAAAGGGTCAGGACTTTCCTTGTCAGGTGGCATATGAGCTTGAGTAATGGTCGAGGGGGATTTTGCCACTTGATGGTTTATGAGTCTTAGGATGTGACCTGTATGGCTGATGCTTCTGACTCCAACTAAACAAGTCCATAGAGTCAATAATGCCTAAGTAAATAAATAAAGCCCAATAAAGCCTAAGCCCACTGTGGTTGTGCATAGGCACAGCTAATGAGGCAGGCATTCCCTCAGCATGGTGCAGTGGGTATTCATTCCCCATAGTGTCGATCCAAGATGAAGTGTTGAGTTCCACTTTGAAAAGGAATGCCTCAGGTTATGTACGTAACCATATGGTTTCCTGAGAAGGGGAATATGACACGGTGTCTCATTGCCATGACTTGTGCTTGCCTGTATGTCAATATATGTCATCAAAAAAGTTGATGACATGTATTGCAGGCATCCTCTTATAAGCGCTCCAGTAGTGATGTAAAAAAGTAACTAATTATGTTACTCAGGTTTTATGGAAAATAATGTGTTACGTTACAAAAGTTCTATTTTTTGTAAATGCAAAGGTCCTTTCATACCAGAAGTGAAATGAATTAAAGCTGCAAGCAGCGATGAAAGGGCCCTCACACCCGGTCTCACTGCCACCCGTAGGCCTTAGGAAAATGGCGAACAGTGGGTGAAGCGCACGCAAGAGAGTAAATACAGGAGAACGATGGCAAAATCATTTCAAAGTGCTACACTTCCTTCTGCCGACAGGTGGCGCTTTGACCGTATCTTAATATTGCTGTTTGGATGTGTTCAGGACAGGACTATTATCAAACATGTGAAATTTGTAGCAGATCGGACACTGAATGCCTGAGTTACTTTCTGTTTTGTAGCATTAAATGCATACATTAGCACTTAACCAAGTGTTGCGTGCTTTAACGTGTTTCTAGTGTGTTTGGTAATTTGTGGCATATTGAAATGTGATTTTGGGAGTGAATTACAGTGTAAACCATGCCATTTCCTGTTGCCAGGAGGTGGCGCTATGATTAATTGAATATTGGCATCTAGATGTCTTCAGTCCAGGACTCTTATTACACATGTGAAGTTTGGAGCATATCGGACACTGTATGCTTGAGTTACAACAAATTCCTGTTTCATGACGACATTATGTTGCTTGATTTAACGTGTTTCTAGTGTGTTTTGTACTTTGTGGCATATTGAAATGTGTTTCTGGGAGTGAATTACAGAGTAAACCATACCATTTCCTGTTGCCAGGAGGTGGTGCTATGACTACTTGAATATTGGCATGTAGATGTCTTCAGGCCAGGACTCTCATCAAACATGCAGATCGGAAATTGTATGCTTGAGTTACAACAACTTCCTGTTTCATGATGACATTAGCATAATTTAGCACTCAGCTAGGTGTTGCTAGCATGATTTAGAATGTTTCTAGCATGTTTAGTACTCAAATGCATATTTTAGTATGTTGCTAGTAGTGCATAACATTATTGAAAACGTCATTTCCTGTGTCCAGTAGGTGGCGCTATGAACTATTACTGAATATCGTCATGGAGATGTGTTCAGGGCAGGACTCTTGTCAAGTGTGTGAAGTTTGGGGTAGATTGGACTTTGCATGCCTGAGTTACAGCAACTTCTTGTTTCACTGAATTAATAGCATGCTTTAGCACTTAGCTAAGTGTTTTGCTAACCTTTTTCTGGCATCTTCCTAGCCTGTTTACTACTTGCTGGCCCATTTTAATATGCTGTTAGGACTCCATAATAGTGTTAAACAGTCACTTCCTGTTGCCAGCAGGTGGCGCTATGACTATAACTGAATATGGGCATAGATATCTGTTCAGAACAGGATTTTTATCATGCGTGTGAAGTTTGGGGCAGATCGGGTATTGTTTGCCTGAGTTACAGCAACTTCCTGTTTCATGGCGAAACATCAAACTTTGTCAGGCTGCGAGGGACACGCCCTGTGACGAAAACTCTAGATCTTCGCAATTTAACGTCGCAAAGGCCTTATGATTACACACACCAAATTTGAAGATGATCGGATTAGAACTGTAGGAGGAGTTCGTTAAAGTACGAGGTGTGAAAATGGCAAAAACTGCACAAAAATCGCACAAGAAATTCAAAATGGCTGACTTCCTGTTGCGTTTAGGACTTTGCTCCAAGAAGCTTTTCTGTAGGTCTTGGGACCTTACATGTATGTACCGAATTTCGTAGACGTACGTCAAACATAGCCGAAGGCGCACACCATTGAAGTTGTATAGGTGGCACTATCGAGCCATTTTTCTCCACCCAATTCTGAAACCTATATCAGATGTAAATTTTCACCAGTTCTGACGCGTGTGCAAAGTTTCGTGAGTTTTCGAGCATGTTTAGGCCCTCAAAAAAGCGATTCATTTCGGAAAAGAATAATAAACGGAAGAAATCCAATAGGGTCCTCGCACTTTGGTGCTTTGGTGCAAACAAACCTGATTATGTAACTCACGTTACTTGTAATGCATTTTACTCAACAATAAATATAATTGATGAGTGCACATCATTATTTTTTTTTCCATCATATATATTTTTTCATGATTCATGTACCCATTATAATCTTTAATCAAAATAACTCCCCCTCCCTTCTGCTACATCTCTTTTCTTCTCTAATAACTGGTGCAAGGGCAGGACAACCTCTCAAACATCTCAGATCACACTAGCAAAACACAATGATCCAATAAATCCCAATGGACAAAATCAAGTCCCTTCCCACATTTTTTGTCTTGTTCAAGAAGCCATTTTACTCATATATACTCAGATATACTTTTAAGCCTGTTAACAAGCAATCAATCCCAAGCCATTTAATACATTTATTAATTAAATTGATTTAAATATATTAATTTAATTACATTTACTTAAATGTATAAATAATATTTTTTATCTTAATTTTTATTTTTTGTTACATTTTTGCTTGAACAATGTGCCTGTGCCATTTGTCTTCAAAATAAAATATATTATAATAAAATTGTTGAACACACATGCATAACACATGCAAAACACACTAAATCTACTTGAGGTCAGTGTAGGAGGTTAGAAAGCTGTTGTTTACTAGCACACAGAGAGGCTTACAGAACACAGTAGAGCGCTAAGGGGAATAATCTGATCGAGCCTTCAGTGTGACGTAAAGTGAATGTCAGCACAAAACGTCATGTCTCATTAATGAGGATCATGGTCATCCTCTTTACACCTCATGCTGATGCACTTCAATCTTTTATTCTTATTCTTTACAATAACGATTGATAATTTCCAGTGCTAAACTAACCACCAATCGACATTTGTAAGATTGTGTCAGCAACTGAAAAGCAATTTTATATGGTGCAAAGTGATGCAGTGATGTGACAGACTGACTACCTGATTCTTGGTGATCATGCTTCAGATAAAGCGGATCCATTTTAAATGCTCCAATAATGTCTGATCTTTTCTTCACCCTGTACAAAGGCATGCACATTCATCACTCACAAGGAGGAGACAACAGTCAAGTACATCATTGTGTGGACAGTATATATCATAATTATTTAAATGCTCAATAATGGCTAATTAATATCTTGTTACTTGGAATTATATTTTGGATCCTGGTGTGACAAAGAGTAATATAAAGTTCACTGGATGTATGCAAATGCTTTATCTTCATTTTTAAACAAAGTTAGAAGAAGATACAGAAGAGACACTGAAAAACAAGGTATTATTCACAGTGTGTCCAGTATGTGCGTATCAGTTTTAAGTGTTGTTCTCTTTCAATATTAAGAATAAGGGTTTTGCAATGTAATTTTGTTCTAGTGTGGCTTAAAGGTATCTAAAACAGTTTGGCCCAAAGACCAAAGGAAGCCCAGGGAGCCAAGAATGACTCAAAATTTTATTAGATACACAAAGAGGAAGTGAGGTAATAAGAGAATATCTCAGAGATGAATCAAGACAGTGCAGATCAAGCTCGGTTAAAGAGCCTACTGGTATACGAATTATGCATTTAGATACAATCAAATTTTTTTCCACAAAGTAACTTCTTTATACTGTATATGTAGTATATTTATTTGAAGGTGCATATCTTTCTTTTTGTTTGCAATAAAAGTACATATAACACTAATGATCATTGGCTAAGAAAAGTGCATTTAGTTCTTAGAAAAGGTCTTTCATCATCAAGGTTCAAGGTTAAAGGTCCCCTTTATTGCCATTCGGCACTTTTACAGACAAGGAAGAAGGAAATACTGTTTGACTAAGAGGCCGGGATTTGGTTCCAATGTGATGAATTTCATACATTTTTAAAATGTCCATAGCTTAAGTGTCAAAATAGTTTGGGGGTGGGGTGGGTGACATTGTTTATACTACCATTGAGAAGTTTTGAGGTTAGTAAAAGGTTTGTAATAAGTTTCTTATGCTTACACTAATACTGTATAATACTGTAATATTATCACAAGAACTGTTTTCTATTTTTTTGTTTTAATATATTTTAAAATTATTCCAGTGATGGCATAGATAAATCAGCAGCCATTACTCCCGTCTTCAGTGTCACATGATCCTGCCGCCAAACTTTTGAATGGTAGTGGTCAAGTCAAGGTCAATTCATTTTTTTATTTTCCTTCTATATAGCCATATTTGTGTCTGTTTGCCTTGTGCTGATAAAAAGAGCAGCTGGAACTGTTTCCTCTGTTGACTGACAAAGCCGACCTATAGTGTGTTGGGATATAGATGGGGTCAGTGGATAAATGAAATAATCTTTTTGATATTAAACACACTTACCACATTGCTGAGCAATCAAAGTTGACCAGGAGCCATTTATGAGGATTGAAATTGAAAGAGTCTGCGAACTAAAAGAGAAACAAATTTAGATGTGAACTGTTTTGAATTGATGTTTCTAACACTTATTCTTCTGGAGACGGGGCAAAACGTCACAAAAACGTGCCTGTCATTGGTCAAATTAATAAGATTTTCTCTTTGAAGTAATTCAGGGATGATCACTAGAAAATGATGTATTTCAGCTGTTTTTCAGCTAAAGTCAGTTCAGTGTTGATTCAGTTCCATTGTAAAGATCATCAATAATTAAATGAGTTTACATAATGAGTGCAGCTCAGTGTCAGTACAGTCAGATCAATAATATTGTTGAATATTAAGTGTCCCCAACTAAGCAAGCCAGAGGCGACAGTGGTTAAGAAACCCAAACTCCAATACAATAAACTATAACTGCGTGAAAATGTAGGCTACATATTGAGTTGACTCACTCCCTTGGTTAAAATCGAGGGTCTATCCAAATAAACTTTCCTCATCCACTTGACGAAGTTGAATGCACTTCAAAATGGCGGTGGGGATTCCCCCTGTTATGTGTATTTCTGTTTGGACTCTGTGTGTGTTTTCATTTGTCACATATCTTGTGTTTGGTTTTTCCCTCCACTCCTTGGGAAACTCCTTACTGTCATTATGAGTTCATTCATGTCAGGTGTGTGTTTCATCGGTCTCCTTATCCCCTTGTGTTCATCGTATTTAAACCCTGCGTTTCTGTTCAGTTGTGTCCGACGTTGTTGTTGATTTAATGGTGTTGCGTTTTCATCTCTGTTTTTCCCCTGGTACTTACATTTATATTTACATTTACATTTAGTCATTTAGCAGACGCTTTTATCCAAAGCGACTTACAAGTGAGGAATACAGACAAGCGATTTTTCATGAATTGGCAAATAGACACAGGAAGTGCTCCGACTTCCTTCTCTGCTCGGCAATTATCCTGGCTGCTGCTTCCGAGCGACAGGACCGTCGCGACTTCGCGATATTACGACTTCCTTGGTCGTGTCCTTCTTTCCTGGATCTACACCCATAACCGTACGTCGGACCAAAAACGTGGCAGACGTTTCAGTCTGCAATTTGCTGGCAGCGGAGGATCTCCTGTGGGGTTTGCGGCAGGATGGCCGTCCGTTGGAGAGGTATGTGGTGGATTTCATCGAGCATCTGGTGAGCTGATGATGCTGAGCTGATTGTGTGCTTCCGTAAGGGTCTGGATGCGGATACGATCCGTTATTACGACGAACCTGCAAGTCATTTCTCCCTCGTCAAGTCAATTAATCTTATTCTTTATTCAAATTGTTCCAATTTCGAAGTAGCAGAGGTTCAGATGGATCGTAATTTGCATTCCGGTCCCATCGGAGGCCTTAGCCTTACCCACTCACCCCACGCCGATGACCTCCACATAACCGTCCAACGGTACGGACCATTCCTGTCCGCCAGCACTTCCCCACAGGGAGTTAGAGACCAACTTCCTTCTCTGCCCGGCAATTATCCTGGCCGCTGTTTCCGAGCGACAGGACCGTCGCAACACGAGATAGCCGCTGCACCCGAGCCACACTCCCTAACGGCCACTGTCTGCCCTGAGAGGGCTGCACCGGCCAAAGTGGAGTTAGTTTACACTCTAACTATATGTAGCTTTGCAACCACATGTCAACTAACCCTGAGAAGAGTATTAGTAGACTGTTAGGTTAGACATAGGTGTTAGGGTTCAGGTTAGTAGAAAAAGTAGACATTAGGTTGCAATGTTATATAGTCAGTATAATGTCTGTTTGGGGACCATCAAAATAAAGTGTTAGCAGGTATTAAAGGGTTAGTTCACCCCAAAATAATCATCCCATGACCAACTCACCCTCCTAGGTACATATGACTATCTTCTTTCAGACAAACACAATCTAAGTATGCTTTCCAATGGTAGTGAATGGGGCTCAAGATTTTGAAGCCCAAAAAAGCGCATCCATCATAAAAGTAATCCATACGGCTCCAGGGGGTTAACAGAGGCTTTCTGAAACAAAGCGACGGGTTTTTGTAAGAAAAATATTCATATTTAATAGTTTATAAACTATAATCACTGGCTTCTGGTAACGGCCATACGCCAGCTTCAAGTTCCAGCTGAAGAGCTCCAGTGAACTCTGACCCGACATATGAAGTTGGCATGTAATTGCAATGTTATTTATAGTATGTAGAATGTCTAAAGTGGACCATCAAAAATGTTGATCCATGTTACTGGATTTTAAGATAAAATTCATCATATTAAATAGGCCCTAACAGTATCTAGCAACACCATCACCGGAAGTGTCAGTTCAGTGGATGGAGCCTATGCCCTGTAGTCTCAATTCTGTTATTAATTTATTTAATAAGTGATTACTTGATTTGTCAAAATGTACAATAAATATTGGACACAAAATTCGCATCTGGTCAAGAAAAAGCATAATTTGTGAAAAAATGGATGGAGATTGCACCCTAACATCTGTGAACAACTTAATTCAAACTTTATTCCAAATAATCCCTTGATGCATAAACTTGTATTTGTTTGTTCAGTTTTAGAGCATATTTTATCCCAATACTCAATAATCTGTTAAAATAAAGACTAATTTTGAAATGACGAGTCATCCGTCACCTACCTGTTGGCAAGTTCTGATATGAACTACTCTTGCTTCTGACGCAATAGCATATTATGCATCAAACTTACAATCAATCTGTCCAGTGAGTTTTCGAACAGAGCCACTATCTCAAAGTCTAATCTTTTTTGCTCATTCTCCCCTTTCCAATATCCTTTCCCTTTTCTGCAATAAAGAAGCCATGCACTGTCATGATGGTCTGATTGTTGCCATGCTGAATCCTGGCTGTCTTTCACTTCCTGGCAACCAACTGCACACAGGAAACAGCAGCCTGCTGTCATTCCGGTCAATAATAAAAACCATCGTCTACACAGTCTTCACTATTGTCTGAACTTTAGATGCTAATAAACAGTGATATTTCTTTAGCGAGGAAAAAAAGGAACTTATCTAAAGGTCTTTCTTTGCCTCAGGAAATTACTTTACCCTTATCATTGCGACACCCAGCTGGGTGCCACGACAACTCAAAGGACGATCAGGGATCTCTAATTTCCCGGCCATTCCACAAGACATCGCTCATGCCAGCTCGCATCATTTGTGACATTTAAATATTCTCAATCGCACACACGACTCCGTCCTCCACACACAGCTCCCAAAGTAACAGGATCAATAGTTGAGCCCAGCACAGATTGCTCTTCTGTTATCATTCTCACCTCTCTGGGCTTTAAGAGCAGCCTGTGTGAAGTGTGCTTAAGAACACACTGTGTGATTTGAATGTCATCTCACCTCTATGCCATTCAGGAGGGGTCTGAACTCTGGACAGATAAACGCACTCCCAGCATATGCGGCATCAATGTGCATCCAGATTTTCTCTGCATTACCTGACATAGAAATATTGACAATGTTTCTATCAAAATATTCATCAAAATATTGATTTTATTGCAGACACAAATAAGCTACAAAAGAAAAGAATAATAAATGGTATTTGGTCTTACAAATAGGGCCAAGCTCAGTGATGCAGTCGAATGCACAGGATGGAGTTGTTCCCAATGTTGCACAAAACTAAGAGATACATTCAGAAAATCAAATAGATGGATTATTATGTGTTGATTTCAGTATCTGATGTATTACTCAAACAAATAAGTCAACCTTATTCAAACAAACAATGTTCAATGAAAAATTAATTTGATCCCTACGTTTTGATCACAAAGAAAAAAAGAAAAAAGAATTGCTCCTGTTTGTTTTTGTCATCACGCCATGGTTCTTCTAACACAGATCTGCTGGCTGAGCCTGGGGCTGATTTGACTAATGTGATTCAGAAAACAGGCTCTCCAAACAGCATTAGCCATAATGCAGACAGCGGGGGACAGGTTCAGAGAAAGAGCAGAGACAAATGTCCAATTTATTCTCATTTCATGCTCTCGTACAGTCTAAGTGGCTATTTTCCTACCATGATGTTTCACTGACTCTATAATTTTGCACTTTTGCACTGTTAATATATAGTATAGTAAGAATATAGTACTGTATAGTACTAATATATATATATATATATATATATATATATATATATATATATATATATATATACATTTTTAAATGAATGTTTTGCTTTATTTATTGCTTTATTTTAGTGATGCACTGTTAAAATGAAGCATGTAGTGATTAGATATACATACAAAAAATGGAATGAGTCCTGTGGCTCTGTCCTCCTCTAGAACTTTCCGAAGTGCATCTCCTTGCACAGAAAACTTATCGTCGGAGGGAATCATCTTCATCTTCACTCCACCTATCAACCCTGCCCTCTCCACAGATGAGTGCGCCTGAAATATCAACAAAACACTGCAATGTTATTTCTCAATTAATGATTGTTTTAAAACATGACCATTACTGTCATAAACAAAAAGTTATGGTTTCTAAGTAGACTTTTACAGACACACATACTGTAAGCACATTCATAAACAAGTGGCACTTTACTGTTATCCTGATACACGAGAGAACTGCTGCATGGCCTTTTTACGTTGTTTGACATTTCCATTCAATTCATTCTAATCATCTCGACTCACCCCACAAACAGATAATCATCCTTACGCCGTTGTCCCAGTGCCCGATGAATGATGGGAGTTATCTTGCAGACCATTAGTTTAAATGTGCTTTAGGTTAAATATGCCCTTGCAGAATTCTTTCATCTGGGCTTGTTGTCTCACCTGATCAGATGAGTAGGCGACTAGTTTGGATATAATATCTGTCTCAGATTGGTCAGGATGGTCAGCCTGGATCAGTTTGACGATTTTGGAACGAGCAGCAAGTAGAGCCATGAGAGTAGCTTCACTGGCAGTGCCCTGTATGAACAAAAAGCATTTTTATTTTTTTGAACATATCTACACAAGTACTCCAAATGTTGATGTCTATATTGAACAGTTTTCATAATTGGTAAACATGTTCAATATTATATGAGACATAATTTCTCTCATCTTGAATATTGCACTGAGGGAAACGACCTCAATCAATATGCCCTGGTGATGCAGCTGTGATGAATTTTCATGAGCTCTCCAGTTCTGTTTTGTATGTTCTCAATGAGTGAATGAGAAGACTTCCACTCGAAAACCCTCAATATAGATCACCTCAGCTCATTGTGAGGCACGAGCTGCCTTTGATTTCCCTTTGACAGCGCACACCCACATCCTGATTAATAATAATTCAGTTTACTTTATGAGATAACCTGGAAAACTGTTATGACATTTATTTCATATATAAGTATGAAAAAAAATTCTAATTTGGAGTGAAAATGTCAGTGACTGTAGTTATCACACAGATTATCACACAGTTATCTGTCCTCCATGTTTTCAGTGTTACCATGGTATCTAGCACCGACAGTACCATCATGGCTTCAACGTGGTCTTCAGAACCACCTTGGGGAAATTCTGCTCCACAGTTATGGTCTTCTTCCAGCTCTGCCTACTCTGGCATGGGGTTTGTTTATTCCACCTGCTCCGCCATGTAGGTCTTCAGTCCCATCTACTCTGTTGTAGTGGTCTTCTGCTCTGCAATGGTGGTCTTCTGCTCCGCCGGCTCCTACCTGGCTCCCTGAACTGTCAGCTTTGCCTTGGTTTCCTGAACTGCATTTCCACCTTGTTCCCACTTCCGGATTTCCTGTGTTTCTGTGTTCAAAGACTTTTATTTGGATGTTCTTTTTTCTTTATGTTTCTGGTTTCACTTCCAATTATTTAGTTGCTGTTTTCATTTGTTTCCATAGTTACTTTTGTTTGTCACCATGTCAACTAATTACTTACAGTTGTGTTTTATTTAGCCCCTTGTATTTGTGTATTTAAACCCTCAGTCTTTATCTGTTCTTTGTCTTATGTTTATGTTACATGCTGGTATATCTTTGTTTGATTCCTAGTGTTTATTAAATGTTATTTCATCTTTCATCTGGGTCAAGCCTCATTTTTGTGGATAATTCAAGCCAATGCTTGACAACGCTTGTGGATAAGTCAAGCCAACGCTTGACAGTTATAAATTTATTATTGATCATTACAATCTATCAGAATTTCATCTTATTTTGACCATATAAATATTAGCAACTGCACCAAATTGCAAATTTTTGCTCAGTTTGGGCTTTTAATGAAAATGTGTTTTTTTTTTCTCCTCGAGTATGACGTCCATGTTCTTTTATGTCATACAACATGAGCCATAAAAGGCTGATGTATCAAATATGACACTCAACAAAACACTTTTTTTAAAATTATTTTTTCTAAAGGTTCAATCAACTGTTCAGTTTAAAAAAAAATGTTTTTTATTTCATTTGTGGAGCTTTACAGGTTTAAGACTTACAAATGAATATTGTGTGCAATGTCAAATGCTACACGCTCAGTTTTACTTGCATAATTTACTTCTACTTACACCTGTTCTCCTCCCCTCTCTACCATGCCCACCTTTTCTAGAGGCATTGCTTACAAAACCCACAAACTCCCTCATTAGTGCATGCTATCAGTGAAAATAATTCCTGTTGCCATAGTGAGCTTTCTGAAAAAGCCCAAAGACAAAACCATCCAGGAGGAGGACACACACACTCTAAAGTGGCCTTAATGACAGAGCATCAAACCGCCTGTCATCAGTGAGCTTTCCATACGCTGTGCTTCCTGTGTCTCTCTCTCTAAATGGTCACAGCTGCTCAACTGCAGCATCAATAGTGACGAAATGAACACAGACTGCGCTCAAAGCACGCCTGCCTGACTGTCTCCTCTTATGTGACGCTGACGTCTTAAAAGGCAATTTTTACCGGATGTAATATTTGTAAGGGCCTAGAGAAGAAATCAATGACAAACAAATTGTTGTGTGGGACATATATTTGATATTTTTGATGTTCCAAAGAAATTACCCGTAAACAAGGATTGAGCACAAGGTTGGTTGCCCATGTGGCATTGAAGTGGCGTTAAACATCCATATTTTGACACCTGACACAAGATCCTGTTGCAAATCCAGATATGTAATTATTTTTAAAGCAAATTTCCTATATTTCAATGTGAATTGTCTCTTTCAAATCACATTTTGATTATGTATAAATCAACTTTTGCAGAGCTAGAGAGGCTTAGGGTTTGTCCACACCCTTAAGACTTTTGTTCATCTTTGGAACACAAATTAAGATAATTTTGATGAAATCCAGGAGGTACATGATTCATCCATAGACAGCAATTTAACCGCCACTTTCAAGGTTCAGAAAGGTACTAAAGACATTGTTAAAAAAAAAAAATCGGCATGACAACAGTGGTTCAACCTTAATTTTATGAAGCGACCAGAATACTTTTTGTGCACAAAAACAAAACAAAAATAAAAACATTATTCAATAATATCTTCTTAATTATCTCACCTGGATGACTCCTCCCCCTTTACCCTCTGTACCAGACAGAAAATCTTCTGGTAGCTTCAACATCTTTCCCAGCCAGTCCAGCATCACTGTCTCCAGCTCCGTACAGGCAGGACTTGCTGCCTACAAAACAAAAAATCCTGCATCAGCACACAAAAACAGACAGGTGGCTAAAAAGATGGATATATGGATAAAGAGAAAAACATACCCAAGAGAACCCAATGCAGCCAATGGCTCCACACAGCATGTCTGCCAACATTGCAGGAAAAGACTGGCCAGTAGGGAAGTATGCATAGAAGTACGGGCTGTGCCAGTGAGTTACCTGAAACAGTGCAGTAAACGTTTAGAAAGAGTTGTTTAAAATGTATATTCAATGTTCACAAACTTCCAAGAGACCCTTTTTACAACCTTTTTGCTTCTGTAATTTAACATTTTATCAAGATAAAGCAAAAGGGGACTGTGATCTGTCAGATTTAGTTGTTCACCTTTGCCTTTTCAAACAGGGATTATGACTTCAGAAATAGTGGTTAAAGTTAAAGGTTAGATAAAATTATGAAGGCTAGATGAAATTATTCCATGTGTTTAGTGGAGGAGAGAGCTTGAGGCACAGTGTGCCTGTCTCTCTCTTGCAGGATTTTCCTATTGTGAGTCATTCATTAGCTCCAGCACACACTTTTAAACAAGCATTAAAACAGGATTTCTGAAAGGGAAAATTGGTCTAATTGGACTCAGTGGGAAGGTTAACACCTTTAACTGAATTAAAATGTTTGTTTTTTCCACTGAGCTATGAAATGAAGGGGTGGGGGAGGCTTTTCTCTGACTCCAGGTCACAGTTTAATGATTAATTTCCTAACTATCAGATTCCAGCAAAAAAAAGAAGAAGAAAAAAAAGGTGGACTTTCTTCTAATGAGAGAAAATCTTGATGGTCTCTCAATGTGGTCACTGGCCAGTAAAACAAAATACAATGTATCGTCATCTGTACAAGATAAATCACACAGATTTATTCATATTTGCGCAGTATCATTAGCATAGTATGAGCCCATCTGTTTAATAACTGGTACTACTTAACATGGTAGACATAATGTCAGTAATTGCAATATACATAACTTTAGATAAAAGCTTGCAAAAGGTTCATTACAATATCCCAGTTCTAAATTGGTATAATAAATTCAAACCATCAAAGAATGTTTAGACAAATGTGTTTTTGTCAAGCAACAAATTATTATGTTGAATTTCTAGTTCAAAAGTCTCTTAAAGTACAAGTCTCTTAAAACGATTAACTCCATTGATTAATTTTTTTCTATAGCTGTTGGATAAGTAAACTAACACAAAACCAAACTAACATACATTCCGGAAAGGGTAGGGTAAAAAAAAAAATAATAAATGTAGAAGTAAAATGATCCTTTTGAAAGTTTTTACAAATGTTAAATCAAAAGGTTACACTTTATTTGAAGTTGTCTTGTTACAGTGTAACTTTGTAAGTATTAATTAACAACATGTATACTTACTATATACTTAAGCTAGGGTTAGGTCAGTTGCATGTAATTATGCATAATTTATTTGTAGCGTAACAAGGACACTGTGTTACCAATACAGAAATAATGGTTTGATTTTTGTGTTATGTGTTTCATAAATTTTGTATTTTGTAATTGTTTTACTTTAACAAATTTTCTGTTAAATAGTGAAGGCGTGGATTCTGGAATCCACTGCCGCTTCAATATATATATATTTTGAGCGAATTATCACAAAATTATCTTTCTGAATATTGAATTATTTAGAATGACTAACTTCAACTTGTTGAACTTGATGTTAAAGCCTTTAATTTCCTTTTCATTTTCAAACACTAGAAAATAATGTTGAATATTACCTTGGACTGAGAGAAAACGTCTCGGTTACGACTGTAACCTTAGTTCCCTGAAGAGGGAACGAGACGCTGCGTCGAGAGTTTGACGCAATGGGAACGCTCTGCGTGAATGCGTTGTGAAGCACTTGTGAAATCAGTCCAATGGCGTGACGGAAGGAGGGTGACGTCATGACCAGGAGGCTATAAAGCACACCCAGACCAAACAATGTCAGCTTCTGATATGCCGAAGCAAGTCGATCACAGGCATGCCGGAAGTATGGAGGGCGGCGCAGCGTCTCGTTCCCTCTTCAGGGAACTAAGGTTACAGTCGTAACCGAGACGTTCCCTTTCTAGGGAACTCGCGCTGCGTCGAGAGTTTGACGCAATGGGAACGACTATACCCACGCAGCCATACTGACCAGTGCCTGTCTTGTGTGAATTCAGCGAGCACACCTAAGACAAACAACTGGGCCATACTCCTTCTGATCAGACACACCATGAAGGAAACAGCAGTGGAGTTCTCCCCAAAGACACTACTCAAAAGGTGTGTGGTAAGCAGCTAGGCCGCCACATAACCTTTAGAGTGGAGGGGGATAATCCTGCAGAGAATCAATTCAGCAGAATTCACAGCACTGTACTAACTGGGCAATAAATGGATCCAGCTGACGATTTCTGCCAGTTTCCTTGTGCAGGGAGCTCTGGAGTAGCGTGGTCTCACAACCTCAGTTGGGAGACCCGAGTCTATGAGTTTGGCCCCCTCAGAGGCCACACTCCACAACGCCGCTCTCCAGACCTCCCAGGAGCAAAACAATCAGGGAAAAGTGTACAGACACAGCCTCAGCCACATCTGCACCTCCATGTGAGCTCCACCACCTCAGGGTGGAGTCTCCATTCCCCGGGCCTCAGCCCCTACCTCGACAGGATGTCTGCTCCCAAATTCTGGACCCCAGGGATATAAGCTGCCCTGAGTAAAAGCAGCTTCCCCTGGGACCACAGGAGGATTTGATGCGGCAGTTGCAGAGTGGACGCGAACGCAAACCCCCCTGGTGACTCATGTAGGCGACCACCGATGTGTTGTCTAACCGGACGAGCACATGGTGACCCCTGAGGTCTTCATTTATCATATCTGGTCTTTTGGGTCTTTAACGGTAAAATCTCCTACAATAGACACAAATATAATTAATACAATATTTTAATATTTTGTAAAAAATATAAAAAGATATTTTGCATATTTATTTTTGTAAAATTGTATTCTTCTCTAATCAGTGTCAATAAACAGTAGTTGCCTTTGCTATTGGGGTGCTGTTGTCACAAACGTTAACATGTTCAATAAGTTGTACAATTGACCCTTCGCAAAGACCCGTCCCCTTGCTTTGTCCGACAAACCATGTGCTCTCACGCCACACATCATGTTCTTGCACAATGAAAAATACATCCCGGTGCAAAGAGGACACTGATATATGTGTTGACAGACATATGAAACAGTTTCATATTTAAAATATTGTAATTTTTTAAATAAATTTAAACAATAAATACAGTATAGTGGCTCTTGAATGTGTCGTGACAGATCGCTGCAGCTCCTTCAAGCGGCTCGTGAACCGATCATCTCTTCATACTAGTTCATTTATAGCATCAAATAAACATGAGTGAACATCAGAAGGAATGTTGTTTCAAGTGCGAAAAGACGTGAGTAGACACAATTTCAAGTTCAAGTTCACCAACGTTAATCTACTAACTCCCCTGACTGCTTTGTCCGACAAAATGGTGGTTTCAGGGTTATGATTGGTTAGATCGCCTGTCAATCAAACTGCAAAGGGTCAATTGGTGGAACTGATCAATAGCTTATTAGCCATCAAGACTTTACCATACATAAATTGACTTAAAGCTAGAGGAAAGAAAACATACTATTAAAATATGAAGCCTAAACAAATCTTACCAGTAGAAAATAGTGTCATAGCTGGTTAGCACTGACTCACCCCTGGCATGATCACCCTCTCTATGTCTTTGACCACATCCTCATAGTTCTCTGCCTCCTCCGGGGCCTCCTCGGGAATCAGCGATCTCAGATATCCAGGTTCCACGTCAGGGTAAACCTGCCTCTTCTCAATGTTCTCTAAATAATCCGCCACATAGTCCACCATCTCTTTCCCACGTCTACGGAACTCTGCAGCGTCCATCGTTTTGGCTGAAAGAGGAGTAGAGTCTTTCAGTGGGGAGACTAAAAGACAATCTGATGTAAGTTGCTCTTAATGTCCTCGAATGAGGAGAGCTGTAATTATATTAGTGTGATTGAGACTGTTTTCATGGACAACATGACTCTCAGCATCTTAACAGGAAAACTGGAGCCAAAGGCCACATGTTCAAGACATGAAATGTAACAAAATCCTCAGCAATACATTCGTTTTAGTGATTATTTGTACTTTTTATTTTAAGAATTCTGATATCAGTAGATCAGTAAACAATCCTGCAACATATCAGTGTGATTTTATTACTCTGAAAGATTTTGCTTATACTTTATTTTAAGGTGTTACAGTATAATTAAGTACTGAGTAATAATTATTAACCACGTGCATATACTATAGGGTTAGGTTTAATTGCATTATATTGCATTATATTATTGCCAATTTAATTATTGTTGTTATTTCAAATATTACTATTTTGTTTTTGTTTTTTTATTTCAGTTTTAGTTTTAGTTCTAGTTTTTCAGTTACTAATTTTTATTGTTTAAACACACTTATTAAGGCAAAATTTCCATTTGTTTTCTTGTTTTTCATCTGGTATTTATTTTAAATTTATTTCAGCTTTAATTAAATTAACAATAAAAGTTTAGTTTTAGTTTGTTTTAGGAAACGCAAAATAACCTTGCGGCGTATTTTGTGTAATAATAAATGTTCCTCATACAGACTGCACAAATGAATTCTATTTGTGTGGATATAAAAAAATCCCCAAAAAATGCATGCTAAAACATAATGAACCGTGCATATGAGTAGCAAGTATTCTGTTGAAAAGTACAGCACAGGCTGCCAAATATATACTACAACAAAATGAACAATGATCTGAACTTTCCAACCTAAAGTTTTAACAGAATATAGTCACAATAATTTTACTAAATAATAAACCTGATTTTCCTCACTTAATCACTTGTAGGCTATTGGTTAAATTTGACCTTAAACTGGATATAATAGAAAGAAACTATACATCAGAGAAAGCGAAAACTCTTTTTCTAAAAGAGTTCTGGCTGCATCAGCAGGTTTGGTGAGAGTGACTACTACTAATTATTTGAATGCCTGTTATCTCTTCACCCTAATCCACATAATACAAATGGATTGAGATGTGTCGGTGTGTGCATGTGTGTGTGTGTGTGTGTGTGTGTGTGTATGCAAGTGATGACTCATCCAGAAGGTGGCAAGTCGTTTTGATTATGTACTGGTAAGTACTATTAAAGTTGTTCATCTTTGCATACATGTATCTATGAGGACATACCATGGACTTATATAGACGAACCCTAACCCTATCCCTAAAAGAACATTTCTGAATTGCATTTTGTAAGCATTTTTACTATACATTCCCAGATGTCCTTAATGAAGCTAATTAAACACAAGAATATATTTCTGAAGACAAACAAACCAGCAAATGCAAAGAAGCATGTTGTATCAATCATTATCTTAATGTTCCTAAAACAATTTTGCATATAAAATCTTGAATTAATAATCAGCCTGATTTTGATTTGTAAAGCCACAGGAGTCTCAGAAAATACTTTATGGGTTGTAAAGTGCAGATATCTTTATGCCATGTCACGCTGCCCTGACGTAGGTGTTGTAAAAATGGAGAAAATGCTAAATTGAACTGGCATGGTGACATTTTTTTTTAAATATATTATTCAACATGCTTTATAATAGGAAACAAAATGCAGAAAGAGAAAGTAAAGACAATCAACCTCAGTAGTTATGCATGTCATCAACAAATCCCATAATAGTCCTGTATTTTGGACCTTGTACCTGCACTGTGTTCTAAACCTTCAACAAGTGTTACGCTCATAATAACTCTCTCTCTCCTCTAGCTTTCATTGTACTTACAGTGTCCGGAAAAAAAAGAAGAATTGTCCCTCTCGTTGGTCCTCACACGCTTTCTGTTTGTTTCAAACACATATGTATGAACACATGCACACAGAGCAAAGCAGAGTGATGTGGAACAGCAGGCAAGCCTGGGGGTTTATCAGCCCTGCCACCGTTCAGACAGCCAATCAGAACGAGGCTTTCATTCAAAGCAGCGCACAGGCAGGGCAAAAGGAGCTGATTCATATAGAGTTAATGAGAACCTGTTCACTTTCCACAAACACTTTCACAATTACAGACATACTGACCAATACAAGTCTACATAAAAAATGCAACCCCCTTCTGTAATGTGCAGTTCAGACCATTATATCACTCTAATTAATTGCTTTATCACAATAATAGCATATGTAAATTGAATTAAAAAAGTGAACGTACAAGATCACATGTAAGATCTTATCATGATTATCCAGATCTTAGCTATCAATATTTTATCGAACTGTAATTTTGTAGTTATTAAGTGCCTCTGTACAGATTACAGTCATTTCACATTGAAATGATTCAACAATATGCCAATATTCTATTGTATTATGGAATAAATGTGTTTTCTAGTAAAGTTGGTCATTAGATTTGCATTAGATCAGTTTCCCTCTCACATCTTGAGTGTATTAGCCCTGGAACCAAAGTGTATAGAACAGAAGCAAGCTATTTGAAAAGCTATCCACAAAAGCCATATGTTAAAGACATCTATCAGGTCTAGATGGCAATTAATCAATGCATGTGGTAATAAAACCATAATATAAAATAAATCCTTCAGCGATGAAACCGAGATAACTGCATTTCTGCCCATTCTCTCTGCCAAAACGAATTATATAAAGTTTCCTTCATCTTTTTTTTTTTTTTTCTAAAAGATGGTTCAAAAATGGTTTGTAGTTCCAAAGTGTTTGGTGATAAAAGCTATTTTAAGGCATGAAGATTTTTTCGTTTTGGAAAAACGTCTAAATATGTCATTTTGGTGTTCAAAGATAAGTTTTAAGAGATTAAATGATTGACTATACATGGCGACTTTTGAAATTTGTGTAAATTTTTAAACCTAAACAGGTCTATCCGTATTCCAGTTAAAACCACTCTTCTGTAGATCCTGTATATTGGCAGCTATCATAACTCACATGGGTACTCATTACTAATTGAACTAATACTTAATACTTACTAATAGTTAATTTGAAACAGAGAAAAATAAACCTTTCTACCAGCAGGTGAGGATGATTGAAATGGCCTACTGTTTATGAGATTGTCTGCCATCTAGTGGACGTGCACATACCTTGCACACACTGTAACAGGTGATTCAACAAATATCTCATGAGAATACGTGTATTTTTACATAAAATGGGTATGTTTAGGTTTGAGATGGGGTTTAGGGACATTTGTCTACAAAACTATAAAAAGGGAAATTATACATATATCTTTATGACATGAAAGATTCATAAATATGTTTTTTCCGCTGAAAAAAGTATTTTTACGTTTAGTGCTATATATATATCAGTATTGTACATTTAAGCACCTTTCTAAATGTACAAAAATTTACGTTTTGTGTCTATGAAAGTTATGTACACTGTAAATGATTTCTGTTGTTTACACAGTATCATACTGTTTTTCTCAAACTGTATTTTGCTGCATAAGCTGTGTTCTGTAGACTTTGATGAACATAAAGACTGTTTTTTATTTTGGTGCATCTATATTATGAGCTCTGTGACACTAAAACATGAAACACAGTTATATTGCAACAGCAAACTATCATTTATGGAATTTAACAGTGTAATTGACACTACTACTTCTAGGATTCACACTTAAAAAAAAAACACTAACATGACACACAAACAAATCAAGAATCAGCAAGTGAATCTCAACAATAGTGACAATCAAAAGTGTCATACCACAATGCATGCTGGGAACAATTAAGCACAAAACTCCCAGCATGCATCACAGCATGAGTAAATTATGCAGCTGAATTGTCCTATTATAACTATTTGCTTTTTTTTTTTTTTTTTTTTTGGTTTTTGTTCTGTATTTCAGGAGTTGATCAGATTACCTGATTTTTTTTTTTGTCACCATTGTTGAGATTCATACACTGATTGCTCATATCTCTTTGACATTACATATCATGTTTTAAAATTTGTGAGTAATATTTTAAAATTTTAAGTCTGCTTAGTTGACTTCTGAAATATGTTATTGGTTCGTTGTTAACTGTCAGCTTTCAATGGTTGAAGATTGTCTAATGTAATGAGATTGGTGTCTCCCCTTCAAGTTCAGATTTTGTGTAGTTTTTATTTGATTGCAAGATTTCAATAACAAATCTTTAACAAATTAATCTTTCCCTGATATGAGATTTCATTGATGATTAGCGTTGCTCCATTATGAGATTTCAACAATGGTCGGTTTTGTTCTTTTGTGAGATTTCAAACATGGACAATTTTGTTCCATTACAAGATTTAAAATAAGTCTCTGATGTCCCCAGAGTGTGTATATAAAGCTGTATCTCAAAATACTCCATAGAAAATTTTTAATAGCATATTAAAATTGCCACTTTTGGGGGTGAGTAAAAAAAGTGATAGTTTTAGATGAAAAGATAGTTTTATTGTGTGTCCATTTAAATGCAAATGAGCAGCTTATCAACATATTAGAATAATTTCCGAAGAATCATGTGACACTGGAGACTGGAGTAATGATGCTGAAAATTCAACTTTGCATCACAGAAAACAGAAACCATTATTTTAAATTGTAAAAAATATCTCATAACATTACTGCTTTTCTGTATTTTTGATTAAAAAAAAAAGTAGCCTTGTTGAGCATATGAAACTTCTTTCAATAACACTTAAAATAGTAATGAAATAATAGAGTGATTCCATGTAAGCTGTAAGAACTGAATAAAGAACTATATCATCTGTAATGTGAAACTAACTATCGGCATGTAAGTAGGGAATATTTTTGCCCCAGGGTTACACCCCATTATTTTCTGGGGTTTATTGTAACTCTTTATTCAGTACAGTTTATGGTGACTGTACTGGGGTTTTGTGCAGTATGTGATGGACTTTTTTACACCAGGGCTAACCCTTTGTACAGTACAGTTTATTGCAACTGTACTGGGGCGTGAGGACCCACTCAGACCACAGGCTGATCAGACCTGTTGGTCTCTCCAACACCTCCTCCCGCTACTACCCAGTCTCTCATGCTGATAGAGACCTGGCTCAACCCCGTTTAGCTTCAGTGGGTGTGCAAGCGAAAGCCTCAGATTGACCACAACAGAACTTCACAAACATTTTTCATCCATTCACCAATGCTGAAATACATTCCTCAACAATGGTGAGATGAAAAAAAAAACAGGTGTAAGATTAGACCACTAGATGATGACAACCTCCTCATCAAGTTGCTTCTGGAACCTGAAGAACTCTGAACCAAGTCAAAATGAAACATAAAAAACGTTCTCCAACAAGGTGATATTTACTAAACTGTTAATGAAGCCATGTAATTTAGTATTTAATGTAATTTAGTTTTCTATGTAGCCAGTAGGAAGAAGGCTGAGGCCGTAAAACAGGTGGGGATCCAAAAATTTGAGAGAACATCACATGAGATGACTTCATAAATTGACACTGATTTTCCGTAAAATGTTTTATTTTGTTCCATTACGAGATTTCAAATATTAGCGGTTTTGCTCCTTCATGAGATTTCAAAGACGGACGGTTTTCCTGGGTTATGATTTTAATGGGTTTGTTCGGTTACGAGATTTATATGATGGTCGGTTTTGTTCAATTGTGAGATCTCAATGATGGTTAGTTTGTTTCTTTGTTCTTTTACGAGATTTCAATGATAGTTGTTTTTGTTCCCTTAGAAGATCTCAATGACTGTCAGTTTTGCTCCTTTACAAGATTTTAATGATGGTTAGTTTTCAGTGTCAGTTTTACAAGATTTTAATGACAGTCCATTTTTTTCTGTTACGAGATTTCAATGTCAATCAGCTTTGCTCCATTATATGATTTCAATGACGGTTGGTTTCATTTCGTTACGAGATTTCAATGATGGTCAGTTTTGCTCCTTTGCAAAATCTCAATGACAGTCACTTTTGTTCCTTAAAGGGCACCAATTATGCCTCTTTTTACAAGATTTAAAATAAGTCTCTGATGTTCCCAGAGTGTGTATATAAAGCTGTATCTCAAAATATTCCACAGAAAATTTTTAATAGCATGTTAAAATTGCCACTTTTGGGGGTGAGTAAAAAAAGTGCGGTTTTATTGTGCATCCATTTAAATTCAAATGAGCTGCTTATCAGCATATTAGAATAATTTGCGAAGAATCATGTGACACTGGAGACTGGAGTAATGATGCTGAAAATTCAACTTTGCATCACAGAAAACAGAAACCATTATTTTAAATTGTAAAAATATCTCATAACATTACTGCTATGTAATCTCTTCCGTGAACTCTTGATCCCCTCATAAAAACAAAACAAAAAAAAAAACCTATCCTTCCCTTTTTCCTTCCTACTCTAGCTTATGTTACTGAGCAATGTATGAAACTTGTATAGTGAGCACTTCCTGTGCCTATTTGCCAGTTCATGAAGAATTGCTTGTTTGTATTCCTCACTTGTAAGTCGCTTTGGATAAAAGCGTCTGCTAAATGACTAAATGTAAAATGTAAATGTGAAAAAAATAGTGATTCTATATAAGCTGTAAGAACTGAATAAAGAAATATATCATCTGTAATGTGAAACTAACTAACTATCGGCATGTAACGTAGGGAATATTTTTGCCCCAGGGTTGCACCCCATTATTTTCTGGGGTTTATTGTAACTCTTTATTCAGTACAGTTTATGGTGACTGTACTGGGGCTTTGTGTAGTATGTGATGGATTATTTTACACCAGGGTTAACCTTTTGTACAGTACAGCTTATTGCAACTGTATTGGGGCGTTAGGACCCACTCAGACCACAGGCTGATCAGACCTGTTGGCCTCTCCAACACCTCCTCCCGCTGCTACCCAGTCTCTCATGCTGATCGAGACCTGGCTCAACCCCGTTCAGCTTCAGTGGGTGTGCAAGCGAAAGCCTCAGGTTGACCACAACAGAACTTCACAAACATTTTTCATCCATGTATATATTCACCAATGCTGAAATACATTCCTCAACAATGGTGAGATGCTTCATGCCACATTCTATAAGTTAGCATTAACTGCATTGCATCTACATGATAAAAAAAAACAAAAAAAAAACAAGTAAGATTAGACCACTAGATGATGACAACCTCCTCATCAAGTTGCTTCTGGAGCCTGAAGAACTCTGAACCAAGTCAAAATGAAACATAAAAACGTTCTCCAACAAGGTGATATTTACTAAACTGTTAATGAAGCCATGTAATTTAGTATTTAATGTAATTTAGTTTTCTATGTAGCCAGTAGGAAGAAGGCTGAGGCCGTAAAACAGGTGGGGATCCAAAAATTTGAGAGAACATCACATAAGATGACTTCATAAATTGACACTGATTTTTCGTAAAATGTTTATTTTGTTCCATTACGAGATTTCAAATATTAGCGGTTTTGCTCCTTTATGAGATTTTAAGGACTGTAGGTTTGGTTTCATTACGAAATTTCAATGATTTGTTTCTTTATTAGATTTCAAAGACCATCTGCTTTATTTTGTTACAAGTTTTTAATGAAGTTCGGTTTTGTTCCATTACGAGATTTCAATGACAGTCGTTTTTTTTCATATAAGAGATTTCAGGGAGGCCGTTTTTTTGTTCAGTAACGAGATCTCAATGACAGTTTTGTTCTTTTACGAGATTTTAATGACAGACTGATTTGTTTCGTTACGGCATTTCAATGACGGACGTTTTTTCGCTTGCGAGATTTCAATGACGGACGTTTTTTCGCTTGCGAGATTTCAATGATGGTCAGTTTTGCTCCTTTACAAGATTTTAATGATGGTTAGTTTTCAGTGTCAGTTTTACAAGATTTTAATGACAGTCCATTTTTTTCTGTTACGAGATTTCAATGTCAATCAGCTTTGCTCCATTATATGATTTCAATGACGGTTGGTTTCATTTTGTTACGAGATTTCGATGACAGTCAGTTTGGCTCATTTGCAAAATCTCAATGACAGTCACTTTTGTTCCTTAAAGGGCACCAATTATGCCTCTTTTTACAAGATTTAAAATAAGTCTCTGATGTTCCCAGAGTGTGTATATAAAGCTGTATCTCAAAATATTCCACAGAAAATTTTTAATAGCATGTTAAAATTGCCACTTTTGGGGGTGAGTAAAAAAAGTACCGTTTTATTGTGTGTCCATTTAAATGCAAATGAGCTGCTTATCAGCATATTAGAATAATTTCCGAAGAATCATGTGACACTGGAGACTGGAGTAATGATGCTGAAAATTCAACTTTGCATCACAGAAAACAGAAACCATTATTTTAAATTGTAAAAATATCTCATAACATTACTGCTATGTAATCTCTTCCGTGAACACTTGATCCCCTCATAAAAAAAAACCAAAAAAAAAAACCTATCCTTCCCTTTTTCCTTCCTACTCTAGCTTATGTTACTGAGCAATATATGAAACTTGTATTGTGAGCACTTCCTGTGCCTATTTGCCAATTCATGAAGAATTGCTTGTTTGTATTCCTCACTTGTAAGTCGCTTTGGATAAAAGCGTCTGCTAAATGACTAAATGTAAAATGTAAATGTGAAAAAAATAGTGATTCTATATAAGCTGTAAGAACTGAATAAAGAAATATATCATCTGTAATGTGAAACTAACTAACTATCGGCATGTAACGTAGGGGATATTTTTGCCCCAGGGTTGCACCCCATTATTTTCTGGGGTTTATTGTAACTCTTTATTCAGTACAGTTTATGGTGACTGTACTGGGGCTTTGTGTAGTATGTGATGCACTATTTTACACCAGGGTTAACCTTTTGTACAGTACAGCTTATTGCAACTGTATTGGGGCGTTAGGACCCACTCAGACCACAGGCTGATCAGACCTGTTGGCCTCTCCAACACCTCCTCCCGCTACTACCCAGTCTCTCATGCTGATAGAGACCTGGCTCAACCCCGTTCAGCTTCAGTGGGTGTGCAAGCGAAAGCCTCAGGTTGACCACAGCAGGACTTCACAAACATTTTTCATCCATGTATATATTCACCAATGCTGAAATATATTCCTCAACAATGGTGAGATGCTTCATGCCACATTCTATAAGTTAGCATTAACTGCATTGCATCTACATGATAAAAAAAACAAAGAAACAAGTAAGATTAGACCACTAGATGATGACAACCTCCTCATCAAGTTGCTTCTGGAGCCTGAAGAACTCTGAGCCAAGTCAAAATGAAACATAAAAACATTCTCCAACAAGGTGATATTTACTAACTGTTAATGAAGCCATGTAATTTAGTTTTCTATGTAGCCAATAGGAAGAAGGCTGAGGCCGTAAAACAGGGTCCAAAAATTTGAGAGAACATCACATAAGCCGACTTCATAAATTGACATTGATTTTCCTAAAATGCTTTATTTTGACCTTACCATTACGGGTGGATAGTGTTTCCTTTGCTTGGGCACCTCATTCATATTTTGTGTTTCTGATTTTATGTAGTGATGCAACAAGAAATCACAGTTCATATATTCATATGCATATATATATATATATATATATATACATACACTCTTTTTTTAGTCACTAGAACTCATGTGTAAGTGAACTATACTTACTAAGCTTTTGTCAGTACAACATACTATTCCTATTTCACTTTACTTAGTTTTTAAAGGCAATCGGTTTCCATGCTTTTTTTAAGTAAGTTTAACTAATTAGATTTTACAGTGTAGTGGGGACCAGTAATGAGGGCGATTTAATGGTTTAAACACCTAAAGATTTAGCACCCAAAAATATATTGTTACCTGCACATGGATTGACTTCCTATTAACATAATCTCCTTCATTGACTGAAGGAGCTTTAATAGCAATGTGAGTTCCATCAGTGCACATCTGGGAACCCTGAAATTGAAAGTTATGTAAGAAACATTTTAAAATGACTGTAGCTGTATACAGTATTGTTATATGGATAGATTAAGAAGTGCTACGTAACTAAAATGGTCTCTCACAGAATATCATAGAAAGGACAAACCCGCCACTCTGTGGAATTCCTCTTTAATGACTCTCGTGGTTTATGGCCAGGGAACTGCACAAAAGTGTGTAGAAACTGTTTGAATGCAAGGCATACTGTCCGAACAGCCCTACACACAGTTGCCGTTCCCACATGCTCTGCATCGCCAACGTTATACAAAAACGTCGCAAAAAAACAAAGTTCAATGCACAAAATGTGCTCTCTGTCAAGTGCTAATCCGCGATGTGTCACGTTTGATATGTAAGGTTTCAAAAGATTTGTTAATTTATTAAAAACAGTAACGCTCCAAATACGAAAACACATCGATACGTGGTCTCATCACGTCTCAAAATCTCAAAAGATTCGGTATAATCTGTGCTTCCACATCCACTGGATCATCTTCAAAAGGGCATGCCATGCTCCGTCACCTCTCTGAAACAAATTAACCCTGAAACTAAAAACCCAGAATTAGTGGGTTTTTGTTTGTCCACCCGCATCTTGAGGATTGACCACAAGTTCTCAATGGGATTAAAATCTGGGGAGTTTCCAGGCCATGGACCCAAAATTTCAACATTCTGGTCCCCGAGCTACTTAGTTATGCCTTATGGCACGGTGCTCCATCGTGCTGGAAAATGCATTGTTCTTCACCAAACTGTTGTTGGATTGTTGGAAGAAGTTGCTGTTGGAGGGTGTTTTGGTACCATTCTTTATTCATGGCTGTGTTTTTGGGCAGAATTGTGAGTGAGCCCACTCCCTTGGATGAGGAGCAACCCCACACATGAATGGTCTCAGGATGCTTTACTGTTGGCATGACACAGGACTGATGGTAGCGCTCACCTTTTCTTCTCCTGACAAGCCTTTTTCCAGATGCCCCAAACAATCGGAAAGGGGCTTCATCGGAAAATATGACTTTGCCCTAGTCCTCAGCAGTCCATTCACGATACTTTCTGCAGAAGATCAATCTGTCCCTGATGTTTTTTTTGGAGAGAAGTGGCATCTTTGCTGCCCTTCTTGACACCAGGCCATCTTCCAAAAGTCTTCGCCTCACTGTGTGTGCAGATGCGCTCACACCTGCCTGCTACCATTCCTGAGCAAGCTCTGCACTGGTGGCACTCCGATCCCGCAGCTGAATCCTCTTTAGGAGATGATCCTGGCACTTGCTGGACTTGCTTGGACGCCCTGAAGCCTTCTTTACAAGAATTGAACCTCTTTCCTTGAAGTTGCTGATGATCCTATAAATTGTTGATTTAGGTGCAATCTTAGTAGCCACAATATCCTTGCCTGTGAAGCCATTTTTATGCAACGCAATGATGGCTGCACGCATTTCTTTTGCAGGTCACCATGGTTAACAATGGAAGAACAATGATTTCAAGCATCACCCTCCTTTTAACATGTCAAGTCTGCCATTCTAACCCAATCAGCCTGACATAATGATCTCCAGCCTTGTGCTCGTCAACATTCTCACCTGAGTTAACAAGACGATTACTGAAATGATCTCAGCAGGTCCTTTAATGACAGCAATGAAATGCAGTGGAAAGGTTTTTTTGGGATTAAGTTAATTTTCCTGGCAAAGAAGGACTATGCAATTCATCTGATCACTCTTCATAACATTCTGGAGTATATGCAAATTGCTATTATAAAAACTTAAGCAGCAACTTTTCCAATTTCCAATATTTATGTAATTCTCAAAACTTTTGGCCACGACTGTATATGTTTTGTCAGTACAAACATAACAAGATGTTTGTCATGATCGTTGATGTTCAAAGTCCATCTTTGATGACAGTTTGACAAAAACTTTTCTGAATGGTTTCTTCGGTCAGGTGCTGTTACGACTTCCAAGATTTAGTCTAGAGTCAGAAGAAACAACACAAGATTGTGATCGCTATGAGTGGCGGTGACGGTGGCAAGAGACAACCCGCTACACAAACAGCCAGTTCGTGGTTGTTTATTTTACATTCATGATTGGGAAAACAAGTGACAATAGCCGTAATAATAAAGATGATGGAATAACAACATAGGAAAAAAATATTTCCACATTTATGTAAATATTGTATATAAAGACAAAGATGATAAACTGGGGAGGACACAAGTGGCACCAAAGAAAAGAAAACAAAACCCATACAACTCAAGCACTCTCGAGGTCTTGTTCTTGATTTTTACAAAGCCTTTTGCACAATTGAACACCATTTTCTTTTAAAATCACTTAAGTTGTTTGGTTTTGGGGACTCTTATTTCCACTATTTCTATGTTTTATAAAGGAATACATAGTTGTTATTAATTTTGACACTTCTCACAGAATTGATGTACAGCGTGGTGTTAGGCAGGGTTGTCCTATTACTCCTTTTTTTTTTTATTAAAATTTGTTAAAAATAGTTGTTATATTTATACCATTAACTGTAGGGGATTTTACAGTTAAAAACCCAAAAGACCAGATATGATAAATGAAGACCCGGAGTCAAAGTTTAAACAATTAAATTGAAGAAAATTTTACTGAAGAATAGTTTGCAGTTTCATCAGCAGAAGCCAGCTTCAAGTCTCACAAGGAGTTCGTAGGCCGCTCTCTCTCTCTTTCACATTTCCACAACAATTATACTCTAACAGAGTCCACTAACTACCTCATTACTAAGATACTGATTGGTTAAGAAAACTAGACAAAACTGGTAATTTTCCACACATGAACAGATAGTCAGAAGCATATCTCCTTCCGTTATGATGCTGATGATCGGACCCTGAACTTAGGGACAGAATGTCCTGTTAAGTCAGGACAAGACGTCGGCACGTCTCAAGCACAGTCCCAGTTGTCCACTAGTACCCATAACGGACCTGTACAGAACACTGAGCGCACATACAAAGATACACATGATTCACAACTTCTTCAAGGCTGAAGTTGATCTCAGCTCTGCACTTAGTTTTTATCTGTGAGCATTGTTCAGAATCAAGAATTGAAAGGAATTTCTGTTTTCTGAAGATTTCGCAGTTAGCAGATGACACCACGTTATTCTTAAAAGATGAAAAATGTGTGTCAAAGGCTTTAGATTTAATTAACCGGTTTTATTGTGCTTCTGGTTTAAAATACAACAGTGCATTTTTCATATAGGTTCTAAAGACAGTTCAGAGTGATCAGCAGATATTTAACTACATTATATACAATAAGAGTAAATGCTGATCATTATATTTGTAGAATCATTGTAGTGTGATGCAAGCCATGTCCACTAGAGAGAAGACAATCTCATAAAGAGTAGGCCATTTCTATCATCCTCACCTGATGGTAGAAAGGTTTACAGGTGCATCTCAATAAATTAGAATTCAGTGGAAAAGTTAATTTATTTCAGCAATTCAACTCAAATTGTGAAACTTGTGCAATAAATAAAATCAATGCACACAGACTGAATTAGTGTAAGTCTTTGGTTCTTTTAATTGTGATGATTTTGGCTGGCACTTTTGGAAAACCCATCAATTCAATATCTCAGCAAATTAGAATATGGTGACATGCCAATCAGCTAATCAACTCAAAACACCTGCAAAGGTTTCCTGAGCTTTCAAAATGGTCTCTCAGTTTGGTTCACTAGGTTACACAATCATGGGGAAGACCATTGAGCTGACAGTTGTCCAGAAGATATTAATTGACACCCTTCACTGGGAGGGTAAGCCTCAAACATTCATTGCCAAATAGCTGGCTGTTCACAGAGTGCTGTATATTAACAGAAATTTGAGTGGAAGGAAAAAGTGTGGAAGAAAAGATGCACAACCGAGAGAACCGCAGCCTTATAAGGATTGTCGAAAAAATCGATTCAAAAATTTGGGTGAACTTCACAAGGAATGGACTGAGGCTGGGGTCGAGGCATCAAGAGCCACCACACATAGACGGGTCAAGGAATTTGGCTACAGTTGTCATATTCCTCTTGTTAAGCCACTCCTGAATCACAGACAACTTGTTAAATCATCGAAATCAACAACATGTATGTTAGACCCTATACCGACTAAGCTATTGAAAGAGATGCTTCCAGAGGTCATAGATCCTCTTCTTAATATCATTAATTCATCTTTATCACTAGGTTATGTACCAAAAACTGTTAAGCTGGCTATTATCAAACCTCTTATTAAAATACCACAACTTGATCCTAGAGAATTAGTAAATTACAGACCGATCTTGAATTTACTTTTTCTGTCAAAAATACTAGAAAAGGCAGTATCATCGCAACTATGTTTCTTCTTGGAAACAAATGGTATCTGTGAGGATTTCCAGTCAGGATTTAGACCGTACCATAGTACTGAGACTGCTCTCATTAGAGTTACAAATGATTTGTTCTTATCATCAGTTTGTGGTTGTACCTCTCTATTAGTGTTATTAGATCTCAGTGCTGTTTTTGACATTATCGACCACAATATTCTTTTGAATAGACTCAAAAATTATGCATTAGTGAAATTGCATTGGCATGGTTCAAATCATACTTATCTGACCGCTATCAGTTTGTAGTAGTAAACGAAGAAACGTCATATCGATCACAAGTTGAATATGGAGTACCGCAAGGCTCAGTACTAAGACCGTTGCTTTTCACTCTGTACATGCTACCCTTAGGAGATATCATTAGGAAGCACAGCATTAGTTTTCACTGTGACGCTGATGATACTGAGCTCTATATTTCTTCGCACCCTGACGAAACTTACCAATTCTCTACATTAATGGATATACGTAGCTGATATAAAAAATTGGATGACTGGTAATTTCCTACTACTAAATTCAGAAAAAACAGACATTCTAATTATTGGATGAAAAACTTCTGTACATAATAACCTAGAATACTGTCTAACACTTCATGGCTACTCTGTTAAGTCGTCTTCGTCAGTTAGGAACCTGGGTGTGCTCTTTGATACCAATCTTTCATTTGTAAGCCACATTTCTAACATATGTAACTATGCATTCTTCCATCTTAAAAATATATCTAAACTATGACATATGATCTCAATGACAAATGCTGAACAGTTAGTTCATGAATTCATGACCTCAAAGCTAGATTACTGTAACGCTCTACTGGGTGGTTGCCCTGCTCGCTTCACAAACAATCTACAGCTGTTCCAAAATGCAGCAGCTAGAGTCCTTACTAGAACCAGGAAGTATGACCATATTAGCCCGATTCTGTCAACACTGCATTGGCTCCACATTAAACATCGTATAGATTTTAAAATCTTGCCAATTACTTAGAAAACACTAAATGGTTTAGCTCCCCAGTGCCTGAGCGAGCTCTTAATGCATGATAGTCCTTTTACGATTTCAGAATTCTGGCCAGTTGTTAATACCTAGAAGATCAAAATCAACTGCAGGTGATAGATCCTTTACCTATTTAGCACCTAAACTCTGGAACAATCTGCCTAGCATTTTTCAGGAAGCAGACACACTCTGTCAGTTTAAGTCTAGACTAAATACGCATCTCTTTAACCTGGCATACACATAACTCATCATCAATTTATGTCATATTAGGCTGCATAGATTAGGTCAGCCGGAACCGGAAAAACTTCCTATAACACTCCTATAATACTCGTTACATCAGAAGAAAAATGGCATCTACACTAATTGTAGTATCTCTGCTTATCCCGAGGTTTACCCTAATTTGCCGGATCCGGGCCGTATTCAGGTCAGGTGGAGGACCTGCGCCTATAAACGACCACAAAGCAACCCTGAAGTGTAAGCAGAGACTGTCAACTAGATCATCCTTTGTTAAGGCCTTACCGACATGACAGCCAGCGGTGCAGAACCCCAACAAACCTTCCCAAACTGGCGTGATGAATACAAAGACGAGATGAATCTTCAACTACATGGAACTGGAATGAATATTTTGACTGTTGTGATCCCAAATTGGACTAATGACCTGTAACTCTGTCTAAATTCAATCAAGCACTGTTCGCTGTTGGCCAGAAGAGAAATGGCCCCCAGACTAAGCCTAGTTTCTCCCAAGTTTTTTTTTTCTCCATTTTTTTTATCACCTGTTAGTTGATTTGGGGTGCAGTGTCATCTGCTAGTGTTGGTCCATTGTGTTTTTTTAAAACCAAAGTTTTACCAACCACTGCACCGGTTTACCAAAACATTTTGGAGCACTTCATGCTTCCTTACGCTGACCAGCTTTTTGAAGATGCTGATTTCATTTTCGGGCAGGATTTGGTACCTGCACACACTGCCAAAAGCACCAAAAGTTGGTTAAATGACCATGGTGTTGGTGTGCTTGACTGGACAGCAAACTCACCAGACCTGAACCCCAGGTCTGGAAAATGAGAAACAAGAGACCAAAAAATGCAGATGAGCTGAAGGCACTGTCAAAGAAACCTGGGCTTCCATACCACCTCAGCAGTGCCACAAACTGATCACCTCCATGCCACGCTGAATTGAGGCAGTAATTAAAGCAAAAGGAGCCCCAACCAAGAATTGAGTACATATACAGTAAATGTAAATCATACTTTCCAGAAGGCCAACAATTCACTAAAAATGTTTTATTTTTATTTTTTTTTATTGGTCTTATGGAGTATTCTAATTGTTTGAGATAGTGAATTGGTGGGTTTTTGTGAAATGTGAGCCAAAATCATCACAATTAAAAGAACCAAACTACTTCAGTCTGTGTGCATTGAATTTATTTAATACACAAGTTTCACAATTTGAGTTGAATTACTAAAATAAATTAACTTTTCCACGACATTCTAATTTATTAAAATGTACCTGTACCTGGAATATGGATAGGCCTGTTTAGGTTTAAAAAATGTATTAAAAGTCCCCCTGTAATCAATAATTTTATCTCTTAAAAATTATCTTTGATCACCAAAATGACATATTTAGACTTTTTTTTTCATGTAAAAAAAATCTTCAAGCTTTAAAAGAGCTTGAATGTAACAGCAGAGCAGAATGGATGACATCGGATGGATGAGCCAGAGCAATCCGAAGACCTTTGTATTTTCTTTGTACACTGTGTTACCATCCGAAAACCAAACATTTCCAGATTTTACCAGTGAGATTTTAGTTTCCTGTACACATAACATGTGGCATATTAACATTCTGTGCTGATGGACATATGGTACTTTTTAAAACATTATCTATTATTCCTTGAAACAAAATTAAAATGCAATAGATTTACTGAATACCCCTTTTAAGAAAGAAAATCAAAACAACAAACACTAACAGGAATAGCAAGAAATAAAAGGGAAATAAAGCTTGTGTGCTGCTGATGAACCTCTCAGACACCTGCACACTCGACCGTGGCCAGAGCAGTTTCTCAGGACAAACATTTGGAGGGAGTTTTCTGGATCTATGGTCTGAATTGTGCAGATGCGATAGTGGTTTGGGAAGACCACCAGAACACTCTTAAATCACATATTTGATTTTGATTATTTGCACTCATGAACCACACTGAAAAAGCGCTTCAAGGGTGTTGTCTGTAGGAATTTATTTTAAGAAGTATATTTCTTCCAATAAATTGATTCCCTTTTCTTTTTGTATTCATTTAAGTTTTACATAAGTAAAAAGTGTGAATGTTTTTGTAACTTATTATTACCTATCAAAAATGATTTTACTGAACTTCACAATAAATTGCTTCTACAAAACTCTATTTAAGTGTTTATATCCAAAGCAAAACGTCATGACCCGCCCAGGCGCCCACATGCTGCATGACAACGTGATCGTTAATGGTCGTTGTCACCTGTACCGGACCAGTTTCGGATTTCTGTGGAATTTTTGAGGGCTTTATACAACGTGATTGCACTTTAAAGGTGTTCTATGCTGCACTTAAAGATGGTCAGAAGTTTCTGTAATTTTTAATGTTAAAATGTTTACATTACCATTGTTGTGTTACATTAACATTAAAGTGCACCCAATTGTTTGTATATGGTAGCTGTAGAGCTATAGAGCGTTGGAAACGAATACCTCTTTTTCCTTATTTATTAAAGTTATGGCAATGCTAACTAATTATTTCAAGTGGATACAATAAATAATTTGTCTTAATTAATGAGAGTAAATTAATTAATTAAAATCAAAAAGTTTAATTTTTTTATTTTAAATGTTACTTATTTTAACTAAGTATGATTTGGTCAATATGCTACTCCTTGTCACAATGGTTAAACTCAAATGTTTTGCTTTATCTTGTAGACGCCGTGGATTCAGGTATAGCGATTAGTCTATTTTGCACGCATTCCACTCCAAACGCCGTCTTTCATTTCAAAATTAATTTCATTCATTAAAAGCAAAAAGTTTTGTTTCCAAAGTATTTCTAAATGAAGTTCATAATTCAAACAAACGAAAATCCAAGCAAAAGTAACAAAGTGGTCGAAAAACTGCCAGTAACCACCATTCCCAAATCCAAACATTTGTTCCTCTTCCCTCTCCGCCCTTATGTGTCATACAGATTCATTTAAAGTAATGTAATCATCTGGTTTTAGCCGGGTTTCTGTCAAACACAGCACATCTAGATTATTGTCTGTGATAATATCATTTACAATAAGTGCTTTTGAAGAAAGGGATCTAATATTCAGAACCCAAGCTTTATCATTTGTTTATCAGTATTATCTCTGTTTTATATTTGTTGAACATCAATTAAATTTTTACCCTTCAATTGGTTTGGAAGTTTTTTGTATTTACTAATTCAGGGTACAGACACAGTCTCTATGTGATGATATCTCAGTAAAAGAGTCTCTATGCGTTGAGATTTATCTCACCTCTGTGACATGAGACAGCTAGCAGACAGTCGGTTTAGCCAGTCAGTCTGTTTCCTGACCTGGGCCCCAGTTAGTAAAGGTTCAGCTCTAAGACTATGTGCCATATTACTAGAGAGAAGAGTGGCACCATCCTAGGAGGGATGAGTACCATGTCTTTTCAACAGGTCAGGTCTGCCCCAAAAACTTTTCCAACTGTCTATGAACCCCATATAATTCTGCAGACACCACTTAGACAGCCAGACATTGAATGATGATAGTCTGCTAAGTATTTCATCACTCCGACGAACAGGAAGGAGTCCAGAGCAAATTGCACACACCTTCACAGAACAAGTTCACACACCTCTTTAATGTTGACTTTAGTGATCTCCGACTGGCAAAGTCAGACATCATTAGTGCCGATGTGAATAATAATCCTAGAGTATTTACGTTTATCATTAGCCATCACTTTTAAATTTCCTTTGATGTCAGGCACTCTGGCTCCCGGCAAACATGTGACTATGGGGGCTGGTGTCTCTATTTCATGTTCTGTGTAATAGAATCACCAATAATTAGGGCAATTTTCAACAGGATTCTCAGTGGGTGTGTCACAGAATGGGGAGAACCTGTTTGATGTTCTAATCGGAACGGAAGAGTGGTGTTTTGTCCCGTGACTAGGCCATCTCATGGTCACCCAGTTGCCCTGCTGCATGGGCTCTACAGGCGGAACAGAATAATGGACAGAGTTCACTAATCTAGTCGCATCAAAAACGATATCTAAAGCCCTTGCATTCTTATTATCCTCAATTTAAGTTTGGATGCATGTCTCTAATTCTGAGATTTTCTCTGTCAGCCTGACTATTTCCCTGCGTTTATGACATGTGAATCCCTCGTCGCTGACAGAGAAAGCTATAGGCCTACTATGCATGTGACAGGCAGTGCAGGTAACAATAAAAGGAGAGGGCAACATAGCTTACCGTGTTTTTAGACTGATCTGACTAGCCACAGTTGTTTGATGAACTCGAAGAAAAAGGAGAATTAGAATTAGAGAAAAAAACGTTGGCACGGATGACAAGTTAACGAGCTAGCGAAATGCTAATGCGTTGTGATAGCGATTTAGATTAAAAGCAAGCGACGTCAGATTAATGTGATAGGCAATATTAGACAATATAATATATATATGGTGATGATAAAATAGACAGGAGTGATAATAAATAGATTCAAAAATAAATTTGGGCGAATTCTATTCAGAGCTACAAATGCAAACTATTCAGCAGTGAGGCAGACAGGAACAATCGATCAGCAGCAGGAGCAAGAAGACAATATGACATGAATTTTTTCGTAAAATGCAGTAGGACAAATTTGTAATTGCATAGAGAGAAACTATGGCTGTCAGTTTACAAAAAGGACAAAAAAAAAACCATCATGAAAGTATAAAATACGACTTATCTATTATATACCAAGTCTTTTGAAGCCATGCAACAACGTCATATTTAGACCAGCTCATTTGAGTTCAGGCTGAGACTTGAGTAGGTTGAGTCTGAGTCAAGACCAAGACTTGAAGTGGGCCGAGTCTGAGTCAAGACCGAGTCCAAATGCTCCCAAGACCAAGACCATGAAAATACGAGTCTAGTCTTGATTTTGACATTCTTCTCCTTCGGCCAAGCTTGTGCAAAAACAACAAACAAACAAAAAAAAAAAACAGAAATAAGTTTGTGAATGACAAAAAAAAAAATAAAGTGTTGTTTTTCAGGTTATGGTTACTCATCGAGGATTTGAGACCATTGGTCACAAGTATTAGTTGTGATGAAAGAGGAGGTCCTGCTTATTTATGACAGTGTTCATGTTATTGCATTATAGATAGTTAGACCTTTCTAATGAATGGCATGTACTTTAGCATAGTATAACACAAGAAATGTGTGCACTGTAATGCAAAGCTTCTGTGTCTTCTTCTATTGCATAATTTATCAAAATCTTTACCCAACAATTAAAAAAAATGGTTAGCCAGGGTTTTGATTCTGATTGTAACGTTACACAACAACTTGACTGGCTACACACAAAGAAAGATCCTGAAAAATCAAAATTTCTAGCTGTTTGTGCTTAATTATGGATTTGTAAAATGGGTGGGGTACCTTTAAACTCTGAAAGGAAAATCCCAGAAGTAACTGAGGGATGGTGCAATCTGATTGCCAAACGTGAGAAAATGGCTGAAATCAGTGGGATTTATATACGGTGGGATCTGCGTAGTGTGAGTAAAGGGCTTTTTGCAAAAGAAGATAATGCTATGAAGTTTGATTTAGTGTCAGTCTTTTCTGCCCCCTCCACTCCTGCTCTCTCTTCTCAGACTGTCCAAGCAGCTGCCGATTTAGTCACTGTGACAAGGACTGAGGGCCCTTACTGTAATGATGAGCGAGTCAGCGAATGAGATCCAAGTGCAGTTTTAATACCAAAACGTAGTCATACAGGCAATGGTCAACTCAATAACAAACAGGATCAACAGGGGAAAGGCAAACTCGTTGTGATAATCCAGGCAAATGGTCAAAAGGCAGGCAGATAAACAACAAAACAGGAAACAGGCAGGATCAGGAAACAAGCAGACAAAACAAGGATATAACGCTCAGAATTGTAATACAGGATTAACAATACTTCGCAACGTGGGTGTGTGTGAGTGGGGCTTTTATAGGGGTGAGGTGTGAATGTAATTGAAACAAGGTAATGTGCAACAGCTGGCTAGGGTGATCAGTGACTGGGTGAGGGGCTTGTGGGAAATGAAGTTTGTGTAACAGAGTGCATAATGTGAAAGGGCGACCTCTGGTGGCAAGTGGGTGAAACATGACGGAGCAGATTCATTACACTTACACAGAGGTGTGCAGATTGTTAGAGGGTGCTGACAAAGGCATCCCTCCCCCTTATGTTGACCCTACAGAGTTCCCTGCCATGCAAATAAAACCCATTCTAGCACTTGGGGAAATCTTGAACTGACTCCCATGGAAGAAAGCATGGTTGTCCCAAGAGGGACGACCTCAGCTGCCCCAATCAGACACACGAATGTTGCTGTGAGACACTGAGATGGGGTTTGGCCAAGAGGTTTGAGTGTGGACTAGACTCTCAGCTTCTGAGAAAAACAATTTGCTTGTAGGGTTGGAAACTTTTAAGTTGTTTAACCCAAACAAAGCGTTGTGGGATAAAATTGAAACCATTGCTAGGCAACAAAATCTGGGAATAAATGATGTACGGGTTCTAGTAGAAAGTCTGATTCCGTAGAGTAAATTGCGAGATGATCAGAGAATCCATGTTGATCCGGCAGTCCCATTTAATTGGCGGGAGTTTTGCCTAGCCTATAGTGACTATAAAAAGGATGTAAAAGAACTTTTGGGTCGGGGATTGTTTCCCTGGACCAGTGTGACACAAGTTAAACAGAAACCTGGCAAAAACCCCTTAGAGTATTTTGAACGTTTCCGTGCAGCTTATGAAAATTATTGTACTGACAATGATAATTATGAGGATTATGATTTGGCTATTGTGATTGAATCTGCCACTGGCGGACTGTCAAAAGAATACAGAGAACTGGTTATCAGGGGCTGTGTTGACATTCCAAAATGGGACTCACTGTTATCATGGTGTGCTGTAAGTTGGAGCCGTTTACAAACTCACAATGATCAAAATATGGACAAAGTGTCGGCTGCTGTGGTTAAAGCTGAAACCCATCCACAAGATGACATAAAATGTTACCAGTGTGGTAAGAAAAGGCATATTGCTTATGACTGCTACGAGAAGCTTTTGAAATGCCACAAGTGTGGGAAACTTGGCCATATTCGCAAATATTGTAAACAAACAAAAAAAGAGACTTCCACTCTGTCTGAGAATGAGCTTGTTAAACTGAGAAAGAACAAGAGATAAAAATAAGGTCCTAAGACCGAAATCTTAAAGAATTCCTTTTGAAAAAAATAAGTTTTATAGTGAATGAGCAAATACAGATTGAAGTAAAATTATAGACAATTGTTGGAAATCTTTTTCCTTGTCGAAGTAAAGACCAGGAGATCTTGGGATATCTTTTAAGCAGAGGTTGCTCTTTATTGAGAAAACGTGCGTTGCGTCTCTTCTAAGCTAGTGTACATTGCAGTTTTAAATACAGGAAGAGATACATACAGTGTAGGTGGAGACAATGGGTGGAGACAAATGTCTGTTCCCAGCATTTCCCAAGCCCTGATCTAATCAGCATAACAGTGTCATACAAATGCAGGGGGTGCTAATCAAATCACTCTGACAGTATTGCCCATACCTTTACATTATCATAGAGACAAAGACACAGTGCCTTAAGCTTGTTATGCCACATAGGCAGGAAGAAACCTACAGACCAAATGTTAATGTCTCAGACACCTGGGCTGCTTGACGTAATCTCCTTAGACTGCACCTCAAACTGTAAAAACACCATGTACATAACTTTTTATAAATTTGTAATCCCACACAATGAATCTAAAACGTGTTAGAAAAATATATAAAACATATACAGTATAGAGGATGATAATATTGATTATTGGATGTTCTGAACGAATGTTTCACTTAATGGGAATATATTTGAACAGTCTCAAGTATGTTTTCTGTGTGATGAGCACATCACTACCGTAGTGTAAATAACTAAAATGATGTAGGAACTCAAAGTATAAATGTTCGGGTTTTGATGGTGAAAGCGGCATATATTGTTTAAATGGCAAAAAATGAGACTGCCAGTGTCACCGAGACTTGACCTGATTTGTACTTTCTAATTTCCCTGATATGTGGGTAAAAATAAATATAAAAATGATTTTTATTCAAAAATGCATGTCAATTCTGGCAAAGTCTTAAGATGGGCCAGAGTAAAAAGATAGTAGATAAAGTCTGATGTTATCTAAGTTTATGAAAATGCAGTGTACTAGTCATGACACCAAGTGCCACCTCTCTCTCTCTCTCTCTCTCTCTCTCTCTCTCTCATTCAAAGTCAGCTAAATGCTGCTATCTTTGCCGGTGTCATAAGTGATAAGCTATTTATAGTGAAGCACAGTGTTTCAGTTGAAAATCACATAGATGTTAAAGAAATGTTTGCCATGAAGAGGGCAATTTGTTGTTAAATGTGACAAAGTAAAAATAAATGTTTTTAAAGAGTTCTTTAAATACAGACCTGGAATGATAGAAGTGACTATTTTGACAAATTTATTATATGGCCAGTAACTTTTTTTGTCTAAATTTAGTCACCACAAAGCATAGGGCTGGTGGGTCCGGTTAAAGATGTAGCAGCATTTAACACTATGATAACTAAATTCACTGAGTGTAATCTCAGCATTGATATGTGTCTGCTTTGAAGATGTCTTTTAATGATTAAATACTGCTGTAATTAACTTGTCTCTGTGTTTTAACACTATTAGGCAGCCCAATGGCTCTGGTGGCTCTTGAATGCATCTTCCCTAAGCTCCAGGAAACACCGGATTCTTTTGAAGAAGAGTATAAAAGATTTCATAATGGGGAAAGTGTAATGGTGGGCCGACTTAAGGAGCCTGAGGTGGGTCTCGAACCCGGGTCTCCCAGTCTGGGCAAGCTACTTCCCTACCTTTAGAAAACCGCTCAAAAGCAGGCAGTCTTTACTTGAAGTTAGTTTTCATATACCAAATGGCATCCAAGAAGAATCACTTAACTTCTAGAGAACTGAGGTAATCCATACTAGGTTTGCTCAAGACTGAACACAGTTCAATGAAACTGGCAAACTTAAATAAGACTAAATACAGGTGGCCCAAATTAACTTGATTAGCAGAATTCAGCAGCAGTTCACAGCAGCTGTTGCTGCCAAGAGGCTCTGAGAGTCGTCACAGTAAAGAGCAGGTGTGCCCACCAATGGCTGGGAGAGTCTTTGCATGAGTGAGCAGACAGCGCACCCTAGCGGTTTGAAGAGTCATTGCAGGAGGAGTCTTAGAAAGAGTGTGCATGAGGTGATTTCTCAATGACGGGTAAGATCCTCTTTGGCCAGACAGGGGACAACCTAAGGCAGGGGATTTCCGCTGCCACTGGGCATCTACCCTGAAGGGAGGTGTTTATGTGAGATGGGTATGAGAGTGGAGCGGATGTCTGTGAGGCCAGCAGCATCATTAAGACTGAGAAGAGTGGCCACTTCACCTGTGAGAAGTACAGCAGTCTGCCCCAAAAAATGTTCCTCCATATACCACTCACCAGTAACCGCATTCCTAGGATGGCTTGTTTTTTATTGTGACAAGTGTGCACAAATTGATGCAACTATGCCAGGGTACAATACCCTGAGGAAAAGAAGATAAAGAGCTGGTGGGAATGAGCTTTCAGGAGCCAGCAAAGACCCTGAGGTGATTGTCCGTAATTTCTGGGGAGACCACATAGCAAGATTTATTAACATGATGTAGGTTGCCCTATTGGCAGGAACGTAGAAGTTTAGGATTCAGCATTATTGCTGAATTATGCCTTGTCCATGGATATGTAAAGATTTTTTTTCCCTGTACTTGTGATACAATGTAAAGAAAGAGCCATGTTTTTAGTATGTACCTATATTCTATTAAACTAGATTGAGAGGGCATAGCCACCATGTCTCTTAGTTCACCCAGAGACCAGTACATAGATAAATGCAAATGACCAGGCTGGTCTCATTGTTAACACGTAGGTATAGTTTTAAACCAGAAGCACAATAAAACTGGTTAATTAAAAGCCTTTGACACACATTTTTCATCTTTTAAGAATAACGAAATCAGAAATTCCTTTCAATTCTTGATTCTGAACAATGCTCACAGATAACAACTCAGTAACTAATAAAAATAAAAAAGGAGTAATAGGGTAACCCTGCCTAACACCGTGAACTGGCCGTTTATGTAGCGTGTTATCTCTTGCCACCGTCACCACCACTCATAGCGATCACAGTCTTGTGTTGTTCCCTTTCGAGGGAACTCGCACTGCGTCGATACGACACTTTGGGGAAACGCCCTCAGCGTGACGCGTCTGAAGCATGAATGAAACTATTCCAATCCTGATTGGTGTTGCGTCATGACGTAACATGTGGCGGCATACACGGAAGCTACAAAGGGACGCCGGCACACAACAGAGTTAGCTTTTCGCTCTTCAGCAAGCGCTCTGTGTTACTGTTTGTCCTATAAGGTAAGCTCCGGTACTGCCTTCCAAACCGTGTCGTGACACATCTTCTCTGGTGGGCAGGGCTTACATGGCGGCTGGTCGTGCTGGTGCGTGTCTGCATACGATGGCGATTATGCAGGCGTACCAGGCTGATATTTTGAAAGATCTGGATGAGGGCGAGGGACCAGCTCCAGAAATTATTGCTGAGCTGTGGAAAGCCACAGATTTTTCTCTCTGCGTTACTAAGGAAATGGCCCGCGCCATCGGTCGTTCCATGGCAGCCATGGTGGCCATGGAGAGACATCTGTGGCTGAATTTGTTGGGGATGAAGGAGAAGGACAGGGCATTTCTTTTGGATGCCCCGATATCGCCTTCTGGCCTGTTCGGCGACGCTGTCACCACGGTCGTCGACAGGTTTCAGGAGGCGAGTAAGCAGTCCGCAACTTTCAAGCAGTATTTCCCTCGTCGCTCTAGATCGAAGGGGAAGGCTGCTCCAGGTCAGCATCCCCAGCCGTCATCGAGCTCCTCGTACCGGCAGGTACAAAAAGAGAGCGTTGCTTCTAGAGCCCCTCCGCAGGGAGCTTGGCAACAGAGGCGACGCTCTCGCCCGAGGCCCGCCGAGCCGAAGGTCGATTTGAGGACCGTCCTTCAGGCGAGGAAGGCTTCAGGAAAGAGGTCCTAGCTTTCACTGGCCCGCTGAGGGTTTCCCCCCTGGGGATGGAGCGACCGAGGTCGTTTCCACCTCAGAACCCTCAGGAAATCGATGTTGGAACCCCGCCGTCCAGTGCATTTCGGGCCAGCGAACGCACGCTGCAGTGTCCGCCCCAGAGTCTTGCGGCCTGCCAGCGACAGCGTCCACACATAGAAAATCATTTTCAACCTTTTCCTGCCGGTATTCCGCTTCAGGGGGTCGTCAGCGATACTCGAAGAACACCCGAGGTCAGCCTCGAGAGGCTGATTCCCTTAGTAGATCATATCGACGCATGGCGGTGCCTCCCGAATATATCTCCATGGGCCCTGCGTACAGAAGAAAAGGGGTGCAGACTGCAGTTCGGCTGTCGCCCCCCCGAGGTTCAATGGGGTGGTCTGGACTGTGGTGCACCCAGAGCAGGGTCGGGTGATGGAACAGGAAGTTCACTCTCGGTTGGTAAAGGAGGCCATAGAACGTGTTCCTCCACCAGACAGGGAGTCCGGTTTCTACAGCCGGTACTTCATAGTTCCCAAGATGGATGGGGGGTTGCGTCCAATTTTAGATCGGGTTCTTCCGTTTGGCCTAGCTCTCTCCCCTCGCACTTTCACCAAGTGCATGGATGCAGCCCTAGCACCATTGAGGCTTCGGGGCATCCGTGTGCTAAATTACATTGACGACTGACTTATTCTGGCCCAGTCTCGAGAGATGGCGGTTCGGCATCGAGATGTCCTTGGCCACATTCAGAGCCTGGGGTTGAGACTCAACACCAAGAAGAGTGTGTTGTCACCCGCCCAGAGAACCGTTTTCCTGGGGGTGGTTTGGGACTCGAGATCGATGCGGGCACAATTGTCTCCCGCTCGTATCGAGGCCATCCTGGCGATGGTTTCCAGGATAAAGCTAGGCCACGCTATCACTGTGAAGCAGTTTCAAAGACTGCTGGGACTCATGGCAGCTGCGTCCAACGTAATTCCTTTTGGCCTTCTGTACATGAGACCCCTACAGTGGTGGTTGAAAACCAAGGGGTTTTCCTCAAGAGAGAATCCATTCCGTATGATCAGGGTCACGCGCCGATGCCTTCGTGCCCTGTCCATATGGAAGAAACCTTGGTTCCTGTCCCAAGGTCCCGTTCTGGGAGCGTCATGTCGCCGCAAGATCGTTTCGACAGACGCATCCCTTACTGGCTGGGGCGCGGTCATGGATGGCCGCTTTGCGAGAGGTCTGTGGCAGGCCCAGCATTCTTCATGGCACATAAATTGCCTGGAAATGCTGGCAGTCTACAAAGCTCTGAGGAGCTTTCTCCCAGATCTCTGCGGGCACCATGTCCTAGTACGAGCGGACAATATGTCGGTGGTCTCGTACTTGAAGCCCTCCGTCCAGACTGGCGCATCAGATTCTCCTGTGGGCCCAGGGGAAACTGTCGTGTCTCAGAGCGATGTACGCTTTTCCCCCGATCGCTCTGCTCCCGGGAGTCCTGGAGAGGGTCCGGAAAGAAGGGGTCAGTCTATTGCTGGTAGCCCCATTCTGGCCGGCCCGAGTATGGTTCTCAGACATCACGTCACTCCTGGCAGGCCAGCCGTGGCAGATCCCTCTGTTTCACCCTCGGCCGGAGCTGTGGAAACTGTGGGTCTGGCCCCTGAGGGGGCTCAGTACCTAGAGGCTGGTTTGTCAGCTAGAGTGATTGAGACCATACTCAGTTCTAGGGCTCCTTCCACGAGGAGATTGTATGGCCTAAAGTGGAATGTGTTTTCCACGTGGTGTAGAGAGCGTGGGTTGGATCCAGTTAACTGCCCGGTGGCTTCAGTGCTGGAGTTCCTCCAAGATCGTTTCTCTGCTGGTCTTACCCCGTCCACACTTAAGGTGTACGTGGCTGCCATTGCGGCTTTCCACGCTCCTCTAAGTGATGGGCCCCTGGGGAGGCACCAGCTGGTCATACGTTTTCTCCGTGGTGCACGGAGGGTGAGGCCTGCGATTCAGTCTTGGATCCCGTCTTGGGATCTGGCAGTGGTTCTTGAGGGGCTGGCACTTGCCCCCTTCGAACCGCTTGAGTCAGCTACGGCGAAGAACCTGACCGTCAAGACCGTCAAGAAACCTGGCTGTCTCGCCGACTTGCCTGGAGTTTGCCCCCGGGGAAGTTAAGGCCATTCTTCACCCTAGGCCCGGCTATGTGCCCAAGCTACCATCTAGGGTGGCACGGCCGGTGGTTCTTCAGGCCTTCCACCCCCCACCTCATGTGGCGGCGGAAGAAGAGAGGCTTCATAGGCTCTGCCCTGTCAGAGCCTTGAAGATCTTTGTCCAAAGATCCTCTCATTGGAGGAGGTCTGAGCAGTGTGTTTTGGATCACCCAAGAGAGGACTTCCTGCATCTAGGCAGACAATCAGTAATTGGATTGTTCAAGCTATTACCTTGGCCTACCAGGTGCGCGGTCTGCCTTCACCTGTGGCCTTGAGGGCCCACTCTACCAGAGGCATGGCGTCCTCTAGGGTCCTCCTGTCAGGGGTCCCGTTGCAAGACATCTGCGATGCGGCTGGGTGGTCCACTCCGCATACCTTCATTAGATCTTATAGTCTGCACCTTCCCTCCACGCCGGGTGCACGAGTCCTCTCGTCCTAGGTGTGCCGGCACCTGACCCAAGAAACCATTCAGAAAAAACTTTTAGATGAGTTTTTGTCAAACTGTCATCAAAGATGGACTTTGAACATCAACGATCATGACAAACATCTTGTTATGTTTGTACTGACAAAACATATACAGTATAAAACTCTTGGGTTCAAATAACACAATCAACACTCAGGGATACTGGGGAGTATGTGACATACCTGGGTAAGTTTAAGGGTAAGTAGGCGGATAACCTCAGCTTTCGGTTCCAAAAATGGAGGTAAGTTTCAAGGTATGTAAGTAGCCATAGCAACTTAAGCTCTGAACATAACCTGGTCAGGTTTAGTTTCAAGGTTAATTTGTTTCAGAGAGGTGACGGAGCATGGCATGCCCTTTTGAAGACGATCCAGTGGATGTGGAAGCACAGATTATTCGGAATCTTTTCCACCGCGAGAGGGTGATAAGACCACGTATCGATGTGTTTTCGTATTTGGAGCGTTACTGTTTTTCAAAAGATTTGATAATTTATTTAACAAATCTTTTGAAACCTTACATATCACAGCACGGATCAGCACTTGACACAGAGCACATTTTTTGCACTGAACTTCGTTTTTTTGCGACGTTTTGTATAACGTTGACGATGCAGAGCATGTGGGAACGGCAACTGTGTGTAGGGCTGTTCGGACAGTATGCCTTGCATTCACACAGTTTCTACACACTTTTGTGCAGTTCCCTGGCCATAAACCACGAGAGTCATTAAAGAGGAATTCCACAGAGTGGCGGGTTTGTCCTTTCTATGATATTCTGTGAGAGACCATCTTAGTTACATAGCACTACGTAATCTATCCATATATCAATACTGTATACAGCCACAGTCATTTTAAAATGTTTCTTACATAACTTTCAATTTCAGGGTTCCCATATGTGCATTGATAGAACTCACATTGCTATTAAAGCTCCTTCAGTCAATGAAGCAGATTATTTTAATAGGAGGTCAATCCATGTGCAGGTAACAATATATTTTTGGGTGCAAAATCTTTAGGTGTTTAAACCATTAAATCGCCCTCATTACTGGTCCCTACTTCACTGTAAAATCTAATTAGTTAGACTTAAAAGGATGAGTTAGAAAAAAAAGGATGCAAACCGATTGCCTTAAAAAACTAAGTAAAGTGAAATAAATAGTATTAATAGGAATTAATAAGGAATAGTATGTTGTACTGACAAAAGCTTAGTAAGTATAGTTGACTTATACATGAGTTCTAGTGACTAAAAAAGAGTGTACTTGATAATTTACTTTAAATAAAATTTAATTGTTACCACTGTTGTGTTTAGCATGCTGAATGTTGAAGTCTGTGAATCATATAGACAATTAAATAGTATTGTCACGAATTTAGTTGAATTGTATCTACCCACTAAAAGTTTCACCAACTGCTTGTTTATACATGCTATCATTGACTTTATAAATAATCATTATATGGCATATGATATTCATATGTTATCTTTTATATATGAAATGTGAAATTCAGCCATGTATGAATATATGAACTGTGATTTCTTATTGTATTATTGCATCAAATCGGAGTTACATTAAAATAAATGAAGTGCCCAAGCAAAGGAAACACCCTCCATTGTAATGGTTAGTCCAAAATAAAACATTTTAGGAAAACCAATGTCAATTTATGAAGTCAGATTGTGTGATGTTCTCTCAAATTTTTCAGTTGAATTGACAATTAAACATTTAAGATGACTTTGGCAAATCAGTGAATGCAAACAGAGTGAAAAGAGGGAAAAGTCTATTAAGAATAGCCCTGCCTCAAATATGTAAATTTATAATCTATAATTTTATAAAGTCATGTGCATTTACTCTTTTTGCCAAGCCAACTCTCTCTCTTTAGCTGATGCTGCAGTATTGTTTTTTAGTTTTTTTTTTAGTTATAATGGGCTTCTATTCTGCATAAGCAAGCATTAAAACATCCAACTCCGTCTCACTGAAGTATGTAGCACGCCTTTTTTCTCCACGCGTTTCCATGGTGACTATATGTGACAGTAAGTTAACCTTCCTTTCTGGAATACCCCCCAGTTGTCATGTTATTCCCTTGTTTGTCATGTGATCCTGCCATGTGCTCCTTGTCATGTGATTCCCCTTTTTCATGTAATGTTTTCATTGGTTCATGAGTTAATCATTGTTCACAGGTGTTCATCGTTTGTAATTTGTGTGTCTATCTAAACCCTCATGTTTCCATTGTTCCTTGTCGATGTTTGTGGATTGTATGGCCTGTAATCACTGTTGGTGAGTCTATGTTGTTCCTGTTTATGGTCAAGTCAAGTCTTTGGATTAATGTTTGTTTCATGGATGTATAAATAAAGCTGCACTTGGGTTTTTACCTAAACTCGCCTCCAGTGGATCCCTTTGTTACATCTTACAGCTTACATGGAATCACTCTATTTTTTTCATTACTATTTTAAGTGTTATTGAAAGAAGTTTCATATGCTCAACAAGGCTTCATTTTTTTTTTTAATCAAAAATACAGAAAAGCAGTAATCTTATGAGATATTTTTACAATTTAAAATAATGGTTTCTGTTTTCTGTGATGCAAAGTTGAATTTTCAGCATCATTACTCCAGTCTTCAGTGTCACATGATGGAAATTTGGAAATTATGCTAATATGCTGATAAGCAGCTCATTTGCATTTAAATGGACACACAATAAAATGGCCCTTTTTTTACTCACCCCCAAAAGTGGCAATTTTAACATGCTATTAAAAATTTTCTGTGGAGTATTTTCAGATAAAGCTTCATATACATACTCTTGGGACATTAGAGACTCATTTTAAATCAAGTAAAAAGAGGCATAATCGGTGCCCTTTAAGGAACAAAACTGACCGTCATTTAAATCTCGTAACGAAATGAAACCAACCGTCATTGAAATCATATAATGGAACAAAGCTGATTGACATTGAAATCTCGTAACAGAAAAAAATGGACTGTCATTAAAATCTTGTAAAACTGACACTGAAAACTAACCATCATTGAGATCTCGCAATTGAACAAAACCGACCATCATATAAATCTTGTAACCGAACAAACCCATTAAAATCATAACCCAAGAAAACCGTCCGTCTTTGAAATCTCATAACCGAATAAATCTGACCGTCATTAAAATCTTGTAATTGAATAAAACCAACTGTCATTAAAATCTCATAAAATAACAAAACATTCCATACTGAGATCTCTTAACTGAACAAAACTGACTGACAATGAAAATCAAATGTCATTGAAATCTCATAAAGGAACAAAACTGACCATCATTGAAATCTCGCAAGCGAAAAAAAGTCATTGAAATGCCGTAACGAAACAAATCAGACTGTCATTAAAATCTCGTAAAAGAAAAAAACTGTCACTGAGATCTCGTAACCGAACAAAACCGGCCTCACTGAAATCTCCTAACTGAATAAAAATGACTGTCATTGAAATCTCGTAATGGAACAAAACCGAACTTCATTAAAAATTTGCAACAAAACAAAGCAGATGGTCTTTGAAATCTAATAAAGAAACAAATCATTGAAATTTCGTAATGAAACCAAACCGACAGTCCTTAAAATCTCATAAAGGAGCAAAATTGCTAATATTTTAAATCTTGTAATGGAACAAAATTGTCCATGTTTGAAATCTCACAAAAGAACAAAACCGACCATAGTTGCAATCTCATAATGGAGCAACGCTAAATGCTAATCATTGAAACCTCATAACAGGTAAAGATTAATTGTTATTAAAATCTTGTAACCAAATAAAAACTACACCGAAATCTAAACATGAAGAGGATAGATCATTGAAATCTCATTACATTATAAAATCTTCAGTCATTGTTGAGATTCATGTGCTGATTCTTGATGTCTTTGTGTGTCATGATAGATCTTTCTGTATATGTGATTGTTGTAATAGTGTTAATTACACTGTAAAGTTCTACAAATATCAAAGTATTGCTGCAAGATAGCTGTATCTCATGTTTCAGTATCACAGGGCTTGAAATATAATTGTACTAAAATAATTATCAATTAAGCTATTAATGACATTGTGGTTTGCAAAAAAAATAAATAAAGATTATTCACTTAACTTACAAGTTATGGCGAAAACTTTACAGACAGAGACGCGAGGCGAAGGCACCCTCAAAGTTGCTCAGAGAAATGAAAGTGTTCTTAACAAAATGGCAGATTATCGCTGTTTTTCGCGGTCATTTCATATTACTGTATTTAAATTTACAGTAACATGTCGCTAACTACATTGAAAGCAGGGTTGGGAGTAACGAAATACATGTAACTTAGTTACGTATTTAAAATACAAAATTTGAGTAACTCTAATTCATTACAGTTACATTTTAAATGGGTAGTAATTAGATTACAGTTACATCCAAAAAGTATTTTAGATTACCAAAGTGATTACTTTGAATGTAAACTGTGACGAGCAATAAATGTAAACAGCAATTAATGATTCTCTGACTCTGATCATCTGAAAAAGCATCCTAAGATGCAATTCTGCTCACAAGTTTCATACCCCTTGCAGATTATGCAGAATTTTAATATCACTGTCCTAAATAAGCTATTTCACATAACTGATGACGGAATTTATAAAAACTGCCTCATTCAAAAGTTTGCATATCCTTGAATCTCAACTGACATGACATCACCTGGATGATCCACGGCTGTTTTCACGTTTTGCGATACAGTGAAAAAAAAAAAGATATTTGTGAATTTTTATCTCACAATTCTGACTTTTTTTCCCTGCAATTGCAAGATATAACCTCACAATTGCTTTGTTATAAAGTCAGAATTGCGTGATAAAAGCTTGATATTCAGATTTTTTTTCTTGAAATTGTGAGTTCATATCTTGCAATTCTGGCATTTTTCTCAAAATTGAGAGTTTATATCTCATAATTCTGACTTCTTTTCTTTCAATTCTGACATTTTGTCTCAAAATTGAGAGTTTATAACTCACAATTGCAACTTTATATCACAGAATTTTGAGAAAAAATGCAGAATTGTGAGATAAAAACTTTTTTTTGTGTTACATACTTATTAGTATTCCAAAGTATTCTGAAGTATGTAGATTAAGTTACAGAACTTGAGTAATCTAACGAAATACATTACAAATTACTCTTTAAGCATGTAGCCTATTTTGTAATCTGTAGTGAAGTACATTTTAAAAGTAACCTACCCAGCCCTGATTGAAAGAGTATAACTTACACAGTGTAACACAGTTCTTAAATATGGGAAGAAGGAGGCGGAACATTCAACATAACTTTAACATCAAAATAAAAGAACAGGCCTGGTCCTCTCTCGTCCTTCACTGTTGTCGCTCCCCTTTTATGCCTCCGGAGCTCCTTCGTGAGAGAGCTCGGTGCACCGCGCAGCTGACGCTTATCATCACCCGCGCCACCGGCCTCGTGCCGTTCCCTCACGGCTCTCGCCCGCCCTGCTCGTCACACACAGCATATAGAGTAAAATGTTGGAGTATAAACCTTAAATTTTGAAATCGCAGTCAGCTATTCTAAACTAACATTCAAACTATTAGCTAGAATGAGCTAGAATGTCTGTATGCATGACAATATTAAGATTTACCTTCGGTGACGCAGTGTCGAGAGACCCGACTCGAAAGGGAACAGACACTATGCACTCACATGACAGAAAAACTCTTTCAAATGGCTCTCATGATCCCGCCGCTGACAGAAATGAAACGCGTGGCACCCAGTCCTGATTTTTTTTTTATTTGAGGATAGCAGTTTTACCTACAAAAGTTTGTGCGGTATTTTTCGCGGCCAATTTGCACTACTGTATTTAGATTAACAGTTACTGATAATTTCCCAGAATGCATTGAAAATCTGCAGTAACATACTGTACACAGCTTATACAGCAAAATACTGTTGAGAAAAACAGTATAATACTGTATAAACAACAGAAATCATTTACAGTGTATATATGTTGAACAGCTCACTTTTGAGATGCAGCAGAACTTATTAATGTCTATAATATGTTTGCATCAGATTTTTTTGTAACGGAAAGTATGTTTCATTTAGAAATGAAAGATGCTGACAAGATTAAAAAGGAACATTTCTTTAGAATAAACTTTCATCCATCCATCCATTATTCACATTTATTTAAATCTTACAGCTGTAAACATTACAGCTGTAACAGGGAAGCTGCTCTCACCACTCATCCACCTTCCCTTAAAAGTAAGCATCTTGCAAAGCCGTACAACACACGTAACACACGGAAGTGCTAATAAAGTTGTTACCAGCGCTAGTGACTTAATAATATGTATGTAAGTGTGTGATGTTTGCTTCCTAACATAATATCAACACACCTTGAGATATAGGAATGAATTAATGCTTTATTCTAAACAGAATATATCAGTCCCTTATTTGTACAAAAATACCTGAAAAGGTTACAGTTAGAATTTGTAAGCCATTCAGCTATTTACAAAACCAAACAGAACACATTATCAGTACAGAATCTGAAAAGAAACATTTTTTTCAATCCATATTTTTGTTTGTTTGTTTCATTCCCTGAAACAGATAGATCCATATTTATTTCTTACTTTCATTTATGGGCATTTTTTATTTATTTATTTATTTTTGCATTGAGCAAACATACGCAATGCTCACGAAATATTACCAATTGTTGGGTAAAGGTTCTGTTAAATTATGTAGTAGAAGCCACAGAAGCTTTGCATTACAGTGCACACGTTACTTTTGTTATACTATGTTGCTATGATTCATGACAAGAGCAATAATTAAAATCAGATCCACAAAATTAGACATCAAGTACATGCTGTTCATTAGAAAGGTCTACATATGTATAATGCAATAACATGAGCACTGTAATAAAAAAGCAGGACCTCCTCTTTCATCACAACTAATACTTGTGACAAATGGTCTCAAATCCTCGATCAGTAACCATAACCTGAGAAAGAACACCCTCTCAGGTCGACATTAGTGAAGAGAGAGAGGATGGGCTGTGGGGTTTTGAGGCACCTGATATACATATGCTTTAAAAGAATAGTTAAAATTAAAAGTCTGACATTATTTATTTGCCTTTGTGTCATTCCAAATTCTTGCATGGATCACAAAGGGAGATATCTAGCAGAATGTCCAAGCTGCTCTGTTCCATACCATTCACTGTATGGGGAAGAAAAGCAGCTTGGAATGATTTTAGGGTGAGTGAATGATGACAGAATTAACATTTTTGGGTGAGCTATCACTTTAAGGAAGGGTAGAACTACTGCCTTTTCTTAAAGGGATAGTTCATCCAAAAATTTAAATTTGGAAGCTATATGATACAAATCCTACAATCATTCCAGACAAAACTAGAATATATTGAAGGCCAGAGATTCGTCAAGAGAGAAAAAGAACAACAAACAAAAAACAAAACAAAACAAAACAAAAACAGAGGTCTGGTGTGGTCAAAGACTCAATAAAAAGAAGTACACCGTTAGTTTAATAAAAAGAAAAATACAGAGAAGTCTTGTTGGTCCACAGGACCATTTTTAAACAGCCTCCACTTCAACCCTGAGCAACCCAGTTACATTCATTTCTTTTAAATATAAAAATGACATTTATTTCTTTCACTGATAAACTCTCAACAGATCACACATTTCGCAAATGCTGCTACCAGCTCCTTTCAACAACACTGGGGAAAATGCAAAGAAATTCCGTCTTTGATTCATATTAAAGAAACATTTCTATAATATCTACAAGGCATAAATTTGTTAGCGTTTTCATAATAAGAGTACTTGTGAGAATAAGTGAGTTTTTAAAACAGCAATTTAGCTTAATGGTGACCTTCAATGACTAAAAGAGTTCAAAGTCCAGTTTTCTGGCAGCTCAATGCAAACATAAAATATTCTGTAAGGTCAATTAGCATGACAAAGCAACATAATAGAATAGATTCAATATTTACACACTTAACCAAATAATAAAAATGCACTAAAATAAGTCAAGTTTCTTCATTGTATATGCCATTGTGGAAGGGGAAAAAAAATCTGCATCCAAAAATTCAGTGTGGTATCTACAAACTTGAATAGTTGTATATGAATGGAGTGTAACTATATTGTCCTGTTGAGCTGCATGTGACATGGTATATTTAAAAACGAGACAATGCTGCAATTGAAATACATTTGTATGGACAACGTGATTGTAATGTATTACGTTGTTAACACAGAAATGATGCCCCAAGTATTTGGATTGTGAACAGACTCACTCTAAGTTAAGCGCTAATGGTACTCAGACTACCTACAGATCAACTTTACTCACACAGGTGATTCACCAGTAACATATAGTGACCTAGTCTTTAGGTAACTTACAACTTCCTCTCTGGCAAAGTCCAAAAATCACTTGCTAAATGATTTCAGAAAAAAAAACCCTATACCCTCTCAACTCAATACATCCATCTGTCTGAACCAGGTGGAAAAATTCCTGATATACTGTACACTAGAACTAGAGTACATTGAAACTGGTTGCAGAATATGCTAATCAATCAGTATCATAACTGAAAGTTAGGTTAGTCCTTGGCTGGCTGATTGTATAGCTTCAGTTACCAAACCCTGAAAAATAAAGACAATAATGTCAAAGCTTGTGTGTGTATGCATTTATGTGCTTGTGTCTTTTGGTGAACGGAAGACCCACCTAAACTGCAGCTAAATCAACACTGACACACACTCAACCTCAAGGAAGGCTTGAATTAACTTAACTGACACTGAGAAAGACATTCAAGTGAATAATAACAGCGCTGACTTAAGCCCTGCAGTCTATTTCTCTGGTTGAATCATTGATCATTGAGGTCCAAGAACTACCTGATAGACTGATATCATATCCTTATTACAGGTCCTCTGCGATTCTGATCGGCCAATCTCTTCCTTGTCATGCAATCAAATAGTTTTGATACCATGTAATAAGTGACAATGTACAGTCAGCCGGTTACTGTCGCAAATGCAACCCCTTTGTTTCAGGATCAACCTTTTGGGATTTTTTTTTTTTTTTTTTTTTTTTTGGTGATAAAAGCCAGCTGTTTGTACATTATACCTTACATAACTGAACTGACATGAATTATATGTATCTTTGAATACATCTATTATTATGGAATTATGGAAAAAAAAAACACTTAATGATACTTTGTGGTAATTAAAACTACTCACAACAATATGGAAATTTGCCATGAATAAACCTTTATCGTTTAGATGTCCTAGTTCAATTATCGTGAATGGAAATAATGGGTGTTCAATGGGTGTTAACTTGCATTTTTGTCCACTGAAAACCTTTTTTCAGAAAGATGTTTTCAATATAGTTTCAATTAACAATTGAAAGCAAGGTAACACAACCCACTGAAAAGACAGTACTGTTTGTCTACCATAAGATCCATGAAGATGGTGTACTAAAATGATGAAGAATTAGTGCTAAAAGTTTCAAGAAAGGGGGGTCCTGTTAATTGAGGTCTGAAAATTCACAAAAATGTGGAAGAACAGTATCAAACAGCGCTGAGGAAAAAAAAAAAAAAAAAAAAAACGAAACTAAATTTCAAGTAATAAAATCCAAATAAATAAATAAACTTGTAGAAGCAATAGTTAAAATGATTGCGTCATTTGCATTTATCTATGTACTGGTCTCTGGGTGAACTTGGAGACATGGTGGCTATGCCCTCTCAATCTAGTTTAATAGAATATAGGTACATACTAAAAACATGGCTCTTTCTTTACATTGCATCACAAGTACAGGAAAAAAAAATCTTTACACATCCGTTGTACCATGGACAAGGCAGATTAGAAATTTGAACCCCGCCATTCTGTGGGTGTTCTTAGCCCAGGCTTCACAGTGTGCTGTCCTTGAAACAATCTTTCGAAACATAAAGAGAAAAACAGAAACAACAAAACGGACTGGAGCTTGGACTGAAGATGACAGCAGTTTTAAAGATTCCAGCTTGTTGATCTAGCTCCTGATAGACTGCGACCTACGGCGATGTTCCCAGAGGGTTTAGTGGTTATTTTTCTCTGAACTCAACAGACTCTTTAAAATCAAGGCACCATTCCTAAAGGATGTGGTGGAGATGGAAGGCCATGTTTAATCATGTTTAGGTCAAAAAAATAGTTCACTCAAAAACAAAATTTGGGCCTTATTGTTTTTTGTCCTTCACAAACTCATTTCTGTTTTTTTTTTTGTTTGTTTGTTTTTGTTTTTTGTTGTTTTTTTGAAGAATCATTATCAACATTTCTTCCTCTGGAAGAGAGCATAGGCTAGACACAAGCTTGGCCGGAGGAGAAGAATGACAAAATCAAGACTAGAATAGTTTTCATGGTCTTGGTCTTGGGAGCATTTGGACTCGGTCTTGACTCAGACTCGGCCCACTACAGGTCTTGATCTTGACTCAGACTCAACCTACTCAAGTCTCAGCCTGAACTCAAATGAGCTGGTCTAAATATGACATTGTCGCATGGCTTCAAAAGACTTGGTATATAATAGATGAGTCGCATTTAATACTTTCATGATGTTTTTTTTGTCCTTTTTGTAAACTGAAAGCCGTGGTCTCTCTCTATGAAATACAGTTAATATAGCAAACACAAATTACTCCAACTGCATTTTACGGAAAGAGACAGTCATATGCTTTTGGTACAACAGTAAGGTAAGTAAATAACCCAATTTAATTTTCTGAGGTTAACTATTCCTTGAAGGAGTGACACATTACATCTTGGAATGGCCAGTAGGGAGTGCTGCAGGATATGTTTTGTGATGGGGAGAAACTAAACTAGAATTTAACATGAAAAAAGAAAAAAGGCCAAATGCATTTATGCATGAGAATTCTGTGCTCAGGACAATGAGCACATTACAAAAAAAAAAAAAAGTATTTCTAAATATTATAATGATTACAGGTGAAAAGGATAGAAAGCACAATTTTAACGGAAAAGTCTTTTCACAGTACTGAATCCACCAATCGGCTGTCCACATCTCACAGGACATTGTAGAATCAAACCTGCTTAATTTATAAAAGCAACAATGCCATAGCTTGGTTGTTCCTGGTTCATGAGTGCAAAATCAAATCAAATATGCGATTTAAGAGTGTTCTGCTGGTCTTCCCAAACCACTATCGCATCTGCACAATTCATACCGCTGACCCTGAAAACTCCCTCCGGATGATTGTCCTGAGAACCTGCTCTGGCCACGGTCGAGTGTGCAGGTGTCTGAGAGGTTCATCAGCAGCTAAACACAAGCTTTATTTCCTTTTGTTTCTTGCTGTTCCTTTTTATGTTGGTTGTTTTGATTTTCTCTCTACTTGACAGAGAGGTGCTCTCGCAGTGTGCTTTTCTCCAGCCCAGCAGCACAGCATTACACCACAGCACACGCCGTCTTAGTGTTTTAGTGTCTTTAGGCGGAATCAGGCATATGGAGGTCATAAGGCCACAGTGGTGCAAGGGTGTTTAAGTTTGCAAGGCAGAACTCCTCTGTTCAGCATGTAGAACTCCACCAACTGGATCAGGTCCGTGAATTTAGTGGCGGCATCATCGAGGCTCAAAAACATTTGACCATCTTCTTCACACTGGAAAAGGGACGATTAGTCAATAATTTATAAAAACATTTTATATGTGCAGATGCTGTTTCATGCATTCTAAAATGTGTCAGGTTGCAGTTTCAATTAAAGCATATCAAATACGCAAAATATTCTAAACTGTTGGATTCTGCAGTCAGTCTTTTCTACTGGCTAAGCTACAGTTTGAAAAGATTCTGAGCATGTCAATTGCAGTCATGCTGACTTGTTTACAGCCAGATACCTGATTAATAACACAGTTTAAAGGCACAACCTTTTGAAGTTCAACTCTATCGCATTCCTAGAGTATTGAGGATTGTTACAGGCACAGCAAAGCAAGAATGCTTGTTATGTGTAGTGGGCTGAATATCTGGTAACTTTAGAAGTGTGTTTTTTGCCTCACACTCATTCTCAGAAGTTAAGTTAAAAGGGGTATTCAGTAAATCTAATGCATTTTAATTTTGTTTCAAGGAATACTAGACAATATTTTAAGAAATGCCATATGTGCATCAACACAGAAAGTTAATATGCTACATATTTATATAAAATCTCACCGGTAAAATCTGGAAATGTTTGATTTTCTGATGGTGACACAGTGTAAGTACAAAGGCCTTGGGATTGCTCTGGCTGTCCCTCAAGAGAAACATTCTGTTGCACAAAAAACAGTTAAGTGTAAATATCTGTGGCATAGCTAGAACAAAGAAGCATCCAGAATGTTTTTGAGAATAATTAATGAGCTATGATATGTACCCATCCACTCTGCCCTGCTGATGGATCATCTTGTGGGATTCCTCTCGTGAAATACGGCCATGAAACCACAGCTGAGTTCTGTGGATAACTGGATCAGGGAGATACAAAATGCCTTTAAGACAAGAATGATGATGAGCAATTCTCTATCGAATGCTGTACTCATTTGATGCTATCTTTCCTTCAAAAGAATGTATTTCACATCCTTATTTTGCAAGGATTTCATCGACATAACCTGACATTAATTTTCTTTCTTATTAAAACGATGTATGATAGTAATGATTTGAACTCTTTGTTTTAGATTTAGTTTCAATTTTAATTTAAATTTAAAATCAACTTAAAAAAAAAAAAAAAAAAAATATATATATATTTTCAGCAAGGATTTCAAAATGTTCTAGCAAATACCTCCACTTAATGATGAGGGGTGTAAAGGGCTGGGGCTTCCTAAGATATTCATACGCTGACTTCTCTTCTGAAAAAAGACAGACATAAAAACCACACAATCAATCAACTCTAAAATTTCTAATCATGCTTCACTAAAAAATTAAACAAAAGTATTGGGAAACCAGACCAATACACCAACAGGGACTTTAATGACGTTTGCATTCTTAAAACATAGACACTATTATGAACTTGGTATCTGTTTTGCAGCTATAAACGCCTCCAGACTTCTCTTCTGGGAAGGCTTTCCACAAAATATTGGAGTGTTTCTGTAGGAATTTTTGCCTATTCGTCCAGTAGAGAGCATTTATGAGGTCAGGCAATGATGTTGGATGAGCAGGCCTGGCTTTGCAATCTTCAGTTCATCCCAAATATGTTCGATGGGTTTGAGATCAGGGCTCTGCACGGGCCAGTCAAGTTCTTCCACACCAAACTCATCCAACCATGTCTTTATGGACCTTGCTTTGTGCACTTGGGGCACTGCCATTCTGGAATAGAAAAGAACCTTCCAAAAAATTTCCCACAAAGTTGTAAGCATAGCATTGTCCAAAATGTCTTGGCATGCAGAAACATTAATATTTCCCTTCACTGGAAGTAAGGAGCCTAGCCCAACTCCTGAAAAACAGCCTCATACCTTTATCCCTTCTCCACTAAACTTAAGAGTTGGCACAATACAGTCAGGCAGGTAACTTTCTTCTGGCATCCACGAATCTCACACTCATCCATCATACTGCCAAACAGAGAAGTGTGATTCGCCTCTCCACAGTACGCATTTCCATTGCTCCAGAGTCTAGTGGCGGTGTGCTTTACACCAATCCATACGACGCGTGGCATTGTACTTGGTGATGTGAAGCTTACATGCAGAAGCTCAGCCATGGAAACCCATTCCATGAAGCTCATGGACTGACTTAGTAGGTGGCATCCTATGACAGTACCATGCTTGAATTCACTGAGCTCGGCTCATTTTTTATAGACCTGTGGCAATGGGCCTGATTGAAACACCTGAATTCAATAATTTCAGATAAGCTATTGACAAATTCCTTCTTATTGATGGAAAATGTTATTTTCAAAGGACATGGTGAAGATGATCTGCTGAAGTTCAAACTAAGCATTAGAAAGGGGAAGAAAGGTGATTTAAGTGACTTTGAATGTGGTATATTTGTCAGTGCCAGAATGGCTGGCCTGAGTATTTCAGAAACTGCTGATCTACTGAGATTTTCCAAAAAAAAAAAAAAAAAAGAAAATATCAAGTGAACGGAAGTTCTGTGGGCAAAAATGCCTTGTTGATGCCAGAGGTCAGAGGAGAATGGCAAGACTAGTTTGAGCTGAAAGACAGGCAACAGTAACTCAAATAACCATTAGTTACAACCAAGGTATGCAGAAGAGCATCTCTGAAAGGACAACATGTTGAACCTTGAAGCTGATGGGCAACCAACAGCAGAAGACAACACCATGTGCCACTCCTGTCAGCAAAGAACAGGAAACTGAGGCTACAGTTCACATGGGCTCACCAAAATAGGACAATAGAAGATTGGAAAATGTTGCCTGATCTGATGAGTCTTGATTTCTGCAGCGACATTCAGGTGGTAGGGTCAGAATTTGGGGTAAACAACATAAAAGCATAGATCCATCCTGCCTTGTATCAACGGTCCAGGCTGCTGCTGGTGGTGTAATGGTGTGGAGGATATTTTTTCTTGGCAATATGGGCTCCTTAGTACCAATTAAACATTGTTTAAATGCCACAGCCTACCTGAGAATTGTTGCTGACCATGTCCATCTCTTTATGATCACAGAGTACCCATCCTTCCAGCAGGTTAACGTGCCATGTCACAAAGCTCAAATCATCTCAAACTGGTTTCTTGAACATGACAATGAGTTCACTATACTCAAATGGCCTACATAGTCAATCCGATAGTGCACCTTTGGGGTGTGGTGGAATGAAAGATTTGCATCATGGATGTGCAGCCGATAAATCTGCAGCAACTGTGTGATGCTGTGATGCTATCATGTCAATATGGACCAAAATCTCTGAGGAATGTTTCCAGCACCTTGTTGAATCTATGCAATGAAGAATTAAGGCAGTTCTAAAGGCAAAAATGGGGAACTAGCAAGGTTTGTCTAATAAAGTGGCTGGTGAGAAAATGAATAACTAAATATTTGAACTGACTCTCCAGGCATGTCCCTCCTCCATGGCAGCACTCTGAGCCTCCACAGGATTGTCAATCACTCTGCCTATCCTCCCTGAGAAATCCATGGCAACCAGAGAGTTCTCTGAGACACTCCTCTGGAAAAAAGAGCAGAAGCAACAATGACTTTGTATGCCATATTACAGATGTGTTGCCTTTTGATAATTACTTGGTCATTACCTAGTCTTCATGTCCTAAACATGTAATGCAATAATCAAAACATTTAAGCATAGCATAAACATGGATGGATTGTTGTTTTCTATGCCAACACAGTAAAAAAAGAAACAGAATCATTTTGTATCTCTGTGTTCATTTGTTTCTATAATTGTCAGAATTGCATAATATCCATAGGACAAGCTGTAATAATAACTTCACTGCCAACACTTGAAAAATCATTCCATAATGTGACATCATGGCCCACATACTGACACATGTGTGATTAATGCTCCATCTGTGAGGTAGAGAGGAAGAGAAAGGGAATGCAGGAGTAGGTTAAAGGGAACGGGAGTCTTACCACAGGCGCTGAGAAGTGTGAAAGCAATGTTTTTCGCTGCTGGGGGATCTTGTAATTTTGATAGAGTAAAATTCCATACTATGAGGAAGAAAAGGAGTGTTAAAAAGTTGAAAAAAAGAATGATACTCTTTAACAAAACACCATAACAAATAATAATGCTAATGCTAATGTGGAGAACAGTTCATTGCATGTAAAATTAATCAGTACACACTCAAAATGTAATGATACTGTCTGATTTCAAAAATTAATATTCAGTGATTTTCTTAAATAAGAGAGCAGCATCAGTGTAAGTGAATGGTACACACTGTCATGACTGTATTTTTAAATTAATTTGTATTTTTCCTTTCAGCACACAAAGTAATAACATAAGACATCTATGTATGATGCACAGAACATCACTGCATGTACGTTATACATGCTCTAGATCAGTCAAAGAAAGGTACTAGATCAGCCTGGAAAGGGTGATGGTTCCTAGATCAGCCAGGAAAAGAATACAGATTTGAGAACATCTAAGGAAAGAGTGCAGTTTTTAGACTGTGGGTTAAGGTCAGCGGGTTCTAGATTAGCCTGGAAAAGGGTGTGGGTTCAAGATAAGACACGGAAAGGGTGCAGGTTCTAGATCAGCCAGTGAAAAGGGGTTCTACTACCAACCTTAAAGAGTCGGAAGGCCGTCATCCAGCATGTTCTGCTCTGCTCATCCTCTGCACACAACATCCTCAGTTCTTTCACTTCATTCCGTACTTTGTTAGGCTGAAAATGACCATAATGCACAACATTAGCCCCTCTGCTGACCAATAATTATCTTACTGAGATGTTCAATTATGCTGTTCTACCTTAGACAGAATCAAATGATCAAAGCTTTCTACACTGAATTTGTGTTAAATGTTTTACTTTTTAATGCTTATCCTTTAAGAGTTCTCATAACAGACCACAAAAACTTACTTTTATGCAGAATTCAAAGTCAGTCGGTGCATTGTGCAGCTTTCTCCCTGTTATAACTGTAAAGACATTGCTGTCATCCAGGTCTGCTAGTAGCTGTAAATGCCTGGGCTCCTGTGAAAGATCAACCAACAGCTCATGTCATCTAATGGATAAGGAGGGGAGAGGGCACTAAAAGAGCACTCAGAAATGGGGGAGGGGTCGGTTCTAGCCAGCACCTGATGACATTAACAGAAGCTTGTACATGATGTAGACTAGTAAAACAGACCACTTTTATACAAAATAGGTGGTCATGGGTATTTTTTATTTTTTTGCTAGAAAGAAACCAAGCAAAATTTAAATTTCGAGTTGCCATTTCACCTTTGATGTTCCTTTTGTTGAGAAGTACAATCCTGACCTTCTTAAAAACACATACAGTTTCTTCCATGATTTCCTGCCCATCTCTTTCACATACAAATATCCCTGGATCTCAGGACAACTGCTGGAGTTTAAGAAGTTCTGGAGATAAAAGAAGAGAACACTTGAAATTTCAATAAAACAAACTTTACCAACAGTTTTTAGGTAGAGGATGGTTTCCTCTCAGTGTAAACTATTCATCACCAGGTTTTAAAAAAAGATCTGAATGTGCAAGTAAATCACTGATCAAAAGTAATATTTTCAAAATTGGACACCTAGAAATGTTGTGGGGGATTTATTTAGCTACACTTTGAGGACAAATTCATCCCCAGAAAAACAGTTAATTCTGACAAAATGCAAGTATATTTGGGGAAATTCTCGTTAAAAAAATATTCATATTGTAAATAAAATCATGTAAATAACCCGGCAATTGTGAATAAAAATAAATCCAAAGTGCATATAAAAGTGTTTGCCGTATCTTATTTCAGCTAAATCAGCTAGTTTGCAAGAGAGGGAACTTATCTTGTAAAAAGTCAAAAACGTATGGGCTGATGTTAGATCAGGGGATGATGGGAAAGAGAACACATGCCCATGTTGTACCTGCAAGAGCTGAGATGGGGGGATGGTCCCATTGGCCTCCTGACACCAGGCAACCATTTGCTCTGGGAAGAAGTTCTGTCGGAAAAAAAAAACATGTTTTAGCTCACTACATGCATATCAAGGGAGTATATTGATTGTAATATGCCTTTATTAGAACAGTCATTCCAAACTGAATCATTAAATTAAATACAGTGCTCATTTAGTCTAAAATACATAGCTATTTGAGCCACATAATTTCATGTTCAATGTTATATAAGATTAATATTAGTATCATACAAAGTTAATCCCTGTATAGCTCTGAAACAGTGAACATAGCTGCTTATTCAATTTTAAAAAGCCTAATAATAATACAATTTACCAATAAAAAAGTCTCTATGATTAAAGACATCCATCTGCTTGTGTAACATTTTGCTTCTACACATAGAATACAAAGGGAGGGAAAGGTTTTGTAATGATTGCTGAAAAGGCCTGTCTTTTGTGGTTAAGGTGAATGAAAGAAAATACCAATTATTCAAAATTATTCTAAAAGCTCCTCGTTCCAAAAACCCACAAAACCACTGAGTATTATATAATCTTTTAAAAACAGAAGCCTGCCTAATCTTTGTTAACGTTAGTTAATGAAAATACAGTTGTTCATTGTTTGTTCATGTTAGTTCACAGAGCACTAACTAATGTTAACAAGATTTTAATAATGTATTAGTAAATGTTGAAATTAACATTGACAAAGATTAATAAATGATGTATAAGTGCAGTTCATTATTAGTTCATGTTAACTAATGTTTACTAATGAACCTTATTGTAAAGGGTTACCAAAAGAATGTTAACTAATATTAGTGACATGTAGAGCCATATTAAATGACTAGCTAACATAAATTTACTTTTAAAGTTACTCAAGTTACTGAAAAGATTATGCAATGCTTAGCGGTTTTCATGGCAATTCTAAACAACTGATTATACATCAATGATCTCTTATGTACTATATGTAAGGGATAATGTACAGTAAGTCAGTTATTATTGCAAAATCATTGCAAACAGGGTGTTGTGTCCTTCAGGGTTTTGTTGTTGTTTTTACAATAATAATCAGCTGACTTTACAATGTCTGTCATTTTACAATGTAATGTCTCAAATAAATAATAAATGGACATGAAATATTGAAGTGAGTTGAAATGATTTTATTATGTGAGAAGAAAGATATATAAAACTAGCAGAGGTGTGTACTAAAATTGGATTCATAAGTTTAGCAGTAAATTTTTGCCCACAAAATGCAGTTGCAGAAATGCCGAATTCAGTATTCCAAAGAGCAACGTTCAGTTGTTCAGGCCACATACTTAAATTCTACTCAAATTGAAATGCATCAGCATACAGATGCTAGGTTGTCCCACTATCCACAAGCGAGCGAACAATCATGGATGAGACAAATGGTAGGAGAAAGCATGAAACTTAATTTCCATATGACATAAAGTTTTGGGGCGATGAAAAAATTTGCAGCCTAGCATGATTATCTTTACGGAAATCAACATTATATCTGATAGTTTATCGTGGTTTACATTTATTTTGCAGGATGTAAATGGAATGCAATTCAACCAGTCAAGGCACAAATACACAGACTATGCGTAAATAGACCCAAAGAAAATGTTACCAAAGATTATATAGTTGAGAGCGTACTTGTGTTACAGCCATTTAAAAGTTTCAAGGGTCGAAAAAAAAAAATCTTACATTTAAAGCACAGATTTCCCTTCCCTCTCTGTCTCCAGCTGAATTTACAAGAGCACTGAATGTTCGCAAAAGTGTTTGATTTCCAGCCCAAATACTAAGAGGCATGGTTTCTTTTGGATTGTGAGAGAGAGTGTGAGAGCAGCTCACTGAACTGGAAGCATGTCACTTGATATCTGCATCTACCAAGTAAGACTGAAAACAGTCCATTAATGTGAAGAAATTTCCTTCAGCAATAATCCGTGTCATGTTACTTATGTACCTACTGACACCTGCTCTAAGAGAACAAAATAAAAAATAATCTACAAGCATCTTAACCTAATTATGAAATAGTTCATGTGAAGTCTTGGATTAACTTACCAAAGGGTTTTTAAAGAATTCATATTTGGCATAGTTCTTCCTGAAGAGAAATTTACTTTCACTGGTCATTGATGTCTGCACTTGGACAACCAGTTCATGGTCTTCTAAACATCTTTCTGTGGATTGATGGAGGGGGGGGGAAGGCATAATTAGGTCACATACACACTGTATTTACTTCAAAAAATATATAATACTTATAAATGGTGGTCTGTGTGACAAAAAAATGCATCTTTGTAACTAAAGATCAAATGTGGTATAATATTTGTATCTTGAATGACATAATCTTCTGTTAGCATTCATCCAGGCAGACAAAAAATAAACAGGGTGAGCGATCCCTGCCTGATGAAAAGAGAGTTTGTCTGGAGGAGAACCCCCCCCCCCCCAAACACCAGTTCTATTTCCCCACCCCCATTCAGCTTATTCAGCGCAGTGACTTACTGACTAAAAAATCTCCATTTGATCTATGAAACTTATCTCTATTTAGAACTGTTTCTCTGCCTTTCTCACAATCACTTTACTATTAATCCCAAGGATGATGTAGAGTTAATGCTGCCCATAACCACTCAAATAAATGACCCTGAACCCTCATATGGTCATATGTTCTTCATCCAACTGTGGAGATTGCTTGTTTGGCAACAGGAAGCTACAGGGGGATCAGTTTCAACCCACTCAACAAACATCCTTACCAATATATAGAGTGAGAAGTGAAAGAGAAAATAACATAATAAAGACTGTAAAAAGCAGAAGAAACTATGTTTTATAAAAGATTTAAATCAGATTTTATTTGATTATGGCTGAATTTTTTTTTTTCAATTAACATTTTTTGAAACTTTTATATTTTAATTAACCCATGTGCATCATGTGGTAATAGTAAAATAGTTAATATAGTAATAGCTAAATAGTTATTTCAATTAGATTATTCTTCACACACATGTTCACAAGAATATAGTGCAGGAATCATGCACAATTTTATGATGTTTTTGTAGTGCATGTGTGTATTGTTTGTAACTTGAAAACTCTAGCACATTATTAAAAAAATCTTCTTTACTGTGTAAAGGATGTGTTTTATGGTTTGAAACAAAATGAGGGTGAGTGAACTATTATTTTATGGTAAGAACGGCATATTTTCACTTGTTATAGTGAATAAAAACTGGAATGCTTATTTTTAACTAATTTTTCACTGAATCTAGAAAACATTGCAATTATTTAGCAATTATAACATCCAATCACAACAGTTTTGAATGTGTATCAATTTATGCACACTTCCGGTTAATAAACTTCTGGTTTAAGACTTTTCACCACAACACATCCATCTTAAAATGATGCTTTGAGATACAGAAGTACTCAGGAGTGACAAGCTTTTCCATCATTCCACCGTTCAATATTTGGCTTAGTAAGGAGAGAGTCTGGCATTGCAGAGAGATGATGTCATGCTTTCGCTCAACCGCACTTCACGCTATTCTAGCAGAGTAGATCCATAACAAATGAGGAACGGAGCTGCTTTGACATTTTAAATGCAGCCTGTGTTTTACATATAAAATGAAGTTTTTGTCCAAACTGAGAGACATTCAACGTTTTAAAATGAGCATGTTTATGTGTCGATACTGTTGTACAATGTAGAAAAAGTGAAACAGACATTAACTAAAAAAATTTTAATTATTATTAATAGTCCCTGGGATACCAAATATTAAAATGCACAAGATTTTTTTTTTTTTGGACAAATGACTCTAGCAAGTAGCAAAATGTCTAATATGCCAACACAAGGCCTACTTTTAAGAGTTTGAGTTTAATTTAAACAACTTTAAAAAAAACAGCCAAGCAAGCAAAGTTTTGTACAATACAGTATTTCAAATAACAATGTAGTTTTGTTTGTATTACTAAATAAGTTATTATTATCATTAAATATAAGTTAGTATTATTAAACTTGTTAGTTACTGTTGCTATGTCCGACAAGCCATGCGCTCTCACACCATCATGTTCTCACTCAGTGAAAAATACATTGTGGAGCAAAGAGGACACTGACAACTCGTCGACAGACAAGACGGAGCAGATTACTTTTGATATGAAACAGTTTCATATTTAAAATAGTGTAATTTTTTAAAGAAGTTTAAACAATAAATACCATATAGTGGCTCTTTAATGTGTCGTAACAGATCACTGTAGCTTCAAGCATCTCTTCATACTAGTTCATTTATAGCATCAAATAAACATGAATGAACATCAGAAGAAATGTTGATTCAAGCGCGGAAAGACGTGAGTACACACAATTTTTCGAGTTCAAGTTCACCAACGTTAATCTACTAACTCCCCTGACTGCTTTGTCCGACAAAATGGCAAATTCGGGGTTATGATTGGTTAGATCGCCTGTCAATTAAACTGCCTGGAGGGTCAATTAATTCATTTTAGTGAATCAGTTCATTCAGAAATATCAGTATGTCTTCTAATGACATTTATATATATACATATATTTACATAAAACAATTCACAGACTGACCAAAATGATTCCACTGCAAAGAAGGAATCATTACTTCATTATTTTTTATTTTTTAGGTACATTTTGTTTTTATGTCTTTTTGTTTAGTATATGATCCTGTTCACCATGTTTTCAACTTGTATATAAAAACTGATTTGATTTTGCATTTTCACTAGTTATTAATTAGAGTATATTATCTTAACAACCAAATGCTGTCATTGAAATTATCATTGCTTTTTTGTCAGATAAACACTGCTATGATCACAAAAATATCTGATAGTTATACACAACCGGTCAAAAGAGGGTAAGATTTTTTTAATGTTTTTAAACTGTTTTTAAATGTTGTTGAAGTCTCTTCTGCTCACCAAGGCTTCATTTATTTGATCCAAAATAAAGCAAAAATAGCAATATTGTGAAATATTTTTACTATTTAAAATAATTGTTTTCTATTTGAACATATTTTAAAATGCAATTAATTTCTGTTGTGGCAAAGCTGAATTTTCAGCATCATTACTCCAGTCTTCAGTGTCACATGATCCTTCAGAAATCATTCTATTATGCCGATTTGCTGCTCAATAAACATTTATTATTATCAATGTTGAAAACGGTTGTATACTATTTTTTTTTCAGGATTATTTGATGAATAGATCAATTTAATGCATTCTTGCTGAATAAAAGTATTAATTTGTATATACTTTGTTAATTCATTTAATTTCTTTTACAAAAAAAAAAATCTTACTGACCCCAAATGAGAGTGAAAATATTACAAAAGCTTTCTATTTCAGATAAATTACGTTCTTTTGAATTTTCTATTTATGAAATAATCCTGAAAATATAAAAATTACACAACTGTTTTCAATATTGATAATAATACTAATAATAATAATAATTTTGAGCAGCAAATCGGTATATTAGACTGATTACTGAAGGCTCATGTGACACTGAAGACTGGAGTAACACTAAGTGAAGCTTTGCCATTACAGAAACAAATTGCATTTTAAAATATATTCAAATAGAAAATATATATTTATAAATTGTATAATATAATAATATAAATAAATATATAATAATATAAATTTTAAATTTAAAAAATATTTCACAACATTACTGTTTTTGCTGTATTTTGGATCAAATATATGAAGCCTTGGTGAGTAGAAAAGACTTTTAAAAAAATTAAAAAATCTTACCGTCCAAACACTTTTTACCGGTAGTGTATTTGTAAAACAATATATATATATTGCCCTTTTTAATAGCTTCTTTTTATAACAGTTTGTAATGTAGCTACCTACTATTAACTCACTTTAGTTTAACCACTTCTAATTATGAATGGGTCATTTCATTTTGTAAGCTACAGTTTCAAAATTCCCCAACATTTCCCCCAAATTCCCGAATTGTCTGTGGTATCCTCACACACATTGGGAAACTGAAAGTAAAATAGAACATTGAAAGAACGACGAAAGAATGATGATACAGTGAAGGGGAGCAGGATGTCCATTGAAAATAAAAAGAAAACCATTTGTTTGCCAAACAAAACAAATAGTTGGCATGAAAAACTAAATCCTGTCCAGGCCGGGTGGCTGAACTTCCTGCTCGACTTGTTGCCCTGGGCTGACTTTAGTTCGACTAGCAACCCCTTACATTCACGCCACAGGTTATTCGAGGTAACCAATTAACACACAGCATGCATTAGCCTAGAGATTTGCCCACAACTTGCACTCTGACAGCAACCGTCAATGTCAAAAAACCCAGTGACCATGTTTGATTTTGAAGAGCTACGAACAAAAGCAGAAAAGCAGTAGTTCTCAACTGTTGGGTCACAGGTCTGTTCTGATACGGCCATGGACAGCAGGGGAAAATACTATGCTAACTACAAATAATAGAATGCAATTAATTATATAATTCTAAATATAGAGCTTATCAACTTACTATCAAATCATGGCTTATCAACTTTTAAGGTGAAAGGAAACACTTCCCAAGGCATGCCCAATCAAATTATATGGTATTTTAGGCACAAACTCATCAGTCACTCGCTAGAAGTTAGCCAAATTAGGCAGAAGCCAACATGCATAGTGTGGCATGCCCTCATTCTGAAAAAAAAAACAATGAAAAAATACAAAAAAAACATGAACAGAACTATGCAAGGTAATAGAAAACATGTTTCAAACTACTTTCCATGTGTTTAAAATGCAAATAAACATGGTTTGTGTTGACCATGATGCATTCTGATTTATTTGTTCTTTTTTTTTTTTTTTTCTAGTGATAAAATGAAACCATTGAAATTCAATCTTGTATGATAAACAGTTTTGGTGCTTTGCTGCATCGCATTTAAAATGTTGTCCTGAAGCATAAAACACAAGACAAAACTACACATGACAATGCTGTGCTCGACTAAAGTTCCAGAACCAGTACCAGTTCTACTCTTGGGGAACCTAACTTCCTGTTATGTCTCTCCGTGAGACAGGATTTCCCCCGGCGACCGTTAATCAATTACTCTCAGCCTGAGGACATAAAAGGATGAATCAAGGAAGTCTGTCTTCTTCTCTTACATGGTCATCATTGATTTCAACTCCAGCACAAAAGACCCTGTAATTACTGCATCTAAAGTGGTTGACGCACACACAGACACATTAAAACGGCTCTATAAATTCACTAGCTCCCCTCTAGCCTAGAAAACTAGCAAGCTAGTTACCGAGTCCCAGGGCTGGATGATGCTCCACAAGCGCCCAACTGTTATCGTCCACACAATGGGTTTTATAGACGAGAAACTGGCACAAGTCTCGTGCCGTCATGTCGGCTGGGATCTCCACCACCTTTCCCATCCCATCTTCGCTGAAGATTTTTATGATCTGAAATAGATGAAAAAGTAGATGTTATTTAGATATGTTGTTGAGAAAGAACAAAAAATAATTTTTAGCTTGGAAAAACGCATCTACACATGGGTAAATTATACTGCGTCACAGGACAATTTTATTTTCAGGGCCCCAACGGAAATAAAACAAACATTAAATAGAGCTACACAACAACATTTTAGGTGACATTATGATACTGTATCATTATACTAAAAAAGGGAATATCTAAAACTCTTCCAAGGCTTTGACCCAGAGTGTAAAGCCATTAATGCTCAAATCTAGGTCTTTTCACATTCAAATTCCATGTCTAGACTACATCCTTGCTAATACGAGTAGGAAAAGCTGAAGAAAAATGTTTAATTTGAAATAGTTTTGTGTTCGACACTGAATGAGTCCCCGTGTCATTGTTACCCCTTCATCACTCGCATACTAGCTTTTCTCGAAAATTCTCTATTCCTATTTGCAACATCACTCACCCATTCTGAGATCTTTCATACATTCTCTCACCCAGCACACATTCATAAATCCGTTATGCCAACCTTTACAGCTTTTCCACCACATTTACTCTGGCAAATTCCATAATTCTCTTATACAGAAGAAATAACCGTTCCCGCCACACTCTATTTTAGATTTTCCGTTTCATTCTACAGGTTCTATTTTTCACCCCTCTACAGATGGACACAAACTCCCCAGACTCTTCGAGTTGTCTTGGGGGAGAGAGATTCTGAAATACTCAAAAGGAGCCGTGCATTTGGGGCTGAGGAGAAATCTTACCTCCCCAGACCTGAGCAGGCAACAGTCAGGAGAACACGATGGCATTTTCCCCAGCAGCCTGTGTCCTCCTCCACACAGACGAACCCACTCCCCGAATGTCTCCACAACTCCACAAGAGAGAAAAAAGGACCAAAAAAAAAAGAAAAGAAAAAAAGCAGTTCCAATGCTTCGCAGATGCTTCTTCCTGTCAGTGGCTCAGCGTATCCTACCTGTCACAATCTCCCTCCTTCCCTTTCTCTCTCTGTCTAGCTTTGGCGCAGGACAGAGTATGCAGATGGCACTGTTTCCAGCTTGGCAGACAACTTGCCTCTGTTCCCCTCACAAAGGGTTACAGCCACAGGCTTTTAGGTAGTGAATCAAACCACACTTCCCTAACCAATCATAGAGCTAGCTCAAGCTGATGTAATCATTCCCACACAGACACAGATGCACACACACCCCTCACACACGCACGCACACCAACAGGGACACATACACAGACGCGCAGTCATATGCATGCACAGCCTTAACTTTTCTTTCCCCCCTTCTGCATAGCTTCAGTTTCTTTTTGCTCTTGAAAGGAGAGTGGATCGTTTTTAGCAGCTTGTGTATTTCCTCTTAAGTGGGGATGGCGATAGGACCGGACAGAGCAAAGCTTTTCGGCTGTCTAAACCTTAACTTTCTAGAGTCTTGAACGAGTTTCATGTGAAGACTTGTTGAAAGTTTTTCTTACTTTCAAAAGCCCAGCTTTGAAGTTCGTAGTTCGAAGCCAGAAATTTCTCTCACGACAGGGCAAGACTCATTACAGTTGAAATGCCAGCACTTGAGACGTCGCTCACTGCCTTCCCCCCAGCCAAACTTTATGCCAACATTCCTCCACTAAAGCAGAGAAGAAAAAAACGAAAAGCAAACTCCAGCGGTTTCATTGGTGACCCCTGAATCCACACACACACACACACAAATTCTAAACATTCACACGAACAAAAATTCTAAACATGCACGCAAACAAGGAGAGAAGTCAGACGCAAACTTTCAGACAGCTAATTCAACAGAAGACAGACACAAAGAGACTACGCCCCACCCATTTCTGTGGAAATGAACTCAGTTGTTCTCTTGAATGAACCCAGAGTTTCGTCTCAAGGCTTCATATCTCTCAATTTTGATACTTGCACGCATATCTGCTTAGCTGCCCCTGCTAAAATTAACTATATTTGACCACAGGAAACAGGACAGAAAGGATGACTCAATCCTTTTCAATCCTTTAGGAGACTATTTCAGTTATGGGGGTGGGGAGGAAGAGAGTGAGCGAGAGGAAGTCGGGGATAGAGGGCTGGAGGGAGTACTGGAAGCACTCCAGAAGAAAGAGTCAGTAGGGGTGGAAACATAAAAGGTATGCAAACTCTCCAGTGCTCCAGCTAGCTTGGCTGCTCCTCCTCTTCTCCTCCTCCTTCTCCTCTCTTTCACTCATCACTCTGCCATTTAGGCAGTCAGTGGGGACAAGACTGGGTCACATATGTCTGCACAGCATCTCATAGTGTCATATGCTGCAGCCATGACATGCAATGTACAGTGTGTCCATTATTACCCTACTGACCCATATTGCCACGTGGTGACAGTTGGACTTGATATAATAGTTTGTCAGTAGATGTTTCTATCAAGTCTAGAAGTGTTCCTTTTTGCCAGGGATATACCATTAAGACTAACTGGCCACTTCCATTTTAAACAGTAACAAGTAGCAACCAATGTGCAAAGGTCAAGGTGATCATTTTTTTATACCTCTTCCTACACCCCTGATCAGGGCAGTCACTAAAATTGAAAGGGCATGGGATAACTTTTTTGCGAGTTTGCACCCTCCATCCTGAGCCCAATGAGTACACTAAACCACAGAGGTCTCTCCCTCTCCCTGATGATGACCCTGCCCCTGATAGAAGTAATGGAAGTATTGAAACTAGTTTGAAATGTGTGTCATCTATATGCCTGCTAAATTTAAATGTGTGAATATGCAAACAAGATTTGAGAGCTAAAGGACACGATTTTCTGTGAATAACCAGCGACTTTGGTCTGTCCCTTAAATAAAAGCTATTGAATGGCTTTAGAACACTTGGCATACATAAAAGTCATATGGACTACTTATATGATATCATACTGTGGCTTCACACAATACAGTTCTGTTGTTTGTGAAAAGAACAGCTTGAACATAAGAAAAGAAAAAAAGTCAAATGAGATTGGAATTATATGAAGGCAAGTTAAAGATGACATAACTGGATTTCTTTTTTCTTTCTTTTTTCTTTATGTCTCTGAGCACATATCCTAACTGCTAGGCTAAAACTCTGACAAGTGTTTGATTACAAAATGGTCTTAAACAACAGAGGAACTTTTTCCATTGCAAATCTGGAAGTCATTGTTTTCTTTCAGAGCCCCGAAGAGCCTCCAAAGCATAGCTAAGTCTCTTATTTACTAAGAAAAACAAAGATTAGTTAGCAATCAGATTGCTATGAGCAAATGAATGCATCAGTCTTGAGATGTTTCCAGTCTCTCCCAAAATAGACATATTAAGTTACATAACACAATCATTATTGTCACGCAGCAGCCTTTTTCCGTGAAGGAAAAAAAACCATTGTCTTCAGATTGTTAATTAATCTGTAAGACAAGTAAGTGATGATACCAGATTGCAACAGAATTGGCATTATTGAAATCAACAAATATTACCACACCTAGTTTTCCAGTCATTGATTACAGAAAAGTAATAGTGTTAACTTTTAGTTCCACTCTAAAGTTCCACCAACACTTCCAGTCTTTTCACTTCCACTCTTTCCTGTTTTTTAGTATGCTCATGTTTCTGATTCACACAGGCTGAACAGACAACTGTTTTTGACTTGGTCGAATGTATCCATTCCTTCTAATGTGAGATCAGACTTGTATTTTTTCTCTCACACAACAGATAAAACAGGAGGTAAGTTGGTGCAACAGTAATGGGTCCATGCTATTTAAAATGCAAAATCTTAGTGAAAAACTCCGAGGAACAGTGTCAGACTGGCTTAACATTATGATGTGGAGTTTTCCGTCATCATACCGGCCATAATTCCGTGCATTTATGGGTCTCTGTGTAAGAAAAACAGGGATACCGTTTGGTGATTCTACCTTGGAAACAGTTCCAAAGACTGGAAAGATCACATTTTGCTCCTTGGAAAACAACAACAACAACAACAACAACAACAAAAACTATACATGAGGAGTTTTGGGACATGAAGTTACATTTCCACTGCACTGCAATTTTCTTTACAGATTTCTTTCTTATTATCTAAAGAGAATATACCAATTTATTTACACATGTCAGCTTCATTTACATTCTAAAAAATATGTATGTAAATACTGTATTGTATATGTGACCCATGCTGGCAAAAGGAGTCGGAATGTGCAATGGCTAATTTCGAGCAACAGGCAAAAAAAGTGAAAAACATCAATTTTGTCAAATTTAAGGTTTTTACAAAAATTAGTTCATTGAGCCCTCATCTAGGGATACCAATGGCCCAAATAGCAATTAAACATCTAAAAGTATCTTTTTTTGTTTATTTTCTGAGAGGAGAACCCTTCTTTTGTCCATGAAAAATGTTTTTTTTTATTTTTTTTTTTAAGATTTTAAGGTATGGTTGGTAGGTGATGTTATTTTGGAACCTTCAAAAAAAACTTTAACTCGATTTTTCTCAAAATTTACTTTACTGACTTCAAACAGGTGTAGCTCAGTCATTTTTTGTCAAATTACAACAAATCAAACATCATTTTGAAAGTTTTTAAATAGAATATATGAGCCCTTTAAATGGTATTTTACATATTGTAGGTAGATGTGGCAGTAGATAAAACAATACGTTTTTGTATGTACATGGGGACTTAAGAGTCTTGGATTTCAAAGTTGCTGTAAAAAAATTCAAAAGAACTGTTAGTTTAAATAAAAATCGCTCCGGTTACTAAAGTAACCTCGGTTTCCGAATTTTCACATTTTCGGAATCACATTTTGGGGAAAGAGATACCCTAATGCCATGCTATAAGCACAGAACAGAAGCTGTCCTTTGAGCTCAGTCCTAGGGCGCTACTACGAGGGCCCTAGGCAACATAGGCTAACTAGTGTACCTCAAGCCACAGGGCAGGAGCCTCAGTAAAGACAGTACAGGTCAATTAAATGGACAACATCTGTGCCTGAAGGGCAGGGACATCCTGGTTATAAAACCTAGCAAAGGTTGATGGCACCAGCCGGCCAGCCGGCTAAAGGACAAAAATTCCCGATGGAGACTCTGCTGGACCAACCCCAGGAGGAGGCCATTCCCCTGGTGGAGTGGACCCTCACTCCAATGGGCCATCCAGAGCCCACACGGCTATAGCATCAACTATCTTGTGGGATAATCTGCTTTGTAACTGGTAGCCCTTCAGAGTGGCCTCCGAACACACAAAGAGCCGCTCTGACTGCCGATACTGGCTAGAGCACTCTACATAATTCTGAGGGCCTGGACCAGGCAAAGTAAGTTAGCACCTTGCTCATACCCCGAGGTGAGGAGAGCTAACAGAGTATACATGCCTGGGTTTTAGGACGACCTTATGGTCATTAGGTCCAAACTCCAAACAGGATGCTCTCACAGAGAACGTCTGCATGACACCCACACGCTTGACAGATGCTAAAGCTAGCAGCAGGATGGTCTTTAGCGACAGGGGCCGCAATTCAGCCACTTGGACCTGCTTGAACGGAGGGCCTTGGAGGGCCGTAAGTATAGTTGACAGGTCCTAGATCAGAACAGTAGGAGGGCAAGACGGGTAAGTCTCCTAACTCCCCTCAAGCACTGGACAACCAAGTCGTTCATTCTTTCAGACTGGCCGGCCTCCAGAGCATGATTCGTTGCAATGGCTGCCACATATAATTTTGAGCATGGAAGGGGTACACCCCTTATACAGCAGCTCCTGTAAGAATGACAGAAAGGCTTTATACATCGCAAGCATATGGGTCTTCATTCAAGACTACACACCAGTCGGTGGCACTCCGGCCTCCGCTATAGTACTGGCCACCCTTACGGGGTTCTGCAAAGGCTTCTGTCGATGGACCACAGATATAGGCACCACATGTACTGAATGTACCAGGACATGGTAAGGAGCAGGAATATGCAGGCATTGCTCCAAGCTGGACCAGGAGCCAAATGTCGGTATGCCCTCATACAGAGCTCCACAACCTGAGTTCGAAGTATCTCATGTGACAACCTTTCAAAAAAATGTAACAAAGTTTATTTTGGCTGTACAGCAGCTCTAGAAGAAAATAGTGTCATTGTTCAGCTTCAGTGTTTATTCATTTCTGTTGTAAAAAAGTTTTTAACTTAGTTCATTTATCTATACAGCAGCTCTTGAGAAAACAGTGATGTCATCATCCAGTTCAGTTCAGTTCAGTTCTTATACAATGGTGTCAATACAGACAGATCAATATTAAGCATGGACATCCTTGTGGTGGTGGGGAGGATGGAGGTAAAGGTTGGTGTCAGCATCTGCCAACTCAGACATGTGTAAGTACCGATCTTATATGATCCAAGTGTTAGATAATGATTGGTTAGGTCTAAACTAATAGTGACATAACATTTGAGACTTCCCGGCAGAACTTGCGCTAGAGCTTCCATTTCTCCTCTGGCCAACAAACAAACAGTGCATGATTATGATTCAGGCAATATTACAGGTCAGAAGTCAGATTGGATCGGAACATTCAAAATATTGAATCCAATTCTATCTAGTTGAAGATCATATTCATCACGCCAGTATGGAGATAGTCTAGTTGATACAATTTCGGCTGACACTTCAGGAATGCGTTATGGTCGTGTCTAGGCAATGATCTGGACCTGATCTGGATACAACCCAGAGCCGGCTGACAACAGTAAACCTTGTGATAAACAGCGAGACTAATATTAGCATTGATGCCATTCTTCTTATGATGTAACAATAGGGTGTTATAAGAAGTGTTCTCAGTTCTGGCTGACCTAATTTATGCAGCCTAACAATCATTTAACTGATTTGAATAATAGAAATAGATATGTGCATTTGGAGCAGGGCCAATAGTACTACAGAGGAGGCTGCTGCCATCAGGTCAAGCAACCTCTGGAAAGATTTGAGGGGAAGGAAAGCCTGAAAACTTTGAAAGACAGCACTAGCCGCTGAATACTCAGTGAGCGTTAGCTAGGCCCGCATCTGGGCCTAGTCGATAACTTACCCCAGGAAAACGACTCACTTGCTGGGAGACAGGAAGCACTTGGCTGAATTGATTCTGAGCCCAAGATGCTCCTGGTAACAGTGGAGCAACGACCTGTGAGCACAGAGCTCGTGCTTCAACTGAGCCAGCACTAGCCAGTTGTCGAAGTAGTTAATGAAATGGATTGGTAAGCCAGTCCTCTAGACAGATTTGTTTGTGGATCTCTTTCAAAGTCAACATCCTGAATGACTGCTTCATTAATGCACGATTCAGGAGCCTGAGGTCCAGGATGGGTCTGAGCCCACCTTCTTTCTTTGGATTGAGGAAATAGCAGCTGTAAAAGCTTGACTCGCTGTTCTCTGGAGGGACCATTTCTATAGCGCCCTTCGATATCATTTCAGAGTGGAGAATAGGAGTTCCGTTGTCCCAAACCGAAGTTTGAACCACACCCAGAGTGTGTGAGAGTTTGGTTTGAAAAACCTGGAGGACCACCATAGAGTGAAGCACTGAGGCCGCCTGTCCTGCAGTAGAGTAGGCCCTACCCGCTAAGGTTGAGTACTCTGCTGGAGGCAGAAGAGTGGACGGGGCTGCGATTTCTGGGAAGAATGGTGCAGATCTCAGGTGTGGGGGTCGCAACGAGCTCTTCAACAGCCTTCGTGAGGACGCGGATGAGCTCATCATCCATGCTGGACCATGCACTGTGGGTTTTCCTGAGCGGAAGGGAGCCAGGGGTCTCCACGGAACATGACCAATCTTCTGCATCAGAAGCCACCAGTGACATGGAGTTATCGGTGACATCTTCCTCAGATCCTCCAAAAGGAACAATACCACTCATTCCAGATGAGGGTGCTCCGCCATTTTCTTGCTCCGAGGCTCAGAGGAGAGAAATGGGAGTGCCTGAGGGGTGGGGCCGCTTTCATTGAAGAAAGCAGTCCGTGAGTGTAGAAATGCGAGACTCATACTCTTGCAGTGAGAGTAGTCTGTTCCGGTAAAACACTGCCTCAGCGTGAGCTCTTGACACACTCACTCTGCTCATCTGAGTCATGTAGGGGTGCCCTACATGGGCCACACTCATGGCGTGACATTTGGCACCAATTTTTTATAGGCAGTCAACATAGGTAAATCAGGCTTTAGTATTCAGAGAAAACAGAGTTTCCCCAAACCTTGATTCACGCAATGTGAGAGACCACTTCAAAGAGGTAACACCTTCAAAAAGGTTATCACGATTACATTTTACCAAGCATTCATCTTTTTTCTACTTTTCAAATACCCACATAGATTTTGTTGTTTTTAAGACCCATACTTTCATACAGAGCCCATCACGTGACATGAAAGAAAAAAAGTAAATCGTGCGCATGATTTACTAATTCGTTTACTCGATTTGCTAAATTGTGCACACGATTTACTAATTCATTCCCTGGACTTGCTAAATAGTGCACACGATTTACTAATTCATTCCCATGGACTTGCTAAATAGTGCACACAATTTACTAATTTGTTCGCTCAGTTTGCTAAATCGTGCACATCATTTAGTAAACCGAGGGACCGAAATAGTAAAAGTGCAATTGGAGATAAACATTTTGTAGGGCTTGAGTTAAGGATTCTTGGTGTTGTCAAATTTTGTTTCTAGCCCTTAGGATTTCAAGTTATGATCCAAAATGCCAATTGCCTTATTATAGTGTCACCTACTGTTGGATAGGTGTGTGTCTGAGCACCTTCTGTGCTTGGACCCCTGATAATTATTCTGTTACTCGTTTACACTACTGTACTTTATGTGCACATTGCTATCTAAAAGTTCACAGATTAAAGTTTCAACGTACTATAAACAGTAGGGTACAATGGGGCTAAAGATGTAATAAAATATAATGTGTAAAATGTGCCTGGATGCCACAAAAACTCAAGCAGCACTTTTCTAAACATCTGTGGTTCACTATGCACCAGGAAATTTGGCTGATCCTTGGCGCGATTGTGGGCATTAATGTAAAGTCGATTTTGGTCTAAGCTGATCTAATATTTAATGTTTTTTTTTTGTTTTGTTTAATGTTACAGATTTATGTTGAAAAATTAGAAAAAGTTAGCAAATATATTTTTAGACAAAGATCTTGTTATTGATTTTCAGTTTCGTTAAAAGTAATTCAATCAACAGTTTTTTGATATCTGTAAAAATATGTAAAAGCATGGTATTTGGGGTAAAAAATCTTTCTAGTCTTTCTGTTTATGATGCTTTCAGAATTTTATATTTTCTTATGTATGTTTAAAATGAACAAATTTTAATGACAATGTATTTATTAAATAAAAGACTTTATCTATGAAAAATAAACAATATGGTACAAACTTTTCTGATGTGATTGTTTTGGTTGTATTAATTAATTAATTAATGTTCATATGGTTTTTTTTTTTTTTAACTACTTTCATGACTCTGCTCACTAAATGTGTTGATCCATCAATGTTCAATAAAGATGTTGAAGAATGTGAGCAGTTGACACAAGAGAAAAAAATGTAGTCCAACCGGACGACCTCAAAATGCTTTGGAAAATGCTATTGTCATCACTGGTTCTGCGACCTTATAATCCTCCTCATTGATGAGCATGACAGGTTCCCCCTCCCTGCTCCCCTCTGGTCTACAAGTGCCTTTTTAATGACCAGACTCCTCCTCTGAGTTGTTATGTGTTCAGGGCTGAGGCCTGACTTCACCTCTAATGAGACAGTAAGACAAAACCAGACCAAAACAATCAGAGTACTTTCATTTTATACACAACACTGCCAGGCGACCATGGGACTCTAGCTAGCCCCTTTATCACTCCTGGCTGCCTGCCTGGGTAACTGCTGATTCATGAGTCAAGCATAAAATGCGCCTTGTTGTCTAATTATTATGTCAAATTGGGTTTAACAAATCCTGCCTTAATATATATTCATATTCATTGTGCTCAAAAAAGAAAAAAAAAAAAAGGAAAAGAAAAGAAAAGAAAATGAGCGACATTGGAGTATGTGAATGATAACAGAGTATGGCTCAATTGGACTGACCAATTTAGTATTGATTTGAATGAGTGATTTTACTACAGAGTTTTAGACTAATACTTTCATTTAAAAAAAAAAAAAATACACAAAATATTATTTTCTGGAAGTTAAATCCACTAGGCTCAAAAATCTGAGGGAGCATGTGAATGAATGGGCATGATGGTTCTTCATGGACCATTTATTGGGAAGGCTTGAAAACAGCTGATACTTTGATAATTTAATGAAATACTGCACCTCTAAAATTTCTTAAAACATAATGCCAATAATTAAACTTATGTCATTTAGATTTTTTTATATTTTCACCATATTTATCAGACATTATTCTTGGGTAGCACTAACAGACTATAATGATGTCTTTTATCTGTTGTTACAAAGACAGCATATTTGACACTCCCATCTGATGACACAACTCCAAAAATGTAACTGCGACCATATGATTAACACTGAAAACACTGAGGTTTCCATTAGCCACAGAAACAACTGATCATCATCAAAACACCCCCACACAAAAGAGGACAAAATTAAAGGAAGAAAAAAAAGAGAGAAAATGTAAAAAACTAATATTTAATGACATTAATGTGATGGCTTATGAATGAACATTTTTATTTGCATTATTCTACTACACTATTTCTAGGTCACTAAGATTCCCTTGCTTCCAAAGGCCAAATACCAAAATTCTGAAAATCAGATCAGCTTTTCAGTTCAACCATTCACTCAAATTGTAATGCTGAATTTATTTATTATTTATTTATTTATTTATTTTATTAGAAAAAAATGTAAAATGGAAGCACTTTCACTTGTGTTTTACACTTTTGGACTCCAGTATTCATATTGGAATGTCATTTAGCTAATAACCTTTTAAACATTATATAATTTTTTGCTAATGGCTGATGAAAGATATTATTTAAAAAAGAAAGAAAAAAGAAAATAGAACACAGACAAAAATAAAGAAACACACAAACACGCAAGAAAAGACTAAAACGTGCATAAGCAATGGTTTTATCTCATGTTTTTTGCTCCTTTTTTTGCCTGTGTTTTAATCCGGAGATTCTGTATTCTTTCAGAAGATGTGTAATAGTGCCCATACCATATAACAGTGAAAACACGGAAAGATAGAAAATTCTGTCAATGGCGGGGAAAGAGTTAAACAGTATTTTTTTTGGCAAAAGGCTTTCTTTTTCATCTGGGCCAGCAAGTGAAGGAACAGAGGGGCAAATTTAGATCACATGGACACTATCAGTGTGGATGAATCCCTGCTGTCCGATCCTTTGGCCCCTCATTTTGCTCTAAGCCACACACGTAGGCACTAACAATCCAGTGCTGAATGGACAGCCTCTTTAGCCTGCGGCATCCAACTGAGATCAAACCAAAGAAGAGCCAAATATTTCCCCAATAGGAGCAGGGAGTTTAATTGTGTCCTTGGGCCGCAGAGCGACTCATTCAGTCCAACAGCAGATTATTGTCTTTTTAGGGATGAAAACCCAGCACACAAAAAGAATGACATCATTACTTTGATTTAACAGTCATTTCAGGGCAAGCAGCACTGTACCAATTCTTCCCATTCATGCCACCCAAACACTAACTCCTCCTCTCCATAACCAGAAGAATTAAAGGCCATTCTCTTGCATGGCAGAGATCCATTTCACAGTTAAAGGATTCACACAAAGATACTTTGATTGATGTGTGATGAAATCTAGATATGTTTGATGCGAGCTGGGTCGACTTCCACTAGCTTAACCTTTGTCTGTCACATGGATTGTAACATGTGGGAGCTTAAAGTGGATATCCGTTGTCCTTTGGGACTGTCCTACGGGACTGTCCTACAAGAAAATTCAGTTTTATACAAGAGCTCCAGAGTAATTCTTAAATTTGCACTTGAACATGGTCAAACTTTCGGCTTTCACCACATTGTGTTTCTGGGCAGTGAAAAAGACAGCCTCATACATTTTCCATAAAAATATTTCATGTTAATATACTAGGGTTAGTTCACCCAAAAATGAAAATTCTGTTATTAATTACTCACGTCTTACTTACTCATGTCATTCTAAACCCGTAAGACTATCGTTCATCTTCGGAACACAAATGAAGGTCTTTTTGATGAAATCTGAGAGCTATCTGTCCTTCCACAGACAGGTTACACAATCGAAACTTTGATGCTCCAAAAAGTTCATAAAGAGATTGTAAAACTAACTCATATGTATCGAGCGGTTTAGTCCAAAAATTTCTGAAGAGAACCGATTGCTTTATATGATGAATAGATTGAATTTAGCTTTAGGCACATGGACGGCCATAATTTTTGCTTGATCTTCTAAGTAACGTCACACAACAACCTTGCAATGGTACCATGGTATAAAAGTATAAAAGTACAATGGTATAACCCTATTATTTCTTGAACGATGTTGGAGCTCAATTTACATGACATTTTTTGAGAATATGTAATGTTAAAACCTGAATTATACTGTAATTTACAAAAACAAAAAGAGTTAGATGGTATTGCTTTTCTGGACATGTACCATAGTACTTTGGTATTCTTCGAAGTACTATGGTGTCCATATAAATACAGTACCATGGTACACAAATTTTAGTGCCATGTTTTTACTATTCAGGAAGTATGTTCTTCCCTACTTACATTATATCACGTGTACTGTGTGTTGTTTGTTTGGGAGCACAGCACGCTCAGTCAGCCCTTGAGTGGGCTGATTGCAAACACTATGAGTCTACGCCTCCCGTGAGGCGCTCTTCGAGGAGGGCGCCTCGGCTCATGGCAAAGTGGCAACTCAGGTCATAAGGTTCGCAAATGGATTTAACAGAGGGGTTAAAGATGGCTGCTGCCTTTCTCTGCCTTCAGGTCCAGTGCCTCATCTGCCTTCACATGCTCAACCTCCAAGCTGGTGCTTACCGTTCTTTACCGACCTCCACACCGAGGAGTCAAGGTCATAGAAGAGACCAGTCTCATTCAGTGTGTTTAGCCCTCAGACATCTACATATTCTAACATCCACAGGAATGGGCGGAATTTGCCATCTGAGGATTGTCCCCCATAAAAAAACATATTAAAATATCTGGCCCAGCGAGTTTTTACTCAAGGGTTGCTTGCTCCCTCCGAGAAGGGCTTTAAAACAGTCAAGCCAGTTATTTCCTGCCAGTCTTGAGAGACTTAGTAGATTTTCTGGCAGAACTTTTATGAAGTGTGTGGATGCAGCTCTGGCTCCGCTGTCACTCCAGGGCATCTGAGTACTAAACTATATCTACGATTGGTTGATTCTAGCTCAATTGGAGTTCGACAACATGAGACCTTTGCAGTGGTGGCTCAAGACCAAAGGGTTTTCCCCCAAGGGGAAACCCACTCTGCATGATCAAGGTCAGACGGCAAAGACTTTGTGCCTTAGTCATGTGGAAAAAACCTTGATTCCTTTCCCAAGGACCTGTGCTGGGAGCTCCTTGTCTTCATGTCACACTAACAATGGATGGATCCCTCATAGGCTGGGTGCATAGGCGAGTGGTTGCTAGGCTCAAGGTCTGTGGCAGGACCATAATCTCTCGTGGCACATAAAGACCTGAGAGGCCATCATGTTCTTGTACGTACAGAGAACACATATGTGATCTCTTACTTAAACCCTCACCAGATCATCCTGTGTGCCCAAGAGAAGCTGCTCTCTCTGAGGGCAGCTTACCTTCCAGGGTATTTAAATCAGGGAGGGGACATCCTGTTGAGGTAGAGGTAGAGGCCCGGGGAATGGAGACTTCACCCCGAGGTGGTTGAGCTGCTGTGGATGAAGTTCTGTTTGCATTTCTAGAGATCACACACTGACCACTGTGGTTATCCCTTACTCATCCAGCTCCTCTTGGGCTGAAACCTACGGTACAGATGTGGCCATGGTCACGTCTGTACACCTTCCCCCCGATTGCTCTGCTCTTGGGATTTCTGGAGAGAATTTTCCAGAAATGTCTCAGTCTTCTGCTAATAGCCCTGTACTGGCCGGCCTGAGTATAGTTTTCTGACCTTGTGTCTCTCTTTGACGGCTCTCCTCTGGACATTCCGATCAGGCGAAAGGGTCGATACTTCACCCCCGTCCAGAGTTGTGGAAACTGTGGGCTTGGCCTCTGAGGGGGGAATATCTTGTTAAGACTATCCTATACTCCAGAGCTCTATCCATGAGGAAACTCTATGCCTTGAAGTGGAAATTATTCACTTCTTGGAGTGTAAACCACCAGTTGGACCCAGTTAACTGCTCAGTTTGTGCAGTGCTGGAGTTCCTGTAGGAGTGATTCTCTGCAGGGTTATCCCCCTCCACAATAAAGGTGTATGTGCTGGCCCTAGCAGCTTACCCCACTTCTTTGGGTGGTGTATCTTTGGGAAGACATCCTCTAATTACCTTTTTCCTTTGTGGCACTTTGAGACTTAGACCTGCAGTCTGCACGAGGGTGCCAGCCTGGGACATCAAAATGGTGGCTCCACCAGTAGGTGAACGGGGTATACAAGCTTCCTTCTGACCAGGGGGGCAGCACGGCATCCACGGAAGCCTGCAGCTCTCTGCATTGGATGGGCAGGCTCCAACCACGCAACTGAAATGTCTATGCATTGTTCAACAGGAGCCTGCAGTTCACAGCATTGGATAAGTGAGAGAGTGAGAGGCTCTGCCCACACCCGAAAAAAGTAAGCTCGTCATTATGGGTTTTTTTTGGCTTCCCAGAAAAATCTGCCTAATGTGCCTGTCTACAGCCAGTGAGGTTTTAACCCACCTCCAAGTCCATCACTCTGCAGATTACTGAGAGTAAGTTGTGATTATTTTACAAGTCATGGAATGGGAAATGTTATATTACACTGTTAACAGCGGTTTTCAGTGTTCATATATTTAAATAAACTGTGATTCATTTAATAAGTACCACATTTTCTTTTTCTGATCTTATTTTTGAGTTTGTAATGTATTTGCAGTCAAGTCATGGCCAATACGGCCTGTTCGTAGCACTTTTTTGTTCAAATCTATTACATGATTAAAACTGATCTAGAAAAACTGAGCGACCACATTGCTACAGTAAAATCTGTAAATCTGTTTAGTTGGTGTGCCATCATGCACTTAATGCCTCATCTGCGGCCGTTCTAGGCACACATTAAAACTGAATTAGCAGCGCGTTTACTCCATGACTTCATTGGCGATGGTGCAATGATAGGTTAAAGAGCTTAAAATACGGGTACGCAAGTTAACAGGTTAAAGTATCAGTTTTGATGTTAATGTTTATTCATCATGACTGTTGAACTTGACAGTATTTTCTCTCTTGTTATTTCAAAGGGATCTTCAAAGAAGACAAAGAAAGCCAGAGTCTCAGGTCGACTGAAATTAAGAATGCAAGAAGTGAAAATGCATATGCCCTGTGTTTATCAGTATCCTTGTGTTCGTTAGGTGAAAAAGAAAAACTAAATAAAGAAAAAATTAATTTGACTGATACATCAATCTTGATACTGTTGATGCTATGGAATAAATGAGGTGATGGAGAGAAGGAAATAATCGAGAAATGGGAAATTGGATGAGATATGGAATTACTTAAAAGTTATACATGCAGTCAGGTATGACTGGAGGGTTCCAGGGGAAACAGCTTGAAGGATGAAGTCAAGCGATGCATCGAGCAGTGGTTTTGGTAAGTGATTTACTCTGAATAGTGAGCAACTGGGATTGGGGTTAGGTCCACCTATGGAAAAGGTGGACTCAAATTTAAAACATGGAATTCTGTACAGTACCATTGACTCTGCCTTGCTGAGTGTTTATAATAGGCCTTAGGCAGGATAGCCGATGACAGGAATGTAAAAAAGGTTGTTGATTTGATGAAGCATCTTTTCAAAAAACAGTTTGGAAAGTTTAAAAAGCTCATGTCATCTAGGATCTTTATTCAGTGCATGCCACTTCTTTCTCCCCCTTCCTTTTGTTACTTTTTTACTGAACAAAATACAATTAACTGAATGTTTTATTAAAAATGTTTCACCTTGACAAAGGACAAAGAGCATCTTTTCCCCTCTAAAAGACATGCATTCCTGCAATCCAGATGAGAGCCTAAAGCCTGGCATCTTCATACTGTAAGCATGACCTACATGAATCCAGCTGCTCTATGCTGACAACTCTGAGCTACTCAGCTATAAGTCTTCAAAATGCTGACAAAGCAGTTCAGGGTAGAATCACGGTGAATGGGGATGGTTTAAACAATAAGGAAGATAGTGAGAAGCAAAGAGTCATATGCAGATATTAATTCAAAAACTACATGCTGTATCTCTACAGTATATCTCTTTCAGTCTAGATTTGTTAAATTTGTCCCTGTAAAGACATATTTCTCTAGTTCCTCATAGTTTAAAGTCAACATGAAATCAAAATAGGCCTACTTTGGCTTCTTAATGCATGTTCTTGGTCTTATTGTGAACAATTCATTGGTGCACATTATTTTGAAGAAAAAAAAATATGTCTGCATAATCAATATATCATATACATATACATAATATATCATATATATATATATATATATATATATATATATATATATATATATATATATAATAATCATTTATAATAATTGCGGATCCCATGCGTATCGGCCACTATTTACTATTTACTATATATACTATTTATTTACTATTTGTATAGTAAAAATTCCCCCGCAAATGACCTACCATATTTTGACAAACACAAGGTCCTGTGATAATATTAGTCCCATGCGAATTGGCATTTCTGTGATTTGGCCAGGATTTGGTGGGGTAATATATCATTTTTTTTATGTTTTTATTTCCTGTGTGAATTAATCCGGTGAAGCGGTTCTCAGTTCAGTGCTCTTTAAGTTGTTTGTGGTCATTATTATTGTAACGTTATGCGTTCATGGTTTTTGAGGGAGGCGTGGCTTTGGAGATGCCAGATGCATGGCAGGGTGGGATCTTATGCTTTTAAAGCTAGCTTGCTATTGCTAGCCTAAAATTGCCTACTCTACCTTTAATAAAATTTACACGTATGTTATTTAGAGGTGACAATGTGAAAACAGGCCATGCTCAGGAAGCCCCAGGTGCAGTGGCCTCCAGGTCCAGGAATCCGGTTGGGTTTTTTTTTTCCCTCAGGTTCACTAGGGTCCAGAGACCTTTAGGACTGGGGTTTATGGCAGTGCACCTCAGAAAGACAGCATTAGTATCTTGGCAGTGTGTCCTCCACGGCTTGTTTTAATTGGTGTCCCTTGTGAAAGAACCGTTTAAATCACTGTTCTCTGTCACGACTGTACTTAGCAGCCAGTAATCCAGGCAGGCTGCGACTTGCTCAGTGGGCTAAAGGATAAAAATGGCTCTTTGACTCTGGAGAAGCCTTAGACTAAACCACAGCCTGGCCAGTCTCCAAGCCAGCATCTGTCAACAGCTCTGTTGTGACTGGTATCAGCCCAGAGGAGAGAACTAAATCCACTCTGCAGACATTATGCCAGGAGCTCACCTTTATGTGTGATGTGACACGTACACACATCGGCGGCTTAAACCGGCACATACTGCATCATGACACAGGTGACTGGGAGGGTGAAAAGCTATCTGTAATACACTTATGTGTTACAGTACTTTCTTGCTATGTAATTTAGCTAGCTGGACTATAACAGGAACACCTGACACACATTTCTCAAAATAACCTTTCAGGATCCTACACACAGCTCAGATCTGAGCGCATAATTTTTGCTTGATCTTCTAAGTAACACATAACAATCCTGCAATGGCACAAATATGACTTGAAGTGTAATTTACCAAAAAGCTCCATGGTATTGCTTTTCTGGACAATAGTATAGTATAACATCATTGTACCATGGTACTGCAACAATACTTTATTTGTAAGGAGTAGTATTAACTTGGCTTTATGGGAAATGGTAGTATGGTAATACCCTTTTAGATTTCCCTCAGTATTAATTGAAGAACACTGGAATGGAATGTACCATGGTATATGCATATTGTATTCAGTACCATGTACCACAGTTTATAGTATATAAAAATACTGTGGTATTATCATGGAATTTTGGACATTTTTTGGAATTTTGAAATCTACTAAAATGTCTCAGGTATAAAATCTCTCATGTATCTGTCAAAATATGAAACAAACATGGAACTCTGTTCTGAATAAACAGAGGCCTGGGCTCCTCATAATACCAGAAGTGGGTTTTATTTACCCATTTAAGACCATGAAATGAACCCTCCTTCATCTTTGGCTGAACCAGTTGTGAGTTTAGTGCACAAAGCTGGAGGATCAAGAAATGGATTACAGCACTTCCCTGTAATCAAGATCCTAACTGTGTTTGCATCATCGAGTGACATGTCTAGGTGAATGGTGAGGTTAACATGCATGTACATAACATGGCATGCATGGTGGTATAACTACAACATTAATGAGATGGCAAAAGTTTAAAGGTTCAAACAATGCAAGGTTTGAGTCACCACTGTTGTGTCCTTGAGCAAGACACGCAACCCCTGGAATAGCTACAATGGAAACAAGATGCAACGTGTCTTGGAAAATTCATTATGATCAGATCACTGCAACCACAGTCAGGGATGCATATGGCTGCTTTGCATGTGCAGTGTAAATGTTAATGCATGACAACATCAAATGATTGCCTTCTAATGTATCATGTAATCATTGCACCTGAACAAGAATTTTAAACTTTGCCAATACAAATACATTTAATAAAGTAACTAAGCTCTGCCCATACTACACCAAACCCAGCATTCTCCTCATTCTATCTGAAGTTTTGCCATATTGTGTGGGCTTGATGAGACTCCAAGCCCTTCCCAGTTCTGGGTTATTTCCAGCCGCTTACCTCACCCTATGTATAAATGCATCATCACATTAAAGTGAGGTAAGATAGTATTAAGCATATTGCTCATCCCCTTATTTCAGTTCCAGGCCTTTTCAGTGGGTGCCAGAACCTGATGTCAGTGAGTGCTTTAAATGGATTAAAGCCTACGTGTAACTCTCTCTCTCTTTCTCCTTCTCTTTTGCTGTGCTGTTGTGTTTCTGATAAGGGAGGAAGATTGTAAAATAGAATGTAGCCTGTTAAGTCTGTAACAAATGAACTTTAAACTTGACTCAGGTATAGGACACACATAACATTCCTATGATTTCTGAATATGCAGAGCCATGCAGTGCCATCAAATGGCCTGCTGGCTTGTGGAAGCGCCAGTTCGCGTGCCTTTCGAGTGGGACCTGAGAGAGCAATGGGGGCCTGTCAGAAAGCGCCCGCAGCTTGGAAAATTCTGTAAACACAAAACGTCTTGTTTCTTACCAGGCGGTCAGGCCGACAGACATCTGCACTTCTTTGAGTGTGCATTTCAGAAAAACTATCCAGGGGGTGCAAACCAGAGGCAGCTGTGGGAAGGTAACATGTAAAAGAGTCCAGAAACCAGCTTCATATCACACATGATTTTAAAGAATGCACTATGCAATACCTATACAATGCTCTGCAGACACATACCGCTGTGCCAAAGTGTAGTTGGATACAAATGCCAAACTTAAGTATGATGTTAAGAATCTAACCGCATAAATAGCGATTAATAGTTTCAAAATGGCTTTTATATTAAAGAAAAAAAGCACACCCTTGAGAAAAAAGTGTGCTTAATTGTATTGAAGGTGTACTTCAAAACTGTACTTGCAGGTAATATAATATTAATTAAATAAAGGGCCACTTAAGTGTACTTAATGAGAGCACACTTTCATTATTTTGATGTGCTGACAAACAAAGCACATGTAAAGTACCCGATTGTCATTTTATCTTTAGTATGTTATTTGATATTACATTTCAAGTCGGCATGAAGTGGTAGTGAAGTAAAACAGCTTCTTGAACATGAAAAAAGATGTAGGGCCAGACTTGATTCTGTCCATCAGGAATTGATTGGATCATTGTGGTTTGCTATTGCTGTGATCTCATATGACAGGTTGTCCTGCCCTCGTGTCAGTAAACATGTCATCAAAGAAGAGAAAAAAGAGGAGATGAGGGCATATGAATAAAATTAAACATGATAATGTCGAAATTGGTTTAAGATTGAGAATAGAATAAATTGAAAATTGTGAGGTGAGAGTAATCAATGAACAAATAAGCAACCAAAGCATCAAATGAACAACAGGAACAAAAAATCAATTGAAAAGAACCAAACATAATAATTACAACATTATATTCCCCTTCCGGTAGGTATCTCCTGCTGCCATAAACAAAAACTACACCTAGATGAAGATGACCATAGGGGGCGGGAAGGATGGCCAGGATCCCAGAGAGGAAGAGTTCATAGGGTTGACAGTGGAGGAGGCCACGGCTGAACCAGCAGAGTGGGAAGTCCTGACTGAGCCGAAAGGATGAAGGCCCATGGCAGAGTCTTAGGTGGAACAGTCTAAGGTGGCGCTAGAGAGATGAAAGAACAAGGCAGAATCAAAAAGCTTGGAGACCTAGGCAGAGTCGGAGGGCTGGAGAACCAGAGAGTCACTGCAGGACCAGAGGGGCAAGGTGGAGACAAAGGATCTGAGACCAGAGGTGCAGCTGGGGGCTTGGGATACAGAGGTGAAGCTAGTAGGAGTGAGGACAACAGTGAAGCTGAAGGTAAGCAGGACCCTAGTGGGGCTGAAGGAATGGAGGGTTCAGGTGTAGCTACAGACACTGAAGTCCATGGTGGAGCCAGAGGGATGACAGACCAAAGTGACGACGACAGGACCAGTAACCCTCGTGGAGCTGGAGGGATAACCGACTACGGTGAGCAAGGTAGCTAGGAACCACAATAGATGCGATGTGTGGAAGGGTCAAGGGCTTGGCTCAGAGGGTCAAGGTGGTTCCGAAGGGACGAAGCTCTGAAGACAGCAGAGGAAAGAGACTGACAGAACCAGTAGTGAAGGCAGAGCGAGGGAACTGGATATAGTCAAAGGGAGCTAGGGAGCTATATGGAGCCAGCAGAGAATAAGGAGTTATGAGGCAGGGCGGAACCAGTGAAGACGAAGGAGCTAGGAGGTTGGGTGGGACTAGCAGAGATGAAGCCAGGGAACTGGACATAACCAGTGGAGGAAAAAGGGAAATGAAACTGTTTGGAACCAGAGTGCCCAGCAGGCTAGGCAGGACTGGTGGAGAAGAAGAGACATCAGGGGATGTTAGCATGGTTGGGAGAGACAGATGTAGCTGAGATCTAACTCTGGAACCGGACTGAATCCTCCTCCATGTCGCCCCCTGTGAAATTGGATCCACTCAGTTGTAGCTCTATAAACTCACAAAACATCCCTTGAAGACCATCTGGTAAATGCACAAGAATGCAGGAGTATGTGACCAAACCAATAAACGACAAGAAGAACAGACAACAAACAACTCAAACTGAGGGCTATAAATAGACAAACTAAATGATGTGAAACAAGAAGCAGGTGAAGGTAATCAATGAACAAATGAGCAACCACAGCAACGAATGAACAGCAGAAACAGAAAAGAAATACTTTACAGACTGTCCAGACATAAATAGATGTGAATAGCGAGAAAGAAACAAATGTGCCAAATGTAGTAAGAAGTAGAATTACTGAGAGCATGAAGACAAATGTCATTTAATTATCTTCAAAATTTGTGACAATCTTCCTCAATCCAGCTCTAATGCCTCATATTGTGTCTACACTGAAACCGACCAGTGTTGTATTGGGATGCAATGGCTTGATACACTGGAAGTGTACGCTGCACACTACTTAAAATTGTTCTCTGATTATACCAGACCATTAGCTGTGAGGTAATGACAATACTACATTTTTCAATGAAAATCCATTTTAATAATTTAATAATTTTAATTGTAATGAAAACTGACTATATACATCTACAATATTTATATCTATGTATATTTTTATTAGATCACAAGCAAGCTGAAGCAGAAACATCACAAACTTGATTTCACAGGTATGTTCTTTTATTTTATTATTATTTCTCTGACTTTTTACCTTTATTTTATATTGGAGAATCTAGGTTGACAATGGACAATCTAGGTTCTAGCATGTGCACAGTTAAATTTCAGTGTGTTCCTAAAAGCTATCCTATGATTCAGAAGGCTTCTTCTTTTTTGTGTTTTTGTGGTTTTTAAGCATGATAGAAAAATTCTTCAGAATTTCTACTGTTGCTTTCCATGGAAGAGAGAAAATAATCTGGGTTTACACCACAGTTCTGACAAATAAAACAATTGTATGAAAGACATGTCTACAATACAGTGGGGAGAACAAGTATTTTATACACTGCCAATTTTGCAGGTTTGCCCACTTACAAAGCATGTGGAAGTCTATAATTTTTATCATTGGTACTCTTCAACTGTGAGTGACAGAATCTAAAACAAAAATCCAGAAACAGCCCATCTTCAATGCTCTTACTGAGGGAAGGAGGTTGTTGGCCAAGATCTCATGATACATGGCCCCATCCATCCTCCCCTCAATACGGTGCAGTTGTCCTGTCCCCTTTGCAGAAAAGCATACCCAAAGAATGATGTTTCCACTTCCATGCTTCACGGTTGGGATGGTGTTCTTGGGGTTGTACTCATCCTTCTTCTTCCTCCAAACACGGCGAGTGGAGTTTAGACTAAAAAGCTCTATTTTTGTCTCATCAGACCACATGACCTTCTCCGATTCCTACTCTGGATCATCCAGATGGTCATTGGCAAACTTCAGACGGGCCTGGACATGCGCTGGCTTGAGCAGGGGGACCTTGCATGCGCTGCAGGATTTTAATCCATGACGGCGTAGTGTGTTACTAACGGTTTTCTTTGAGACTGTGGTCCCAGCTCTCGTCAGGTCATTGACCAGGTCCTGCCTTGTAGTTCTGGGCTAATCCCTCACCTTCCTCATGATCATTGATGCCCCACGAGATGATATCCTGCATGGTGCCCCAGACTGAGGGAGATTGACCGTCATCTTGAACTTCTTCCATTTTCTAATAATTGCGCCAACAGTTGTTGCCTTCTCACCAAGCTGCTTGCCTATTGCCCTGTAGCCCATCCCAGCCTTGTGCAGGTCTACAATTTTATCCCTGATGTCCTTACACAGCTCTCTGGTCTTGGCCATTGTGGAGAGGTTGGAGTCTGTTTGACTGAGTGTGTGGACAGGTGTCTTTTATACAGGTAATGAGTTCAAACAGGTGCAGTTAATACAGTTAATGAGTGGAGAACAGGAGGACTTCTTAAAGAAAAACTAGCAGGTCTGTGAGAGCCGGAATTATTACTGGTTGATAGGTGATCAAATACTTATGTCATGCAATAAAATGCAAATTAATTATTTAAAAATCATACCATGTGATTTTTTGGATTTTTGTTTTAGATTCGGTCACTCACGAGTACCTATGATAAAAATTACAGACTTCTACATGCTTTGTAAGTGGGCAAACCTGCAAAAGTTCTCCCCACTGTATAAATGGATAAAACAATGTTCCTCAATCAGTGTATAAAAAAAACTTGGTTAATTAACTTTATAAAGCCTACTGTAGCATATAAGAAAAAGGCCTTTTCTTGTCATTTTAAAAACGTCCCCCTTTTCTGTAGGTCATGTTTCAAGTGTCTTTTTGCTGTGAAATCTTCAATGTTTTTATCTTCAAAGTAAACGTAAGAATAAATTTTATATTGTTAAAAATACTTCACCCTTTATACTTACTGGACTGTCTTTTGAGGAACGTTTATTTGCACATCTTGCAATCATCATTGCATTGCATTGTATGCTTTGTTAACTACAATTTTGAAAATAAAACCAAGTATTTAAATATCATCATACTAAGACGTACTATTAGGAGAACAACTTATATTTACATGCATTTTGTTGTCAGTAGTCTGCTATACTGTTATAAAGATCTCATTGATTTACATTATAAGCGATCAGAATTTCATCTTGGCCATATAAATATCGTTAACTGGACCAAATTGCATATTTTTGCATAGTTTGTGCCTCTGAGCAAAAAACATAAACCAACTCTTTAAAGAAAAAAAAAAATTGTCTAACGGTTCAATAAACTGTTCCATTTAAAAAAAAAAACAAAAAAAAAAACCCTTGAATTTTCTGATTATTATTTCATATGTCAGGCTTTGCACGGTTGAAATGAGATGAACCACTTGCATCCACTGTTAACACAGTGTCGTGACATGTTTGAGGGCCCTGCAACAAGTATATTCTCATTTCCCATATTCCAAATAATGTCTGCTACTCACATGCACATCACATACAAACAACAGGCAATGTGCTTGATGTCTTGATTATATTTATGGACAACATCAGTCACTGAAGATTTGTCAGCTGTTTTAAATGACTTCCAGCCGTTCTTCCAGATTGTTTTCTCTTTCGGACAGACCAAAAGCCTTCTCTAGCACTTAGAACCCTACTGGGTTTCATCCACAGGACAATAAAAGTAAAGAGAGAGGGATTAGGGTAATTGATTAATGTCTATAGAGATTTTTACGGTAACATGGGGACCATGTTACGGTAACAGACCGTAGCCCCATATGGAGGAGGTTAGCCTGGAGCAATGGCAGGGCTTTCCAGGAATATATCAGTGCCACAGTCAGTTCACACATGACACATGGTCCAGAGATAGCTATATATACACACACGCACACAACAGATGCTCTCACTCATACATACACAGAGATGCATCATGCATCAACTAAACAATGCATGTGCGATATATACAAATAAATACAGGTGCCGGCAAATCATCACAGAAACACATGAACACATAAGACTTAAGACTTAAGACTAAGATAAGACTATCTTAATTGCAACAAAATGGTCTGCATGTGGCACATTCTTAAGATACACTGTGTTATTTGCCAATTCATGAAGAATCGCTTGTTTGTTTTCCTCACTTGTAAGTCGCTTTGGATAAAAGCGTCTGCTAAATGACTAAATGTAAATGTAAATGTAAATGTTGGTCCTTGCAATTTGAGTTCAAATCTGTCTTCCATCATTTCCTGATCACACCTCTTCTCTTTTCTCAATGTTTTCTTGCCGTTTCCAATCTGTTAGATCCCATTAACAACTAAAAGCCCATAAAAAAATTCAGAAAAAGTTTTAATTTTGTTTTGGATGAATACAGGAATACGTTTTAGGTGACATTCGTGTGGACATAACTTTTTATTACTACTGTAAGTAAGCTGTAAGTCTTACTGTAAGAGCACATGAGTCACACTTTACAGGAAGTGACCCGTTTCTCTGGAAACCAGTGTCTAGACAGATGTTAAAGTAATACACCACACAAAACTCCATTCCAGCACATTTCAACAACTGTGTTGTCCTAACAGTATTCAAAATAAATTATCTTCAAATATGGCACAATGCGAATATCCAAGTCACATGTCAAGAAATATTTGAGGGGCCTTTCAAAATAAAAAAAAGTGCTTACCAAAAGCATCATAAGCTTATAGATCGTATAACCATTGCCACCAATCACCAGTCTCTACAATCAACTTAGTTGATATTGAGAAACGCAACCCAGAATGATTAATGGAATAATTCACAAAAAAGGTAGCACTTAACTCTCATTAGAGTTGCATTAGTGCATTATTAGTAGATTGGTAGGGTTAGGGTTAGAATAAGTTGACATGTATTTGCAAAGTTATTTATAGTCAGTAGATTGTCTGTTGGGGATTGGTCGATATTAAGCACACAGTCTACTGATACTTTAATGAGAGTTAGCTGACGTAGTTGCAAAAGTTACTTGGTAACACTTTACAATAAGGTTCATTAGTTAACATTAGTTAACTACATTAGTAAACATGAACTAATAATGGACTGCACTTTTACAGCATTTATTAATCTTAGTTAATGTTAATTTCAACATTTATTAATACATTATTAAATTCTTGTTAATATTAGTTAATGCACTGTGAACTAACATGAACAAACAATGAATGACTGTATTTTCATTAACTAACGTTAACAAAGATTAATAAATACAGTAATAAAAGTATTTCTCATGGATAGTTCATGTTAGTTAATACATTAACTAATGTTTAACTAATGAACCTTTTTGTAAAGTGTGACCAGTTGCTTATAGCCAACAGAATGTTGGCAAGGGACCATCAAAATAAAGTGTTACCACACTTTATTTGTGTCCTTGTTACACGTGTTACATGTATATTAATTGCTATAAATTATGCATAATTATACGCAAGTAACCTAAACCAAACCGTAATCCTAACCCTATATTAAGTACTTAATATTACTTAGTTCTTAGATGTATACTCATGCTTATGTCATTCCAACCGAGTATGCTGTTGATTTTGCTCATTTATTTGAAGGTCATTTAGTTACACTTTACGTGCACTTACTTACTATAGTAATAACAGTCAGTAATGCAAAATGACTAACCCTAAACCCTATAGTAAGTACATGTAATTTAATTAATATTACTCAGTAAGTATTTGTGTAGCTAACATCTCCTTAAAGTGTAACTGTGATTTCTCCATGTAACATGGAAGGAAAGACAATTTTTTTAAGAATCTTTCTGCATGTTATCACACCTCAGAATCCAAAAAACATGTGAGGTGTGATTAAAATACAAGACTTTAAGGGAATAATTACTTCAATTCCAATGTGTTTCTCACTATTATATGGTTTCCAAATACTTCTTTTGTGTGTTTGTGTGTGTGTGTGTGTGTGTGTGTATGTGGGGGGGGGGGTATGTCACTATGGTCACAATGTTTTAGAAAAAAATGTGCAGCACAAAAGATTCTACAGAATTTCTCGTTTTGTGTTCCATGGAACAGAGAAAATAATGAGGGTGTGGACCAACGTGGACCAACCAAATAATGACAGAACTTCCACTTTTTGAGTAAACTAGTCCTTGCAGTAAGTGAGGAATGAAAACAAAGAGTCTCTTACATTTTTTCCTGAGGGCTGACACTGAGGTAAGGAGCCAGAGCTGAGCGTAGGGGAACTCGCAGGGCTGCAGAGTTCAGGAAAGGGGTTAGGGATGGCAGGTAGAGAGGACGTTCGGTACTGTTGCTCCTCTTCCTGAAGCCTTCTGGAGGAATAAAGCAAAATCTAAGGTTTAGGGTTATATTTTGAACATGAAACCTTGTCTTTATACCAAAAGTATTACTGTCAGCCTCAAATTGTTGGCGGCTTTGGGCAGCATTAGCATTTTGGGTAATTTTTTGAAGCAACAGACAGGGAGTCCTTTTGAAGTGGGGACTTCAGAGAAAAGCTGAAACACACACACACAGACATTTGTGCTGTAGGTTTGAAAGCATGAGGCATGGAATTCAGAGCTGAAGTCTGAATAGTAACCTCTGAGTGAACCTTTGCTAGAGTGAACCCTCGTTCACAAGCTGGTTATGCTCAACTTCCTGCTCTGATCTGCAGCTGAGAGGCAAAAACACGCTCAACAAATGGAAACCATTTATTCTCAAAGGTTGCAGTACAACAGAACAATGGAATAACAACTGTGTCACTCTTTATGAAGACAAAGAAAGCCAAGCTGGAAAAGATCACAGTGTGTGTGTGTGTGTGTGTGTGTGTGTGTGTGTGTGTGTGCGTGTGTGTTTCTTTTTAAGCTAATGTTTTGGAAAAAATATTTGAAGTTTTGTACTTTTCTCTGCTTTTGGTATTTCTTAGAGCAAAATGTGCTCTGTGTATGTAAGTGTTTGCACACTTACTGTATGCTATATTTAAAAATGTCTGAACGTCACTGCTTTAAATAACACAATATCAAAGTAGGTATCATAAAAAACTAAATTCTACACAAATGAACTTTTCTGATTAATTTTCACAGTGACTTTTGTGCAACTGGTCCAAAGGTGATTTTATGAAGTCACTTCACCTCAAGTTCACACAGGTCTCATATCAGAGTAACCACAGGTGTAGTTTATCACATTAACTATGAGCATGTTCCACTAATGTTTAACAACCATAGAGTGTCAAGTACATTTTGAACTCTACGTTGACTGTTTTATAATTTCAGACTTATAAAACTATGTTAAATGTCTTTCTTTAAAACAAACACAACTTGGTTTGTTAATGCATTGATTTTCATACATTTTGAAGTGTGGCTTCAGAGTTTTTACCTGACAGCGAGGATGTGCATAGGCTGGGACCGCCGCAGTCTCTGGTGTGGGGAGGTGGACTGAGCATGTGTGTGATAAGCAGTGGGTCGGTACGGCTGGCCATTGAGCAAAAGTGGAGAGGATTCAGTGTGCACACCGCAAGAAGTGTACAGACTCTCAAAGGAAGAGTTCATGTCATTCACTAGAGCTTCTAGATCCACGTCATCCTCTGGTAGAGAGAAAGAGGGAAAAAAATATCCTAAACATCACATCTGTAAGGTATAATGAGTTACCTTTTATCAGAAAGATATAAAACATTCATTAAAAGGTTATGTCACATATATATATATATATATATATATATATATATATATATATATAATATCTGTCCTTTGCAGTTCCCATTACTATACTGGTATTAGTTTCATGGCTGGAACATTATATTAAGCAAAAAGTATCTTGGACTGGAACTATCATACAGTACACAAGTTATGAACTTTCAGATATGTTATTCATAATCACACCACTAGAGGGCAATCTACAATTTAAACTCTCACAATGTAGTCCAGGCATATGCATAACAATCCTATATATATATATATATATATATATATATATATATATATATATATAAATACAAAATTAGATGATCTTCAAAACTAACCCATCTATTTATAATGAACTGAATCTTTATAATAATGCAGGGATCATTCTGCATCTATTTTTATTTTGTTTTAAATTATTTCTATGCTTTCTATGAGTAATGAACAACAGCAAAAAACAAAACAAACAAACAAAAAACTTGTAACACATGGTCAAAATGTTTTGCTCAAAATTGTCCTATTTGCAACACATTATGTAAAAGAAACTGAATAAATTGCCTCTCCTGACCTGACATCTTTCCTCTCCTGACCCAAAGGCTGAGTTACCTGTGCCCTCTGCAAGACCTTTTTCTGAAAACCCATCAGATAATCAGCTGATCCCTATGTATTAATAGAGACAGGTAAGCCCCTTCTCTACTTAGAGATTCTAGAGTGCTGTAAGATACATTCACACACTGAAGCTTTAGCACGGTGGGGAGGTTTGAGAGTGAAGTCACGCCATGGGGAAAAAAGAGATGGAGTTCTTGGACCTGTGTAAAAAAATAATGAAATAAAATAAAATAAGATGGCTTGGTGATGTTAATTGAAAAATACAAGACAGAGTCAATTATTACATTTTGATAAAAATGTTTTGGGTTGACTTTAGGAGTGAGTGTTTAGGATGTTCTCTCTCTGTCCCCAGTCTGAACCCAAACTCTGTTGAAACTAGACAAACAGGTCTATGCTCTAGAGAGCTGTGATTGATAGGATATTTTAATTGAACATGGCTTATCAGCATGACAAAACAGCACTCTGAACCACATTTTTGGCAAACATCAACCATGATGCAGTTCTGTCCTAGCACTGTGAATAAGTCCATTTAAATCTATTCACTAACGTTAATTTGAACTGTAAATCTAAATCTATATCTATATTCTGGTCACTCACTTTCATAGAATTATAACTGATGGCAATTAAAGGTTTAAACTTACGCCTTTTTTTGGTTTTGTTGTTGTCAAACCAGGCATCATTAAAATAGTCTGTTTCTCACACAAAATACCATCAAATGACTTGGAATAAAAGACGTGAACTACAAAAGGATTTTTTATTCCCTCTGCATTCCACTGAAAAAAGAAATTCATTCATATTTGCAATTATATGAAGATAAGCAAACAATTAAAATTTTTGTGTGAACTATTCCTTTAAAATTACAGTGCAAGGCCTTCTGTAATGGAAAAAGAAGCATATTTTTGTACGTCCAGCAGAGGGTGCCAAAACAAACCAGTGGATAAAAATCAAAACAAATTATACAGGACAAATTCTAATCTGTAGTTTTTTTTTTGTTTTGTTTTGTTTTTTTGGACTTCCACAAATCCACTGTTCATTCTCAACCATAGCTATAAATTTAGGCACTAATGAGACTGTAGGTGTATGTTTCAGAAAATATCTGTCTCAGATGGGGTTATGCAGGCACTCCATAAAAAAAAAACCCAATGATTTGTAAAGCATGAAAAGGAGACTATTACAGATATAAATTAACCTGTGTTAGAATATCGTCTATTTAGAATAATTCAAAAACAATTTACTAAAGTCAGTAACACTTTACAATAAGGTTTCATAGTTTAACATTAACAAATTTAGCTCACATGAACAATACTTCTACAGCATTTATTAATTTTCTTAAATGTTGATTTCAACATTTACTAATACATTATTAAAATCAAGAGTTGTATTTGATAAAATTAGTTAATGCACTGTCAACTAACATGAACAAAGAACGGCTATATTTTTAATAACATTTTCAAAGATTAATAAATAATGTAACAAATGTATTGTTCATTGTTACTTCATGTTAGTTAATACATTAAATAATTCTACATTAACAAATGAGACCTTATTGTAAAGTGTTACCTTAATGTCATTTCAAACCAATATGGCTTTCTTCCGAGGAAAAAAAAGACATTTCCATGCAATTACACTTAATAAAGAACAAAGCTTCCCTTTCAAGGGAACTTGCACTGCGTTGAGAATGACGCTGTAGGAACGCTTTGCGTGAATGCGTCATGAAGCACATGTGAAATCAGTCCAATGGTGTAGCGGGACGTCAAAGGCAGGTGACGTGACGACCAGGAAACTATAAAGTACGGTCAAACAGTGCAACACTAGCTTCTGTGTCTTCAGTAGCGTTTTATGTGATCTCGTGTGTTTTATTTGGTGTTGTATTCTCTGTTGCACAAGCACTTTGTTATCGCGAACAAAGTGTCGACATCGGTGATTGTGAGGACTCGCCATCCCACTCCCACACATATGAGGCGCTGGTGGAGGTTGTGACTCGCCCTGTTACCATATTAAATCTTGAAAGGCTAGAGGAGAGGCAGGATGTTCGTCCCAAAAGCAAACTGGACGAACGCTTCCTGCCTTCGCGAGCACAACCTCCATGTCGGGCTCAACCAGCCTCCTATCTGGTGCATAATGCTCAAACAGTGCACTATTCACCCATTGTTGGTCTGAAAGAGCATGGTTAGGGGTCGATGCCGAAATTGGAAGAGACGCTTGCGAGCTATCTCTCTCCATCGACCCTAAAGGCCCCCATGCTACCCACCAAACCCATAAGAACAACATCAGCTTTGGTGGGCAGGGCTTATCTACATACTATGTGTGTGCTGCAAGCCTACCAAGCCGAGCTGTTAGGAGACCTGGATGAGGACGGGGGTACTGGCCCAGATGCAGTGACTGAGTTGCGTCAGACCACAGACCTGTCTCTCTGTGCCACCAAGGAGACGGCCAGATCTGTTGGTCGTGCTATGGCAGCCCTGGTGGCCATGGAGAGGCATCTATGGTTGAATTCAAGTGCCATAAAAGAGAAGGATAAAAATTTCCTTATGGATGCCCCGCTTTCGCTTACTGGCCTCTTTGGCGACGCAGTAAATACTGTCATCGAGAAGTTTCACGAGGCGACCAAAGAGGCGGCGGCATTCCAGAAACTCCTCCCCCGTCGCTCTCAGGTCTCCGGGGCTGCTGAGCAGGAGCAGCCCCAGGCATCCAAAGCCAGCTCCTTATACCATGACACTCAAAAACAGAGCGTTTCCAGAAACCCATTTACAGGGGGCTGCTCATAGGGAGGCCTATTAAGGCCAACTACCTGACAGTGTGTCTGCTGGCTGGTAAGAGCCCAATGTGATGAAGACTTGCTCTCAAAGGCGGCCTGCTAAAGCCAGCTATCTTATAGCAAGTATAGTAGCAAAAATAGACTATTTATACAGCGCCTAAGCCTGGGACCTATCACATAACTGACAAGCAGTGTACTCAGTAAAGGTCTTACGCCACCATGTCCTGAAGGAGGCTCCACCTGGGCGTACCACTCCAGACAAACATGGAAGTCAGCTCATTGCAATACTCGGACTACAAGGAAGCATACTAAATAACCAGATCGAAGTGAAGGTTATTCACTAAGGTTATCTTTAAAAGGCCACCCACGCTCAGCCCGATGCTTGAACATCAGTGTGGCAAGGGGGGCGTGGTTCAGCGAGGTCTGCAGTGGGTAAAGTACAAATGACGAACACCTGTGTCTTGTTTCAGTGATGGACGTGGAGAGACAGAATAAAAGGAGAGCAGGAAGAGGAAACAGGGAGAGAGAGACAGGCTGCTGACTACTGTTTGCTGATACTGGAGATTGCTCTGGAGAAGTGAAGTTCTACCGGATTGAACGAGAGGATGGATGTTGAGCGCATAGTGCAGTTCAAGTGTATATGAGAAAATATCTAATAAAATTACCAGTAACAGAAGCCAAACTGACCCAGTCCACTTCCTTCCTGAACATTTAAATATTGACTTTGCTACAATCAGTTTAATGGGCTTAAGGGAGAGCCTAGTTAGGGGCCTAACTGTTAGCTAGCTACTGAAGTGCGGGGCCACAGCAAAAGCGCACTCTATTCACAAAGTGAAAGGGGCCTAACACCGCTCAAGAAACAACTGCACCTGAGAGGCCTAAGCAATGGCCTGCAACTCTAGTCACTACCTATTCTGCCTCTACACCAACATGTATTTATACCCCAAATATAGAAAGAGGCTGAAAGACTCTACAATGAGAGGAGGCCATCACTAGGGATGCCAAAAAAAGCACCCACACTCAGATAACGAGGAGTCAGGGGCGAAAATGCTTTGGCAGACCGCCTCCACTATCCCTAGTATTTAGCCTAGGCCAGCTAAAGATACAGCCCTGGTGATATTAAGCATAGATCTACCTCGGGCTCATAAGAGCAGCAGCCTCAAGGACGACTCTCAACACTGAGAGGGGCAAAATCACTGAACCTGAAAAACTGCTAAGGTGGCTTGAAACTACCATGAAGGGCCAAGCCACAGACCTTGATGTAAAAAGCGCCTGGGGAAAACAGTGGAGAAGAAAGAAGAATGGAGAGGGTAGTTCTGGTCACCCTCAGAGGGAAGAGATCCAACACTGACGTTTATGCTACCTCACTCAGATCCTTCTTTCTGGAATCTCACCTTTTCTGTGACCTACTCCTCTGCCCTGTCTCCAGCCCTCAGGTCATGACGAGCTGGACCCTCCTGCTTGTCTGTGTGTAGATTCAGATCTCAGTAGTATGCATGTTTGAAATGCCACTGAGCGCACGTTTGCTTCTCTGAACTTTCCCACCACCGCCTCGACGGAGGTGCCGAAAAGTTAAGTCGGCAAAACCTCTCCCCGGTGTCATCCAGGTTCAGCTACAGATGCCTCTCCATGGCACCATTGCTGCCATCAATCAACCGATCTAGGCAGCAGTCTGTTTGGTGGGAAGGAGAACATGATCTGTGGTGTGGAGCAGATCTTCAACCGCTTCAGGGTAGAGACCCTGCCCCCAATCTATATCTTTCAGCAGGTCTGACTGGTACACCTGCAACACAGCCATCATGTGCAGCGCTGCACTGACCTGACCCACAGTCACCATTTAAGCGAGATGTTACCTTAAGGGGCTTAGATAGCAGAGTCAGAGCCTTAAGTGTCGATCCCTGCCCAGATACGAGATAGTTTGCAAACGTCTCGTCAATTGGTGGCATATATCCATATTCTCCCATTCCCCCATACTGACTGCACAAATTCATCGACATCAGCAGGCTAATTTTGCTGATATCAATGAATTCGTGCAGTCAGTATACAGGTCAGGAAGGAATGGAAGGCTCACTTGGAGTTGGAGGGTTATGGCCAGAGAGAAACCGATCGTCAAGCCGACCGCACCTCTCTCCTAATGCACTGCCATGGCAACTGTAATCTGCCAGCAGCACGTTCCATAACCTCCAACAGCTAAGCATACACGTGGCAGGGTGGCTGAGAAGATTCAATAAACTCACCCTCTCTATCCTCCTCAGCCATCTCCTGTTCGGCTGGAAGAGCACTCGCAGTGGGACCTGAGGATGAAGATGACAACATATTGTCTCCCAGCTGCTCACTCTCGTGAGCTGCCGAATAACATGAGAGGTCTACACCCCTCCTTCGGAAAGCTCCATCTAGGATCCCCATGATGTGAGTTTCCGCTCTGCCTTGGCACAAGTGGGACCTGAACCACCAGGCCCAGATGCCCAGATGAGCTCTCTCCCCTCGAGAAAAGAGCCAGACAAGAGTGGAGCGTTCTCAAAGGAAAACACTCACAATTGGCACAGGCAGCTCCCTCGAGAACTTCCTGTGCATGCTCTTCCCTGAGACAGTAAATGCACAGTTTGTGTGTATCATCTGGTGTCAAATATCTCAGACACAGTTCAACACACTTCCTAAACCTCATGGTTTTCACTGAGCATTTCATACTGATTGACAACGATAGTGCTTCACACATAACAGCCCCTGAACACGAAAAAAGTGGATGACATGTTCTCTAGGCACCCCTTATATACTTTCGGATCACACCATTATGATGTCATGGGCTGTCGCCGGTTAATATGATATTGCCATGATTTGATAAGCGTTTCAGACACCGGTTCACACAGAGGATTTCCCCATAGCACTTGACGCAGTGCGAGGTCCCTTCTGAAAGCAAATGGAACCTGCAATAGTATTTTCTTCACTATTGTGACATATATCCGAGTGAAACAGCTTCTAGAACAAGAAAACATGTAGGGTGGGACTAGATTTTGTCCATCATTGATTGGGTTGTTGTGGTTTACCATTGCTGCTTTCTCATGTGAGTGACAGGTTGTCCCGCCCTCGCACCGGTAAACATCATCAGAGAAGAGATGTCTCCTTAAGAGGGAGGGGAAGTTATTTTGATTAAACATTACAAGACTTTATGTATTCCCTACATTAGTCTACTAATATAGTTCACTTGAATGAGTGAATAAAAATGAGTGAGCGAATTCGGACACTGAGTACTGCCGCTTTTGCATAGTTTGTGCTTGCTGTTTAGTAATTATTTTAAACTTATCAAACTGGAGGCTCCAGTAGTAATTAAAAGATGTATCTTGAACTCTGTCATGAAAACTATGTATAAACTTTATTTTTTTAAAAATCTAATAATCAGTTAAAATGGAATTTATACACTCAATATTGTGGTGCATTGTAGGATTGAATGGGTGCACTCAATAACGTCCACTATGATTTCGGACACCACTACAAATGGTGTTCCCTCAAATAGTGGGATCCTCGCTATTTAAGGGGGCGATTTCGGGGACAGCCCTAGTTTTCAGTTGCAATGGTTTACCATTGATTTGGTTATGTGTTACACCTGTTGTTAATTTAGTTTCATTCACCTGTGTATTTAAGACCTATGTTTCTTTCAGTTAGTTCTCAAATGATATTTCATGATAGTTCTGATTTTGCTGCTAGTCAAGAGTGTTTTGTTTTGTTTTGAGTTTGTGTTTAATAAATTTGATATTGATGCAAATAGATTCATTCCCTCACCTTGACTGCAAGGGTTTGCTGACAGAGGGCACATGAATTATTATTAATAATAATAATAATAATAATAATAATGTGCACAGATAAATCATTTAAAATAAACACTATAATATTACAATAAAAAAGAAAGAATTGGCAATTTTGATTTCATTGTAAGTCTAATTGATAAACAAATCTTTCAGACCCCTTTTGTGAAATGAATCAACTAATTGAAACCCAGCAGGCATTTAAATGTTTATGCACGGGTGAAACAAAGTCATGGATCAAGGTTGAATCTCTGTTGAATTTTGATTCGATTTTACAAATTGAATCAATGTTAATATTAACATCATCATACAGATGGTTCAGCATTTCAGCTTTGATCTATGAGTATTTTGTTAATGTTTTTACAAACATTTAGCCTTAAACACTGTTTCAGTTTCTAATCATGAATCCGACATTGCTACATCTCTCATATATGCAAATGATTAAGCCACAGAATGAGTTATATGGACCACATTTGTGATATTTACTGACTGTCCTATCACTTTCATTAAAATGAAAAGAATCAGCACTGTATTCTTTTTAAAAGTAACTGTTTGGTCCATAATGAGAGGTTTGAGCAATTTAAATTGGTCTTTTAGGGATGAGATAAAAGTAGACATAAGAAAGTTTAACTGTTAATTATTTAGAGAGAACCCATCCTTCAACCTTTCCTCAGGATATGAGGCAACCCTTAGTGTCAACAGTTCTAAACAGAAAACAGAGGCACTGAATTCTAAAAGCTTGTTTACAGAAAATATTCAAATTTAAATCTGGCATGTTTCTCAGGTAGAGGACATGAAGCGATTTCAGACATGAATGATTCAGGAGAACAGCTCCTCCAGCCCCGCCGGCTACAGTCAGTACTTTGAGTAGCATTGAGCGAGTGCAGAACGCAATGCAAATTGACTCAGCAGCCATGGGAACACTGCATCAAATGCTTTATTGCCTTGTGGGAAATCAGCTGATTAAACTATAGCTAAAAGTATTTGTGAAAGTACAGACTGCAGTGCCAGAATCGGATAGCCAAGAGAGCTGTTTAAATTCCAGCCTCAGGTGAATTGAGTTCTGCCAACTTTTTGTCATTTCACATCAGAATGGTGGTTGTGCCAGAGCTGGTGCTTGGCTGGTTGGGATCATAGACAATAACCAATCAATTCCAAAGAATTGAGGTTAAATTATGACCTAAGTGGATATGTTTTAGTCCAAGACTAGGGTTAGTAAGTTTTATTATTATTATTATGTATTCAGCAAGGACACATTAAATTAATGAACAGTGCCAGTATTTATAATTGTTATGAATCCGTCCCATTGTCCTCCACCCACTTGCCACCAGAGGTCGCCCTTCCACATCATAGACTTTATTTACGGACTACATTTCCCATAAGCCCCTCACCCAGTCACTGATCACCCTACCAGCTGTTCCGCATTACCATCACATCTGATTCACATCTTACCCCTATAAAAGCACCACTCACACACACCCACTTTGCGAAGTATTGTTATCCCTGTAACATTCTGAGCGTTACCCTTGTCTTGTTTGCCTGTTTTTGGTTCCTGCCTGTTTCTTGTCTTTTGATGTTTATCTGCCTGCCTTATTGACCTTTGCCTGGAGTATTACTACGATACTGTCTTTTCCCTGCTACTTCTGTTTTGCTGTTGAGTTGACCATTGCCTTTCTGACCACGTTTTATGAATAAAGCTGCATTTGGATTTCTACCTGCTGACTCGCTCATCATTACAATAATGTAATAAAAAATGTTTCTATTTCAAAAATATTCTGTTGTTTTGAACTATAGATAAGAGTTTGTTAGAGCAGGTTTGACTGGCAATGGCACTGCATGCGCTCATTACATTGCATTTGTGGTGAGAAGCTCCGTTCTTGCTTGATTTACTCCCGATGGATAAGAATCTAGCATTTGCACAGCGCACATTCAGCTCTCAAGACAGTTGGAGGCAATCATGGCAATGTATTTGCAGTAGGAGGCTCTGTTATTGCTTGATTCTCTCAAGAGTGATGAGAGTCGAGCATCTGTACATTGTGATTTGAATCAATCATGGGGATTGTGGGGATTTTGGGTGGAGCAAAAGGAGAAGTCTGATGGGAGTTTTTTTTTTTCCTTTTTGGGCTTCTCCTGCTAGTTCAGTATAAGTCTGCCTCCTCAATTGACCACCTTGCGGCTCATGACAAGGCATATGTGGAAGCAAGACAAGTCTGTGGGGTCATGCCCACCATGAAATTTGCCCAATCTCCACTCAGTAGTGCTACCAGACATTGGTCTTTGGACACAGGTGTTGAGAGGACTCCAGACCCGTGTATTGAGTGGTACTATCTCCTGAGGCAGTCCAACCCACACATCTTTGCAAGCCACAAATCCAGCCATTCATACCACAAAACACACGGCCAGTGCCACAGCGATATACTGAGGTTGGGATCTGCCTACATGGACTTGTGTGACTTCTCCTATGCAGAAGTTAAAGAGGTGGATAGAGTTGCAAAATTCAGCTCTGTTGCCTTTTATAACAGAACAGACAGTTTATGTTTGCTCACTTCTTTAGGAGAACCATGCTTAAGCTTCACAACCTTACGGTTGATGCAGGGTAAATGGAATAATGGTGGGAAGTCCACAAGCTTCCTTATATTTCTTTGCCTCCCTCCCCGACTATTGTTGGGTTTTGAAGTAGAGATATACTCTCTCCTTTGGATGTGTGTTTCTACAGGCAAATCAGGGTATGAGCTGAACTTCCCCAGCTACATTGGGTCTTTGACTAGGGCCTGAGCTCCCCAGTGACTACCTTGGGGTATAGCGCATGGTTTATGAGTGTTATTGGGCAAACTGCAATATGCCCTTTTCTTGTTTGCCTCTCTTCTTGAATAATGGTAGAGGCATTCGCTCCTTCAGACAAAAAAGAGTTGATGACGTAATTCAGGCACCCTTTTATACTCACGGGCGCTCTACATGTGACGTCATAGACTGCAGGCTGCCAATGATTAATGGTGTTTTTTAACACTTACCTCAGACACCGGTCACACTGATGGAAATCCCCATAGCATCAACACCAAGACACATTCTCAAGGAAACTGGTTGCATAAACAACCTGAGACATTTTTGTTATATAATTTATCTTTGTGTGGTACTTCATTTGAGCAGGTGTGTCCAATTTGGCTGTTCTGGGTAAGAGCCCTTTTCTGAGGCACTAAAGTGTTTGTAGGATGCACTTTGAAGAAGGCATTTGTTGCTAAAATCCCATCAGTATTATTAAAAAAGTATATCCCATCAGTATTATTTCTATATGAATTAGTCAGTTCTATAAAGGCTTTTTAATCATTTAAATCTGAAGAGCCTTGGACTATAATTTTTTGAATCACATTAGGAAGAAGTTACAGATTTGTTCTAGACAACAGCACCAAAACAAACTTTAAATATAGCGGGTTAGACCTAAAATGAGGAAACACACAGTAATACTAATTGAAAATGCTAACTCGTCTCTGCTGCTCATTCCTGATTGGATAACATGAGAATCAGAGTCTTCAAATCGTTATTCTTTTCACACTACACAACTGTCTGGGGTACCATTTAGTTGCTGCTGCATGCACATTTCACGACGGATCAGCAACAGGGTGACACATTACATAATATTTCAACAGGAAGAATCACCAACATTTCTGTTTGGTCAACAAACTACAATTCACAACCAAGCACACTTGAGAAGTGATACAGTAAATAATGGAAGATCATGCATGAGACAGGAGTTGTCACAGGAGTTTGGATGTCTTCCTGTTAAAAATTTTAGCCTGCAAGAACCTTGCAATCCAAGTTGTCTGTGCACTGATTTGCAGCGAAAAAGAAAAAAAGAAGAATACGAATGAGAGAATGGTTATTTGAAGAAGCTTTTGCAGGTCTATGACTCCACCCATGAACTTTCCCTTGCCCTGTATCTTGCTATCTCAATGGCTGTAGGTCATCGGCAATGTAATTTCCAGTCAAAACACATTTCACACTGCAAGACAGGTCCAGATACTTTGCATCTAAAAATCTCATGGCATTGGCAATGCATTGGCTCTTCTTTCAGATCTTTAGTAAATACACATTATGCCATTGTCACTCATGTAAATGAGCACCGACTTCAGGCATTTGTTGGTTATTAACACAAAACTGTCAGTGAGTGAAAAATTGTTACATTTTTGTTAAAAAGCTAAAATTGTGTGCATACCAAGCATTTGATATTTGTCTACTTAAATAATGTCCCAAAGTTTTTCAGAGAAATTTGTATGAAAAATGGAAGTTTCCAATGATTAGTAAAGGGTGATACACACCCTGATATGACACTGATTTCCATATTGGTCCACTTTAGCAGTGATGTGCATGACTAATTTACCAAAATGTATCTGGTTCCATTAGTGGCACAGTGACAAAATATATCTAAGCTAATCTACTTTTGAGTCTACTGGTTCTTTGCCCAAGACAAAGTGGTTAAATTGGTTCACTTATGCCAAGACTGTTAAAGACAAAGTTTTAAAAGCACCATGCTTTATAGCACCATGTTTATGACTGAGACCATTAGACCATCCAGCTGGTGACAATTAGCATGCAAATTGTGAGTGAACAAAGAGACAGGAGCACTAAAAGGGGAAAGGAGTCGCTTGGGCAGGAACGTCCTGTAGAAGATCCGTGGGAGGAGATATGTGCCTCAAAACACACACACACACAGATGTATACATATGAAAGGAGGCAGTGGAGCTAGTCTTTTCACTGATTTAGACAGAATTCTAAAGCATTCCCATGTTGGCTAAACAATACAGTGCCTTCATAAGCACCATACAGGAGGGGTGGACAGGAGGGAAGGAGGGAAATATATAGAGTGGGGGATTCATATAGAGATGGCGTGGGAGAAGAATAGAATATATGAGCCTGAGTTGTATTTTTGATAGTTAATGTAGATGCAGAGCTGATCCTAATTCTCCATTATATACAATATTCAATAAAGTGAATGGTGACAGGTCGGTCAAGTTCCAAAGAGAACAAAAACACAAAAACAAAAAAAGTAGTCTCTATAACTAATCTGCAATAGACAGCAACAGTTTGTGTGAGGATAAGGATGGAAATGAAGTCAATATTCACTCAATATATTCATTTGTGCTATGAAATGACATGAGGTCACAGGTTAAAAGTGGAGTCACATTAGCAAAACTTCTGCAAAGTTTTGCAGGCAAGGTATGTCCATTGTCTACAGTGTAGCGATGCATGAAGCACCGCTTACTCAGAGGTCACTTCCAAGTCCAAGCAGCTTTATATCGGTAAACGCAGCAAATTTCAAAAGTTAACAGTTCAATAAACTTGAAGCTGACGTAAAATCCACACAGATTTTTTTTTTTCCTCATGTGTCTCTCACACAAAATTCCCAATCACTTGGATTCCTTTTGAGATGACTGCTTTTTGCCTGCAGAATTTCACCATATAAAGGGAAATGTGAGAAATTATTTAAAGGAAACATATGGAGAAAATATCTTACTGACGGTCACGCATATATACATGGATTAATGGGATAGTTCGTCCAAAAAATTCTGTAATTTAGTCACAAACATGTCACTACTTTTTCTCTTCCTCTTCTATCTCATTTTTTTTTTTCAATCAAGTCAGTTGTAACCAAAACTGTTACCAATATTCTACAAAATATATTCTTTGCCATTCAACAGAAGACTGTCATACAGGTTTCAGACAACATGTCTTAAACAGCTTCCTTGCAACAACAGTTTTCTGGTGTGCATGTAAAAGTAGTCAGAGAGAGAATGATAGGTGAAAATACCCCTGGCAGTCAAACACCAGAGCATAAATAGAGAGAGAAAATCTGGAAAAACAATAATGGAGATCAGATCCTGTTCTTGGGAAACATCAATCTAATCGGTGATTTTCATATACCTCACATTCCATAATCTTATAAGCCCCGTCCGCCCACCACACTAAAACCGCTTTCTTTTTAAGAATACAATGCCCTGGATATTGCTGCCCAAGGGTCCATCAGAACCATGAGGTGTAGGAGAGGCACTGACATCAACAAAGACATACCTTGAATAACTCTGTAGTCCGATCCTGCCTTCCAGTTTAAAGCCCAGAACTACTGTAGTAAATATTTCAATTAGCTATTAATTAGCATGATAGTTCATCCAAAAAGGAAAATTCATCATTTACTCAAAACTGTGATACTTTCTTTGTTCTGCAGAACATAAATGAAGATATATTGAAGAATACTGGTAACCAAATATTTTTAAATGAAGATATATTGAAGAATACTGGTAACCAAATATTTTTGGTGCCCAAATACTGATACATTTCTCAAAGTATATTATTTTATGTTCTGCAGAAGAAATAAAATCATATAATTTTAGTATTACATGAGATGGAATAAATGATTACAGAATTTTCATTTGAGGGTGAATTATCCCTTTAAGATCAGTGGTCTCATGGATGAGGTTTTTAAAGGCAAATAACCATGTAATCATAGATAGTTGGCACAGAAAAACAAACAGACTTATTATCATATAAAATGAAGCGAATTTTTTTTTTGTTGCTGATATGGATGAGTCCAATAAAACTGAGACTTTAAAACAAGGTCCTTACTATCTGTGGTCATTGAAAATCCCATGACACTTCTTGTAAAAAGTAGGAGTATATACATGGTGTCCTGGCCAAATTACCTCCATTAGTTCTTATCAATCATCGCCTCCTAATAATCCTTTGATTTGGCTATATCACTCTTTCTCTCCTCTCCACATATATCCAGTGTGGTAAGCACACTCATTTTCTATTAACAAATTTAAAAGCTTTCAGGATGAGCTTATTGAGGAGGTCAAGGATGACATCTATACCTGCAACCCCCTGGAGCCCTTGGGAGAGTTCATCATCCTTGGCATCTGTCTCAACAGCAGCATGGAGCTAAGAGAGAGAGTCCATGGTTTCTCTAGCAGGTTGTGGGCCAAACCTTATGCACCTCCTCTGTTCCTTGAATACCAGAACCACCTGACAAGCAGGAGCCTATGCAGATGGACAGACTTCATCTCACCATGGAGGAAAATCAGTGGTGTCCCAAGAAAGATCTATGTCTTTACTGCAGTGGTCAAATTCATCTTGGTGTCTTTTCTGGTAATAACCAGCGATGATCAGTGTCCAGCTGAGGTCTGGCAAGTGACATTTCTATTTTGACCATTCCTTTCATGGTGTGTACCTACCACAGGAATCTGGAATACATTCGATCTGTCCTCATGATTCCATCCACAGAACAATGGCCAAACCGAGCACGCAGGACCTTGAATGGATTCTGTGATGCCTGGCCTCCCATAACCCATATACCTGAAGTCAGCAGCTGACGTAGGCTAAGTATGCTCACTCCCTGCGTCCTCGACTGGCCTCTTCCCATTCATGTGTTGCCTGGGTTATCAAACTCCTCTGTTCTATTCTCAAGGTACCAAAGCTGCTATTCCCTTGGTCCAGGATTTCATCCAGTGCTGCCACCTTCGGGAGGAAAGCCATGGGTGCGCTGGTCCAGTCCAGGGGAAGGGAAGGTGGAAAACAGGTATCTCTGGCCAGTAAGCTGGCATCAAAGTTCATCAGGCGTGTCGTGTCCACAATGTCTTTCATGTCTCCCGTGTCAAACCTGTCTTGCGGTCTCCACTATGCCCCTTCTGTGCATTTGTTTCTACTCTCTTGATTTCCCTGCTTTATATTCTCTTCCTTCTCCTTTGTTTTTTTTGGTTTTTTGTCAGTGTGTCTTGTGCCTTTCATGTTCACACGTGCATCTCTCTTAGGCTTGTCAAGAATATTGGTCTTGTTTGTTGGTTTAGTTTTTGTTCCACAAACATCCCTGCCATCTGCCCAGTTAGTGTTGTGGTTTCAGTTTTGCTAGTACACAGCAGACTGCCCATCCTGTTGTTGACTCTTGCTCTCATTATTGGTTCTGGTCAGTGTATTATCTCTTTGCACTGATTACATTGTAGCACTGTATACACATGTTTGATCTCTGCTCGCCACTAACATTGGTAATGACTTTCCTGGTCTATGCTGCTATTCACCAAGTAATGACTGTCTGACTCTTCTCTCGTCTGGATCTGATCACTGTACAGATTGTTTCTCTGGTCTTATCTCAGACTGGCTCACTCCAGTCTTTTGTTTTTGTTTGAGATTCTAATAAAATCTTTTTTTTTTCCTTCCAGAAAAGCTGACAGATATATTCTTACATATGTGTGTGTGTGTATGTGTGTTTTTTTTTTTTTTAATCTAATTCGATAAACTTCTTGACAGCAAAGATGATGTTAAAGTCAACTTGGCATGTTGCTGAAGATTTTTTTATTTAATTTTTTTTTACCAAGCAATAAGACAGTTACAAAAGAAGAAGAAAAAAAACAGTGACAATTATATACAAATACAAATACAGAAGAAGACAGGAAGATATAGACAAAGAGTAGGCTACGGATATATGGTTGTACACTGTAAAAAATGGTGCTGCAAAATAACAATAATCTACTGGCAGCTGTGGTTGCCAGTAATGTACTGTTAATTTACAGCCCTCTGCCGTAAATTTACAGCTCTTTTATTTTTCTGTATGTTACCGTAATGCTACCATGGAAATTAACTTATTTCATTTGGGAAGCCGTTTTGCTACAAACAGTTTGTGTTTGCAGTTAAGAAACATTCCTTTTCAGTTGACTCAAATGAAAATAATTCACAGTACTAATGCTGTGTAAATACTATTTTTTTAAACTCAATGCATAATACTGACATAATTAAAAACATGACTTCAACTCAAATCTTTGCAGCTTGTCTAAGTTAGCAATGACACAAATATATGTGCTAAAGTACTTAGTAAACAGCTTATCACTGCATTAACAACTACAGTTGCTGTCTTTAAATGAAGCAACATATAGCATAACATCAGTGTTTCTCAGCTTATTATTGACTGAAGCACAGGCTCTACTCTCCAGCACAATGGTGACCCACAAAACTAATTAATAACTAACAGATCTCTCCTATATCATACTGTACAAAAACACAAAACACTTCAGTTCAGTATTTACTCTCCTTATCAGTTATTGACTGATAAGTAACTTTTTTCTATTAACTTTCACTGATATTTAAGTCAAATGAACTTGCTTTGTATAGTAAATCTGACTGTTACGTTCAACAGAATATTACTGTTTTTCTTCCTTCATTTTATGGTAATTTGCTGTCAGCAAGGTTGGCAGTAAATTGCTGTTTTTATACAGTTTGTTGCCGTAAATTAATTTACAGTTGATTACTGTTAAATTACGTTTAACTCTGTTTTTTTTCCATCTCACACCTTTAACCCTTTAAACCCCACAGCAAAATCTTCAGTTTTAAATGATCGCTTGATTGTGTTCACACTACAGAGTAACACTGAAGCAGTGCTGAAGTTAATGAGACAACAGTTAATGCGATAATTAAGTGATAATTGACAATTAGTGATGAACACCTGCTGTTAACAATCAGAATCAGGGCTCACCTAGTCTGGATGTGACCCAACAACTAACGTCTCGGTTACATAGGTAACCCTCGTTCCCTGAAGGAGGGAACGGAGACGTACGTCGGATGACCGACGAATAGGAATCTCGCTAGAGAGGCCAATCTACTTCGAGTGTAACTAAAACGAGCCAATGCATATTGGCATGCAATCATATGCAGCAGCTGCTCACCTCGCAGCGCGGGTATATAATGAGCAGCAGGTGCGTTGCATCTTTAGGTTTTCGCTGAGGACCCGAACCAGATAGGCAGCAGCATCAGCGGGGTACAGCAACTGTGGCGACGGGATGTACGTCTCCGTTCCCTCCTTCAGGGAACGAGGGTTACCTATGTAACCGAGACGTTCCCATTCAGTCGGTCACTTCGAGGTACGTCGGATGACCGGCGAATAGGAATCCCTACCAAAGCGCCACAGGAGCTGCCCTCTTCCAGCGCTCTGCTGTAGCCACCTGAACCCCCTTGCCTGAGGACGGTGGGACAGGGCTAACACAGAGAGTGTCAATCACTGCTGTTCCCAAACCCATTCAGTGAGACTATTGGATAACACTGGGAAAGCGTACCGTTCGTGGGACGCTGTGGAAGCCACATCTTTCCCCGAAGGAGTTATGTGGAAGAAAAATGGACTAACCGTGGGGTTGTCATATGGAAGAACTGGGGTGACTCTACTTGATGAGAGATGGGTTCTCCCAGAGGGAAAGACACGGGCTTCGATTAGGAGCAACCGTGGAATCAGACATATGGGATCCCCGTAGGGTCACTCATATGGAACCCAGCCTAAATCCGGTTCTCAAGGATGCAGCGGAGTATAGGCCTGGCGCCAGAGGCTCCGCCACGTCGGCTGCCGAAGGGAGATCAGAGGACTCAACAGGGTCTGCCTTGTAGGGACTCTCTGGAGAATAAGCACATGTAAGTGCAGCAAGCCGACACTAAGCCAGGGCCTCTCCGTGCCTCTGACCTGAGGCGAGAACACGGGAGGAGACCGACTCAACACGAAGGCTATAGGCTATATGAACGTGTTAGGTGTCACCCAGCCCGCAGCTCTACAGATGTCTGTCAGCGAGGCGCCACGAGCCAGCGCCCAGGAGGATGCAACACCTCTCGTGGAGTGTGCATGCAACCTGAGCGGGCAGGCACTCCCTGAGCTTGGTAAGCCAGGGCGATGGCATCCACTATCCAGTGGGCCATCCTCTGCTTGGAGACAGCCTTTCCCTTCTGCTGGCCTCCGTAACAGACAAAGAGCTGGTCTGAGGTCCTGAAGCTTTGAGTTCTGTCCACGTACAGACGCAAAGCGCGAACTGGACAGAGCAAAGCCAGGGCTGGGTCTGCCTCCTCCGAGGGCAGCGCTTGCAGGCTCACTACCTGGTCCCTGAAGGGAGTGGTAGGAACCTTGGGCACATAGCCAGGCCGGGGTCTCATTATCATGTGGCTGTCACCCGGCCCGAACTCTAGGCACGATTCGTCGACTGAAAAAGACTGCAGGTCCCCCACCCTCTTGATGGAGGCCAATGCAGCCAGCAGCAAAGTCTTCATAGACAGAATCTTTAAATCTGCTGACTGCAAAGGCTCAAAGGGAGCATTCTGGAGTGCTCTCAGCACCAGAGCCAAGTCCCAAGAGGGTATGGAGGGGGGACGAGGAGGGTTTAACCGTCTCGCCCCCCTAAGGAACCTGATGACCAGGTCGTGCTTACCAACAGATTTGCCATCTATGTGTTCGTGGTATGCAGATATAGCAGCAGCATGGACCTTGAGGGTGGAGGGGGACAGCCTACGCTCCAACCCTTGCTGCAAGAAGGAAAGCACGACTCTGATCAAGCATCTTCGGGGGTCTTCTCGGCGAGAAGAGCACCACTCGACGAACAGGTTCCACTTCAGGGCGTAAGCACGTCTCGTAGACAGTGCACGTGCCGAAGCGATGGTGTTAAGTACCTCGGGGGGTAAGTCACCTAGAACCTCCGCGTCCCGTCCAGGGACCAGACATGGAGTTTCCAGAGGTCTGGACGCGGGTGCCAGAGGGTGCCCCGTCTCTGAGAAAGAAGGTCCTTCCTCAGAGGAATGGGCCAGGGAGGGGCTATCGCGAGGAGTGAGAGTTCTGGGAACCAGGTCCGGTTGGGCCAATAGGGCGTAACTAACATGACCTGCTCCTCGTCCTCCCTGACTTTGCACAGTGTCTGTGCAAGTAGGCTCACTGGGGGAAATGCATATTTGCAGAGGCCCCGGGGCCAGCTGTGCGCTAGTGCGTCTGTCCCGAGTGTTCCCTCAGACAGGGAGTAAAACAACCGGCAGTGGGAGGTTTCGGGAGAGGCAAACAGGTCTACCTGAGCCTCCCCGAACTCCCTCCAGACCAGCTGGACCACCTGGGGGTGGAGTCGCCACTCTCCCAGCAGCGCAGCTCGTGAGAGCTCGTCGGCCGCACGGTTGAGCACACCGGGGATGTGAATGGCACAAAGCGACCTCAGATGCTTCTGACTCCAGAGGAGGAGATGGCGGGCGAGTTGTGACATGCGACGGGAGTGTAGACCACCTTGACGGTTGATGTACGCAACGGTCGCAGTGTTGTCCGTACGGACCAGCAGAATTTCAGTGGGACCACCGTCCTGCCGTTGAACGTATTCAGGCAGTTCAACATCGACTGAGCACGTTCCTCTGTGAGGCATGCCGTCTGTTCGACCGAGTCCAACTCCATACCGAGAAAAGAGATCCTCTGCACGGGGGCGAGTTTGCTCTTTTCCCAGTTGACCTGAAGACCCAGCTGGCTGAGGTGTCTGAGCACCAAATCCCTGTGTTCGCACAACTGATCCTGCGACTGAGCCAAAATGAGCCAGTCGTCTAGATAGTTGAGGATGCGAACACCCTGTTCTCTCATGGGAACAAGGGCTCCCAGGGCCAGCCCGAAGGGTAAGACTCTGTACTGATATGCTTGACCTTCGAACGCAAATCGCAGGAATGGCCTGTGTCGCGGAAGGATCGAGACATGAAAGTATGCGTCCTTCAGGTCGATCGCTGCAACCCAATCTCGGGGACGGATGCACTCGAAAATGCGTTTCTGCGTGAGCATTTTGAACGGTAGCTTGTGAAGGCTCCGATTCAACACTCGCAGATCCAAGATCGATCGTAACCCACCGCTTTTCTTGGGTACTGCCTACTGCGCGCTGCTGTCCGCTGGCGACAGAAAAGGAGGATGAGAGTGGTGAGGTTCGAGCCCTCCCACTACTCTCCCAGTCCTCTTCAGACCCGGAGATGAAGGAAACTGCTCTTTTATTGAAAATTTGGGTACCGCCGGCTGTTGAGCCAGCGGCGGAACATAAAACAAACACAAAACAGGATTCTCCACCCGGCCCTCCTCCGGGGGAAGGAGTGGTGCGGTCACCCTCTCCTGCAGAGCAGTCCCACCTTCATTTGAGTCCAGCTGTGTTTGATTATACTGATTGGACTTTAGGACTTTAGGATTAGGAAAGCCACACACCTGTCTATATAAGACCTTACAGCTCACAGTGCATGTCAGAGCAAATTAGAATCATGAGGTCAAAGGAAATGACTGAAGAGCTCAGAGACAGAATTGTGGCAAGGCACAGATCTGGCCAAGGTTACAAAAACATTTCTGCTGCACTTAAGGTTCCTAAGAGCACAGTGACCGCCATAATCCTTAAATGGAAGACGTTTGGGACGACCAGAACCCTTCCTAGAGCTGGCCGTCCGGCCAAACTGAGCTATCGGGGAAGAAGAACCTTGGTCAGAGAGGTAAAGAAGAACCCAAAGATCACTGTGGCTGAGCTCCAGAGATGCAGTCGGGAGATGGGAGAAAGTTGTAGAAAGTCAACCATCACTGCAGCCCTCCAACAGTCGGGGCTTTATGGCAGAGTGGCCTGACGGAAGCCTCACCTCAGTGCAAGACACATGAAAGCCTGCAAGGAGTTTGCTAAAGAAAACACCTGAAGGACTCCAAGATGGTGAGAAATAAGATTCTCTGGTCTGATGAGACCAAGATAGAACTTTTTGGCCTTAATTCTAAGCGGTATGTGTGGAGAAAACCAGGCACTGCTCATCACCTGTCCAATACAGTCCCAACAGTGAAGCATGGTGGTGGCAGCATCGTGCTGTGGGGGTGCTTTTCAGCTGCAGGGACAGGATGACTGGTTGCAATTGAGGGAAAGATGAATGGGTATAGGGATATCCTGGACGAAAACCTTCTCCAGAGTGCTCAGGACCTCAGACTTGGCTGAAGGTTTACCTTTCAACAAGACAACGACCCTAAGCACACAGCTAAAATAATGAAGGAGTGGCTTCACAACAACTCCGTGAATGGCCCAGTCAGAGCCCTAACTTAAACTCAATTGAGCATCTCTGGAGAGACCAAAAAATGGCTGTCCACCAACGTTTACCATCCAACCTGACAGAACTGGAGAGGATCTGCAAGGAAGAATGGCAGAGGATCCCCAAATCCAGGTGTGAAAAACGTGTTGCATCTTTCCCAAAAAGACTCATGGCTGTATTAAGGCCAATTCACACCGCACCAACAAACGCCAACAAACACGTCTGTTGGAGTTTGTTGGATCGGTGTGATACCCCTGTTGGCGTCTGTTGGAGTTGGTCGGAGTCTGTTTTCACCCGACTGAACATGTTTAATCAGCGTTTGTTGGGTCGTGGAATGTCTGATCGGTGTGGTATGGTTTTCCAACAAACGCCAACAAACTCTGACGTAATCTGACATGACCTCGAACCGTTGCCATGACGATGAGGCAAGTCCCTAGCGAAGATTGCGGTTTGATCGCGCCGCGCTTCACGTACACACAGCAAAGCACTGCAAACGTGACATCGCAGTTTGTTCATTGTAAAAATAAAATACAGTTAATACATATAAAAGTTACATTACTTAATTTAAATAGTCTGTAGTGTAATCCGTGCCGTTCAGCAGAAAGCTGCTCCTCTGTGGTGATGCCATTTTTACTCATATGAAGAGGAATTTTTTCTATAAATACTGGAACGCGCGCGTGAAGGACTTTACATAATAAATAGTAAGTAGCCTAAAGCATCTAAATACTTTGCGAAATGGAAATATTTGGATTCGTGCCGAAAGAGAGAGGTATAAGCCTGAGAGCAACGCAGGTTTAACCCACTTTAGCTTTAAATGAATTCATTTTGGCTTGTTTAGCTACAAATGGTTGTGTAGGGCTTTGTTTGGTCGCGCTAAAAGAAGTTTAAAAACCGGTGAAGGCTGTACAACCCTAACGCAAGTCTTCAGATAGATGGCTAGCGCTTCAGATTTCAGGTTAGTATTTTTATGTTTGCCTCAATACTTTGAAAGAATGAAAATATATATGATACTGTATTATTAATCTAATAAACTTGCTTGAAAATATTGTTAACATGGTTACACGTATGTAGTTGTCGATCTCAAATTTTCCCAGTCAGACTTGACTCTCTGTGACTCGTTTGACTCGTTTGTTTGTTGGTGTTTGTTGGTTCAGTGTGAATACGACAGTTATTTTTCATAACATTCTAAATCCAACGGCCAACTTGTTCGTTGTCGTTTTTTGGCGTTTGTTGGCGTTTGTTGGTGCGGTGTGAACTGGCCTTTAGATCAAAAGGTGCTTCTACTAAATACTGAGCAAAGGGTCTGAATACTTAGGACCATGTGACATTTCAGTTTTTCTTTTTTAATAAATCTGCAAAAATGTCATCAATTCTGTGTTTTTCTGTCAATATGGGGAGCTGTGTGTACATTAATGTGGAAAAAAAAAGAACTTAAATAAATTTAGCAAATGGCTGCAATATAGCAAAGAGTGAAATATTTAACCGTACATACTTTCCGTACCCACTGTATGTATATATATATATATATATATATACATATACATAAGATATATTATCAAATACAGTATGACTTGTAGTAAGATATTATATATTCATAATATAAAATATCGCAGTCACTTAATATATACAAATAGTATATGTACATAAACCCCCCATATACATATATGTATATAATCATACACACGCACATATATATATACATAAATATACACATACATATACCCGCATATAGACATATACATATAACATATAAGAACATATGCATTATATTCATCTATAATTGTAATAATATATATATATATTAAATACAACTTTATTAATCTTTTATTGAAGCATGATTTCTCATTTCTTATTCATCTAATTGTAAATGCATCTATTGTATATACCCTGAGGATTGTGGCATCAGGTCACCAGCCAGATTTAATCAATATTTAAGGATAGAAAAAAAAAAAAATCAATACGCAAGTATGACTTATGAACTGCCGAGAAATACAGTTGTGTTCAAAATTATTCAACCCCCACTGAAATTGATTGTTTTGGCCGGTTTGACATTGATTTTGATCATTCAGTCATCCTGCTTACAATTAAATCAAAGAGGCACGTGTAGGTCAGACAAATATAACATAACATTTATAATGAAATAACCACAAATGTCTTTTCTCTGCTCACATCATTATCAGTTTTATTCAACCCCCAAGTGACATTCAATCTTAATACTTAGTACAACATCCTTTTACAGTTATAACAGCTTTTAAACGTGAAGCATAGCTTGACACAAGTGTCTTGCAGCGAGCTACAGGTATCTTCGCCCATTCATCATGGGCAAAAGCCTCCAGTTCAGTCACATTCTTAGGCTTGCGCACTGCAACTGCTTTCTTTAAGTCCCACCAGAGGTTCTCAATCGGATTTAAGTCTGGTGACTGCGATGGCCATTTCAAAATGTTCCAGCCTTTAATCTGCAACCATGCTCTAGTGGACTTGGAGGTATGCTTGGGATCATTGTCCTGTTGAAAGGTCCAACGTCTCCCAAGCCTCAGGTTTGTGACGGGCTGCATCACATTGTCCTCCAATATCTCCTGGTACTGAAGAGAATTCATGGTACCTTGCACACGCTGAAGCTTCCCAGTACCTGCAGAAGCAAAACAGCCCCAAAGCATGATTGACCCCCCGCCATGCTTCACAGTAGGCAAGGTGTTCTTTTCTTCATAGGCCTTGTTCTTCCTCCTCCAAACATAGCGTTGATCCATGGGCCCAAACAGTTCTAATTTTGTTTCATCAGTCCACAGAACACTATCCCAAAACTTCTGTGGTTTGTCCACATGACTTTTGGCATACTGCAGTCGACTCTTCTTATTCTTTGGAGACAGCAAGGGGGTGCGCCTGGGAGTTCTGGCATGGAGGCCTTCATTACGCAGGGTGCGCCGTATTGTCTGAGCAGAAACTTCAGTACCTACATCTGACAAATCTTTTCTCAGTTCCTCAGTAGTCACACGGGGACTTTTCTCCACTCTACGCTTCAGGTAGCGCACAGCAGTCGAAGTCAGCATCTTCTTTCTGCCACGACCAGGTAGCGTTTCAACAGTGCCCTTTGCCTTGAATTTGCGAATGATGCTTCCTATGGTGTCTCTTGGTATGTTTAACATCTTTGCAATCTTCTTATAGCCATTGCCCTTCCTGTGAAGAGTAATCACCTCTTCTCTTGTCTTCCTGGACCATTCTCTTGACTTCACCATGTTTGTAACCACACCAGTAAATGTCTAGAAGGAGCTGAGTATCACAGTCATTTTAAAGCTGCCTAATTGGTGCTTATTAGGCTTTATTGCTGCTCCCTGACATCCACAGGTGCTTTCAATACCTGATTGAAAACACTTCAATGGACCTCTGTTCTTCAGAGTGGTAGTCTTTAAGGGGTTGAATAATTGTGTCAATGAAGAATTCACAAAAGAAACATTTACTACTGTATTACAAAACCAATTGATGTCATTTTAGTTGCATATGCTTCTTTAAGAAGTCCTTGTAGGATTTCATTCTGAATTCAATTACAAATGTACTCTAAATTCTCTAAAACCATTTACAGCATTGGGGGGTTGAATAATTTTGAACACAACTGTAAGTGTATTCTCGTGATGTTGGACTTTTAAGTCTCCAACTATCGCCAAGACTTAGGTCAGCCATGTATTGTTTTATGATTTCTGTCGATTGCCATGGTCTAAAATGCGGTGTTGTAGTTGATTTATCTTGAGTTAGATCGATAACTGTATTAAAATCTCCTCCGATTATGATACCTGACTGAGAAAAGTTGGCTATTGAGGAGAAGAAGTTATGAAAAAATTGGGGGTCATAGGTGTTTGGTCCATATATATTAGCGACGGTTAGTATTTTATTATTAAAAGATATGTTAATGATAACATATCACGCTCTGGGTCGGATATAGCAAAGTCATTAATAACTGTTATATTTTTATTGATTAATATAGCTACACCTCTTTTCTTTGTAGAATGCACAGTATATTTGTGTTAATTGTGTGTTTGTTAATTTTCTATGTTCTGATTCATATGGATAGGATTTCATTTCATATGACAACAGAAAGTATATAAATATTTAAATGGTAGGATACAGGGCATTGCTAGATTCTTTTTGCAGTGAAATATAGCTGTCCCAGTGAAATATTACTGATAAATATAATCTGACAATGGAGACTATACTGACCTGAAAATCATTGCCACAATCAAAATATTCCACAATCCAACAAAAAAATAAATAAATAAATAACAACACAGGCACCATTAATCCAGCCTAATACAATCAATACAAATCATGCATTCTTACTAAAAATGCAAGTTGTATAAAACTTTTTTACTTAGCCCCTTCACATTTAAACCATTTGTGAAAACCTACAATGTCAGGTTTCTGCCAAGCAACTCAGTTTCAATAAGTTTCATAATCCAGTAAGTTTACAAATAATAGATTGTGGTCTTTAACTCAATTAAAGGACTATAAGTAAGTGAGAGTTTTTAGCTGTAAACATCATGCATAACAAATATTTCTGGTCTCAATCTGAGATCTGACATAGAAATGCTTCTCATCTATTCTTAGCTGCATTCCAGCATCCCAAAATAAGACCTTTGTTGTCACAGTTTGTTGTATTCAATGGAGTATGAAAACGGCAGGGTCAAAGAATAGGCATGGGAACATGCTTTTCTATTTTGTTCTAGTTTTCATACGTTCATTCATTTAGACGTGTAATAATAGTGGTCAGATAACGGTCTGAATAAATGTTACAGAACCATGTTTAAAAAATCTATAAACCAACATAAAATAAATAAAGTAAGTGTGTTCAACAAAGACCACTCGACAAATGAAATATTACAGGGTATTAAATTATTACAACCAAAGTTTAGTGTAGTCACAGCTGTGAGCGTACTCTGAGAAGTCCTAAATGAGAATTTCTGCTCCATTTACTTCAATGACAGCATCAGACCTTCAGAAAAAAAAACTTCAAGCTCTACCTCCCATGCTGAGGCGATATTGTGCTTAAATCTCATGCTCCAAATATCATGCCTCTATATTTTTGTATGGCACAATTATGTTGAAGGCTTAATGAGTGGCACCCTGTGTCTTTACAAATCAAGCCTTTGAACTGCTGGAGTGTTTACAGCGGAAGAGGCCTGAATATAGATCCCAGTTTGAACTTAATGAGCAAGTCTCCAACCATAAAAGGCATCTACGACAGACAGCCCCCACCCAAGTCCAAGTGTATGAGACAGACGGCCCCCGCCCACAATCAAGTATGCACACACATACACACTTGTTAATTTGGGTGGGTTATTAAACTATGAGCAATTCCGCAAATCTATTAAAAACACTTTACTTATGTTTTGGATATTAAGAACATTTTGAAGAAGAAAATGTACTTTCATTACAAATATCAGAGCCAGGGAATCTTATTTTAAGAAATTTATAAAGTGCACATGCAAATTATTAATTCACTGACCTTGATGGCTGGGTGAATTCCGATTGGTTGACTGCTGAAAACTTGGTCCAATCAGATCTGCCTGTCTGTGATTGGCAGCTCGCTCTACATTATCCTGCTGAGACAGAAGCCAATAAAGTGGTCATAATAAAAGCATTTTTTGACATTAGTCACACCACTCACTCACACATAAACACACACTTTGTAACTATTTTTATTGTCCATAAGCATATCAGTTTATTTTTGTAAGTTTGACAGAACATGCCTGGAAAAAACGGAATCCCACAATATTGTCAAGGAATCTCATCATGCAGTTAAAAAAAAAAAAAAAACGTTTTGTTAATCAGTCTTTTTTTCCAGTAAAATATTTAAACATCATTGAAACAAGGTATATTAAGCTGTTATATATATATATCTTAAAATAAATTAAATATTTATAATACTTATCTCAATGGCTTTCATGTTTAGCAAAAAGTTTTTTTAAGGTTTATGTTTCAAAAAAGAAAAAACTCTAACAGGGCAAGAAAAATAAACTTAATTCAGTATAGTGTGAAAAAAGTTTAATTTTCTAAGATATTTTTTATTAAATAAAAATAATGAATTAATTTGTTTTTATTTTATTTCAATTGAAAAAAAAAATAATTGTTTAAAACAAGACAACAATACTGATTAAGAAAATTACATTTACAGTCCACATACAATATCAGACAGGTCTAACCATGTCAGATATGTCTATATGGGGTAATACATGTTCACATGTTTGTCTATGCATAAAAAATTCTCCCGTCCTCTTTCAGCAAAGGGAACTTCCATGATGCAATTGCCCAATCTGTGATGAAAGAGACGAGAGGAGGCCCTCTCGTTGTCCTCAGATGCCCCCTGCTGTATCTGGGGAGGGTCATGGGTGTGTTTACAGGCTATGAGAAAAACAGCATCGTTCAGACGTGGCCCTGCCATGTGATCAGCTGAAACTGTGCCATTGTATTCAAGGAACAAGATCTAAAGCAACTGGCAGCTGGGAGCCACGTTCTCCGTGTGTAAACTACAGGTGGCGACTCGATTCAAAAATTTCTTTCCATAACAGAGCCTCTTTGCTGTCTCACCAGAGGGGAACACTTTGAACTCTTGGATGGCGTACAAAAACAAAAAGCTCAGTTTGAGCGCAGTAGGATCAAGGATTGTGGGATATCTCTTTCAGTGCTGATTGGAGCTTTCACAGCACGAGCTGGGAACAGAATGTCCTGTGGCACTCTCGTATTTGGAGATGGTTCTCAGAGCGAAACCACAAAACCCAGAATCTGGCTGTGATGTGGCTGTAGAGCGTCAGTAGTTTTATGGCTTCTGAATGCTATGTACAATGTTCCAGAACAAGATTGTTTTGTTTTCTTATGTAAATGTGTTTAAGTTTTTATGGATTCCGCACACATACAGCTGTGCTGCTCATCACTTTGTTAAATGCAAAAGGAACTGTTCTCATTGACATTTATTGTCATATACATTTGATCAATATTTTCATGCTTATAAACATCACAGATATCGTTCATTGTGAGCATTTTTCATGAAAAAAACAATAAAAGAGTTTTGGAATAGATATGGCTTAGGTCCCACCTTCAGTGTAAGCCTATGGGATTTCTCCATGGATATCATTTGATTGCTTTGGACAGTAACAACATATCTCTCCTTAAATAACCACACGATTTGAGGAGTCATTCATGTCCAATAGCACAGTGCAGGATTAAGTTTTGCATCGAAGTTTATGTGAAAAATTGTGATGCTTGCAAAGCACCTCTAATTATAATAATTCAAATTTTTTTTAACAATATGTTTTAATCCCAGAACTTATCTTGTGTAATATCCCACTTTATATGTACTGCAGCCAAGTAACATTTTGGAAATTTGCAACAATAATGAATCTGTCTATCATACTAGTTTATCCTAAATACTGTCAATCATTAGGAATTTTGAATGTTGACAGTGGTCTTTCAACCAATGTTGGTGCAAACATCAACGCTAATAAAATACAATAAAATAAAAACAAGAACATTGAGCATTATAAAACATCAAACACCTTTAGCTAATGCTCACTGATGCTCACAATTCCTTTATTTTAGCACTAATCATGGAAATCCAGTCTAAATAATTAGAAATGTTCCGATACCCTTTTTCTCTTCCCAATACTGATTCCGATACCTGGGTGTGTATCTATATATACAGCTGTATATACTACTAGCCCTGTATGAATTGCTAGAATTATTTTATGGTGTGCTTCAGACTTAATAAAACATGAACAAATACATACAGCGAACTACTGTATTTATTAGAGCATTTTTATTATCTGACATGTATTTGACAGTAATATTATTTATCTTTCTTAAGTGAAAAAGAATTCAAATGCAGCCACAAATCTAACACAGCAAACTGAAAAAGGTATTTTATTTTTACAATATAACTATAAAAAACAGTGCAACAAATAAATCTAGGAATATAAAAAAATATATATTAATCAGAAAATAATCTATTTACAACAAAACAAGTGAAAAATAAGCAACCATCTAGGCATAATTATTATTAGTAGTAGAGATGTATTATTATTACATAGAGATGTAGCTAAATTTGCTGTAGGCTACAACAGTAGCCTAATATATTGTCAGTTTCTTCACGTTAACCCAAACTTTTATTTTTACAGGTTGCAGTGAAGACCTTTGAGTTTTCTCAAATGAAACGGTAAATTCTCATGAAGTGACGGACGGTTTATGCGTTCGTGTCCTCATATAGTGACACACGGCAGAGGCTACAAAGACACAGAGCGAGTGTCGCATGTGTGTGTGTGTGTGTGTGTGTGTGTGCTGTGCGTGTGCCCGCGCATCTGCGCTTGTCATCCACGCAGAATTTGCAGGAGTAATATGTAAATAGTATTTTGCAGTTTAATATTCACAGACAGTAGTATATATTCGGCTACAGTCTAGAGCCCTGCGCTTAGATTAACACGGAAGCGACTGAACGCAGCTGCGGGTACCGAATATACTCTGGAGTTGGTACTACAGAAATGTTGGTATCATCATATTTTAAAAATTTTCATTACCGACTTGGTACCGAACTACCCATACTTGTGACAGTTACCGTTTTACTGGCTGGTTGGTCCAGTCTGAAATACTGCTAAACAGCGGACATACTGCTAACGTGTTTTCATTTCTTCTTCACTGCTCTAAACAGTGGTTGCTTGTGGAAACACAGCACAACTTCCTGTCTTTGCAATGCATTCTGATCAGCGAAGAAGAACCGTGCAGTTGTTAGGCAAAGCTGGTGGTCATAATAACTGTGACATAATATCGGTAATAATTCCGATACTACTATCGTAATCGGAAACAAATCTATAAATAATACATTACCAGCACCAACATTCACATGGTTTAACGTGGAATATTTTCAATGCCTGGCAGCTGGAGTACCCTTTATTTGAAGACCTGAATGTGTTTCATGAGATCAGATGGAGTATTTGAACATACAAGGAATTCTAGTCTCTTCTTTGGTCTCCTGCAGTCTGATGGTTAATCCTAAAGCAATGTATTTAGGCTTTAGCATTAAAAGACTGAAATGTTTTTACGGGAAAAAAAGCCTGTGTGTACAGTGGGGAGAACAAGTATTTGATACACTGCTGATTTTGCAGGTTTGCCCACTTACAAAGCATGTAGAAGTCTGTAATTTTTATCATTGGTACTCTTCAACTGTGAGTGATGGAATCTAAAACAAAAATCGAGAAAATCACGTTGTATGATTTTTAAATAATTAATTTGCATTTTATTGCATGACATAAGTATTTGACCACCTACCAACCAGTAAGAATTCTGGCTCTCACAGACCTATTAGTTTTTCTCTAAGAAGCCCTCCTGTTCTCCACTCATTACCTGTATTTCCCCCCGACTAAGAACTGGCCCCCCGACTAAGCCTGGTTTCTCCCAAGGTTTTTTTCTCCATTTGTTGGAGTTTTGGTTCCTTGCCGCTGTTGCCTTTGGCTTGCTTAAGTTGGGGACACTTGCTTGATATTCAGCAGTGTTTTTGATATGCCTGCATTGGCGCCGTTGTATGTGAACTGAGCTGAGCCGGACGATTACGTCACTGTTTTCTGCAGTGCTGCTATACCTAAATTAACTAGACTAATAACTACTGATATTTGCAATGGAATGAATCAATAATATATAGAATAAGCTGCACAATGACACCATTTTCTTATTAATGTAAAGCTGCTTTGCCACAATTTGCATTGTAAAAAGCACTATATAAAAAAAATAAAGATGACTATTAACTGCACCTGTTTGAACTCATTACCTGTATAAAAAACACCAGTCCACACACTTAATCAAACAGACTCCAACCTCTCCACAATGGCCAAGACCAGAGAGCTGTGTAAGGACATCAGGGATAAAATTGTAGGCCTGTACAAGGCTGGGATGGGCTACAGGGCAATAGGCAAGCAGCTTGGTGAGAAGGCAACAACTGTTGGTGCAATTATTAGAAAATGGAAGAAGTTCAAGATGACGGTCAATCTCCCTCGGTCTGGGGCACCATGCAGGATCTCACCTCGTGGGGCATCAATGATCGTGAGGAAGGTGAGGGATCAGCCGAGAGCTATATGGCAGGACCTGGTCAATGACCTGAAGAGAGCTGTGACCACAGTCTCAAAGAAAACCATTAGTAACACACTACGCCGTCATGGATTAAAATCCTGCAGTGCACACAAGGTCCTCCTGCTCAAGCCAGCGCATGTCCAGGCCCGTCTGATGTTTGCCAATGACCATCTGGATGATCCAGAGGAGGAATGGGAGAAGGTCATGTGGTCTGATGAGACAAAAATAGAGCTTTTTAGTCTAAACTTCACTTGCTGTGTTTGGAGGAAGTAGAAGGATGAGTACAACCCCAAGAACACCATCTCAACCATGAAGCATGGAGGTGGAAACATCATTCTTTGGGGATGCTTTTCTGCAAAGGGGACAGGACGACTGCACCGTATTGAGAGGAGGATGGATGGGGCCATGTATCGTGAGATCTTGGCCAACAACCTCCTTCCCTCAGTAAGAGCATTGAAGATGGGTCGTGGCTGGTTCTTCCAGCATGACAACGACCCGAAACACACAGCCAGCGCAACTAAGAAGTGTCTCCGTAAGTAGCATCTCAAGGTCTTGGAGTGGCCTAGCCAGTCTCCAAACCTGAGCCCAATAGAAAATCTTTGGAGGGAGCTGAAAGTCCGTATTGTCCAGCGACAGCCTCGAAACCTGAATGATCTAGAGAAGGTCTGTAAGGAGGACTGGGCCAAAATCCCTGCTGCAGTATGTGCAAACCTGGTCAAGAACTACAGGAAACGTATGATCTCTGTAATTGCAAACAAAGGTTTCTGTACCAAATATTATGTTCTGCTTTTCTTATGCATCAAATACTTATGACATGCAATAAAATGCAAATTAATTACTTAAACATAAACAATGTGATTTTCTGGATTTTTGTTTTAGATTCCGTCACTCACAGTTGAAGATTACCTATGATAAAAATGATAGACTTCAACATGCTTTGTAAGTGGGCAAACCTGCAAAATCGGCAGTGTATCAAATACTTGTTCTCCCCACTGTATGTGAGCATGTGTAGAGGTTCTTGCTAGCCAAATGTGACTGATCCATTCTAAGTTCCACCCATACTCATACTGAGGGAAGCCACTTTGGTTTTGTCTGACTTAACTGAGCAGAAGGCCCAGACCTTTGATATCACGTGTTAAGTTCGTCTGGCGCCATAATCTATAGGTCTGCATTGACTCTTTGTTGACTTTACAGAACTTTCTCATGAAGAAATGAAAAGTGGAGTAATGATAGATGTCATATAAAACTTTTTCACCATTTTATAAAATATATATTCAAGGGCACAATTCAAGGATGCTATGGTTAATTTCTCCAAAAAAATACATGTGAGGTAAAGTAATAACCATCCACATGCTGTTGTATGAAGATCAAGTTTCTGCTAACAGGTGAATGCAATATCCATGAGGTATTTATTAAGGTTCATAAATCTTCTACAGTGCAAACCTGACTTGGCTTTACCTGCTTGTGTTCTGTATATTCTAAAGCATAAGCTTCTTAATATAAACATGGCTTTTAAGTATTTAGTGAACTGATTTGGTTATCCTTCAAACCTGCAGTATTAATATAACGCTTAAGGTACAAAAGGTGATATTTCAGCCCTGCTTATCCTCAGACGGTCAAGCTACTGTGAATTCCTCTGGCAGGAGGGATTACCCTGTGAAAACAGACCCACATTCATGAAGTACTTTACTCTTTACTCACAGCCACTGTACATTGGTCTGTTTGGTGTACAGGTTGTGGCATAAATATTGAATACAAGAGGAACAGGCGTGGAGTCATAAAGATATACATACACTAATGTTTAAGAGTCTTGGATCATTAAAATGTCTTTATGTTTGAATTTCTTATGCTCACAAAGGCTTCTTTTCTTTGGTTAAAATTACAGTAAAACAGTTAATGTTGTGAAATATTACAACATTTGAAAATACCTGTTTTCTATTTAATATATTTTAAAAAGTAATTTATTCTTTTGATGGCAAAGCTCATTTTTCAGCAGCTATTATTCCAGTCCACTTGGTGTCACATGATCCTTCAGAAGTCATTCTCGGAAACTAATACATTACTTTGTCAGGATTCTTTGATAATTAGAAAGTTTAAAAGAACATAATTAATTTGAAATAGACATTTTTGTAACAATGTAAAGGTCTTTTGTTTAATTTAACCCAACCTTGCTTAATAAATGATGAATTTCTTTAGAAAAATCTTACTGAGCCCAATCTTTTGAATGGTAATGCACATCTGATGTTTTATATATGTATCAGCATTAAGGCATAAGAAATAAACGAAACAAAAACATAAGAGTAGTTGCTAGGGGATTGCTTACAGGTCTTGATATTCTTGTCTCTAGATATGGCTCAGATCCCTCTATCAATGAATATTGATTTTTTTTCTTTGATTTTCTTGAGAATATAAAGCAATATTACAAAATTGTCTTTACATGTGCCAGACCCACCAGGTTCTCAAATCCTCTACTTCAGTTCAAAGAAAGCGTCTGGAAGTGTCTGGAAGACAACAACATAAAAGACCTTGATACTGAATCCTCAAGCTCTAAGAAATACCAAGAACAGGAATATTGACTTCCAGGAACAAGGAACCATATGTTGTCTTAATTCACACTAAAAGCAGCAATAAAACTCTGGGTGAAAAATGTACAGATCTGAAAATACCAATGCACTCCAACAACAGGTACTTTAAAGGCTAAAGCAGTATGAGGAAAAAGACAATATGACTGGTAGGCTAATGACAAACCCACATTTCTGGAGCAGTTCATCTTCAATTGGCAAAAGTTATGTTGCTCTGACCAATAACACCCAGTTTCAAAACATACGCCAAAATTGCATACTTTTACCATTCACAGAAAATGGAACAGATCGCATATGACATTCAAAAGCTGACACCACAATTTGCTTAATATTCTACAAATCACTTTAATTTACCAGCCCTACTTACTTTTTAAATGTTATTATAATAAGACCACTTTAATTATTAGATGCTCAGGAAAACTGAGTACATTAGTGTAATGCTCCCTTGAGCGATACATTTTTATTCAATTCAAGCCCATGTACGCTTAATGAAGATCCTGAAAGAAGAGGCTTACACTCTCAGAGCAATTCAAACATTAGCTCACCATCTTAATTGAGAGAACAAAGGCAAGAGGCACAGCTCAATAAAAGCCAGTTCAGCAGTTCCTTTAAAACAGTAGTTAGGGAGCTCTCCTCGAAGTGGTGTGGCAGGCCTCCAGTCCCCCTGTATTAGCCAAGCCTGGAGCCTGGCCTAGAATCCCACATACTTACCAGACACAGGCAAAGACAGATGCTGGGCGCAGCTTCATTTTATTTACCAGTATCTAAAAGCTACCATTCCTCCTCCTCTCAAATACATAAAAAAATTCTCAGTGGTTTAGTCTGCCGGACCCTCTTTAACAAGTTCACACGTTGCAGATGCAATCAGATATAGGATAAAATATGCGTATTTGCTTTGCTGTCCAATGAGAGGGCTCCGAGCTCAGAATTTGACCCAAACCCAGAGTACCCAGAGTTTCTCATTTTTGTTTTTATTTTTCTCCCTGCAATACAAATTTCTCAAATCATTCATTTGTGATGGAAATGATGGTGGTGGGAACAACATTTTTGAAATGTTTATGCATTTTATTTTTTTTTAAATATATAATTTATATTTAGTATAAATATAAATAAAATAATTTGACCAAATGACACTGTTTTATGACATTTAAATTTGAAGTGATATTCACATAAGTTTTCATTTGTTTTACTAACACTTTTTAGGGGCAAATTTGTTGGTTGTGGTGCAATTACTTTACAAGTAGTAATTTGCGTAAAATTTAGATCAACAGTTTTCCAATCTAGGCTCATTGGTAAAACATGCCTCTACCTACATTTCTGCAAAACTCCAAAAACGTACCTACACATAAAATTCAATGTAGCTTCCAGCCGAAATAAATGCTAGTGACAGTAAAACTTTTATTCTTAGTTTTATAATAAGGAATAATAAGGGAATCATAAATATAATTATGATTACGGGGGCAGATTATTTGTTATTAAGAATACTTATTTTTGCAGTTTCTTGCACAATACTATATTATGACCTTAAGATATAGCGCATGAGCCACTATGCACTTTGAGGGGCCGTTTACAGTACACCATTTTCGAATAAAAATGTGTGCGTTTTGGCCGTTCAAATATATGACAATGATGTTTTGGGGGCCTGAAAATGCACACTTTTGAAGTGCAAGTTTTGAAAAGGATACCATAATTGTCTCTATGTAAACTACAAAAACGACACTTTGTGAAAATGGTGACATTGTGCGCATGCATATTCAATCAATAGCATAGTGTTTCTTTACAAAGTGACATCGCCATCTACGCCTGACATGCATAATACTGCATTTTTAGTTGTTTTCAGGAATCTGTGTGAACAGGGGCTATTTTGACAATTGTGTTGTCTGTACACGAAAAATGCAAAGAAAAAACCTTTCCAATTTTAGTACATTGTTGTCAAATGTACAAAATGTCGTGAAGCCAGACCGAGAGTTATGGAAGGTCAAGTCTGACCAGATGATTCAGGCAGCCATCAGTACCATCAAGGAGCATAGACCCAAGGCCAGAAGTTGAGTCTGACCAGGTGTGTGAGCCAGTCCCTGTGTCTGTTCCTGTGGGCGTTCTAATAGGATATGAGGGTATGGAGTGGTGCCCTGCCCATACTACCAATGCCGATGTTAGTGTGCTGAGCTCGAACCCCACTATAATCATAGAGGAAAGTGAAAGGCACCATGCCAGTTTCATTGCTCAGCCTCATGTCCGTTTCATCGCCAAGTGCCAAGTCTGTTTCATCGTCCAGCACCATGTCAGTGTGGTTTGTGATGGTCCCACCCTGCCTTCCACTCCCACCTCCTCTGCCTGTCCCAGATCAGCCAAGGAGACCATTTTTGAATTCTCTGCCTATCCCAGAATCGGCCAAGGATGCTGTTTGTCTGGAACTGTCTGTCTGTCTCGTATCAGCAAAGAATGCTTTTTTTTTTTTTTTTTAAATATCGATCGACGAGGTAGTTTTTGAACTCTCTACCTGCCCTGTTATGGAGGCCATCTTGTAACTCTTTGCCCATGCTATCCAGTTCTTCAGCCCTGTCTCCGTTGGCTCCCTTGAGCCCTTTACATTTGCATTTTATCATTTAGCAGATCCTTTTGTCCAAAGTGACTTACAAATGTGGAGATGAGCAGAACAATAGAAGCATTTGAACCAACAAAAGAGTAACAATATGCAAGTGCTGTGACAAGTCCTAGTTAGACCAGCACAGTACATGTAGTAATATATCATAGATTGAATAGAAAGTGTTAGCATTACTGGGTCAAGTTGATGAAAAAGATTTCTCTGTCTTTCTTGAAATGGCTAAAGATTCAGCTGTTTAGCTACAGATTCAAATGTTCATTTTGAGTGAGGCAGGTTATTCCACCAGCAGGGAACCCTTTGACTCTCGCTGGGTCCTCTCGGATCCACCTTGGGCTTCTTGTTTGCCAGCTCCCCCCTGGTGTGTCCACCCTCTAGCTTCACTTTGAACTCCAAGTCCATTATTCCACCTTGGCCTTTCGACCAGTCAGCTGCACCTTGGCTCCCTCAGCTCCACCTGGGGCCATTGTCCTTTTGGCTTCACCAGGCTTCCTCATCCCCTCAGCTCTGGCAGGGTTTTGCTTGCATCTCGGCCCTCCACTCCTTTGGCTGCCCATGGTTCTGTCTTGGTCCCTAAGACCTTCAGTGTCACACTCTGGCTCTTCTGCTGCACCTGGGTCTCTAGCTCCGCCTCTATCCCTTTGGTTCTTCCTGGCCTCTACATCAAGGCTCCACCATGGCGCCTCCCATGGGCCTTCAGCCTCCTAGCTCTGTCTGGGGTCATTCCCTGGCTCCTGCCGCCGAACAAACATTAGAGGACCACACGCGGACCTTCCTAGAGACTGTGCATTTTAAACACTACCCGGACAACTGTCTCTGCACTTTTTACCAAGTGAGATTGAACGCCAAATGCAGAGCGCAGTTGTCTGGAGAAGGCCTCCGGGCAAATTTCGATGTCTTTGTGGAGTGAGTGCTGGCGAGTTGTATTCACCATCTGCCTCGGAGAAGAGGACCTCGTCACTCCGGACCCAGAGCCTGACCTGCAACCATCCCAGACAGAGCTGAGGTTCGCCATGGAGTCAGAACTGAATGACACGTTTGATCAAGTGCATGAGCTGGCTACAGTGCTTGTCAAGGAGCACCACTGTACCACTGCTGAGGGTGAGTATGGGCTGTGCTCTGAGGAAATTGATTTAATTGATTTCTATTCTGAAGTAATCTGTCTTCCGTCATCATCTGAACTGTCTGTCTGCCCTGAACTGTCTATCTGTCCTGTCACAGCCACGGAGGTCGTTCCTCGGTCCGTGGCACTCCCGATGCTGCTCTGCCTCAATTAGTCAGTGACCTGGAGTCATCAGCCCTTCCTCCACCATGGCTCTCCCTCCATTGGCTCCACCCTAGGCTGCTTAAGGTGGAGCCTGACTGTAGTCTGGGTCCCACCTTGTTCCTCCTGCTCCAAGTCCCTACTGTTTCCTTCATGCCACCTGCCACCACCTGCACCATGAGGACCTCCGTGTTCCCCCTCCTCCCAGTCAGCCGTCCACCTCCAGAACATCTTCCAGTGTCTTGTGCCTGTTCACCATACCTTTGCCATCTCCTCACCTCCACACACTCACACCACCAAGGACTCTGTTTGTTTTCATTCACCGTTTCTCCCTACCTTGTTGTCGTCATGATCACTGATTTGATTTATTCATTGTGGTGTGCTAGTGTCATTATCTCCCCTATTTAAGTTCAGCTCTATCAGTTCTTCTCAGTTCCTATAGGTCTTGGATTAAACTAACTTGTTATCTGAGCTTCTTCTTTGTCGTATTCTAGTATTTACAAACTAGTATGACAAAAATAAGATATGAAAAATTAAAAAGTTTTTAAAGGGATTTTTAAAAGTGTACCCATGAAACTAGTTGTTGAAAAAATAAAAATATACAGTCTTTGACGTACGTAATTGAAAGCTAATTTCATATCAGAGTGTCTGGATATTTGGCAAGACATTGGGTGTCCCCCAGAAGGTCTTATAGTCAAGCTGTACTAATGCCAGATATCCACGAGGTGATTTGCCTGATTGATATTTCACAGTTGGTTTCAAACTGCTACACGTGGATGTACTGTAAACAATTGCGACCGAGGAGAACCCTTCAAATCCAGCCAGTTACTCCACTGAGTGAGGCTAGAATTTAGATGCTCTTACGTCAGGTTACACCATGTGAATCCAATGCGCTCAGCCCAAAGGAATGCATACTGATGCAATGGCCATTCACTGCAACCCCATTTTCATTCATGCTCAGACTCTGAATCTACTGCTCATGACAGGTACATTCAAAATACACAGAAGCCCTCCACTTTATCCTCCTCGTTCATGCTCTCAGAAACCATACACAACTTCTTTGAGCAAGTCAACTATTAGTTTTACAGAATTTTTTTTTCTGCTGATCAATATAGTATTCAAAGTATTCATGGTGAAAATAAATGGTATATCAACAAATGATGTTTAAAACACTTGTTCACCAAACTACTGTGCATATCCCTGTCCAGCACAAAAATGAAAATAGATTATAGCTTGTAGAAGAAGGATGTAAATAAATAATTTAATAACAAACTAGATTCTAAGATTTGTATTATGAAGTAATTATTTTATAATAAAAAAAGCTGTGAAAAAAAGCGAGTCTCTTGACTCGGTTATGTGTGTATTCATGCTTGGATATATCCCAGGTCAGGAAAGGACAGCTCTGAACAAAATGCCCTAAACAGTCCACTGACATTAGCAATCAATGTTCTTCTTCTTTACTAAATAATTATATAATACTACTTTCAACAATAAACTCCAATGAAATTTGGCCAGTGTTGGCATATAGGTTAGTGTAGTTATAATTATTTTAATAAGTAAACACCAAAGAGGGTACTTAAGGAAAACTGAATGAATATTTTAGTGTAATCTGGCTGTGTTTTCCAGTTTATATGTAAAGGCAAGGGCAGATTAGTGGGTTTTAAACAAAAACTGTTACAATGAATACAATGAATAAAACTAAAATGTGGGTAAACAATGTAAAAAGAAAAGCACCAACAATTTTTTACCTGGTAATTTGGATGGTGTAGAAAATAATCCGGACATCCGGCCACAGCCATGATATACGTTCTTTAATGTCTCTCTCAGATATCACATCCAACTCAGATAGATGAGGAAAGAGTCTGAAATTAATCCAAAACAAAAATGTTACATGAAATGTTTCTTCAAGGTAAAAACTTTCTTAGTTGAGTCTAAGTGGCTACTACCAATATAGCACAGAGCACTTCTTAACCCAAATAGTTCCACAGGGTCGGTAAACAACAAGAAAGAGAGGAGAGAAATACAGAATCTGAGCTAACAATCTCTAGATTGTCCTCTTTAAACTTAAGGCACTCAGAAAGCAACTTGACTTGCAATGTGAGGACAGAAGGAACATGTTAAACAAACAGATCATACGGAGCTCCAAATAGTGAACATTTCCACTGAGACCAAAATTATATATTTTCACTCATATAATGGTACCTTATTTTCAGAGGGTAAGATTATGTAGTCTAGCAATCTTAAATGTATCTATTTATTTTGCTGATTCACCTTTAAAAGTCATAGAAACGTTAGAAGACCCATGAACTAGAGCAAATAACTTTACACTTTAAGGCTATTTTACCCCAAGAATGATGACTATTACTACAGTATAACTATGAAGTTTAAATAATTGTTCTAATTGATGAGAATACAATGTCCAAGATAAGTTTCAATCAGGTTTCAGAACCAGCCATAGCACTGAGTTTGCCCTCATCAGGGTGGTACAAGACAATTTATTAGAAGCTGACCATGGAAAATGTGTCGGCCTTGTCTTGTTAGACTTGTGTGCAGCTTTTGATACACTGGATCATGTCATTCTGAGAACCTTGAGTTGTGTGTTGGAGTAAATGAAGAGGACTTATGTTGGTTCTGCTCTTACCTGAAGCGCAGAACATGAGCAGTAAAGATTTGAAATCATGATTTTTCTTCTGCTCCTATAACTTATTCGGTACCTCAGGGCTCCATCACGCTTTTCTCCCTTTACATGTTGCCGTTGGGCTCTATATTTAATAAGCATGGCGTTTCATATCATTGTAATGCCAATGATATGCAGTTGTTTTTTCTCTTTAAAGCCGGAAAAAATGCATTCAACAGATCACAAAAATCAGAGTTTGGATCATATTATGGTATTTGAGTCATGGATCGGATCATATTTCAGATCAGCAAAAAAAAATAATATTTATTACTTAAAGCAGACTTTAAGTACTCTGATACCACAGCAAAAACTACTAGCCTAACTAATAAAGTTAAAACATTATTAAAGGCAAGTGAACAGTCAGTAAAAAAATAAGAACAAATATACTAATAATTAAATGCATAGATAAATACAATATTGCCTAACAAAGTTACAATAAAGTAAGGTCTAACTGTAGTATTCATTTCAGGTACAGAAATTTAATATTTAAATGTAAAATAACACTATATTTACCGTATACATTTAATATAGATTGATCTTTGTTAAAGCTGTGTTTTGTAGTTTGATTAAAATTAATGACATATAGACAACAGCAAGTATTTAGGCTGCTGTCACTTTAAGACTGAATGCAGGGATCCAAAATAATGATACACATACTTCTCATTCTCTTTCTCTTGAGACATAACTAACTGTGTTTATGAGAATACTTGCTGACACTGGTATTTTGACCTAATTTTGTGTGTCCATCCAAGTGCAAGTAGATGTCAAAGAGGAATCAATTCGGAGTTCATGACTCTGAAACAGCCTCTATCTGTGTGCGCATGCAAGCAGGCCTACCAAATTAAATTCTCTTTTGCCTCTTCTAACGCTGGAATGGTTTAAAATCTACTGAATGTGTAAACTAGCAAAACAAAACACGTGCAAATTATCAACTTTCAGTCTACGGCAGTCAAACTTAAAAATTAATCCACAAATCACATTCATGCCGTAACGTGGGGCCTGATCCGTACAGATCACGGATCAACAACGATCTGCTTAACCCCTATTTGGCTCCAGAGTATATTAGGGATCTGTTAAACATTCAATCCTCCACAAGATCGGCACACGCCTTAAGTGCAAAGGTGATTGTGTGTTTTCAGTTGTGGCTAGTATACAGATGTTTACAGTTTACTCTAATGAAATTTCCCCCCCCACAAACAATACGTTCAGATCTCTGAACAATTAGCTTCTTGTTCATATCAGATTGAAATTTCTTATTGATTTGAGCAAATTGCAAATGCTTTGGCACATGTGTGCAAACAGCAAGTACAATTGTCTGCAGTTTGCACAACAACTAACTTCATAGGGCTTGTTGAGCAAAACTGATGAGTCGATTCTCACTTAAACTGTCAAACTCTTCACAACTTCTCAATCATTTTTCATCGTGCAAGCCATCACATTCACAACAATCCATTCAATTATGAAAACTTGGTATACATGCATTTATATTCCATAAATATCTGACATTGACATTGTTTGTAATTGGCAAATGACCTCTAATTGCAATACAATTTGAATCAACCATTAAACCATTTAACAATTTCCAGTTTGGGAGCATATATATGTAGATTGCCCAAAGCACTTGTAACATTTTTCAGCATGGAGGTGGAAAGTATATGATCATAGACCGCAAGATAAGATGTCTCTGTTGGATGCCATGAATGCTGCATGTGAGGACATCACAGCTGATCATTGCAGGGGATGGGTGCGGCATTCAAGGAGATTTTTTCCCCAGTGCATGGCAATGGAAAGCATCATATGTGATGTTGATGAAAATCTTTGGCCTGACCAACAACAGCGACAGGATGTCCACCAAGAATAATTTTTTTCATGGATGTTATTTTGTGGTTATTTGGTATTTTTGTTTTTAGTATTTTTTAATAGGAAATGTACAGTAATTGGACAAGCCAGATTGAATTTTACATGAAATATATTTGTGCAAAAATAAATGCACTGTATAAATACAAATGTTCATATACTTTTTTTCTATGTACTATTGACTCTTCTCAACAAATATCAGATTTTTGTTAAAAAACCTTAATTTCCATTGTTGACTGTCATGGTGAAAAAAACAACTAAACATTTTGACCAGTGTGGCTCACACGATGACAAAAATACTTTATATTTTGGTGGCCTTGGCCAAATTACTGACACGATAACTAGGTTTAGAAGCATGAATGAAATGTTTTGGGTGAGTAAATACATTTTGCAGACATGCAATAAAGTTCTGAAGTTCCAGCAAACAGTTGTGACATTTGCACTCACAGTTTAGAGAATGTTAAGACTGTTTTGAAAAATGTGCCAAAGCAATTGAGAAAAACTGTAAATCATGTCTTAAGCTCTACTTGAACTCACAGGCATATATGTAGTTTTTGTACATGCATGTTATTTTTTAATGTGCTTATATTTGATCAATTTATTGTTTGTACATTTAATGTTTATATCTTTATAAAGCAACTTGGTATGCACTTACAATAGAACAATGGACAGAACGATAGAACGATAGATAGAACGATAGAACGATAGATAGAACGATAGAACGATAGATAGATGATAGATAGATAGATAGATAGATAGATAGATAGACAGACAGACAGACAGACAGACAGACAGACAGACAGACAGACAGACAGACAGACAGACAGACAGACAGATAGATAGATAGATAGATAGATAGATAGATAGATAGATAGATAGATAGATAGATAGATAGATAGATAGATAGATAGATAGATCGATCGATCGATCGATCAAACACACCAGATAGAAGTCCACACCACAGCTATAACTTTACAAAGGAACAATATGATTGTGTGACAGACTCAGCCAGTTAGAACTTTGTTTTCAGTCTCTCCCTGCCTTGTTTTTTGTCATTTGATTTCGTCATCTCTCTGCATATGTGGAGTGGGACGCTTATTCCTGTGGATCTTCGGCAGCCCAGCCGATGACAACACCAGCCCCACTCCCAACCCAGAGCCCAGCCAGAAACCACACAGCTGCAAGAAGGGTATGGAAGAGAGCCTTGCCCTGTTTTATATTTGAAGAGGAGGATTCCCTGCCCCCTTTCAGGGATCCCGCCCGAATCAGAAGCTTCATCTTCATCTTCAAGCTGCTTGCCCCTCCCAGCCTCCCTCTCCCACCTTCTCTCCAAACGGCAACCTCATTGTTGTCCCTCATCAGGCCCTCTGTCCCTCCTCAACCAATTTTCCAGCCCTCAACCACTCTGACTACCAAATCTCTGCTGTCTCATCAGCCCCTCTGTTCCTCCTTAGCCTACTCTCAGTGGTGCGGATCTACCTCAGGCCTTCATTGAGCCAGCTCCCCCTGGACGTGGGAATCCCATGGCTCTGCCTCCATCCTCTGATCCTACGCTCTCTCCTCCCTCATGTCCAGCAGGGACCAGGGCGTTCGGCTTCACCAGGCTCCCTCGGAACATCAGCTTTGCCTGAGTCAGACATTGCTAGCACATCACCACGGACGTAGCCTGATCTTATTTAATTTATAAACGTACATGGTGTAATGATGGATATATGCAGTTTCTCGTGAAATCCGTCTGGACCACTCCAAAATTTTAATAATTAGTATAGGCCTATAGTGATTCAGGGTAAGGCAAAAACATTTATGATGATTTATGATGTACTTGCCCATTATTTAAACTTTGTTAATTACAAACAAAAAAAGTTACACAGTGGAACTTTAACGTTCCCATCGGCTTGGGCTGATTTTAGAGGCCCTATTCTCAGCCCTTGGGATTACATAATGGAGTCAGGTCTGCACGTTTCACAGTGTCCAATCCTGTAACAAAAGAGAGGGCAGCCTCAGGGAATGATGTCATCACCATTAATCATGTGATTGACCTCTGAGCCACGCATGTCCTCTTTTGGTATCTAAATTTATTCAGTGTGTCTGACTCAGAATCAGTATTCAGAAGCTTGCTGAGCACTGAATCGCACTCCTCAATCCCTCAATGCCTCAGTTCAGTCAGCCGTGGAGCTAAAAAGGAGAAGTGGGGAGCCAGCAACACCTCAGGAGGGATCTGTCTCAGAGGGAATAGAGAGGGCCCCATTATTATTTTTTATTTATTTATGTGAAAGAGAGATGAAAGTTGAGGAACATAACATTTAATGAGGTAGAATCTGAAATTATGAGTGAGGGATTATTGAACTTGATATAAAATTAAGTATACTTTTTTTTTACATTTGGACTCCTTAAAGGGATAGTTTACCCAAAATTCTGTCATCAGTTACTCACCCTCATGTCGTTTCAAACCCATAAGCCTTTCATTCATCTTTGACACAAAAATTTACATATTTTATATTAGTGCCAATTAGTGTCAATTGATTAAAAAAAACTAATTTAACAAAATTTATGGGAGGAGATTATTTAAATGAATCACACAACATGGTTTACTAATGTTTGCCCTAGTCAATTTACTGGTATTTTAAAAAAAGCAAAACCCCCCAAAAAGCATGTCTTAATTCATTTTGCGACATGGCTGCAATTGTTGCTGCTAGGAGGAGACACCACAGAGGACAGAGAGCTGTGAAGGGTGAAAATATTCTCCAATCGTATTAATTTCTTTGGAATGCCAGAGGAAGACACTATCCGAACATATCGTTTGCCAATCTGTAAAGTATTCACAGCGCTTCACTTTTTCCATATTTTGTTATTGTAATGGAGGCCAGCTAGTAGTTGCTATACGAGTAAACCTCACTCCTCTGACCTCAAGAGATGCTCTAGCGATAGATGCTAGAGGTTGCAGCCATTAGCCTCCTTGTTAAAGCATCCGATTCTCATACCGGAAGACCTGTGTTTGAGACCCACTCACAGCGGGTCGAGTAGGACCCGGGTAGAGCGGTGACATTTTGTTACAATCCAAAAATGATTAAATTCATTATTTTCTTCAAAATTCTACAAAGAATACCCCATAATGACAACATAAAATTAGTTTGTTTGAAATATTTGCAAATTTAATAAAAAAAATCAAAAAATCAAAAGTGAAAGTGAAAGTCGTGACGTGTTGTCAAGTATGGTGACCCATACTCGAAATTGGTGCTCTGCATTTAACCCATCCCAAGTGCACACACACAGCAGTGAGTAGTGAACACACACACAGTGAACACACACCCGGAGCAGTGGGCAGCGCCCGGGGAGCAATTAGGGGTTAGGTGCCTTGCTCAAGGGCACGTTAGTCGTGGTATCGAAGGTGGAGAGAGTGTTGTTTATTCACAATACCCACCTTCAATTCCTGCCAGCGTGGGAATCGAACCGGCAACCTTCACGTTACAAGCCGAACTCCCTCACCATTAGGCCACGACTACCCCCTATACCAAAAGTAAGTCTATCATATAAGTCTAAAGTAAGTATATCACATACCAAAAGTAAGTATTCACAGCCTTTGCTCAATTCTTTGTTGAAGCACCTTTGGCACCAATTACAGCTTCAAGTCTTTTTCAGTATGATGCTACAGGCTTGGCACACCTATTTTTGTGAAGATTCTCCCATTGTTCTTTGCAGGCCCTTTCAAGCTCCATCAAGTTGGATGGGGAGTGTCGGTGCACAACCATTTTTGGATCTCTCTGGTGATGTTCAATTGGGTTCAAGTCTTAGCTCTGTTTGGGCCACTCAAGAACATATACAGAGTTGTCCCGTAGCCACTCCTTTGTTATTCTTGGCTGTGTGCTTAGGGCGATTGTTCTGTTGGAAGATAAACCTTCACCCCAGTCTGAGGTCCAGAGCACTCTGGAGCAGGTTTTCATCAAGGATCTCTCTGTACATTGCTGCATTCATCTTTCCCTCAATCCTGACTAGTCTCCTAGTTCCTGCTGCTGAACAATATGCCCACAGCATGATGCTGCCACCATCATGCTTCATTGCAGGGATGGTATTGGCCGAGTAGCCTGTTCTAGGAAGAATCCTGGTGGTTCTACACTTGTTCCATTTACGGATGATGGAGGCCACTGTGCTCATTAGGACCTTCAATACTGCGGAAATGTTTCTGTATTCTTCCCCGGATCTGTGCCTCGATACAATCCTTGGACTCCATGGCTTGGTTTGTGCTCTGACGTGCACTGTTAACTGTCGGACCTTGTATAGACAGGAGAGTGACTTTCCAAATCATGTTGAATCATCTTAATTTACCACAGCTGGACTCCAATGAAGTTATAGAAAGATCTCAAGGATGATCAGTAAAAACAGAATGCAGTTGAGTTCAATTTTGAGTGTCATGGCAAAGCCTGTGAATGCTTATGATTTGTTTTTTTTCATTTTTTTTTTTTTAATAAATTTCCAAAGATTTCAAGCAAACTTCTTTTACATTGTCATTATGGGGTATTGTTTGTAGAATTTTGAGGAAAATAATGAATTTAATCCCTTTTGGAATAAGGCTGTAACGTAAGAAAATGTGAGAAAGGAAAGCGCCATGAATACTTTGCGGATGCACTGTATACAAATTTGTGTGTACATGTTTGTCAGATTACATGTAACAAGTTCAACAAGCATCAGCTCTGCTTATTTGAGACCGAACTCTAATTGGCAAAGGTCATTATGTAAATGATTTGACTGCATTTCTATTCTTTAATTTGCGTGTCAGCAGTATATCACACACAAAACTTGCCACTCCAATCAGCACATTTGTGGAATTGCGATCTCGCTCTAATTTGCCTAGTTTAGGCCACTATTACTGATACTAATACTGGTACAGATGTCTTTATGAAATTGTTTTTCTTTTTTTTTAAAAAAAAAAACATAAATTATCTACATTCAGCATTACAGTTATACAATTAAAAGATATCAATTTCAAAATGTATTATTTTATATTTTTATTTTTATATTTTTATTTTATTTTTATTATAACGTAAAAAAAAATAATAATTTAAATAAAATTACTTTTAATTTAAGTGAACTTAAAACACTCTTCACAAAACCCCATTATAAGAAATATCATATTCTGTGGCCTTAGCTGTTTAACCTGTAGGAAATATACAGGAATTGATTAAAGTTTTATATTTGCAGGCGCGTTCTCGTTGGTCTTGTGACGCTTGCATGTTCTCAGTTCAATTAAACAAACCAAAAATCAGTCAATTGCACATTGTATGAGAAAAAAAAAGTTCTCAAACTTGCAAAATAACTCAAACATGCATGAGTAAATGTGGCATTAAACCATGGAGTGCAGCTGAAAATTACACAGTAAGAGGAGCCAAGAAGTTGGTCACAAATGCAGGTGTGCTAGAGGAAGCAGCCTCAATACTCATTTATGAAGGGTGGGGGGAAGAGGAAGACCACTGTTATCTTTTGTATTTTTTAACAAGATATTCAAGTAAACACACATCTTTTGGAGGAAACTTTTGAGTGTGCAGGTCACAGTTCTTTTGTAGTTTTACCATGGGGTTGGTGGAATTAAGCTGCTTTGTTTATTGGTGTCTTTAAGGAATCCTGTTTAAAATGTTAAAGGTCAAAGCTCTTAAAGGGTTAGTTCACCGAAAAATGAAAATTCTGGCATTAATTACTCACCCTCATGTCTTCATTCATCTTCAGAACACAAATTAAGATATTTTTGATGAAATCAGATGGCTCAGTGAGGCCTCTATTGCCAGCAAGACAATTAACACTTTCAGATACCCAGACAGTTAAATGTGAGTACAGTGGTTCAACCTTAATATTATAAAGCAATGAGAATAATTTTGTTGGCCAAAAAGACAAAATAATGACTTTTCAACAATACCTAGTGATGGCCGATTTCAAAACACTGCTTCAAAGCTTTACAAATCTTTTGTTTCGATTCAGTGGTTCAGAGCGCCAAAGCCATAAGTGATTCGAAATTTCAATACTTCACGCAACTTTGGCTATTTGATACGCGATCCGAACTACTGATTCGAATCAAATGATTCATAAAGCCTCAAAGCAGTGTTTTGAAATCGACCATTCACTAGATTACAATGTTGAAAAGGTTATTTTGTTTGGGTTTTTTTTTTGGCACACAAAAAGTATTCTCGTTAAAGCTGAACCACTCTACACTCATGAACTGTTTTAAATATATTTTTAGTAGCTTTCTGGGCATTGAAAGTGTTAATTGTCTTGCTGGCAATAGAGGCCTCACTGAGGCATTGAATTCCATCAAAAATATCTTAATTTGTGTTCCGAAGATGAATGAAGGTCTTACAGGTATAGAACGACATGAGGGTGAGTAATAAATGAATTTTCTTTTTTTGGGTGAACTAACCCTTTAAGCTGTGTCCACCTTGCAGACAATTCAACAGATACCATTCTCACTTTTTGGATAATAACCATTGAATTTTTTTACATTTTCTGATCATAGTCTGATCATTATGAAATGTCTGGTGAATGGTGCTAAAAGGTTAATGCTATTGTGATTGAAAATTAGGTACCATCTAAACTGAACAATATCCTAAACCTAACAAACAGTGTTAACAAAAGCAAATGTGAGATAAAGCATTTGCTGAAGCAACCACGACATTTTAACTTGCTTGTACAAGTCTTTGAGCACCATCATCGAGTGTCATGACTTGCATTTCACGACTCATACCAGAGCGCTGCGCATCACAAGTGTGGTAGCGAAGAGATGTCATTTCGATCACAAGTTAAACATGGAGTACCACAAGGCTCAGTTCTAGGACCGTTGCTTTTCACTCTGTACATGCTACCCTTGGGAGATGTCATTAGGAAGCATGGCATTAGCTTTCACTGTTACGCTGATGATACTCAGCTCAATATTTCCTCGCGCCCTGACGAAACCTACCAATTCTCAAAATTAACAGAATGCGTAGCTGATATAAAAAATTGGATGACTAGTAATTTCCTACTACTAAATTCAGAAAAAACTGAGATTCTAATTATTGGACCAAAAACTTCTGCACATAATAACCTAGAATACTGTCTAACACTTGATGGCTGCTCTGTTAAGTCGTCTTCGTCAGTTAGGAACCTGGGTGTGCTCTTTGATACCAATCTTTCATTTGAATGCCACATTTCTAGCATATGTAAAACCGCATTCTTCCATCTTAAAAATATATCTAAATTGCGACATATGCTCTCAATGACAAATGCGGAACAGCTAGTTCATGCGTTTATGACCTCGAGACTAGATTACTGTAATGCTCTACTGGGTGGTTGCCCTGCTCGCGTGATAAACAAATTACAGCTGGTCCAAAACGCAGCTGCTAGAGTCCTTACTAGAACCAGGAAGTATGAACATATTAGCCCGGTTCTGTCAAAACTGCACTGGCTCCCTATTAAACATCGTATAGATTTTAAAATCTTGCTAATTACTTACAAAGCACTAAATGGCTTAGCTCCCCAGTACCTGAGTGAGCTCTTAATGCATTATAGTCCTTCGCGTCTATTACGATCTCAGAATTCTGGCCAGTTGTTAATACCTAGAATATCAAAATCAACCGCAGGCGGTAGATCCTTTTCCTATTTGGCACCTAAACTCTGGAACAATCTTCCTAGCATTGTTCGGGAAGCAGACACACTCTGTCAGTTTAAATCTAGACTAAAAACGCATCTATTTAACCTGGCATACACATGACGCACTATAAACTTTTGTCTTCATATCGTTAAAGGATTGTTAGGCTGCATAGATCAGGTCAGCCGGAACCGGGAACACTTCCTATAACACCAGATGTACTCGTTACATCGGAAGAAGAATGGCGTCTATGCTAATTTTTTGTCTCTCTGCTTATCCCGAGGTTTACCAATTAACGTGATTGGCTGGATCCGGGCCGTGTCCGGGTCGGACGGGGAACCTGTGCCTGTGTGCGGCAGCAATGTGGCCCTGTGGTGTCGGCGGAGACTATGTTAACTAGCTCATCCTTTGTGAAGATCTTACCGACTCATCAGCCAGTGGCACATATCCCAACAAACCGTCCCACACTGGTGTGATCAAAAAGATCTTAAACTAGATGGAACTAGATTAAATATTTTGACTGTTGCGATTCCAAATCGGTTTAATGACCTGTAACTCTGCCTGAGTATCGGACAAGTGTTCACTGTTGGCCAGAGGAGAACTGGCCCCCCGACTAAGCCTGGTTTCTCCCAAGGTTTTTTTCTCCATTTGTTGGAGTTTTGGTTCCTTGCCGCTGTTGCCTTTGGCTTGCTTAAGTTGGGGACACTTGCTTGATATTCAGCAGTGTTTTTGATATGCCTGCATTGGCGCCGTTGTATGCGAACTGAGCTGAGCCGGACGATTACATCACTGTTTTCTGCAGTGCTGCTATACCTAAATTAACTAGACTAATAACTATTGATTTTTGCAACGGAATGAATCAATAATATATAGAATAAGCTGCACAATGACACCATTTTCTTATTAATGTAAAGCTGCTTTGCCACAATTTGCATTGTAAAAAGCGCTATATAAATAAAGATGACTTGACTTGACTTGACTAGTACTGTACTAGGTGAGTTGCTGTATGGAGCTGGCTATGTTATGTAAACATGGAAATACATTAGTTTACAAATCATGCACCATATGGTAAAAGAGTTTTGAGGTCATAACATAGTAATGTGCAAGTAACCGCAGGAAAATTCTTTATTAATCTGCCCTTGTAATCAAAATTTGTGTGAAAAGGAATAAAAGTTGCTGGTGTTTTACTGCCACTAGTGATTATTTCAGTTGGAAACTCCAGTGATTTATATGTATATGTATGTTTTTTAGAGTTTTATGTCAACTATGTTTCTTCTATACATCCTGTTATCTATGATTTTAGGCATAGAGAATGGAAGAAATAGAAACACAGAAGAATGTAAAGGGGGATATAAACCCCTCCTTGACCCCTCTGGCACTCTGTGTGTGGCTTGTTTGTTTGTTATACAGATTGTCCTAGCACAAAAGCTGAATTGTATTGTGAGCTATGACGGCACGATAGGTTTGTTGGGCATTGTGGTAAGTTCATGTGTGCTTACACAGTAAAAAGGAGAGCTTTAATGTCTAGCAGTGATTAGCACTAAAGCAAAGGCAAAGGCCAAGCCTTTGGGATCTCCACCAGCCACCAGCTATTTAAAGTAAATCCTTATTGAAACTGTACCAATACTCCCCTCAAGAGATCTATTCTTTAGCAAGTCTTGAGGATGATATATATATATATATATATATATATATATATATATATATATATATATATCGACAACCTTTACTCACCCTCATATTATTACAAATCTCTATAACTTCAATTCTTCCAAAGAACACAAAAGTATATATTCCAAACTGTCACAAAGAACTCCGTGATTCCCTCCTCTGGCCATCAGAGGGCACCATCACCCAAATATTGACATTTGCACACTCACTCACCATTTCACTACATTTCCCATAAACCCCGTACCTTGGCACTGATCACTTCTACCAGCTGAAACCTATCACCGGGACTATTTAAGTGACTCATAGACCTGCGCTCAGTGCGAGGTCTTGTTTTCCCCTGGTGACATTTCTGAGCGTTATTTCTGTGTTGAATTACCTGTTACTGAACCTCTAACTTTTGTTTTTGACCCTTTGCTGCCTGTACATTTAACCTTCTGCCTGGACATTGTTTACTGAACGTTTTCTGCCTACCCTGATCCTGGACTGTTTGCCTGTTTGACTATCCCACTTTCAATAAAGCCTGCTTATGGACCTCAATCCGAGTGACGAGTCATTACAGAAGACCACCAGATCCAGCAGTTTTCTCCCACCTGTGTGCTTCAATGTCTGCCCAAGCCAGTCAACTCGTCGCACATCAACATCAATTGAGTCGACTCACCTCCCTTACCAAAGAACTGATAAAAACTGAAACACTCCGCCACCTTCTCATCGAACAGGTTCACAGCACACCGGCTTTAGGTCGTCCTGGAATCACCGCCACCACACATCTGCTACAGAACCGTTTATGGTGGCCAACACTACTTAAGGATACCACTCAGTTTATTCACCAGTGTAACACTTGCATCTCGTCAACTACCCGCAGGTCTGCTTCAACCTTTACCACTTCCGCAATGTCCCTGGTCTCACATAGCCATAGATTTTGTCACCGATCTCCCAACTTCCAACAATCACACTGCAATATTTACCGTAATAGACAGATTCTCCAAGGCCTGTCACTTCATTCCCTTACCCAAACTACCCACAGCTCTCCAGACCGCCGAACACTTGTGTAATTTGGTATTCCGCCTCTATGGGTTGCCTGAGGACATTGTCTCAGACAGAGAGCCACAATTCACCTCCAGACTCTGCTCAGAACTTTTCAAGGTCCTTGGTGTAAATATTAGCCTCACCTCAGTTTATCACCCTCAGTCCAACGGCCAAGTCAAACGACTCAATCAGGAGCTTACCCAGTTCCTTCATTCCTACTACAATCAACAGCAGAACGACTGGGCATGTTATTTGATGTGGGCTGAATATGCACAAAACTCCCTACGTAAGGAAGCCACAGGTCTCACTCCATTCCAGTGTATCCTCGGATACCAACCGCCTCTATTCCCTTGGTTCGGTGAACCCACAGATGTCCCTGCTGTTAATGATTGGTTAAACAAGAGTGAAGCCACATGGAACAGAGCTCACGTCCACTTGCAACATGCAGTGCAGCACCAGAGAGAACAGGCAGACCGCCACCACCGAGCAGGTCCGGAATACTAGCTGGGACAATGGGTCTGGCTATCTACCCGAGACTTGCGTCTCAAACTTCCCTACAAGAAACTCAGTCCAAGGTATGTGGGTCCTTTTCAGATTATATGTAAAATTACACGTTTCATTTCGTCTGGTATTACCTAATCATTTCCGCATTTCTCACACATTTCATGTTTTGCTGCTCAAGCCCGCTGATGGTTCCAGCGAGGAGGGGAAGGAGAGGTCCAGTGAGCAGGGTCCCCTACCTATCATCGTGGAAGGCAAGGAGGCCTATCAAGTACAGGAACTATTGGATTACCGACACCGAGGGCGTACGCTCCAATACCGGGGTGCGGTCCGGAGGAACCGCGGACAATGCGGATGATATCCTAGACCCAAACCTAGTGGAGGACTTCCACCGCACTCATCCTGAAAGACCGGCACCTCGACCACAGGGAAGACGCTAGCGTCGGTTGCCTCCTCGTGCCAGGAGTCACTCGCAGGGAGGGGGCTCTGTCACAGAGATGAACTCCGTGATTCCCTCCTCTGGCCATCAGAGGGCACCAATACCTGAATATTGACATTTGCACAGTCACTCACCATTTCACTACATTTCCCATAAACCCCGTACCTTGGCACTGATCACTTCTACCAGCTGAAACCTATCACCGGGACTATTTAAGTGACTCATAGATCTGCGCACAGTGCGAGGTCTTGTTTTCCCCTGGTGACATTTCTGAGAGTTATTTCTGTGTTGGATTACCTGTTACTGAACCCCTAACTTTCGTTTTTTACCCTTTGCTGCCTGTACATTGAACCTTCTGCCTGGACATTGTTTACTGAACGTTTTCTGACTGTTTTCTGACCACATATCTGCCCATTCCTTGCTATCCCTGTTTACTGTTTCTTGACCATTGCCTGTTTGACTATCCCACTTTCAATAAAGCCTGCTTATGGATCTCAATCCGAGCAACGAGTTGTTACATAAACACTTGTCACTCTTCTTCATGCAATTACAAAGGGACATGAAGCTTTGAAACAGATCTATGCGTCCATCTGTCCGTCCACCAAACTTCAAGAAATCTACTTTAAACTAATTATGGATATGTTTAAAATCAAATCTTTCTGTAATACTTCATCTGAAAAATATCCATATATAACTGGCTTTAAGGGATGATATGGCAGACAGTTAAATCTGCTTTAATGACTGATTGCAATAATATCATGGCAATAATTGACATTAGTAGGTGTACCTTCAGATTGGTAACACAGTTCCACTAGGGCTGTCTTCTGCTCCAGAAAGAGTTGTAGCTTCTTTGTGTGGTTGTCAGAGTCCATAAAACCACTGCGTAATGCAAGGCTGTCAGCGGGAAGGGAGGAAGGCGGCATGCCATATTACGCAATCTAAAGCTACAGGGTGAGAGAACCTGGCTGCAGCTCAATTCAAATCTTCCCGAACACATCTGCACATTTACAGCATGTCTCTCAGTAATACTCAGTTCTCACATTATGAAATAAATTTCAACACTTGTATTCATCCACGACATGGAATAGAAACGGAACACTAAATCCTTTAATTCAGAAAACATCACAACTATGTCCTAAGATATGCACAGAGATTCATGGCAATAGGAAGAAAACACACAGTGAAAAGGAATGTGGCACTTGAACGCCACAAAAGCAGTTTTTAAATACACACAGCCACAACATGAGATGCCTTGTGTAAAGAGAACGTTTTCACAAATTTCAGAAATTAGGCCAAAATGCATGGAATAAATAACCATAATATAGAATACTGATAAAGAGAAAGGTGGAAATTAGCCTCACTGAAATAACCTCTTCTATTGGGATACACTGGGTATGCTATTAGGTATGTTGACTTTCAAACGTATTTGGTGCTTTGGCACCCATCCTAAATTTCCTGCATTCTACAGGCTAAAAACTCTCTTTCTTTCTAAATGGGGCACATATGAAAATATTTGCGATATTTATAGTCAGTCCAGTATAAAAACAGCTAGCCATGGGGTACACACGCACCTCACTGTAGTTACCAAGCATAGTGTGATTTTTTTTTAGCTGTTCAATCTAAAAATGATCCCAAACTCACAGAAACAGTAAATTGACTAAGGCTATGATTTCACAAAACGGATAAGACATACAGTAGTGTTCAAATGTTTGGGGTCAGTAAGAAAATATATTATTTTTATTTATTTATTTATTTATTTTGAGTAACATCATAAAAGTTAAATCTTTGGACAAAATTTTAAAAAAGATTTTTTCAAAGTGAAAAATAATAAATAAAATATACACTACCGTTCAAATGTTTGAGGTCAGTAAGACCTACTTTTATTCAGGAAGGAAGGACACATTCAACTGATCAAATGTAACAGTAAAGATATTCCAAAAGATATCTTTAAAATAAATGTTGTTCTTTTGAACTTTCTACTCATTAAATAATCCTGAAAAATATGTATTATGGGTTTCACAATGATATTAAGCATCATAATGTTTTCAACTGCAATAATAAGAATTAAATGTTTTTGAGCACTAAATCAGCATATTAGAATCATTTCTGGTGGGGACTGAAGACAGGAATAAAGGCTACAGAAAATTTAGCTTTTCCAATTTTACAATATATTAGCTATTAGAAAATAGTTATTTTTGATCAAATGATCAAGAGACTGCTTTCAAAAACTTTGAAAATCGTACTGACCCCAAACTTCTGAACAGTAATGTAAGATAATTATTATAATTATTATAATAATAAAATTATTAATTAATAAATACATTTAAAAATGCTGGTTACTGGTGGTACTGTGCAGCTTGATTGTAACAGAAATATTTTACCTTTGTTCTACCATTGTTTGTAGACATGTAAATTGAAAACAAGATCAGCTTTACGTGCTGTGACCATTTTAAATATATAAACATCATTGAGAAAGAATTTTGTTCTAGCCCACTCCATCATTCCCATGCAAAATCCTAGGAATACTCTGGAGACCATTAGCCAAAATGCACCATCTCCTCAGGAATGCTGGGAGCACATTCTTTCCACACAGGGTACTTGGAGGAGAGCCGCAAAATGGCATGCATTGATTTGTAGGGCAAAGTGCAGCAATGAGAGAGACAAGCTGAAAATAGGACAGCAATAAAAACTGAGAAAGAGAGAGATAGCAAGAGCAACAGAGAGTGAATGTCTGATTGGGAGGGATATTGGAATGAGCTGCTGTGCCCAGCTGTGTGTCCAGAAGCAAATGGGTCTTCCAAATGCCTGAAAAGTCTAGAATATTTACAAGCCGTTTCCTACACCCCTCCTCTGTGACTCCTCCCACTCCAAATTAAACACTAATCTGTGTTTAAAATGTTGAATTGTAATAAAATACATTTAAAAAAAAAAAAAAAAAAAAAAACACAGAAGCTGAGAAGGATTTCAGTAGATTCAAAAAATTGACTTTGTATGTCTAAAAAATGGTGGATGAATTTACCAGCCATAAACATTTCTTTCTGACCATCAAATTTGATTTTGCATTTTTATCACAATATCTATTTTTTTTGTCTTTGCAACAACTGCATTGTCAAATATGAATAAATGTATCCCACCATCAAGTATGAAATAAGCCAGTTTCCTTCATCTGGTCAAAAGTTGCTAAATGTAGCACAGTTTCCAAGAAAATGTTAAGTGGCACAAATGTTTTCAACTATGATAATAATAAGAAACGTTATTTAAACAAATCAGCATATTAGAATTATTTACTGAAGGATTATGACACTGAAAACACACACACACATATGAGCAATATCATACTCGTAGCCGTGCGTTTTGGCTGTATATCAGCACGGCTGTGATTCGACTGTAGGCACAAGGACGTAGGCAATCAATTCACAGCGTGCTGATATACAGCCATATCATACGGCTATGTATATGGCTATGAGTGTGATATTGCATTTATACAACAGTTCAACGGCACAAGTGTGTAAAAAAAACATATGTTGTTTTTAACAACATAATGTTTATTTTAGGTTTTTGAAATTTAAATCCACACAATTACTAACAAAACAATACATTTAGAGTTTGAAAATACACACTTATATCCATGGAAGTGGCAATACTTTCCATTACAAATAGACAAAGTGTTGTATTCATATCAGATACACAAAGTGTAACTGGAAAGTTTACTCTTTTCTTGTCCCAGTTTACCGGCCACTTACTTTCATACATTTCAAGCAAAGTGGATGATTTCACATGCAAATCCAACAGATACGATTCTCTGAACTGGGGAAGAAACTAACAAAGCAGTGCCCATTGCGCATATAGCTCAACTAACGTGATCATTATAAAGTTGTTTAAATAACAAAACACATCCACTTACACATATTTGACAGTTGGAATATCAGATAATTCATGTTAACAAGTTTGTGAATATTTAAAAATTTTTTTAAAAAGAAATAAAAGAAAAACATCAGTCATACAGGGCTATTGTGACATTGAGACATTGTCACATGACAATCAATGATGTGTCACCATGGAAACAATAAAGTGATGTTCTAAATAATGGTTGCCTTGAAAAACTCACGCTGAGGGCTCAACCAGAATATTTTAAACTTGTGTGTAAAAGGTTTAACAGGTAAGGGGATTTATCATGACAACGTTAGTCAATTCACTTGTCAGTTGAGCCTTGGTTATTTAAAGTAAAAACAACTTCCTTGTTTAAAAAAAACACTTAAAACTACATTCTGTGATAAAATTGTGACAAGCAGGGCGTGGCGCCAGCTGCGCGCTGCACCGGTCTCGTATCTCTCACGGAGGAGCTCCGGAAGCATAAAAGGGGAGCGACGACAGTGAAAGAGGAGAGAGGACCAGGCCTGGACTTTACGTTATGTTTTATTATGTTTGTGTGTGTAACACTGCCACCATTTACTTTTGTTTTGTTGTTTATTTATTTGATTAAAGTACATTGAATGTTCGCCGGTTCCCGTCTCCTTCTTCCCATATCTACGAACCATGTTACATCAATAATAATATTGTAAATTATAGTAGGTTGTCATGGGAAATTCCCTTAACTGTTAATTGGACAACAACAAAGATATCACTTTCCTCAACATACATTCAAACTGATTTTGTGATTATGGATATAAGATTGATGGCATGCAGCAGGTAATACACTCATTTCCTATACACACATCTCCTATATTGAGTAAATTCTCGCAAATTCTCCCCTCGAGGACTGACCTTGCTTGCTTTTCTCCAATACACCTAACGCACATATTATGTGAGTCGTCCCTCATAATGAAGAGGGGCCACAGCCTCACACATCTCCTATATTTAGTTTATGACATTACAGACTAACTTCTATTCTTAAATTCACACACACTTTACAATTGTTTTACAAACGCATGCGCTCAACAGACATGTGGCTCCTGAAGACAATGAAGCTGAACACGTGCATGTCAGGCATCTATTTATGGTCTCTGTGATTACGCCATATGCTCAGGCAATTGAATTGACGTGTATACACTTGCTTCAGACACTGGTTCAAGCGGAAGAGTTCCCATGGCATCAATGCCATGGCACAGTGTCAAAGTTCTTATTCAAACTGTGTCAAAAAAAAAAAAATGTATATCTAGCTTGTTTTTTTTTCATGTAGGGTTAATTCATGGAACATTCCACATCACCACTTCGAGTTCAGGAAAACAGTTGTTTTCAAACAGTTGTTCAAAAAAAAACAAGGTATGTTTTTAAGCTTGAATACATCAGGGAGGGTCAGACTATCAATCTTACAATTTGATTTAAATCACATATTATTTTGATCACTCAGGTTTCAGCCTGGACTTGAACTCAAATTAACAAGTCTCAACTGTAAGAATGCCTAAAGTAGTCCAAATGTTAACCAACAAGAACCAGTATTATTTTCTCAACAGTCCTAAAACAATATCCTTTAGCAATATCAGTAAAATTATATGCAAAGCAAGTAAAGTTAATTGTGACTAATGTGCAATGACTGTGAATCTATCCAGAACTGGCTATAGTCCAAAGTTGTGTATCCAAGAAAGAATAGTCATTGAAAGAAAGGCCACAACGAGGTATCTCAAAGTTCAATAGGACTTACAGTTCTCCATTACAGAAGACATAGTACCATCAATCAAAATTGACAAACATTTCATAAATCTTTCTTATACATGAAGAGGAAAACTTAACCAAGCCAAACCTAACCCAACACATCAAACTTCCCCACAATGAAGCCTGCTGTTTTAGGGATACTTCCTTGGATCAGGGACTTGAAAACCTACAGTATAAAGATCAAGGAAAAGATGGAAGGTGTAAAGTAGTTTCTTCCTGTAGAAAAAAACAGTTCATCTTTAGATAGTGCCGAGGATACAGTATCTTGGGCAATAAGCATACTGGTCTGCTGCCGAGCAGTTTATCTTAAGACAATCTTAAGAGTTTAGTTTCAACCCTTCTCTAAAATATCATTCTGTAGTTCAAGCTGTGTCTCAATTCAAGAATACAAGTGGGCATACATACTTTTTCAGCTATTCAGTTTTTCCAAAAGCCCCTTGCACAATTGGAAGAGGAGGAGGGTTTATCTTTAGCTTTTCCAGTTGTACTAAACTCATTAATTGAATTTAAATGAAATGCTGGAAAGCAAATGTAGACATATGTGGTGTAAAGACCAAGTTATTATCTTTAATAACTACAGGACAAAAGCTAGCAGACTACACTGAACAATAAAAATAAACATAAAATGGTGACATTGTGATGGTGTGTTAATCGTTAAAATAAAAACAATTTATAAACAATTAAAACTAATAAATCAACTAAACCTAAATTAAAAATCAAAATATACAATTAAATAAATGTAAACAGTGACAATTTAAAAAAATATATATAATAAGGTGCTAAATCTCAAAAACTAACAAGTATATAAAAGTATATACTATCACCAGCAATGTTTTACATACATATGTGCATTGTGACACAGCTCTTGACCAGCTGGTTCAGCATGAACTCTTCCAAAATATTTTGATTTCCAGCTATACTGATCACTAACACTAAAGCCTACGTTATATTATAAAACTAAAATTTGTAAAGAATGTGGACTAGGGCTACTAGACACTGGCATGACCATATATTATTTACAGTGAGAAATTGTGGAGAACTGTCCTGTTCCATCAGGACTTAATTTTATCAGAGTGAATACTTATATGACACATTATTAACTTTTGACACCAAATCTGGGTCAGTTGCTTTATTGTCCACATCTAGTACCTGTCTTTCACACTTTTCATATCCATGATTTAATGACAAGGCAGAAGCAAATTTTTAAAAATACACATACAGGAGACATTATTTAAGGCTGGAGATGTAGAGTAGCTTTCCTGGGCTCACCCAAACACCTTTCATATATCTCTTGAAGAAGAAGCTAAATTTTTTAGAAAAATTTCCATAGAACCTTTTTTTGACATGCCAAGATATCAGATCACTACTCAGTCCCAATCAAATGTTTTATTACACAAGAATGAGCTCTGTGTCATGATGCTTGTATATACATGCAGGTTATTAAAGACATAAGAAATACTAAGAGAACAAAAATTGGGCAGTTCGCCAACTTTATCTCCCAAAACAAACACACTTTACTATAGCAACAGAGAGGTGATGTCTGGCTTCATTTCACTCAACCAGTCTTTGGGATTGACAACCACATTCACAACTGATGTGACTTTTGGATTGCATGTTTTTATAACCTGAACTAAACTTGCCTTCAAAACTCAAATTATCAGATATTTTAAGAGACTTTTGACCTTGACACATTCATGAGGGTCTGCAGGATCTGAACAAAAAAATGAGCAGTATGCAAATGACACAAATATCAAAGGTGTTTAACAAATCGGATTCGTTTTGAATTAATGAATGAATGTAACTATAATTAGCACTAGTAGATAATACTGATAACCATATTCTGTTGCTGTGTTAATGTAGCCTTTAAGATAGAAATATAATGAGGGAGATTCTCTTCACTGTAAAACATTATGTTGTTTCCTCTTATACAATTAACCAAAGACAAGTTGCAGGGATCAAGAATCTTGGGCCCAGGACTTAGGCAGTGGAGTTGTAAGCGTCGTAATAATGGAAGGTCCTGCAACTCCTTGGAAATGAATCTAGGGAATGTATTAATTTACTTTATTCATTAAATTTGACAAGCAATAACATGTACTATTAGCAAAAGATTAGCAAAGACCAGCAGCATTAGTTATAACAAAAAAGTGAAAAACAATGAATACACTACCAGTGTTTAACTTAATAATCTAAAAGACAGAATCAGTGCTGAGTCATAAAATGCTAAGAAAGTAACAAATAATTTGGTATTCCCATGATTTTCATGTGAATCTTCTAAATATGACACTGGTCAACAGCACAACGGTCACACCTAAGTTGCTCATCCTAATTTATTTATTAATGAGCAAATCCATTATTTTGGAGCCACTGCAAAGAGGACACTATAAGAAAGCGTCATGTCATCAGGATGGCTGAATGGGCAACCAGAGAGAAAAGCTTTTGGAAACATGGACAATCACTAATTGGATGAGAGATTCATTGGGCAATGAGGAACAGGCTCTTATGCAATCTGAATGAAGAATGGGACTGAAGCTCTTATAGTTGTGCACATGTTTGCTGTATGGGTGGGCTAAATTTGTTCATTCTTTAATTCCGGCAATGAACACATCGAAACCATGTTTTACATCAAGTTAAGGGTTTCCATTTGAATTTAAAGCTTAATTTATGTAATTAAGAAGAATTCGATTCTGAATTCGACAGCAAATGCTCTTCCTATGAAGTAATATGCAGTACTGCATAAGGATTATTTTTTTTCAAAAATGAGAGGGTATTTAACAGTTTTTGTTGACGAACTAACAAATCTATAGTTTTACACTATTTTACATATTCCTCATGCTTTTTCAGCTGCTAATAAATCGGAAGTCTCGTACATTCACAGAAAACACCTTAGTTCCGCTTTGAAAAATGAATTCGATGCGTGTTTTCTATGATAAATTTTAACTACTGTAGACATGAACTGGGGTGTTCACACCATCTAAATTACTATAATTATGTGTTTCTGACCAAGAACCATTCAGGTCGTCATTGGACTCGTAATTACAACTTAGAAACTTATATGAAAGCTCATCTATTTCTCTCATTGACATAGTGTCAGAACATGATGTAAACAGAAACAAAATGGCAGTGGCCTCCACAGTTGGCTCCTTCTTTTTGATATCATTTGATTATAGTTAATGATAATTGTGCACTTGCTTTGTTCTTAAACACTTTGTGCACACATATAGAAAAGATTTAACACAGTGGTTACATAATTTGTTGTCATTAACAACCAAGTGACACATGGATCCATTTTGGCGTTATGAACGTTGCCATAGAAACAAATCTGAGAACATTTCCTACAAGTAGAATCGCTGCATTGCTATCTAGTAATTACAGTAATTCCAACACAACATGACTGCAAAATAAGACACAGTGAGTGAGCCTCCATGCAGCAGAATAATAATCACAGCAATACTAATTCTGGGTCAAACTCACCATGACAACTGTAACATGACTAAATGTTGATACTAAAGATGGGAAAATTTTAGTCTAGAAAAATTCTAAAAAAAAAAAAAAAAAAAAAAAAATTCTAGTCTATTTTAGTCTTTAGTTAAGAACAAAAACATTTGAGTATGGTTGGAAAAATGCAATCCCTCAAAAACTTCCAGGACATACAAGAAACAGAAATAAGAGCATCTCATCCAGTACTGAAGTAAGAAAAAAGAAAATGCAGCATAAGCCAGGAAGAAAGAAGAAAGCACACCAATGATGAGTTGCATAAAACTTTAGTTCATTATGCACCAGACAGCCTGATCCAGCAAAACGTGATATCATTAACTACTGGGACAGATCGCTCTGACCACAGTATCCGTAATCATCCCATTTGAATCACCAACTCAATGTACATAAGAGTTGAATGAATGAACAGCAGGGATTTCCACTAGCTGAACTATGGTGTCCAGGCTTGGGTCTATAGTGTCACAACCCCGCCTCAGTCCGGGGGTATTAACACTGTATAGGAAACTATGAATGATAGCAAAATGACGCAAGATAGAATGGAATGTGTCCATGAAGTCAGCTGGTCATTGAAAGTGGTGGCCATGAGGTTCATGATCAATGCCCTCTGCAGCAAGTATCTTGTAGTTGGAGTGAAGTCAAGACATTTTTGTCCATATGATGGAATTTGTGGGTCATGAACTGAGAATTCAAATTTTCCTTGACCTTTTGATATATAAGTGGTCATCACACTATATATATAAACAACACTTTCCAACTGCCAAAACAGTTTGTTTCATATTTTGTCTCAGTAAGACGTCATAGTGGAATGAACGATTCTGCCTCTGCAGAAGAAAATCAGCGCCTACTTCTACATTACTGCTTCATTAGCCCTGCACAACAATTTGCACATCTAGTAGAAGGGGAGTAAATATGAAAGAGATGCAAACCCAGATTACTCGAAGAACAAAATGATAGAGATGCCTCTGAGGATTACAAGAGATTAAGCAGTGCCAAATTGTGGAAAAACAGTCTTTGCATTGCCTTCCTTGTGATCCTAACATTAGGAAAGTGTCACAATGATGAACTTTATTTTCATAGTTCCAGATCCCAACACATATACACCTACAGAGCATTGATACGTTTTTCACTTTACTGAAAATGATGAACGATGATAAAGTGCGACAAACAATGGTACATTCATTTATAATTAATTTACACGAAACACTGTAAGTTATCAACTATAACTGTGGTAACTCCAACTAAGCTACTTAAACTTTATTTGCCACAACCAAGACTTAAGGCATTTACACCAAGAAAAGATAGCTATAACGATAACTATAACGATAATTATATTTGCGTCCACACCAATGTATAACAGTCTGTATAATTCTATGCTCACGTGCTGCAGTTTAAAAGTGTGTGCAGCACGTTTTCTTTGTTCTTGTTGCATTTACATGACTTTAACCAGCAGATGTCCTCAGCATACTTTTTTGAGTGAATAGCTAGTGTAATCGATCTATTCTAAGAATGAATTTAGCCGACGAAGTCAATATAGTGGAATAAAGTATATATTCCTTCAAAGGAAGCAAGACAATGTTGTCGAAACTAGCACTGAATACCTGAGGTAACTTTATGTTACTCTGTTTGCTAGCCTGGAATAATGATCTCATGATCTCATAATGAGAATCCCTCTCACCAATTATTTTACACCAAGGGTTTTACTTGTCAAACAGTGGTGGATTTTACTGGACCTCATGATTAACTTCTCTGCAATATCATCTTCCATTTTAAATGCGCAAGCCCTTAAATTAGAATGGATTCTGATTGGCTGTCAGTGATTCGTTATTGCTGTGGTGTGAACAGTGCTATTCTTTTATATTTAGAATGATTTTTAGAACTATATCTTTATCGTTATCTTTATAGCTATCATTGTTGTTGTGAACGGGCCTTTATAACGCATATGTAATATGCAAAATATTTCACAGTTGGCAAAACTTTTAACTATGTAACAAGATGAATAACTTTCTGTGCGTCTTCGGTTGAACACCAATAATGTAATAACCTCACAAATACATATGTAATACATATAAATAAAGATAATTAATTACCACGCTCTCGCAGACTGGAGCATCCTTTTGTATTTGAGGTGTACTGCAGGTTTGTTTTATTCTGATTCAGGATCAGACGCTGGCTCAAATAAGTATGACTCAATTCCACCGCTTGTCAATTTTCAGCATTGAAAGTTTTCAAAACAATTCCACATGTGAATTTTCTTATGCAAAACTGTTACCCAATCATAGCAGTGGGCATTTACTTCCAAGACTTGAATGCGGTAAGCCTGTCAAAATGTAGATAGTTTTAAAGATAGGGTCAAAAACAGGATAGAAAATATTTGATGGAAAAATCTTTAAAATAATGTAAAACATTATAAAATAAAAAACTGCAGATCATGAATTCTTTAAAGTATTAAAGGGGGAAAAAAAGAAAGGTTAGAACCGACATTCAAATGCTATTTGACCATTCATTCTGCACTTACTGGCTTTTTGTGACCTGAATCACAAAAACAAGATGACAAAGCAGCTGAATGGAATATATTCTATTATGAAATAATTGGGGTGGCCTGCAGGGCGTACTGTAGTGTATTTAGTTAGTTAACCCATACAGTAAATTAAAATTCAGTCATAATTTATTCACCCTCATAACATTACAAACCCAATGTGACGAGCAGGGCGGGCGAGAGCCGTGAGGGAACGGCGCGAGGCCGGTGACGCGAGAAATAATGAGCTTCAGTTACTCGGCGCACCGGTCTCGTATCTCTCACGGAGGAGCTCCGGAAGCATAAAAGAGGAGCGACGACAGTGAAGGACGAGAGAGGACCAGGCCTGGAATTTATGTTGTGTTTTATTTTGTTTGTGTGGGCGGCAGTCGCCGTGAGGAACTGCCGCCCTTTTACTTTCGTTTTATTGTTTCTTTTTGAGTTTATTAAAAAGTATGTTGAACGTTCGCCGGTTCCTGCCTCCTTCCTTCTATTTAACCCCGTTACACTCAAGACTTTAGTTCATCTTTAAACATCTATTGATCATCTTTAAACACAAATGAAGATATAATGTAGTCTGAGAGATTTCTGTTCCTCCATCGAAAGTCCATTTCACCAAAATTATGACGCTTCAAAAAGTTTATAAAGACACTGTAAAAGTAATCTATAACTAATTCCGAAACTTCTGAAGAGATACGATCAGTTTATATGATTAACAGATTTAAGAATAGATTAACAAAATTGGGCTTTTATTCACATTTAATATTGATAATAACACATAAACAAAAAGAACATCAAATACAGTAAAGAAGTAAGGAGCTCAAATGCTTGACACGAAAGCCAATGAGGATTGTTTTCGCACGTCAAACATGTATGGTTGAATTTACCATGTCGGATGTGCTCTATGCGAGTAATTTTTATATCTGAATTACAGCCTAAACAGTGAGAGAAATCTCTCAGTTTCATTAAACTGTAAGTGATTAAAAAATGAATGAGTATGAGTAATTGATGACAGAATTGGGGAACTATCCTTTCAATGTGTAATAATGCATACAATTCCACATATATCAGAGTTATTTCTATTGTAATTAATTCTGTAAATACATGTGTAAAATGGACAATGTACGGTAACATGTTACTACTGTAGGTCTGATGTCACCCCATCCCAAAAGCAAAAACAGTCCAGTTAAAGGCATCAATCTAGACAACCATCACATCACATTGCATACCAAATCACATAAAATGATACAACACGTGTATACTATATCAATACTATATCAATAAAAAGCTGATTATAAGAACAAAAATCCATTATATTTACAGTTATGTTCAATGTCTTGTTATAAATACTTTTATAAGAAGCTGCAGCCTGACAATTAACTACAGCAAGCAGGTATGTGATAGAATTGATCAAAAATTTAAGACATATTCAGTAAAAAGAATATATTTTAGAGGTATTTTGGTTTTACATTTAAGGAAGCAGCTCAGTCTTAGAGAATAACTTGCCTCATAAAGGTTGCCAGAAAGTTAAATATGTAAATATTTAATTCAGAATATAACTCAAGAACTCAGAACATAATGTTTCTACATTACATTTCCCTCTTGTATTATTGGATTAATAATAAGCAGATAGCTTTAAACACAAACCATTGCCACTCTCATCTACACACACAACCCCTCTTTGACACTCCTTCAGCACTACACGATGCATGAATCTCCACTCAATGCTTTTTAACTTTGTCATGCTCTTTAAACAGGGGGTTAAATCATTGTTGACCCATTTAAATCATTCACGAACCAGAACTCACCGGTGTCTGCCTTGTGTAAAGCCCTGTGTCAGCCCAGTCACAGAAAGCTAAATGCACACAGAGTATTATAAGACTGCTTTACCATAACTGCTCTAGCTTCTGAATCTCTTATATCCCAATACATGCATCCATAATGTATCTCTCAGCAGCCTCTCACCAAACTCCTCTTCCAATAGCCCCACCCTTAAAAGCTTCATCATCCTCTATCTGAACTGTGTCTTCAGTCTCAGCCCGTCAACGGAGGAACCTCCTGAGAATGAAATAGGACTGTACCTTGTGGTATTCTTCAGCAGACGGAGTACAAAATCTTGAGTTTTTAACCCATTTAATCTCACCGGTAACCTTTGTTATCTAAGTTCATATTGTTAACTTATGAACATTTTAACTGATGTAAATAGTCATATGATTTAAGGGAATAGATCACACAAAATTGAACTGTCTGTCATCATCTACTTACCCTTATGTTCCAAACCTGTATGACTTTCTTTCTTCTGCAGAACACAAAAGAAGACATTTTGAAGAATGTTGGTAACAATTTTGGTGACCATTGACTTCCACTGCATGGACGAAAAATACATTTCTTGAAATATCTTCTTTTATGATCCACAGAAGCAAGACATTTTCTTCATTTTGGGTGAACTATCTCTTTATTACCAGTTTGACCTTCTGAAAGATGATATTTGTGCCAAAGAGCCATAAAAGGAAGCATGTAAAACATGTTACTAAAGATACAACTACTATATCTTTGTTACATTTACAGAACTGGCAGCTGTAGTTGCCATAACTTTAATGTAATAATAATAAAAATAATAATAAATACTATAATAATAAAATAAATATAGCTGCAAGCAGCAATTAAGTGGCCAAGCACCACAGAGGCAGAACGAGGAGCAAAAAATCAAGGCAGTGAGCATCAGACCAACTGCAAAAATTAGTAAAGGCATCTGGAGATGGTTTTAAGCTAAAGCTAAATGGTTGAAAGCCCATAAATATAATCACTTGCAATGTGACATAATTGCTTATTGACACCAAATTGATCTGGTGTGCTCAGCGTTGGGTGACATTTTTTTTCTCGATTTTTGGTCAAACTGATCAGAATTTATAAGCATATAAAAGGGTACCCTCAGGTCAAGCGTTGCAGAAATAGGCCAACAGCCTCATATCCATTTTGTATTGTTGTTTGTAGAACTTTTTCTCATGGTTAGATGAATTGACTTGAATTGAATGTTTTTTACCAGCAAGGTATGAAGATGATATGATTCGATTTTTGTGAAAATTGGAGCAACAATCTAGGAGGAGTTCAAAAAAGTATTTTTTTAAAGAAAATCAAAATGGCGGACAGGAAGTTTAGCCAACTATGGCAAAATCTATTCAGGGCATGGTGCCAATGACACTTACCGAGTTTCATAACGATATGCCAATACATTTGTAAAATATAGCATTTTACGACAACATTCAAAAGGGCCGCTGCTCAAAATGGCCGATATGGGAAAATTGGGTATTGTTTTTCTCGGCATGCGATACCAATTCTAAAGAGACCAATTTTGTGATTTTTGGTGTTTGGAGGTTCTAAGAAAAAATAGCAATTTTTCACATCTCCTGACCACTTGGTGGCACTGTGCCGAAACTCAGGCCATGCAAGTACCCTCAGGCCATGGTTGTCATACTACACACCAAGTTTGGTCTGACTATGCTAAAATGTTGCGCCTATATAGCCTCACATTCATTTTGGCGTGCTCCTTGCTTGCTTCTTTTTTGCGAATTATTCAAGAACGGTTTGATGAATAAACTTGATTTCCATGTTTTTTTTGTCGCCATGGTCTGATGAGGATCTGAACCAATTTTGGTGAAAATTGGACAAACCGTATAGCATGAGTTCGAAAAAGTTTTTTTTTTTTTTTTTTTTTGGTCAAAATGGTGGAATGATTTTAACAACAGAAATTATGTCATAGGGTATCAAGGAATCATAGCCAAGGATTTTTGTTTGTAGCCCTTACGGTTCAAAGGTTAGTATAAATATAAGTGAAAATTTGGACAGTTGGTGGTGCTAGAGAGAATAAGTTAGAGACTCCAAAATTGCTATGGTTAATGCTAATGCAGTACTGTATTTTGGTGATTTCATATTTCACATTTCCTAACGGTATATGTGATTAAATAATGCCAACATATTTGAGCTATTAAAATATCTTTGTCAAATTTAAGAATAAAAAAAATATATGTGATGTTTTTTATACAGGGAGGGGCTACCAATTTTATAACCAGTTTTAAAACATAATTTTAGTAATATTTTACCATAAAATTCTTGTATTTCATAATTGTATATGAAATTTTCTATATATAAAATGATCACACACACACACATTAAGATTACGAACGTTTTTTTCAATGGAAGCACCAGTTTCATCACTTGCACGTTCACATTACATGCCAGACCTATCTAGTTCTACTATATTCTGCTGTTATTTTCTGTATCTTCGTTAGGCTACTCTATTATAATAAAGTGGTAACAGGCAGCTTTACCTTATTAATTTTTACCCGATCTGACTATTAAGGATTTTTGTAAGAGCTATCAATCAATTCCATTTCTCAACTGAATAAAACCATTTAATTCAGATGCTACGACGTGGTAAATTTTAGGTGATCAGACAAAACATTTTACAGCGAAAATATGACAAGCTGTGTATTATTGCTGTGCAAATTTTGATTCTGCTGCCGCAACACTGAAGTTTCCTTTACTCTTTAGGATTCTAGGACAGAAGCCACACCTCTCAGCCCTCTCTCACCCACTGGTCTTATTTACTCACAAGTTCTTTAGGGCAACCTACACCCGTTTTTCCTCCCAGTGCACACTCACAGATTAAACTTTTAGGTGAACGCTCGTTTCGATACAATATAGAACTGAAAATTAAAACTCATCGCTTACCTTTCTATAGCGGAGAAGAATCGTGTCTTATTCACTGTAAATGTGTAAGTGTGTATGTATGTGTGCGTACGCTGGAGGCTGTCAGTATCCTAAGTCTCCGCCCACTCAATCCAGACCCCGCCCTCTCTTGGGCAACACCACCCCGTCATCAGCCACTAGCGTTTCGCGTTCTGGCCAGACCCCCGCGCGAACCAATGTGTGCGTTGAATAAGCTGAGCGCGTGACACGGCTCTGAGCACACACGGTTAAAGCATTACTGAGAACATAGCTGTGTGTACACAAACACGTTTCACATAGAATTGTTTGTGCTCTACTCGTTAAACATTAACGTTATGTTATGTTCTTGGCTATTAAAATAGTCCCCACGTGCCCATGGGTTTAATCGCATTGTTTCTGATATTTGGGCCGTGTACAAAAGGTCATTGAGCAACTTTCTCTTCACGATTTATTTGACTGTTTTTCCGACTGTGAAACGACAAGTAAGATTGCTAATAAAAATGACCAGAGCAAGAATAGTTTCTGCTAAAATATAGTTAGCCTACTACAATTAAATCCATTTAATATTCTTTCCTAAAATGTAGTAAATTAATATGTCCACATAATGTTTTAACGTATTAAAAACTCAAACATTTTAAATATATTTAACACCAGCTTCTAATAAACAAATCTTTGCATTTCCTAATAGGCTGCACTTCAATGAGGGACATTTCTTATCCTAAGTAAGTTAGTTAATTCTGAAAGGCATAATAGCTAATAGCTCAGACTATGTGATGGGTATACAGTAGTGTTGTAGTACTTGAGACCGGTTTTAAGGCCATTTTTTGAAGGTCTTGGTCTTGTCTTGGACTAAAAGGACTTGGGATTTTATTTCAACTAGCCCACAACTGCAGGGATATCACTAAATTGCTATTCCATTACTTTATTGGATGTAAAACTTCCTGCTTCAAATGCAATCAATAACTTATTTCTAATTTCATTTATTTTATTACTGTTGTGCCGGGTCAGAAATGAAAAAAGGGATTGTGTCAAAAATACAAATGCCCACAAAATTCTAGATATGATTGCAAAAAAAGTACTTGTATAAGATCTTGATATTATTATAGCAATTAAGTAATATCACAAAAAGAGGCCTGTTTTCACAAATATGAGCACAATTGCAGATGTGATATATATGTATATATATATTTTTTTTTTTAATTTTTAAAACATTAATCTCAACACTCTTTATGCATTTGTAATTGTACCAATTCAACTTTGTTCCACCTCTGCAGTGTAAAGATGAATTTTGTTGTTAGTGATTTCAATTGATTGGTAACAGCTATATATAGTGTCATATTATTCTAATTGTAATTACTGATTAAAAATAAGGCATATCTCAAGGCAGTAAATGTGGATCTTTCAGATGAATTTGAGGAGCGTTAGTCTGGTCTCGACTTGCCTTGATCTTGGTATTGTCTTGGTCTCAATAACTCAAAGTCTTGGTCTCGGATTAGGTGGCCTTGACTTCAACACTAGTATACAGTGGTTATCAGAAAGCAAGGCTAGAACAAAAGGTCAATGCATTCTCAAGATACATGACTTTTAAAATGTTAAACACTCATAAACACAAGTTCTGCAATATCTCTTGAAGCACATTTAGCAAATGTGTTAGTTTAAGAACCATTTTATGTTGTTGTTTAAGGTCCTTGGGATGGCTATATGATTCTTTGGAGATTAAGTTCTTCAGATCAGTGTATTATATTCTGGGTTCCTGAAATCTATAGGACGCTGACGTTTTTGGAACTAGAGATAAAGGTCTTGTTTCCACATCGAAAAGGTTATGCTATATGGCATCATGCTGCTTGGTTCTAATTAGTCTTTATTTTTAATTTGTAATGAAATAGGATATAAGAGCATTCAAGTCCCTTTGCTTTACACCACAGTCATGTACCATGATTTGGTACTTGCTATTGCTAGTCAGAGGCAGGTGGTATTATTCATTCTAGATCAAAAAATGTATATGCCTTCTTGGATGAGAAATTGTACATTTTAAATGTGCATTTATGGTAAGCTAACTTTCACTAATTTTAAGAATAGACTACAACACAGATGACTTTGAATGTAACAAAAACCCACCATTTTGATTTCATGGAGTTTATAAAAATGCATGTTGGCCCTTTAAGCTTAAGTTATTCAACCCAATATAATTCAATCCAGTTATGTGTCAGAAATCTTCCATAAACCCATCCAAACATCTGCGGTTTCCATCAGATGTATTACGCCTTTGTATATGAGACTTCTCAGTTCTCTAGGATTCTACCATCCTCTCTTAAAACTTCTTTGTTGGAATCTTTGGTTCCATGAAGAACATTTAACATCTATGGATAATTTCCATTGAACTAAACACTCTTAGAACTAAAGGTTCCGAAAAGGCACAGTGATACTGTAAAAGATCCATTTAGGTTCCCTAAAGAACAGTGAACAGTTCGTTTTTTTTTTTGTGTTTTGTGAAGAACATTTTAATAATCTAAAGATCCTTTTGTGGAATGGATGTTCGATGGATGCTAAAGGTTTTCATGGAATCATAGATTCTAACCAATAACTTTTATTTTTTAGGAGTGGATGCTAGGATGCCAGTCCACCAAGTACTCCAGACGACCACCACGGTGTCAGGAGTCCAGAATCTCCTTGACCTCGTAAACAGCGCCATCTTCCTAGATCATTGGAAGGGGAGGTTCTTTGGCAGGACCCGGCTCTGTGGGAATAGTAGAAGGATGGAAAGGTTTAAGAAGTGATACATGAAAAGTGGGGTGTATCCTGTATTGACGTGGTAGTTGGAGTTGGTAAGTGACTGGATTAATGTGTTTAGTGATAGTGAAGGGACCAATGTATTCTAGCTTTCTTACAGGGCAGATGCATTCTGATGTCCCGTGTCGACAGCAAGACCTTCTGACCAGGCTGGTATACGGGTGCTTCAGATCTTAAGAGGTCGGCTGCTATCTTACGCCTGCACTCTGTAGATGATGGTGGGCATCGTCCCAGACCCTCTCGCTTTCCTGGAGCCAGTAGTTGACAGGTGGTACATCGGAACGTTCACCAGACCAGGGGAATAGTCGGGGCTGGTAACCCAGTACACATTGGAAAGGAGTCTAGGTTGACGAAGGGAGTTTTGGGCATTGTCACGGCCAGCTCGTTCTGGACCGTCACATAAAGAGGACTACATGTACAAATGGGTTGTTCGAATTTGCGAAATTATTTATTAAAAGAAAAATGGTCGATTACAGAAACATAACAAAGTCTAGGACATGAAATAAACAAAAGAAAATAATAATCCAATGGGGAAGAAATATTGACAAATGATAAACAAAACACGTTGGAGAAAATGACTTCTCTGGAGAATGTGTTCTACCAGAGAAAGTACCGTTGGACAGATCAACCAGACATTTATAAACCCGACCCATTAATCATCCAATTAACAAGGACAGGTTGAAATATACCGCCATCCTCAGGCAAGGAAGAGACAGGGTCGTAACACCTCCCTCCTCAAAAAGATTCTGCAAAGAATCAAAGAAGAGAGAAAAAAAACTTTAAGACACTGTACAAAGTCAAGATTAGGATCCAGCTATCCATGAAGCATCTCACTCCAACTCATCTCCCAGCACCTCTGGGCCCTAGAGACGCAAAAAGAGAAGAAAAGAGAACATGCAGAGACATCATGATGTTATATTCTAGAAAGGGTGTCAGTGATCACATTATCCTTCCCTCGTACATGCGTAATTTCCAGGTGGAATGGCTGTAAAATAAGACTCCATTGCATAAGTCGTTGGTTTCGATTTCTTATGCGATTTAAAAAAAACAGAGGGTTATGATCTGTATAAACGATAATTGGGCCAGCAACTGAACCCAAGTATACCTCGAAATGTTGCATTGCCAACACAAGAGCAAGAGCTTCCTTTTCAATAGTGGAGTAAAGCTGTTGATGACGGTTGAACTTCTTGGAAAAATAACTGACAACCTGCACTGCAAGCACTAGCATCAATTGCAAGCCGGAAAGACTTTTCAAATTTTGGAGCGGTCAAAATAGGGGCATTGGCCAACTGAGCCTTACAATTTTCAAAAGCTTGTTGACATATCTCAGACCACTGAAAAACAACTTTCGGACTCAATAAATCAGTCAAAGGTGAGACCATGCTGGCAAAATTCTGGCAAAAACTCAGAAGGTAACCTATCATTCCTAGAAATCTATGCAATTCACCTTGATTAATAGGAGTAGGAAAACTGCATATGGCTTCAACTTTAGCACCAATAGGTGTTACACAGCCGTTTCCAACTACCTTACCCAGATATGTGACAGTCGCTTTTCCAAATTCAGACTTCGGCAGGTTGATGGTCAAATTAGCCTCAGCTAGATGTAAAAATAAGTCTTTTTTTGGTTAATGTGTTCAGACCAGGAGGAACCATACAAGACAACATCATCGAGATAACCCTCACATCCAGACATTCCATACTTTAAGGTAGCTGGGGCTTTACGAACCCCAAAAGGCATTACCGTATACTGCAGGAAGGCATCAGGGGTAACAAATGCAGATAACTCTTTTGCATGAGTTGTTAAAGGTACCTGCCACAAATGCAACTGCAACAAATGCAGATAACTCTTTTGCATGAGTTGTTAAAGGTACCTGCCAATACCCCTTCAAAAGATAGAACTTACTAACATAATGAGCAGAGCCAACATGATCAACACAGTCGTCAACACGAGGTAAAGGGAAACAGTCAGGTTTGGTTACAGAATTAAGTTTCCGATAATCAGTACAAAAACGATATGAGCCATTTGGTTTATTCACTAAGACACAGGGAGAGCTCCATGAACTAAAACTAGGTTCAGCCAAGTTGTGAGTAAGTAAGTAGTTCACTTCTCGCTGTAACAATTCTCGTTTTATTGGATTAACTCTATAAGCATTTTGCTTAACAGGAGAGGAAGTTCCTACTTTAATGTCATGTTCTATAACGGAAGTACGACCAGGAACATCAAGGAAGAGTGAAGGAAAGGACATTACTAACTCAATAATGTCGTTTCTCTCTTTCTCTGCCAAATAATACAAATGACAAGGTAAATCAGCAAGAACTTGAGAGTTGTTAAGTCGTCCATCTACTTTTTCCTGAGAAAGAAGATTCCCATCCTCGTCAATGTTCCTGAAAGAATCACCACCCAAATGGCAAGTAGAAAGAGGAACCACAGAATGATCTGGATTAGAAGGATCACATGATGTTACAATACCAACAGAAACGGAACTTACCGGAACAACATAGGACTTTAACAAATTAATATGACAGGCTTGCACTTTTCTACGACAATCAAGAGTATTCAACAAATAATTATTATCTGAAAGACTTAACTATACGATAAGGTCCAACAAATTTGGCTTGAAACGGGTTAGTAGGAAGAGATAATAAAGCCAATACCTGATCACCTACCCAAAAACTCCTAAACTTAGCCTTCCTGTCAAAAATTCGTTGCATTTTTGTTTGAGACTTACCCAATTTCTTTTGAGCTATGGCCTGTGCTTCATAAAGTCTACAGCGAAATCTACCAAAATAATCTGCAATACGTACTGGAGGCTTCGTAGTACGCCATTCATGAGCTAAAACAGCTGTAGGTCCTCGTACTGCATGACCAAACACCAATTCATTTGGACTAAAAACCAAACTTTCTTGTGTTACTTCATGTATAGCCAGTAACATCCAGGGCAGACCCTCTTCCCAATCTGCATCAAGTTCCACACAATATGACCTTAAGAGAGACTTCAAGGTTTGATGAAATCTTTCAAGAACCCCCTGACTCTGTGGATGGTAAGCACTAGAAATATTGTGGGTAACTTGAAGTTGACGCAAGGCTTTTCAAAACGGTTTCGACATAAGGATAACGGGTAGTCTGGCACATGATGGTAAAAAGATAATGGTGACCAGCCCTAGACCGTGGCAGAGGACCAACACAGTCAATAATCAAATATTCAAACGGGTTCGAAACCACAGGAATAGGTTGTAATGGAGCCGCTGACACTTTCTGATTAGGCTTAGCAGTAATCTGACACATATGACAAGATCGTATATATTTGGCCACATCTCGTTTTACACTAGGCCAATAAAACTGTCGCATAATACGATCATACGTCTTCCAAACTCCAGTATGACCAGCAAATCCTTGGTGTGCCAATTTCAATACAGAATCTCTGAATGGCAGAGGAACTACTATTTGAATATTAGGTTCCACATTATCCTTGTACATCATGCCCTTCCTACAAAGGAGATCGTCTTCAAGAAAATACAATGAAGAAAGATCATCAGAACTCCTGTTAGACCCTGCTGCAAAAAATAAAAACTTAAGTGTGTCATCGGTCTGTTGTGCTCTAATTAGCTCCTCTCAAGAGATATGTAAAAGAGAAATCAAAGAACAATCATCAACATTAGAAAGACCAGTATTAATGTTTTCAGGAGTGGGCATAACCTCAGGTGTAATAGCAGATTCACTTTGCAGTTCTATAGATTCTTCCTCAGCAGAAGATGGCAAAGAGCAGACATTTAAGTCCTTCTGTTCAGAGCATTCAGAGACATCAGATTCAGATTCCCCTGCATAAACGGCAGAAAAGAAGGTGTCATCAAGTGAAACGTCATCATCCTGATTTTCAGAAGGTAGTTTAGCCATCGATCGAGTGACTGCACACGCTGGGAACAAATCAGGGAATTCTTTATTGAATATACAATCAGATTTTCTGGGTACAGATCTTACTATGGGTGGAGCTGCCACCTTACCCTCTCCCCAAACATTCCCCCCAGCTAAATCATTTCCCAGAATAAACGTTATCCCAGGAACTGGAAGTTAAACTCAGTGACGATCAGTCAAACTGAAAGTCCGAAAGCGTACCCCCGACAGAGAGTTAAATCTCCACCCAGAATAACCCTCAAAAACAAAAAAGGCAATCGTGAAGTTGAACCTCATGAAGAAAAGGGCCCATCATGCCTGACGAGGATTGAGTCTCTTGGCATCTCGTAGATACTCTAAATTCTTGTGATCCGTCAAAACCAGAAATTGATGTTGAGCCCCCTCCAATCAATGCCTCCATTGCTCAGGTGCAAGTTTGATACCTAGGAGTTCTCGGTTGCCAATGTCATAATTCTGTCTCGCTGGGCTGAGTTTATGAGAGTAGAAGGCACATGGATGAAGTCGAGATTGGTATCCCCTGCTGCTGAGATAGGACAGCTCCCACTCCTGTGGTTGAGGAGTCAACTTCTACAACGAAGGGTTTGTTGGGGTCAGGATGTACGAGAAGAGGTGCACTGATGAAAGCTTTGTGGAGAGAGTTGAAAGCTTCAGTGGCAGCTGGAGACCATGCTAGAGTTTTAGGTTTGTTTTTCAGGAGATTGGTAAGCAGAATAGTGATGGAACTATAATTCTGGATAAACCGTATGTGGAAGTTGGAAAAGCCCAAGAAACGCTGGAGCTCCTTAATGGTGGTAGGAGTGGGCCAATTCCAGATAGCTGCCACCTTCCCCTCATCCATCTGGATACCCTGATGACTGATGTTATATCCAAGAAACTGTACTTCTGACAGATGGAAAGAACATTTCTCTGCTTTTAGATAAGGATGGAAATCTCTCAGACATTTTAGGACCTCCGCAATGAGGTGGAGATGTTGGGCCAAGCTCCAGGAGTAAATGAGAATGTCGTCTATATAGACGAGTACAAATTTGTGGAGGAACTCCCGGAGCACCTCGTGCATGAAATTCTGGAATACGGAGGGGGCGTTGACCAGGCCATACGGCATAACCAGGTATTCATAGTGCCCAGTAGGGGTCACAAATGCTGTTTTCCACTCGTCTCCCTCACGTATCCGGATGAGGTTGTACGCACCGCAGAGGTCCAACTTGGTGAATACTGAAGCTCCTCTGAGATGTTCTAGCGCAGCTGGGACGAGGTGAAGTGGATACCTGAACTTGATGGTAATCTTGTTGAGGGAGCGATAATCAATACAAGGTCTCAATGCACCATCCTTTTTTGCCACGAAGAAAAAGCTCAAAGCAGCAGGGGATATTCAAGGACAAATATAACCTTGATGGAAAGCCTCTTCAATGTACTCCTCCATGGCCTTCTGCTCGGGGATTGATAGTGGGTAGATCTTCCCACGGGGCACTGGCTCACTCGGAAGAAGATTGGTGGCACAGTCCCATGGTCGATGTGGAGGTAACTGAGAGGCTTTCTGAGGGCAGAAGACGTCGCTGAAGTGGGAATAGCAGTCCGGGATTTTGATGGATTGTTTATCAACAGGGCTCTCGATCGAAGTGGAATTGACAGTGATTATTTCTTCTGAAACTGCTGGGGGATGAGGAGGATTGGGAAAACAACTGTCGCCCCACTTCAGAACCTCTCCAGTTTTCCATGAAATGATGGGGTTGTGTTGAACTAACCATGGGCGCCCCAGGATCACGTCAGCAGTGGAGTCCTCCAGAACTAGAAGGTGGATTGTTTCTACATGTAGTTGACCATGATGTAGTTAGAGTGGACCGGCACTATAACTTACTTGACGTCTATTGAGAGGTGACGGTAGTGGTGACGGAAGTAAACCGGTGTTGTTGTGGTGGCTGGTGCTGCGGATGTTAAATGTTGTCGTAAATTATCCACCAGATCTTGATATGGGTCGGGAGCTCTCATTCTGTTATACTGTTGAAGGCCCAGTCTTCTGTTATGGAAGACAGACTCACACAAACAGGTGAAATAATACTAAAGTCTTTGACAGAATGGCGTGTTGACAGCAATTTTGCAGCACAAAGAATTGCAAAGGGTTACTGGAGATAATGGTAAAGTTCTTTACTCTTACGATAGATGAGAACCAGTGGAATGGAGATCAAGGATGAGAAACACACCTCACTAACAACAAATTAATGAATAAGGGATTTTATTGAACAAATAAATTGCTATATGTTATTCTCTAACAGAGTAAGGCATTATCTATTGTGAAGGTTCATATTCATCCGCACATCCAAAACAATGTTTTTTCCACAAAATGCTTGCAGTTTTGTTTTTTAACTGCTTGAGGGACAAAAGTTACATTCTGTACCTTTAAGTAATATTCAATGACAGATTATTTAGGGAACCCAAAATGACATTGCTGTGAGAAAAAACAAACAAACAAAATCCCCTTTTGGAACCTTTATTTTTAACCACACTTCCTTCCACATTGTTTACTCTCAAGTTATTCTTTAGGGCATCTGTTTTACCTCCCAGTGCACCCAGACACATATATCACACTTAGGGCAAAAGATCATTTGTATAAAAGGCATAAAAGTCATTAAAATCTGTCTGTGTCCTATTATACAGTAAATCAAATATGTTACTTAACCAAATATACTTACAACCATTACAATCACTGAAATGTCAAATAAACTCAGTCCTATGTGATTTCCATGGGTCAAATCTATACACGAGAATGCCACGTTAGAATGCCTGCTGATCCACTTCCATAAATTATTGTACAATAATGATGCCTCTCTATCTTAATGCATGAATATAATCACTCTGACCTTTGATCTAATTTCTGCAGAGTTTGTTTTCCTTTACTAATGGCTGCCCTGGTTTGGAAGCAAACAGTCATTTTGCAGTTTCGTAACACATATCACAATGGCCACAAACGAGCCGGAATTCTGACCAACAGAGGGATTGTGGGAGGGGAAGAATTTACTGCCACCCACCATAGAGGGGATTACCCCATCAAGACAAGGAGGAGCCTGCCTAGAGACAGACAGCCCACAACCCTCAGAGCACATGGGTTCTGCCAAAATATGTAATAACATATTAATATAGGAAAGAGGGGGGTAGTTTACGATGCTGAATGAGGCACGACAGTGCATATTCACAGGGCTCTCTTTGATATACGTAACATTTTTGAAAACTTTTGGACCCATCAAACGTAAATAGACTTTTAAAAATGCACTTAGAGAGTAACAAATTAGTGGGTCTAATTTACAATTTGTCAAATCGTACATCATAAAATGCCTGGATAACACATCTTTTATTTTGTGGATTGAGCGAAACTGCAAATGATAATACTGGAGTCTGCCATGAGTTGGCTGTCCATTAATATCTTGTTAGAGTTCATAATTAATGCTAATTAAGTTACGAGAAAACACTTACTTGGATGTTTTTGTGATGTTGTCATCCATCTGAAGACTGATCTGATCATTGCCAGTAAAGGAGTCTCAACCTTTGGTATAACCTCATAAACATTGGTTTGGGAATGGATTTTGATAGAGGTCTAAATAGGCATTAAGTTGTGCTATCTAATTTTGAGACACCATACAAAACCAATCAAAACCTTGCTAAACCTGTTTCAGGTTCCCTCAGGCTCAAATCAGAAAGCAGACCACAGCCTAAGCAGATCTAAGCTAATTTAGCTCACCTTTCTGTAAAACATTTGGCTGTCTGGTCTGAAATGGCTTAAATTTGTTTGATTTTAGCCAAAGTGTTTTGGCTTTCTCCTCTTGCTTTTGTGCTACTTTGGAGTACTAAAGAATGTTGAATCAGTTATACCATTACAGGAGGACATATTGTATCGTTTATGTCATCTATAGCGACCACAGGATATTCACACCTCTCGACCAGTAAATTTCCATGACTTTTCTGTATTTTCAAAGATTTTCTGAAACCACTGTGATTTCAAGGGTTAGGAAAACTCTTATGTGAAACTATGAAATCCTCACCCAATTGTTTTGTAGCTAAAGCTTTTCATTTCAACAGCCTCAAAATAAAGTTGCTCATCATTATCGGTTGTTTAATCAACCTTAAGCTACCAAAGCCATTAAGGGCTGTCTCAGAAAGCCTTTTTTTGTCAAAGTTTTGTTAATCATATGGAGAATACAACGGTTTCTTGGCGATTGTCCAAACATATGCCAGAACCGTTTTCATAGACAGCTGGAGAACAAGATGAACAAGTTGAGTGATAAGCAGAGACGTGGTGAAAGAGGTATATAATCTTGCATGACAAGCCAGTTTTTCCTGACAGGGCATGAACCGTCAAAAATCCTGTATTAGTTCTTTAAAATATTGTCCTATATGTTGGCAAGTTGTAATGTAAGTAAACCTAACATTACATATTGTAAAAAAATATACAGTTTTGTGATTGGGTATCATGCTGTTTAAAGCATAAACATGTAAAGAAGCAAGAATATTGGTGACAGTGTGACAAGTGTGACCAGTCTACAATTCATTTCTTATTTAACTTGTGTTATTTTGAGTCCTCTGTACTTCAGTTTGCAGGTTATTGCTTTCTTTCTTTTTTTCTTAAGCCTAAAAGCTCAGTACCATGACAAACACTGCAAAAATACAATGGCATCTAGACTAAACAATATCATGAAGTTCACCAATTCCAAATACAACAATATTAATATGTTTATGAAATTGTAAAAAGTCTTGCTTGCATTTCTTTGAGAGAGTATGCGTACACATCTTCATTCCTCAAAATAACTGTAAAAGGAAAGACTGCAAAATTCATGAATCAATAGTTTATTGATGTACAAGTTTGATTCAGTTTGTGCTACAATCAAAGGAAAAAAAAACACATTACAAAAGCATTATTTTAAAACTCTTTCATTACACTAATGCTTTAGTGTCAGATTTGTAATGTACTATATTAGTATCATTTTTTTAAACAAAATCTTCAACTTGTGCATACCCAAGTCATTGATCCAGGAAGATTACAACTGAACAGGTGTGTCATACTATGCTAAATAAGAACATAAAAAAAAAACTTGTGTAAATATATTAAACAATTTACTCTAAATGTAGTAGTGTATGCTTTTCCCAAAAAATAAATTAAAGCACCATGACAGCTCTACATTACAGTTTGGTGAAAAGGTATTGATTACATCATGTCCAATCATACAGTATCTATAAGGCTTTCAAAATAATCTATAAGTGTTTTCAAAATAATCAGTTTTACAAAAAGTGCATTAGTATTGGTCAAATATACGGCATGTGAATCTACAATGCTTAAAAACATTGTCAAGAGTGGTCCATTGTCATCCATTGTCCACTTTTCTAATGGAAATAGATAGTAGAATGGTCATTTTTTTGAAAATGATTTTTTTTTGAAAATTCATAATTTGAAAATAACAAAACATTTAAAGAAACAGCTTTATAATAACAATTAAATAAAAATCTGTCAGTGTTTTCCATTTTACCACCTAGTGTTCCTTTAAAAAAGATAAATCAATAAGCATATTGCCAAAGACTGTTGTGACTGGCAGGTGGATGCAGCCCACCAAATTATACTGATGCAACAGCAAATACCTGTATAATATATTCAGGTATAATACTGATAGAAATATAGAAGTCAGGCAGACATATATGAAAAAAAAATATATATATCAAACTCCAAGCAGCATTAACAAAGAGCTTCAAATGTCAATATTACACGTCAGTAGCAGGACATAATCTTCCTGAAACTAAAATTATTATTGGCACAGATGTGAAGCAGCATATCACTATAAATAAAGAAGGCTGTGATGATTGTGTTAACATTTATGCTAATGCCGTTGCAGATAATGCTAAAACACCAGATTTGGCGGTTCCTGAAACCCAAACAGTGATCTAGTGAAGGTTCAGTGTCCATTAGAAAGTGCTGAGGTTGCCTGAATGGTTCCAAGTCTCCCATTCACTTGCCGTCTTGTCTGTGTGACAGGGACCTGTAAAATTTAAAGTCTTAATTTGCAATATTTGTGTCATTTATTTGAGAGACAAATAAAAAAACTGCCATTAGCCCCTTTTACACATATACTCTTTGCTGTTAAATTACAGTTAACAGGACCTTTTTTTAAAAAAAAAATACAGGTAAATCAGTTCTGGCATTTTTCCAGAATGAGAGGTTGTACCATTACATTACCAGTAAATTATCGGCATGATGCTATGTGTGAACAAAGGATAGGATTACCAGTATGAGCACGTATGAGTTTGACGTAAGAAGTTTGCTTTGGGCCAATCACAATGCTCTGTCAGAGCTTTTTACGGTAAGTTCTGCTGCTTTTAATTGTATTTCTATGCAAACATGTGCTAGATGGACATCTCACTGTTGTGTCTTGAGTTCGAAACCCTGCCTTCTTTTCATTCATAAGCACTGTGGCTCAGCAGTTGCTATCGTGTAACTGCAGTAACTATTATGCGTTGTGTGATTTTAAGAGCAAAAACACATTCTGTGTGATCATCCTCTTGCACCTGTCATTCAGTAGTATCAAATAATGATGTCAAATTGGACAGATAGTGAGACTAAAGCGTAAAATGAAACTATCTTCTCATCCCGGTGGATAGTGAAAATTACACCATTAAACACCGTTATAAGGTAATTTACTGACAGGGCTGGACAGTGTAAGCTTTTTACTTGCATTTGCAACTAAAAAGAAATGTGTGCGAACTGTAAAGACCACATATGCAAAAAAAAAAAAACTAATTAAAAAAACCCCAGAGTTTTATGAGGTGTAAATATTATTTAATATTTTAAACAGTAAGATAAATATTTATTTAAAATTTTCAAAATACACTTCTTTTATGGTCACCAAGACTGCATTTATTTGATAAAAATAAAATATTACTATAATTTAAAATAACTGTTTTCTATTTTATATATTTTAAAATTATATATATTCATGTGATGGCAAAGCTAAATTTTCAGCAGGCGTTTCACCAGTCTTTAATAATTCTAATATGCTGATTTGATGTCCAGGAAACATTTCTTATTTTTATCAATATTGAAAACAGGTGTGCTGCTAAAATATTTTTTCAGGATGAATAGAAAGTACAACATGTATTTGAAACAAATCTTTTATAGCAATATAAATGTATTTACTGTCACTTTTAATCAATTTAATTGATTAATAAAGTGTATATTGTATATATTATTTATTTTTCACATTACAAAATTCTTTGAAATTTTGCCTTAATATTCAACACCTGTCATTTTACTCAATATATCATGCCTTTAAAATAATAAGAAAGTATGAAATTAGCAAATGCATAGCAAAGATATTTAATGTGTCCACATGGTTTTTAAATAGTTATAGTATTTTTTGTATACTGATGCCTGTTGTGTTATTGTCTATACTTTTATGGAAGGATAGTAAAATACCAAATGTAGTAAATTTAACTCAAATCTCACAAATAAAGGCAATAATAAGCCTCTTACCTTCCTCAGTCGTTGAGCCCCAGAGCCTGAGCGAATGGCATCCAGAAGAGCCTCTCGGGCCCCCTCTGGGTTTCCTCCAGCAGGCAGCATTAGAGGGGGCTTGGCTGGAGCTGAAGGGGGAGGTGGTGGAGGACTGAAAGCTGGAGGTGGGGGTGGCACAAAAGCAAGAAGAGAAGTGGGAGGAGGTGAGATAACATCTCTCTGGACATTTCTGTCCTCCTCAACCTTCTTGAGCTGCTCCAACTCCTTAGCTGCTCCTGATTTGGTCTACAAGCACAACAACGACGTGGCGTTTATAGTCAACAGACAATCACAACCGGACTGCATGTAAATCAGTTTTGTTTTTTGAAAAATGAATAAACAACATTCTTTATCAAATGTTTCCCAAACAAACACTCCACCCATCTCACACTGGTTCTAATGTTGCAGGACATTGATTGTGGACCCCCAACAATTTAATCAATGAAGCTGTCTACCATGTAAAGACATAGTCATTTACCTTTGCTCTCTGTAATTTTGTGAACAAAATCATAGTAATCTTAATCGTAATATTCGTCTGACTTTCAGTATAAGAGAAATTCCCCTACATGAATATTGAGATTGTTAGCCGTGTAAAGGTGAGGAAACATTTAAAGTTGGATGGAAAACTTTTAAAGTTGAAAATTTGGTTATCTCAATAGGAGATAACTTCACGTCAGGTTCAAGATGATCATACAAATTCCCTGCGTTGATCAACAGAAAGCTGCTTAGATTTAAAATGAAATTTTACTGATGTGTTTGTGCTTTAATTGTGTTACACTGTCAAGTCATGTAGAGGTATGGTCACATTTACCATAGCTTAGAGAAATTTAGAGGGTGAAACCAATTCCAATAGGAATCAGCGAGGTCAGGAATTTTGTGTGATGCTGAAAATCTTTTTCACAAAAACTACACATTGGGTTTAAGATGGTCACAGAAAGCTGCATTGTTTGAAAGTGACTTCTGTGTGAGTAGTGTTTAGTGCATCACTACACTTGAGAATTTTTGCCCATTAAATTTTGCTAACGAGACTGTGCTTTAAGTCACACTAATATTTAGCTTACCTTCTTCAGTCTGGCAGAGTTGCTCGGAGCTCTTATTGCTGAAAGAAGTGCAGAACGCTCGTTCTCTGCATCAATGTGAGATGGTTTCTTAAATGTGCAGCTGATAGACATGTCAGATACCTGGACAATATGAAAAGTAATATAATGATATAAGATTATAGTATAACGAAATTGTCTTTAAGACAATGATCAAGAAAGCAGATAAATGTACTTTCATGCTGTGACTCACAGTTTACCTTTCTGAGACGTTCAACACCCTCTCCAGACTGAATGGCCTCCATTAGAGAGCTATGGACAGAAGTTTCCTTTTGGACAGGCTTAAAATGAACAGGCTTAAACTTCTTAACTGGTCCAAACACGTTACCCTGGTTTGGTTCAGATGGAATCTCAGATTTGTATAACTCTGGCTTCTTTGTAAGTGGTGCACGTGTGGTGTCTACTGGAGTCTTTCGAGCAGAGGAGGTGTCTGGGAAGTTATTGATTGATGTGGCTTCTTCAGAGGAAAATTCTATGTGTTTAATGTGAGAAGACACATGTGTTGAGAGTGAGATTTTGTTAGTCAAGGAATGTGAATCCAGAGATTTGTTTCTGTCTTCCCCATGCAGAGTGCCTTTTTCAATATTGCTTATCCTCTCAGAACTTGCTGGCTTTTCTGCAACATGACAGGGGCAATTTTGCAGGCATTTAGGATGTCCAAAAGTAGGCACAGAATTTTCAGTGGGTTTGAAAGTGGTAGCAGGTTTGTGTATGTTTGTAAGTCTAACCTCATTATTTAACAGTTGATTGACAGGTTTTTTGACACCAATAATGGACTCTGATGGTGCCTGCATGATATCTACTTTAGTATTGGGGATGCTTTTGTTTTTAGCAATGGCAGAAGCGACATATTGGCTGGAGGTTCTTCTGGAGGGTATTAGAAAAGAGAGATCACGCCTTTCAGCTGTGAAAGAGTGATTCTCTGCAGGTTCTGGGAATGAAGGCTTGCTTGCCACTACAGATATGGGCTTCCTTTCCAATATAATGACCTCTTTGTGAGTTTCCTCGGGAGGTGTTTTCTGTGAAAGTTTAGAGACTCCAGACTCAATCAAGGGTTTGAACACATCAGTATCTCTATTGTTTACTATGGATCCTTGGTTGGTCAAAGTTGATTGGTCTTGCTTCTCTGCAGTGCTCCAAAAGGCTTTGGCTTTGTCCATTGGGGATTTTTCTGTACTAGTATCCACATTGGGATTGCTGTTTTTTGCTGGGCCAGTGGAAATTTGTTTTCCTGTAACCATGTTGCCCTGTTCATCAATCTTAATGGCACCTAGGACTAAAGAGCCTGTAGGCTTGGTCTGGGACACAGACGGTTTTGGAGGGATGACTGTGAAGGTTTTCATTCCAAAGCGAGAGACAGAACTTTGTGTGATCTTACCCTGAGTTGTCAGGACTCTGGTAATAGTTGTCCTTTCCTCATAAGCAGGCTCTGTACTGAACCTCTGGACCACAGGTGCAGATTTGAGTCTCTCGTCAGGAACCTTTTGAATGGTCTGACCAGCAGGACGCACAAAACTTTGGAACTTCTGTGATACAATGTTATTCTGACTCTTTAGTTCTTCAGTTCCAGCTTTACTCTTAGTTTCTGAGCTGAAGACTGCCTTCTGTTCCATATTGTCCATGCGCTTTGTGTCTTGTGACAACTTCTTGTTGGTTAGAGATGGACATGTGGTTTTCTCAATAACTGTGAGTGTAGTTTCTTCTGACTGCTTTTCTATGTCTGGAGATGAACTTCTGTGTTTCTCCTCTGTCAGGCAGGCATTGTTATTTTTGTTTTGGATAGCGTCACATGGGGTATAAGATTGGCTGGTGATGTTTAGCTTGCTGCTCAACAATTCTGCCTCACACTCGCTCGTGCTGAACCGGTCATCATCAAGAACATCATCAATGGTTGTAACTGGAATGTCCATGTCAACAATGGACACGGGTATTTCATCATCCACAAATACAGATGCTCCTCCTGGGTGATTAATGTCTAATATGCAGGGAAAACACAAGTTAATAAATAAATTAGTGATGAATACGTTTACCTAAAATATTTCCTTGCAATTCACAGATAGGATAACTGGTAGAACAAAATAGAAAGATTTTTAAAGGACCATGAAACACTAAAGTGCATTTACTGAGATTTTAACAAAGGCATGTTTGTTGCACATCATAGAAGACCACTTTAGCATCTGTCAATTTTAAATGTAGGAGAAAAGTGGTTTTAAGCTTTTTTGCAAATATTTTTTTCTTTCAGGTTTAAAATCTTCATTGCATTGACTTCACAGGATGTGACGTTTTCTTAAACCTATAGTACATAGATGACTCACCAGTATCTCATAATTATTCATGAGACTTTAATGCAGAGTACAAATGTAAACAGCTGTGCATTTATTTGTGCATTAAATTATAGCTGTCACAGAATATGTGTATGTGTAATGTACAGTGACATTATAAGACCACGTATTTGTTCATTTTGATGCATGTAATGGTGAATGTCAGCATGCATTTGTGGGAATCTTAACTGTATGAGAGTGAAATAAAACTCTGAATCAGAAGACGCTATTATGTTGGCTGTATTCACCCTCCACTTTGCAGTTTACCACACCCAATGTTGTAGTATTTTTCAAAACTATGGTGAAAAACTAACAGGGGGTTTCATGACCCTTTAGAGTATTAATGATGATGCACAATTGAGCCTTGGTTGAACCTTAATCATTAACTTTATCCATGAGTAATTTACCTGCCAGATTTGCATCTAGATCGGCCAGGGTGAGCTGTATCTGTGTGGTAATCTCTGGATCTTCTTCATATCCATTTTGTCTCTTGATTGACTGCTGTCCTCGCTGAATATTTCCTCTACTGAGAAATCAATAAACCGTCTCAGCTGGTTGTGTATTTGTAACAAGCAAGTAAAAGAAGTGACCAAATTTAGTAAAACTTTCCCAAGTATCAACAATACTCTTAAGGTAATACTGCATTTCTGTATTAGAGTAAATAATAAATTGCATACTTGTCTATTTATTAGGTTTATTTTGAGCCTCACATACAAGGTTTGAGTTAATATCAACTGGATGAAAATAAAACATAACACATACATGACATTACAGTATAAAATCTACAATATTAGATGTCAGCTGGAACTCTATCATGTTCTCATTCAGGTTTAAAGTTGTATTTATCAACAATAAGGATTCCACATTCCGAACCCAACTCCTGAGCTCTCTTGGTCTCTTTGTACAATCCCATTGTTTAAATATATTCACCCGGCACTACAAAACGATTGGATGAGGTGCGAAGATGAGAACACAAGCCTAGAAAAATGTGTCTTTTAACACCCTTGGAAAAGGTTGCTTTTACAGATGACAGAGTGGAAAAACTAATAGCCCTTTCCTGGAAAAAGAAAAGAGTGTGAGAAGACAGTATGGAGTTCTATAATGGAGACAGAGCCGGAGCAAGCTGCTTGAGGTGAGGCTACAGGCTTTGGCGGAGAATCTGCACACATACATCTGGATAACAGTCAGCACTTTCAGCTCCATAAAGCAAAGTTTTAAAAAGCCAGACTCCTAAGTCAGCCCTGGAGGAACACTGGCGGGCTGGAAAAGGATAAATGTGAGACTGAACTGTGGGAATGAATTGATAGTGGTAAACAGAGAGCATGAGAGAAATAAATCCTTTGCTCTGTCTCCACTCTGCCTGGTTTTGCTTTTGATTCCGGTCCAGCAGAGAAATAAGTCCAATGAACGTAATGATCTTATGGAGTTCAAATAATGTGTGGTAGATCAGGTGTGGTGAATATGAATGTTTGTAGTTTAAATGTAAAATATCTGAAACAGTAATAAAACCATTACAAATCCAACTCAAATATGTGGGTAAAATGTTTCAGAGGCATGTTTCCTTCTACTTCATTGTTTTTGTAACAATCCCTTCTAGAACGTTCAGCTACTACCAGTTTAAAGTCAAGATAACCCTATCACTCAAATCTGACCTATTTACTTAATACACATTGATGGTCTTATTGTGCTTATTCAGCAATGCACATTATTTTGAAAAAAAAAAAATGCTTTTCTTCATAATCTTTTATCAAAATAACTTGCTCTACCTCTACCTTCCATATTTCCAAGAATGTTTAATTCCAGAGACATAAGCAATTTTAACCAGGACATGGGCTGCGTCCGTGCATCGCCTATCAATGACATCATACCCACGTTACCCTCGGTTTCCGATTTTATTTTGTAGAAACCATGGAATCACCAAAGATGCTTTAGTATATTATGTGTTTTATTAGACAGGTGAGCAACTGTTTGGATGGATACATTCATTTACAGAAAACTAATCATGTTGTTAAGCTCAGTAAGTGTCATTGTTTAAATCTCATTTTCTTGATTTACAGTGAGTACTATGTTTTACCATGTCTAATATCGATCTAGCTTACTCCAGTGTGCAAAAAGTGTCTCATAGCAGCTGCCGAACGAAAACATTAAGTAATATTATAAGAACTTTCAACACATAAATGCTAATATGATAATCAGCGCTGCTTTACCCCACATACTCATGACCGGAAGAATCGAAAGCAGCGACTGTAGCATAATAAAAGCTCCACTGCTCTCGAGACATGTGTTGCACTCATCTCTCATTAGCAATAGGTCCAGTGGCCTCGTTTCTGCTTGCACAGCACTCTCCCCTGCTCTACTATATACTAGAGTAACATTAATAATCATCCATGAACATGATTTCTGCCCGAGTCCTGTACCGATTCTTTTCCACCGACTGTAGATGTGAAGACAACACATGCCATGATTCCGCAAAATCGTCAAGCTACACCTTTATTTTGAATAAGCAACCTCTAGCTGCGAAAATTTACATATTGTGACTAACAAAATGGGTCAAAAATGCCATTTCATGTTAACTCTAAGATGGTAGCTGATTTTTGGAACATGGAACAATTTGTTCAGACTACTTGTTGGCTAGTCCAATCTGGTTTAGATGGTTGACCAGCCAAACTAGTACCAGCAGGTAGAGTAGGAAAACATGCTGGGGGTGGGAATCTTTAGGCACGATCTGATCCGCTGATCAGATTCTGATTCTGATCTCAGATTTTGATCCGATTCTGAATCTCCGAATCAGAATCATTGAAGAGAGAATTGTGACGCATCGTAGAATCTATTTTTTCCTCCCACTCCTAATGTCTGCAGTAGTAGGCCATCTTGGAGTAGCCAAAAAAAATAAATAAATTGGATGAAGCATGTAGCTGGACTTTTCAAGAGAACAAATTACAGAGCTTGTTAGAAATACACATACAAAGGCCTGGTGTGATATTTGGTGCACTAAACATATGAACTTTAAAATGGCTGTTAATGTGTCTTTGTGTTAATGTGTGTAATTGCAACCCTTTTTTTTGTTCCGGCGGTCTACAGCTAGAGTAAACGTGTACATGTGCATACCTTTTACTGGAACCCCAGGTCGCACAACCCTCATCACTGTCACTCGAAGAGTCTTTGGACTGCTTTGCAGGCATAGCTGAGCCACTGTTTAGAGACATGATGTCCACAGGTGAGACAGATTGTATCCTTTCAGAGGGAGAGATTGGGCTGGACTCTTCGGCCATGCCCTCTGATGCCGCATAACCCTGGTCTGCAAAACTCTCACTGCTGGCCACGGACACCGTTTCCACTTCCTGCTCTGCCATCCTGTCTGACACAGACTCATGAGCTGAATGCAGCCAAGCTGAAAAGGTGATAAAATGTCACTGTCATTAATGCCATAATGCAGAGCTCCTCAAATCTGGTCCTGAATGGACACTGCCCTTGCAGAGTTAAGATGCCTAAACAAGCTAATCAAGACCTTTAAAATTACTGGCTGAAAAATTCTGACTCCACAGGCAGCATATGGAGGTAGGAAAGCAACAAGGCACTTCCGAAACCAATGATCGAGACACATGCTGTCTGAGATACCTTCATCCGATCATGGCATCTGAAAGTTGCGGTTGGTAGTCAGTTTGTGTGTAGATATACGTTTTTGACCAACTTCAACTTCTAGACAGTCATTTCTAGAGAGAAATTAGCATTGTAGTAATTAAATATTTGCTTAGTTGTCACCAAAGCTCGCTTAAGATCATTAGATCATTATCAAAAAACAAAAAAACACCACATGTACATAAGTATTCACAACCTTTGCCATGGCACTCAAAATTGAGCTCAGGTGTATCCTGCTTCCACTGATCATTCTACAACTTTAAATTCAGTTGACTGGACATGATTTGGAAAGGCACACACCTGTCTATATAAAGGGCCCACAGTTAACAGTGCATGTTGGACCACAAACCAAACCATGAAGTCCAAGGAATTATCTGTAGACCTCTGAGACACGATTGCGTCAAGGCAGATCTGGGGAAGGGTACAGAAAAAATTCTACAACATTGAAGGTCCCAATGAGAACAATGACCTCCATCTTCCATAAATGGAAGAAGTTTGGAACCACCAGGACTCTTCCTAGAGCGGGCCAGTTAAAGGCACACAACAGCCTGCCTGGAGTTTGCCAAAAGGCACCTGAAGGACTCTCAGTCCATGAGAAACAAAATTCTCTGGTCTGATGAAACAAAGATTGAACTCTTTGCCTTAATAGCAAGCACCATGTCTGGAGGAAACCAGGCACTGCTCATCATCTGGCCAATACCATCCCTACAGTGAAGCATGGTGGTGGCAGCATCAGAAACTTGGGAGAAACTGCCCAAAAATAGGTGTGCCAAGCTTTTAGCATCATATTCAAAAGACTTGAGACTGCAATTGGTGCCAAAGGTGCTTCAAAGTATTGAGCAAAGGCTGTGAATACTTATGTACATGTGATTTTTTATTTTTAATCAATTTGCAAAGATTTCAAACAAACTTCTTTCACGTTGTTATTATGGGGTATTGTTTGTAGAATTTTGAGGAAAATAATGAATTTAATCCATTTTTGAATAAGGCTGTAACAAAACAAACAAAATGTGGAAAAAGTGAAGCGCTGTCATTGCCTGATAGGACAGCGAGGCAACAAGTCAGCTGCCAAAGCTTTCAGACACAGCCTCTAGAAATTTACAGGCAGGTGAGTTTGATCAGGGTTTGACCTAAACTCTGAAGGGCAAGGGCCTCCAGGCCAGATTGAAGGAACCCTGCCATAATGGGTCAGTACTTCAGATTGGGTTATGTAACATGCTAATATTAAGTCACCAGAACCAAAAGAACAGAATTAGTGCAAAATGTGCATGTACGCAAAGCAAAGCAAGCATATGGAAAGGAAAGGATAAAAGGGAAAAGATGGTAAATCTACAGACACATAGGATTCTAGACGGTCGATCACGATCACAATCACAAAGCCATTGTGCATCTGACATAAAGCAGAGTTGATGTTGCACAGTATGCCATGGTTTCTATCAAGATATCACTAGAATCATATTGTATAGTCTAATAAGCTATGGCCCACCAAAAAGTTTGATAAATAGTATATCCTACTTCACCTGTGTGCATACAGTAGTATACTCACGTAAAACACTATATAAATAAATTTGACTTGACTTAAAAACAGCACATGTGCCCACCTTTAGAATTCATCTTAGGATCATTACTTGTCCTGGATCATTTATTGAAGCTTGTTGAGGAGAGATGTGCTATTAGTTATGTGCTTTTGCCATTGCTGCACCGAAACTTTGGAACAGCCTACCTGTTTCCATTAGAACTGCCTCAACACTGCACGATTTTAAAACAAAACTTAAAACTCATGTTTTTTCTTTGGCTTTTAATTGTAGCTGATTTGTTTTGTGTCTGGTCTGGTCTGGTCTGTTTTGTGTTTTAATTTATGTTGTACTTGGTGCTAAATGTTTGATAATATTTCACATATTGTACAGAACCTTGGTCAACAATTGTTGTTTTTAATGGTGCTATATAAACAAAGTTGAGTCGAGTTGAGATGTGAATGGACTTTTAATGCCCAGGAGACAATAAAATGTTGGGCTGCTGTTTGAATTGCATTTGTGCATTTTTGGACGTCTTTCATTACAATGATGGTTTAATGTCTTTTTGCTTAGTGAATTATTTGGTAGTTTGCTGATTGCACTTGTCTTTTAGGTGTGAGGATTTGCTTCATGAATATAAAATCCTTTTATATTTGTTGTTCTTACTGGCTGGCGAAGAGCTTGTTTGGTTGAAACTTTGTATTTCATTAAAATTCCATGGGAGCAGATAAAACAGTATGCTGTTTTTTCATCACTTAGACGATAAAATGGACAAAAAAAACTTTGAAGGAGACATCTCTAGCCATACTGTATCACTTAGAACACCTTAGCACTTTAAAGTTTTGCAAAGACAAACAAAGCCAAAAATAATTAGCAATAATTGCTCTACATAGAACAAATAACTGCTCTTTTTAGCCCTAAACAGATCTGATCTGTATTTTCTCTTTTTCTTCAATATGAAAAATGAGATGGTGAATAAAATCAAATGGAATGTGAGTCATGGATTAACGCCAAACATAACAAACCAACATAACTCACTTGTTTTCGAGAAACCGCTTTTGCAAATACGTGTGTCCCGACACAGTCCAATTCTTCAAACTGCTCTATCTTTTTCTGTTGTTCCTTCATGACTATAGCTCATTGATTTCGCTCTCATTCTCTAAACCCTAAAATCTCTCACATAATCACTGTTATTACAATAAATGCATCTGCCTTTTTCAGGATATTTAAAGCAGACAGAAGAAATGAGGGAGGTTTTAACAGAGGAACCTCAGGATGAACTCGGTGTGTTGTAGATGTGTGTGTTTGTGTTCAGGTTTGGTAGTTAAGTTGAAGAGTGGCCTGTTCCTGGATTCATTGTGACTCACAAGCTGTTTCCCAACCCTTTCCCAGAAGAGCTCATATATACACCAGCTGCAACCACAGAGAGAGTTTATGTGCATGCGCACACACACAATCAGTATGGATTAGTAGTACATGGCATCTTGTGTCATGAGTAAACTCTGTCACATGCACAAAATTAGATATGTTCCTGAAATCAGTGGCAAACTACTAAGTCTGATATTGTTGACATCTTGATTACAAACACACCCATGCAAAAATCTCACCAAGAGACCAACGTGCGAAAAAAAAAAAAAAAAAAAAAAAAAAAAAAACTTACGTTGTGGCAAACCACACAAGGAGATCTTCCCAGGTGACAAATCAATGTGGTTTTCCTCGGTACTCAATCTTTGGTTTATTTCCAGAGCAATTTGGCATTAGATGCATACTTACAACAGGAGCCATAAGAGGCATTTAATTAAATTTCTTAATTCCTAAGAAATTAATAGCACGAAGCAATAGCTTATAATAAACTGTAGTTATGTAATGTCCTGCAGTGAGGACTCACACTGACCACAGAGTTTAAGAAAAATCTTACAAATCTGCAATATTCAGAATAAGCATTAGGTTCATACCACATTTAATGATCAACTAACAAGTGATTCATTCATACCTTTTGCTACTTGTACATTTTGAGGTTGGTATAGTTTTTGCTAAATAATTAGTGATACAATAATCAAGCCCATTCATAATAGTTATATAATATTAATATGCTCTATAGATAAGTTTTTAGAAATATGCTCTTGTATTTATGTTGGGATTCTATAGTTTTGAACTGGTTTAAAAAACGTGTGGCGAGTTGCACCACCTGACATTTTACAAGCTGAACTAACCTTACCTAGACATAAAAAGGTAAAATTAACTTTAAAAGACTTATTGACCATGACACAATCAAAGGTCTGAACTCCACAGCAACAATTTCTTTAGAAGAGTACTGCAGGGATGATGTATTTTCGTAGGCCAACACGGAAGTTAGCATCACACCGGTTCCAGCAACAACAAAAAAAAAAAAACAAAGAAAAAAAGCTCTGTGATCAACAAAAGTTTGATACTTTCACGTTTTGGCAATCAAGATCATTTTCACCAATGGACAACTTTTATAAATTCTGATGTCTATATACAATCACCAGAAATAAAAAGCTAACCTTAGACTACAAAACAAACTACACCACGGTAGCTAGACTTCAGTGTCCCCATCACCAAGCTTCCGACAGCTCTTTCAGTCTGTATTAAAAAAAAAAAAAAAAAAAAATCCCTGAAAGTGTGTAGAATAGTTTGCAAGAGTGCTACAAAAAGGCTGTGAAACTGGACTAGTGAGAAAATTAGTTTAACTGATGTGATGACGTTTAAGGTCTCTGACAACATCTCTGTAGTCCCATTTAGCAACCTGTTAGCAACAGCCTTTTTCAAGACATGTAAAAGCAATCACAATTGTATTACCCTGTTAATTTATGCAAAATACCAAAATTAATTGTATTTCAGCAAAAAAAAAATATATTAAAGCTGGACAAAAAAATGCAATGTCATTGACCATTATGTCAATTCTCATATCTCATTGAGCCATATTATATTTACTGTACTGGTATTTCTTCAGTTAACCATGTTATAATTGTTGAGCTAAGGCCACTCCCTACAAATCCTCACAGATAATGAATAAAATGAGTCATGTACTGCCATAAAACTCCTGACTAATCCTGTATGAAATGGGATGACAACCTCTAAGTGCAATCACCTCACAGCTGACATCACAAGAGATACTAATTGTAGTCTGAGTTATAAAAACTAGAAGTGCAGACACATCTCAAATCATTTAATAAGAATATGTCACACAGACCCTTAAAGACAAACATAAAGTGCACAAAATCTGAAAATGTTTTGTCAGTTATACTTGGGGGCATAGCCATCAAACCAGCATTCAGCACTTCAGTCATGCCAATTTAAAGCTGAGCAAGTGTAAACAGACATTCTTATTATTGATTGTCTTCTTGTTACCCTTCATAAATCTGTGACTTACCTACCCATAAATACAATGACAAATATAGTGGTAAAAAGGAGCTAGCAATTTGGTTTAAACAAAACAGAACAGTTTTTTCCTTCTAGAGCAAACCAGCATGCAACAATGTAAAACAAGACTTGTTTCTTGTACATCATCTGTGCGCATAAGATTTGAAAAAAGTCACTGACTTGTGGACATTACATCACATGCTTTAATATCCCTCAAACCATTTTCAAAGATCAATTTAAGCTGCTTTAACAAATGTAAATAAAGAACACCGATCCAGGGTTGTAACTCAAACCATGCTGTATGGTTCCATTCCTTCATCTGACTTCTCAAGCTAATCAGTTGCAATACAAAAAGGCGTATATTTACAGACAAATAAAAAAGTGTTTGAGTCTCATATCTTGGCTCATATCTAAGCTTTAGGGAACTACGCATAGAGGGCAAGCAACAAGAATAATGTGGAAGAAGATAGATGCAAATGAATAGAAGCCCATCAGGTAGAGGAAGGTGAGAAATAGAAAAGGTGAAGAAGGGAAGAACATCAGTTCACCGGCGTCCAGAGCGCAGGGAGACAGGTGCACAGCAGTAGACTGTAGAAGAAAAAAAGAGAGGAAAAAGCAAATATTGCTTGATTATAATATAATATTTAGTATATGCTGCTACATTCTAAATTTTAGTAAGACTCTAAAAGCACTTGCAAGTTGCAACTATAATAAAATCACTGTAATACAGCCATGAGTGTTGTATTGCTTTTGTAAAATGGCTTTATCTCTGTGATAATCAAAAGAAACCAAAAAATATAGTTTGATGACCTGTCTGCAGACTGTTTGGTCACCAAGCAACTTGGTGCAATATAGAATTCAACTGGGTCAGACATGTGTCCACAATCAAGTCCCATACATACACACAGGCACATACAAAAAAAAAAATAAAACATAGAACACAAGCAAGTTTTGGGAGTGAAAACCGCATCTAAATGCTGGAGTGAATCAGCTAAATTATCATTCTGAGTTACTCCAAAAACTGCAAAGATTGCCATAGTGGTAACCACAAAATTTTGAACTAAAAACAGAAACATGAATGCCAACATTTTAATGGTCACTGGGATTTGGCCAAGTGAGACGTTCCTTGATCACCATATTTTGTTGATCCTGGAACAACATTTCTGTCTGCAAATTTGAATGTCCTAACCGTACCCTATGTCTAACCTAACCCATCTCTAAAATCAATGGAAACCCATTTCCACCACACTTGAGTAAAAAAATAATTTTGTAAGTCATAATAAAGAGAAACTTTCTGACAACAATGGTGTCTCTGGTCCTTGTCATGGTGTTGATGCAATGGGAACGGCTTCAGACCGTGCCGGTGTCTGAGTCACATGTAGTACACGGTAAATCATTGGCTTAGTTTGAAGTCAGGTGATACAACAGAGAGACACAAGGTCCACAAACCATACTTGAGGTGGCCAGAACGGGGCTACCAATATCCAAACAAAGCCCCTCCTGACGGACCCTCGCTTGGACTCCCCAAGACCCTTGGCTGGATGCCCTTCCATGACCATGTCACAGCCCTTAAGAGTGGGCAATGATATTGGGTAATGATCTTGCAATGGTAACACAGCCCTAGAGAGAGAACCAAGATGAGAAACCAGGGACTCTTGGGAACAGCGGAACAGTCTTGGTGCCCATCACACTGGCAAGAGTCAACCAAGACAAAAGAACATTAGTTATGAGGGGAGATGAAGTGGAAACCCCACCAGGTACTCCCGGTCCCTGAAACACGAGAGGTTCCAGATTCCTGGAAGGGGATGGGGGAGAGAGATGGGATGATGGAAAGAAACCACTCTCCCTCCCCCTAGGGCATATCTGACATCAGGGCATCTTCATATCAGCACGCTTTGCTACTTTTGAGCAAGCTGGGGCTGAGAGTGTCGCATGGACCGCCAATCCCAACAAGGGGAGCCATAAGCCGTAACACTGGCCTTCTGTTCCTCTCTCCTGGAGCTGGGAGCCCTGTGGCCCTGCGGAGTTCTTTCACTGCTTTGTGGCCAAGGCCCTTGCCGTTGTCGAATTCTTCGTTAGGACTATAACACTGCCATGGTGTGCATGAATCCAGCCTGGCCTACTTGCCCTATAAGCCTTGCCCAACAATGAAGATGTAATTCTCGAGAGCTGATCGAGCGTGCTCTGCTCCTAAACAAAGAACACATGCTTGCAAGCATCTGAAGCTCATGTGAAACTAGACCAATCCTGATTGGTGTTGCGTTGTGACACACTCGGTGATTTAGATCTCGGGGGGCTAAGCAGCACTCTTGCCCGAAGTCTCAGCTGCAAGAAATGAATCCGAGGACCGTTCTTCTGATAAAAATGGCTTTAGGAAAATGGTCCTGACGCAAGTCTCTAAGGGTGGTCCCCCCTGGGGGGAAGCGACCAAGTTTAGCTCCTCTACAGAGCCATAAGGTAAACAATGTTTGTATCCTGCTGCCCAGTGCGTTTCGGGACATATCAGCTTCCAGCGAATGCACTCTGCACTGTCTGCCCATAAAGATTGCGGCCATGCAGTGCTCAGGTGCGCACATCAAAAGTCGATCTCTATTATTTCCTGCTTATCATTCTCTTCTGCATACCGAAGTCAACACAAACAAAACAACAAGTTGGCCTTGAGAGGTTGATTCCCTTAGTAGATTTTCTCGAAGTATGGAAATGTCTTCCAAACATGCCTCAGTGGGTCCTGTGCACTGTAGAAAAGGGGTACAGACTACAGGCTGTGTCTCGCCCTCCAAAATTCATTGGGGTGGTCTACACATTTCCATCCTTCCTTCACACAGGAAGCTCCTGAGGTTCGCTTTCATAGACGAGGCGTTCCAATATCGGGATTTGGCTCCACTGAGACTCCAGGGCGTGGTTTGGGATTTGATAGCGATGCAGGCACGATTGTCTCCTGCACATATCGAAACCATCCTGGCCAAGGTGTCAAGGATAAAGCTAGGCCAGAACATCACTATAAAGCATTTTCAGAGGCTACTGGGGCTCATGGCAGCTGTGTCCAAGGTACCACTTGGCCTCCTGCACATGAGACCACTACTGTGGTGGTTGAGTACCAAGGGGTTTTCCCCGAGGGGAAATCCGTTCCATACAACCTGGGTTATGTGCAGATGCCTTCGCTCCGTGGTGATATGGAAAAAACCTCTGTTTCTGTCGGAAGGCCCAACATTGAGAGTGCCATGTCGCTGGAAAATTGTCTCAACAGACGCATCCCTCGCAGGCTGGGCACATTCTTGTTCGCTCTGACAACATGTCATTGGTTGTCTATATAAATCATCAGGGGGGTTTGAGATCGCGCCCTCTTTGCAGACTGCCGCATCAGATCCTCCTGTTGTTCCAAGGGAAACTTGTTTCTGAGAGCAATGTATGTCCCCAGGGAAAAGAATTTGGGACAACCTTTGCAGACAACCTGTTGAGGCAGGGGCTGAGGCCCGGGGAATGGAGACTCCACCCCAAGATGGTGGAGTTGATATGGGACAAGTTTGGGCCAGTGGTCGGACATTGTGTCACTCCTGGCAGGCCCTCCGTGGGAGATCCCCATCAGGAGGAACTTGCCATCTCAGGGCAGGGACACATCCCTGCACATATCACTCCCTTCCAGAGCTGTGGAAACTGTGGTTCTGGCCCCTGAGGGGGCCCAGTACCTAGTGGCTCGTCTCACAGCTAGAGTGGTTGAGATTGTACTCAATTCTAGAGCTCCATCCATGAGGAAACTGTACAGCTTAAAATGGAATGTTTTCACCTCTTGGTGTAGAGACCGTGGTGCGGAACCAGTTGACTGCCTGTTGGTTTCAGTAATGGACTTCTACCAAGATCGCTTCTCTGCTGATCTTACCACATCCATGCTTAAGGTAGCATGGCAGCAACGTGGCAGCAATTGTGGCTTTCCACGCTCTGTTAAGTGATGGACCTCTGGGGAGGCACCAGTTGTTTTTTCTAGTGTTTCCTCCGTGGAGCATGGAGGATGAAGCCTGCGACTCATTCCAGAGACCCTGCCTGGGCCCTGGCAGTGGTTCTCAAAGGGATATCCCTGGCCCCTTTCAAACCACTTGAGTCAGTATCTGAGAAGTTTCTAATGCTTAAGATAGCTTTTTTTGCTGGCCATTACATCCCTCAAGAGAGTTGGGGACCTTAAAGCTTTGTCTATTTCCCCTTCCTGCTTGGAATTTGCCCCAGGGAGGGTGAAGGTTATCTTACACCCTAGATCTGACTACATGCCTAAGGTGCCCTCTAATGTGCCTAGATCTACTATACTTCAGGCCTTCCATCTCCCACTGCATGCGTCAGCAAAAGACAAGAGACTTCATTTACTCTATTGGTGAGGCCTTAGAGTTGTACATTCAGAGGTCTTCTTTGTTGGAAGTCAGACCAGCTGCTTGTACAGTCGTGGCCAAAAGTTTTGAGAATTCCATAAAAATTAGTTTTCACAAAGTTTGCTGCTAAACTGCTTTTAGATCTTTGTTTCAGTTGTTTCTGTGATGTATTGAAATATAATTACAAGCACTTCATACGTTTCAAAGGCTTTTATCGACAATTACATGACATTTATGCAAAGAGTCAGTATTTGCAGTGTTGGCCGTTCTTTTTCAGGACCTCTGCAATTCGACTGGGCATGCTCTCAATCAACTTCTGGGCCAAATCCTGACTGATAGCAACCCATTCTTTCATAATCACTTCTTGGAGTTTGTCAGAATTAGTGGGTTTTTGTTTGTCCACCCGCCTCTTGAGGATTGACCACAAGTTCTCAATGGGATTAAGATCTGGGGAGTTTCCAGGCCATGGACCCAAAATTTCAACGTTCTGGTCCCCGAGCCACTTAGTTATCACTTTTGCCTTATGGCACAGTGCTCCATCGTGCTGGAAAATGCATTGTTCTTCACCAAACTGTTGTTGGATTGTTGGAAGAAGTTGCTATTGGAGGGTGTTTTGGTACCATTCTTTATTCATGGCTGTGTTTTTGGGCAGAATTGTGAGTGAGCCCACTCCCTTGGATGAGAAGCAACCCCACACATGAATGGTCTCAGGATGCTTTACTGTTGGCATGACACAGGACTGATGGTAGCGCTCACCTTTTCTTCTCCTGACAAGCCTTTTTCCAGATGCCCCAAACAATCGGAAAGGGGCTTCATCAGAGAATATGACTTTGCCCTAGTCCTCAGCAGTCCATTCACGAAACTTTCTGCAAAAGATCAATCTGTCCCTGATGTTTTTTTTTTGGAGAGAAGTGGCTTCTTTGCTGCCCTTCTTGACACCAGGCCATCTTCCAAAAGTCTTTGCCTCACTGTGCGTGCAGATGCGCTCACACCTGCCTGCTGCCATTCCTGAGCAAGCTCTGCACTGGTGGCACTCCGATCCCGCAGCTGAATCCTCTTTAGGAGACGATCCTGGCACTTGCTTGACTTTCTTGGACGCCCTGAAGCCTTCTTTACAAGAATTGAACCTCTTTCCTTGAAGTTGCTGATGATCCTATAAATTGTTGATTTAGGTGCAATCTTAGTAGCCACAATATCCTTGCCTGTGAAGCCATTTTTATGCAACGCAATGATGGCTGCACGTGTTTCTTTGCAGGTCACCATGGTTAACAATGGAAGAACAATGATTTCAAGCATCACCCTCCTTTTAACATGTCAAGTCTGCCATTCTAACCCAATCAGCCTGACATAATGATCTCCAGCCTTGTGCTCGTCAACATTCTCACCTGAGTTAACAAGACGATTACTGAAATGATCTCAGCAGGTCCTTTAATGACAGCAATGAAATGCAGTGGAAAGGTTTTTTTGGGATTAAGTTAATTTCCATGGCAAAGAAGGACTATGCAATTCATCTGATCACTCTTCATAACAATCTGGAGTATGCAAATTGCTATTATAAAAACTTAAGCAGCAACTTTTCCAATTTCCAAAATTTATGTAATTCTCAAAACTTTTGGCCACGACTGTATGTTTCGGATCGCCCAGGAAAGGATCCCCAGCCTTGAAGCAGACAATCAGCAACTGGATTGTCGAGGCAATTTCTTTGGCCTACCAAGTAGGCAGCATGCCTTCACCTTTGGCCGTGAGAGCTCATTCAACTAGAAGCATGGCATCTTCTAAATCTCTGCTTTTGGAGGTCTCCCTGCAAGATATATGTGATGTGGCGGGCTGGGCTACCCCACATTCGTTCATGAGATTTTATAGTCTCCATCTTCATTTCACACCGGGCGCACAGATCCTCTTACTAACCAGATCCCTGCTAACGTGCACTAACCTGTACCTGGACAGTTTCACACATCACTTGGCATGGCACAGTGGGCATTATGTTCCCCAAAGTGTCGTCAAGACGATGCAGCACGAGTTCCCTCAAAAGGGAATGTTTCCCTGAGAAGGGAACGAGATGCTGCATCCCTTTGCCATGCATGCGTATGTCTGAGAGCGACTTGTTTCAAGCTATTAGAAGCTGACTCCACTGTGTGCTGGCATCTCTTTATAGCTTCAGTGTATGCCGTCAAATGCCACGTCACAGTGTGCATCATGATGTTACACCAATTAGGATTGGTCTAGTTTCACATGTGCTTCAGACGCTTGCACACCAAGGGCATTCCTCAAAGTGTTGTCAAGACAACACAGTAAATTGTTCCCTTCTCAGGGAACAAGGGTTACAGTCATAACCCGAGACGTTTTGTTTTATGTTAAACCATTTCTAGAATGTGGTGGTGCACTGGAGTGTTGATACTATGTGATATACTACTAAGTGTATTATTTAATATACAAAGAGAATGGCTACTAGTGGTGAAACGGATCCCAAAACTCACGGTTCGGATCATATTACAGTTTTATAGTCACGGATTGGATCATTTTTCAGGAAAAATAAATAAATAAAATAGAAATGAAAATGGGGGGTTTTAAGACAAATGTAATTTTGCTAAACATTTAACTTAAAAACACTTTAAGTAGGCCTACTTTGATAACACAGCAAAAACAGACAATAAAAATAAGAATACACAAATAAAAACATAGATAAATACTATAGAACAGTGACAAATAAAGTTAGGTCAAACAATAGTATTTAGTAGTATCCAAGAAATGTAATAATATAAATATACTGCATGCATAGTGTTCACGGTATAAATTAAATATAGATTCATCATTGTTAAAGTCGTTTTGTTGTTTGACAATTAATGACAGTTATTTTTAGGCTGCTATCTAAAAATAAAATAAAAATGATGAAACATTTGATTTCTTTCTCAAGTTATCTCAACTGCTTAGGTTCACTTAAGACATTATAACCAACTCTATACAAGAATACTTGCCGAGACCAGGATTTTGAAATCATTTTGCCTGTATTTGTGTGTTGAAGCTCAAGGGGTCGCAAAACAGAGCTTGATTATGTGGACGTGCTCCATCTGAAAGGCGGTTCCCTTCTCCTGTGAGCGTGCGTGTTTTGAGTGTGTGCGGCTGTGCGCACAGCAAACAATGTGTGATTGCAAAATTTGCCTTTTCTTGTATTTGATTTGTTTAAAAACGGTTGAGTGTTTCGCAAATAATAAAATTTCATTATATAATGGCTAAATGCAGTTAATCCGCGAATCACATGCGTTCCGAACCGTGGGGCCTGGATATTATTGTGTAGTCATTAGGGGTGTAACATTTTTGATAAAATATTGTTGGGTATGTTTTTAAAGCTATTTTAAATATGAGGACTCATGAAATATCATGAAAACAAGCACACACACAAAGGTCCTCAGATGTCCTTGAGTACTAGAGACCTAAACAAACCTATATTAAAATGTGCTGCTTTGTTGTTACAATGTGAGGCCTTAATTATCATGTAACTGCTATTCACTTCTGAGTTAACAGGTACAGTATAAGGTTTTGCTTCTTCTAATCTAAGAAAGATTCTTCTAATCTAACCAAATCTTGGCAACAGAGTGGTTGTGTCATAGAACTCATCAGAAAAGCATTACAAATGATTCAGCTTCCTTTTTAACCTGTCATAGCAAAGACCATGAACCATGAACTTAAGGGAAAGGAGTCACAGATCAGGTCTTCGCAGAATTACTATGTGCGGACACATGCAAAGTTGACATTTAAGGAAAGGTATAAGGAGGCATCAAAAATAAACACATTGAGAAGCTTAGAAATGGAAAAGAGGAGCCAAGCTAAAAGGAAAAAAAAAATAAGGGTCTACATTGAGGCAGCAGATCTGTAGGAGAAAAACTCAAGGAAAAAAATTGATGAAAAAATATTGTTAGACATAAAGAGAGCAGAGAGCTGTAAAGATGGCCTGAAGTTTAAGCTAAAAGCATGGGACCTACAGTATGGGAGTGGTCTGTACATGATTAAGTAAGACGCATCTTGGGAGTACTCCCTAAAGCCCGGGTCACACCAAACTGACGTCAAGGAACACACCGAGAGGACTACATTCAACTGTCAGCCAGCACATGCGTTCTGCGCCTGCGTGTAAAGCGGACAACTGTCCATCTCTCCAGATATATTCGTCTATATTTGTCATTCAAATGGGAAACCAACACTGCAGGCTGCAGATAAACAAACAGTAAACAAAGCAGTGCGTACACACCGTTTTGAATATCATTCATGCTGATCACTTTCTATATTCCCCTCGGCTCACATTAATATTAAATATTCTCCCAGGAACACTCAGGTACATCATGTAAAACTAGAAGAGCCTTCTGTATGTACCGCCTTGACTTGTTTGCTCACTGTTTTGCAATTATTCTCTAGCTTCGACTCATTCACTAAACTGAACAGCCAATCAGAGTCCTCTCTCTCTCGCCCGATGCTGATTCTACATACTGAATTGGCCCATAAGCACTTGACAGTGTCTTACTAGATGCCAACGGTGCAAAACACACCGGGAAAACTTAGTCTGCGATGCTTAAAAACGGTCCGACGTTGCCCGACAGCCGGGCTTTAAGGAAGGGGAAAGGTTGGGATATCTGGGACACCTCTTGCAATGGGTTTTGTCTTGGTTTTTGTAGCAATTGATGGCTGTCTATGCTGAGAATGAGGCTCTTTAGCAGCGGGACTATTCTAACATTACATATTGCTGGTCTGTTTCTCAGATACATCAGCATTCTTTACTCCAAGAACATTAAGTTCCAGTCAAGAGAAAAACTCCCAGAATGTGTTTTTTTTTTTTCCTTCATTTGAGCATCCCGCCTAATTAGAATACTGGGCTAATTACCAAACACTTCAATGAATAAATAAACTGGGTTAGTTTTTGGGTAGAAAACAAAGACATTGAGCCAGGACCTCTTTCCAGTACTGGTTTTTCCAGGTTTTTCTCTTTCCAGGACATTTGCAGTTCCTCAGAAAAGTATGTATAACCTAAACCATAATTCTCTCTTTAAAAATGCATTTCTCTCTTAATTTCCCACTAAAAATCCTTTAGAATAAAAACTGAAACATGTTGTTTGCTTAAGCATTCATTTCCTGTGTTGCATAAGAGTGAACCTTAATATTCTCTGTTCAAGCAGGAAGTAAAGGATGTAGGGAGGACAAAGATCATGTTGAAGAAGCTACAGAGTTTGATAACTGAGCACAAAGGTGCACCAGTCAACCATATCAAAAGCACAAGACTGGCCTGCATAAGAATGTACCACAAAAGAAACCATTACTCCTAAATAATGAATTACTAGTCCTAAAGAACAGTTTACTAGTGAACTGTTTGCAAAGTGGCCACATCGCAAAGAGTAAAGTATGGTGGTGACGGCATCATGTTGTGGGTCTGCTTTCATTAGTAGTGAGTGGATGTGTTGTTAAATAGAATGACTTTGTAGAAAGTTCATCTCTCATGATCCCAAATAAATGATCAAAGAACATAAAGGTGAATATCCTGAAATGGCCCAGTCAAAAATTACATCAAAACAGTCTGTAATGGACTTACTATGCAGTCTGCTGTACTTACTTGAAAAACTTAGAAACTGCTACTGCTGCAAACAGTGACACCGTTTTAATCAAGCTACATTAGTGTTTTGTATAGTTGAGTTAAAATTTCTGTTCGTCTTCATAAATGCCACAATTTGTAAATTAATATTTGAAACATTAAATACATGTCATGTCTGTCTTTTGGAGCAAGCACTCAACACCAAGGCAAATTGTTGTCCGATTATATATGCTGGATGAAGTGGAAATCCAATCACTTTTTTTAGGTTTAATCCAATCAATTTCTCAATCTGGACTGATACAATTTCAACTGGATAAAGCATTCATATGACATTGAAAAAATCCTTTAGTTCATGAATTGAATATTTAAAGTGCATTGTAAATGCATTTAGTAGGGTGTAGGGATTGAATACTAAAGACTGAACACTGAACAAATCAGTGTTCTGTTTTTTGTTCTATTCTGTTTCAATATTCTATTTTTCCACATGCAACAATGTAACATTTAAATAATCAGTTTCAGTTTTTTGGAACAAAATGCCAGCGTTCGGAGATTGGGGTAAGGGTTTTACAATGATCTGTATATATTATCAATGCTATACATAAAGCACTCCAGAGCCTGAGGTAGTCAGCTTACAAGTCATTTGGATGTACCAGTATAAATCAAGGAGCAGAAACAACGTCAGTGTAGTTACATCAGTTCTGATGTGACATCTAATTGTTTACTCATTATCTAGTCCCTCCCCAGTGGAGGTTATCTTGAAGCCAGCAGGAGTTTAAAGAGCAATAATATTTGTGGGCTGTTTTGAGAAGAGATGGGACAGCATTTATTTTAGTGAATAATATACAAATCTCAGTAATGCCAGTTCAGCAGCTAACAGAACAAAAGCTCCACTCAATTACTACAGGATCATGCGGTCATGATGGTGGGATATGTATTAAAATGTTATTTAAATGTTTAGCTGCATGAACCAATGAGCTTGTAACAATGTATCATCATATTGTGTTATATATCATCATATGGCATATCAGCCTGTGCCATCTAAAGTTTCATGACAGAACTTGGTTATATATATATATATATATATATATATATATATATATATATATACAGTACTGTGCAAAAGTTTTAGGCAGGTGTGAAAAAATGCTGTAAAGTAAGAATGCTTTCAAAAATAGACATGTTAATAGTTTATATTTATCAATTAACAAAATGCAAAGTGAGTGAACAGAAGAAAAATCTACATCAAATCAATATTTGGTGTGACCACCCTTTGCCTTCAAAACAGCATCAATTCTTCTAGGTACACTTGCACACAGTTTTTGAAGGAACTCGGCAGGTAGGTTGGCCCAAACATCTTGGAGAACTAACCACAGTTCCTCTGTGGATTTAGGCAGCCTCAGTTGCTTCTCTCTCTTCATGTAATCCCAGACAGACTCGATGATGTTGAGATCAGGGCTCTGTGGGGGCCATACCATCACTTCCAGGACTCCTTGTTCTTCTTTACACTGAAGATAGTTCTTAATGACTTTCGCTGTATGTTTGGGGTCGTTGTCATGCTGCAGAATAAATTTGGGGCCAATCAGATGCCTCCCTGATGGTATTGCATGATGGATAAGTATCTGCCTGTACTTCTCAGCATTGAGGATACCATTAATTCTGACCAAATCCCCAACTCCATTTGCAGAAATGCAGCCCCAAACTTGCAAGGAACCTCCACCATGCTTCACTGTTGCGTGCAGACACTCATTCGTGTACCGCTCTCCAGCCCTTCGGCGAACAAACTGCCTTCTGCTACAGCCAAATATTTCAAATTTTGACTCATCAGTCCAGAGCACCTGCTGCCATTTTTCTGCACCCCAGTTCCTGTGTTTTCGTGCATAGTTGAGTCGCTTGGCCTTGTTTCCACGTCGGAGGTATGGCTTTTTGGCCGCAAGTCTTCCATGAAGGCCACTTCTGACCAGACTTCTCCGGACAGTAGATGGGTGTACCAGGGTCCCACTGTTTTCTGCCAATTCTGAGCTAATGGCACTGCTCGACATCTTCCGATTGCGAAGGGAAGTAAGCATGATGTGTCTTTCATCTGCTGCAGTAAGTTTCCTTGGCCGACCACTGCGTCTACGGTCCTCAACGTTGCCTGTTTCTTTGTGCTTCTTCAAAAGAGCTTGGACAGCACATCTGGAAACCCCTGTCTGCCTTGAAATTTCTGCCTGGGAGAGACCTTGCTGATGCAGTATAACTACCTTGTGTCTTGTTGCTGTGCTCAGTCTTGCCATGGTGTATGACTTTTGACAGTAAACTGTCTTCAGCAACCTCACCTTGTTAGCTGAGTTTGGCTGTTCCTCACCCAGTTTTATTCCTCCTACACAGCTGTTTCTGTTTCAGTTAATGATTGTGTTTCAACCTACATATTGAATTGATGATCATTAGCACCTGTTTGGTATAATTGTTTAATCATACACCTAACTATATGCCTACAAAATCCCTGACTTTGTGCAAGTTTACCTTGAAGAATTGATGCTGTTTTGAAGGTAAAGGGTGGTCACACCAAATATGGATTTGATTTAGATTTTTCTTCTGTTCACTCACTTTGCATTTTGTTAATTGATAAATATAATCTATTACCAAGTTTATTTTTGAAAGCATTCTTACTTTACAGCATTTTTTCACACCTGCCTAAAACTTTTGCACAGTACTGTATATATATATATATGTGTGTGTGTGTGTGTGTGGGGGGGGGGGGGGTATTCCCTACGTTATGGGGACTGTAAATCATACAGAATTATCTTTTTTGAAAATCTAAAATAGCAGAACATTTTCTGTGATGGGTAGGTTTAGGGGTAGGGGTAGTGTAGGGGGACAGAAAATACAGTTTGTACAGTATAAAAACCATTACGCCTATGGAATGTCCCCATACATATATATATATATATATATATATATATATTACACATATATACACACACACACATGTTGTGTTTTCTTTTGTTATGGGGACATTAAAAAAAGAAACAACAAATTAGAATGTTGTGGAAAAGTTCATTTCAGTAATTCAACTCAAATTCTGAAACTTGTGTATTAAAAAAATTCAATGCACACAGACTGAAGTAGTTTAAGTCTTTGGTTCTTTTAATTGTGATGATTTAGTCTTCATAAGACTAATGAAAAAAACATTTTTAGTGAATTACTGGCCTTCAGGAAATTATGTTCATTTACTGTTTATGTACTCAATACTTGGTAGGGACTCCTTTTGCTTTAATTACTGCCTTAATTCGGCGTGGCATGGAGGTGATCAGTTTGTGGCACTGCTGAGGTGGTATGGAAGCCCAGGTTACTTTGACAGTGGCCTTCAGTTCATCTTTATTTTTTGGTCTCATGTTTCTCATTTTCCTCTAGACAATTTAATACACAAGTTTCACAACTTGAGTTGAATTACTGAAATAAATGAACTTTTCCACAACATTCTAATTTATTGAGAGGCACCTGCGTATACATACACACATATATACATATATATATATTTATATATATTTTATATATATATATATAAAAATGTTAGGGCTGTCAAAAATAACATGTATGTTATTTTCTGTAGTTAATATTTTTTGTTTAATGTGTTAATAATATTGCAATTAATGCAACATCTGTTTTTTCCCTTCCTAGCATTCTTTGTCTAGCGAGAATGCTGCACTGACCTCCACACTGCCTTTCAAAAGTCAACAAAAAAAGTAAAAAAAATCAGTAAGATTGTTTTATGTTTTTGAAAGAAGTCTCTTCTGCTCACTAAAGCAGCATTTATTTGATCCAAAACACAGTAAAAACAGTAATGTGAAACATTATTACAATTTAAAATAATTGTTTTCTATTTTGAATATATTTTAAAATGTTATTTATTCCTCTTTGTCAAAGCTGAATTTTCAGCACAATTATTTGATGCATCCTTGCTGAATAAAAGTATTAATTTCTCATAATAAAATATATAAATAAAAATATCTGACTGACCCCAAACTTTTACATTTTATGTTTATGCTTTATACAAACTTTTATACCATTAAATGGTAGGGTATAATAGATTTCTATTTCAGATAAATAGATTCTGACTCCGTATTCCTGTCCTAAATCTTTTAGGCAATGTTATTAAATTGAATTATATATAGATTCATATCCTTTTTTTTTTTCATATGCAGTTCGTGGTGAAAAATCTAACTATATAATAGTTGGAAGAGAGTAACTATTAAAAGGAGTTGGGAATGTGGCTCATTGTGTTATGGTTTGATCCAGTAAGAGTGGAAATAAAGATAATTGCTTTTTACCTTTATGCTGTCAGCTGTATCTTTTTTAACCCCAGGTTAAGGCAACTGGGTTAAGTAGCATTTTAAATCAACTATTTTGAAATGGTACCGCTTTCAACCCAGTCAGGTGTTACGGTAACCCTTGAATGCATAACGTGTGAAACAATGCTGTGCTAACATGTTAAGCAAAAAAAAAAAAAAGAAACAATCATAAACTAACCAAATGCTCATTTCATTAAATATTCATGCACTTTGTACTATTTCTGAGGTTTAAAATGTCGAATATTGATAGACAACAATCTTCAGCTATATTATTTTTGCAGTTTCTTTCAGAAGACTTGGGACATTCACAACGGATTTACAATTCAAGTTGACTTTTCCAAAGATAAACAAGCTGTTATTAAAATAGGTAGTGTTGAATGTTATCCATCAATGTTATTAAACTCATGAATATGCAAATTGTGTTATACATAAAAAAAAGCCTAGGACACATTGCATTTCTATATTTATACTAGATTTCTCATCACTTAGTATCTTTCGTAGGTTCATATGAATCGTATTCCCATCACCGGCTTCTTATGAGACACTGAGCATGGAAGAATCAATAAATGGCATCCCTCTCTATATTCCTTTTAGCTTTTACACTGAAACCTATCAATCAGTCAATGCTTGGTAAGCACTTTACAAAAGCACAGTTCTTCAGTGTTAAAGACTTATTCTTTTTTTTCTTCACAGCAAGTGGAGACACATCCATTTGTTTACTGTTCTACATTTAAAAGCTCTGCAAGGGCATTTTACAAACATTGCACACTGTAGTTCACCCCTCTCTTAAGAAACAGTAGTGTAGATCAAAGCTTTGGGCTTCATGTCTTATTAATGGAAAAGATTTAGAAGAGTTGACAGAGTATTGAAATGATGCCAATTGTGCAGACTAGTCTCTCTTGGCATATGAAAGAAAGGTGTGTCCTCACCAGCAGCCATCTTTGATTAAACCTCTTCCTAATTAAGAGTGGAATCAATTAGCTGTTGTTTCAAGCAAATGTTGCTTTTTCCACAATAATCACACTTTGTTTTCTTTGGAAAAATATACTAAGTATGCTAAGCGTATATGAACAGCCAAACTGTACACTTGTATGTGCAAATTATACTTCATTTGATAGCATGCACAAACACAGCTGTTCTACACAGGCACACTAGAAACTACACAAACACATTAGAATGTTTCACCTTTAAACAAGTGTCTATGCTATTTCTTTCCAGAAGTTAAGACTGATAACATATCTTTATACTAGATGTGCTGTTCTTAATCCCCTCACACAAACATGTCAATGTGGACATTGTTGTTGTTCTGCCACTTACACTACATTTTCAACAAACAAAACACAAAAAACAAACAAAAAAAAAACATTGAGCATATATGATCCGTGTGTATGAAGCTTATGCAGGAAGAAAAATTTTGCCTGATTACATATAGTGTGCGCGTACTATGCTGATGGCAGAATTTACGTCACACACAACTGAATGCATAAAAACCTAAGTATAATTTGACCTTTATTTGTACGTTGGACATTGTTTACTGTATATTACAAGGACCATCTTGGCTGACGGGTGAAATGTTGTGCTCTCAGAAATCAGTGATGTGTTATAAAAATGGCCTGGGGCTGAACATGTAAATTTGATATACTGGTTTTGTTTACCTGTTGTCCCCCCTCTCACACTCTAGATTCAATATTAAACTGATTTAATGTGGGAGAGTACACCAAGGAGATGGAGAGTAGATGTACAACTCAGCATGCGCTTTTAGACATGCTGCTTCCGGTGCCAATTTAACATTATCTTTCTATTTATAGGTCATGTGTTGAACAGGAACTCATTGAAATGCCAGCAAATTAGCCATTATAAAGAGCTGTAATAATGCAAGAAAAGTTATAGCTAATTCTGTGGCTAGTTCTCTATACGGTGCTGCATTTTATAACAAAATATATTCTAATTTTAATGGATATCTCTAGAAACAGACAATGTTACATTACCTATTCCACTATTACGGTTATTCTCCATCTCTTCAATTTTTAGCTCCATCTCTAGCTCTGGATCTTTGGGTGTTGGATCCTCTGAACTTGGACCTGGTTCTTGTTCAGGCATAGTGAGAGGAGCTGCTTCTTCCTTGTGGTCAGGTTCTGGTTCAGGCTCTGGTTCAGGTTCAGGTTCTGGTGTAGATGGGGTGTATGCAACCATCACATGAGCCTGATATGTGACAGTTTCTTCAGCAAGACTGCTGCTGCTGGATCCTGCGGCTGCATCATCACCGCTGGAGCTACTGCAGATTGACCTGGCCGGCTCTGAATCCTCAATACTATGGCTTAGATCAGAATCATTAGCTGGAGTTGAGGCTCTGAGAGCTGGCAGCAGGGTCCTTTCAACTGGCACCGGGATGCAGGGGGCCCGCACAGGTGCAGTAGGCACAGAGGTGGAAATAACTGGCTCGGGTGTACTGGGCGGCGGTGTGGGTGGAGGTGCTGGAGCCTTCCGCTTCTTTAGCTGGTTGTGTGAGGACGGAGAGCCGAGGCTTATCTATAGGGGAACAAATATACATGTTTGAATGTATGTTACTTCAGGATGATTCAGCATATTACTATGTGGTTGCTAAGATGTACTGAGTGTTTTTTTTTTACTCCTATATCTCTTCTAGACATTTATATCACACTTGCCCACATTAGAAGCCTGGTGAAAATGCACGTTTTTGGTGGTCTAGAATAGATTTTGGCACCACCATTCAAAAGTTCAGTAAGATGGTTTTTTGTTTTTTGGGGAAAAAAAATGTAAACTTTTATTCAGCAAGGTATAACATTTTATTTACATTTTTGTTATACTGGTTGAAACTCTCTGGAAGTCTCATAACCAAAAAATGTTCGTCCAATGATACAATGTCCTAACTGCCTGTCAACATATGTATTTCCATACCTCCACACACCATGTTCGCACAGATATCATGGGTCCTCGATGCGTTGCATGAGGCTATGCATTGTGACACACAGTCACTGGGCGCCATAAACAAGCAGCAGCCACCTTTTACAGTTCCTCCTGAACCAAAACAATGGGCTTACGCAGAGTTCACGCCATGTCATAACCATAATTATGAGAGGGTAGCTGTAGTAATGTTATTTGTTTAGAGACATGAGGTAATGTAATGCCATCACTTGTGATGCTTTGCAGACTGCTGTGCGCTTTCATGTCTTTTGGAGGAGGTGTGGCTTTGGAGACGGCCTGAGCTTGCTATTGCCAACGTCACCAAAATTGCCTACCCTAAAGGTGATGATACGCGGGGCAAATTTTTGAGCAATGTTGCTAGGCAATGTTGCCGTCAATGGGCAACCTGGTGAGACACAGGGCAACTAACTAGAACAACGGACAGTTGCTGCAACCAATTAGAGAGGAGCATATCTATTGCCAACCCAATAAATACTTTATTATAGACACTTGTTAGGCACTTTATTTCAACTTATCAAAAATTTTCGTCGGTTTTATTAAGCATAACTATTTTTCCGATCTGATTTGTGACAGGAAAATGGAGAACAGCGAGTCAATCTCGTCAGAAGCTAATTTCACATGCCATATGCCCTACAGCCTACGCCACTACAGACATTAAACAGAAGGCGTCTTTTTAGTATCTAACTGAAAACATTAAATTGCTAAATTACAGCCTGCGCACATTACATTGGACACCTGTCGGTATTTTAAGCATTAAATGAGGTAAATTCCCTGTTTTAAGTTTACCCATGACAACTTAGCAGCATAAAAATATATAAATTCGCTCCACTGCCGCTGAGAGGCCACCATCTTGTTTGAATTTTTTCTGAAATCTCCAAGCCGGTCACGTGATCAGCTGCTAGCATTCTGATTGGAGGATCTCAAAAAATTGCTCACGACTGATCTAAAGTATCTAGACAGAAATTTGTTGCTCATTCTCAATGGGAAAGTGCCCAAGCAACATTGCTCGGCACCTTTGCTCAAAAAGATGCCCTGTGTATCATCACCTTAACTTTAATCAAAAATGTATCACATCTGTTTTCAACATTAATAATTTTAGCATGATTTCTGAAGGATCATGTGACACTGAAAAGTGGAGTAATGACTACTGAAAAGTCAACTTTGGCATCACAAGAATAAATTACATTTTAAAATTGAAAAATTCAATTACATTCTAAAATAGAAAACAATTACTTTAAATTAGGGCTGGACGATTTAAAAGTAATTGAAACCGAAATTCAGAACCACTTTGTTGTTGGTTATTCCGTTTCTTTAATCCCGTTAATACTTTTCCCCCTAAAAAACATACTGCCGTGTGACTCCGCCCTGTCCAGTCAGTGGCGTGGAAGCAACACGGAGGCAAACTCAAACAGCGAGTCAACACACACAGACAGCATGCAAGCGGCGAGCCCCAAGTGAGATCACTTTCATTTGCGTCTTCACTAAACTGTCAATTGTATGTTTTTTTAAGGTTTGCCAGTTTGGACATATAAGCGATTTTAGACCATCGAATGTGTAATATTATATTGAGTTACTACACTGATGCATTGTGGCACACGAACACTCATACAGACCATAGCTGCACATCACGTTAAGATCGCGTGCACAGAGAGGAGCGCAGAAACCCGCCGTCAACACTGTCCTGTGATTTATTATTAAAGTAGCTTAGAAACTCAAAAGTTATAGCATATATTTTTCTACTTTCGAAGTAACTACTTACAACCCACAGCTTAACAATTAATAGAGAGATGGTTAATGGTTAAAGATCTCATTAATGCATTCAAATAAATGTAGTGACACTGTGCTAATTTATCTCTATCTTATTTACAACAACAAATTTTACCAACTATAGACAGAATAACTGCTGAAAGTGAGCTGTTATGTCAGAGCACTCTTTCATTTGGAAAAAAATATCCCAACTTTAATAGTCAAGCATATTTACATTACAAACCTTATCAGTGAACTATGAGGGCAAAAAAAAGAAAGAAAGAATAAAAGAAAATAATCGCTCATTAATCGTAATCGAGGTAAAAATGTTAAATAAATCCATATTTTGATTTTAGGTCATATCGTCCAGCCCTACTTTATATAATAAAGTAATATTAACACTATATATTAATAATATTACTGTTTTATTGTATTTTTGATCCAGTCTTGATAAGCCTTCTTTCAAAAACATTTACTATTATACAACATATTATAAAACAACAATTATTTTTTGTTATCCACAGTCAGCAATGGGAAATATAATGACACAATCCAAATAATCTTATAAATCACTTTGATGGACAAAAATTCTTAATGAGTTGGTAATGTATATGAAAGTAAACAAAAGACAAGTAACTTGCCCAGAGATGGGAGAGATATAATAGAAGGATGTAAAGTTCCAATTTTAGATCAGAGAACAAGATATATAAAGTAGAATAAAGGTTGAACAGAGCTATAACTTACACAACTAAAACATGACATCAGTACAACAAGTTCATCTCAGCTCACTAATGCAAATCTACATCATGAAGGGTGAATGACAGCCCTACAGCACAGATGTCAGATGTAATCAAACTTCTGCCAAATTCAGACCTTTGTTTGAGGAGACAAACAAACGCAATAAACTCAATTTCAAAGACAAAAAAATAATAAGTAGTAAAAGGAGGTACTTTCACTTTAAAAGGGGGTCATTTTCTGTCTTATTTGTATCAGCTTCCATTGTATGCATTGGTAAATACAGCTTTGTAGAGCGCTATAGGTTTGTAAGGTCATAGAAAAATGCAGACTAGTATTTAAGAATCGAATAGCTGCAAACATCTCCATTTATCGGTTTAAAAAAAAAAGACATGCTGTACTGTACATGAATCAGCTTGCCTTGGCATGTCGAGACACCAGCAGCCAGCCTGAACGACTCAATTCCAGTACAATTCCATGTGTGAACCATGAAATCAAAAACAAGCTACAGTATGTTGGAAATTAACAAGCCTAGGAGGAATGTTCCTGGGTATATGCATGCTCAAATGTGGGTCAGAGGTGAGAAAAACATTGAACTGCATGACATATTCACACTCTGTATGTTGAGGACAAAAGAAATGGGTCAACATTGACTGTTATAGCATTTGATGCCATCTGCATCAAGTCCTGTGCTTTGGTGAACCTCAGTATCATGTGTGACAGAAAACACTAAATGTTGAAATAAACATGAACTAACAATAATAAATGCTTTAGAAGCATTTTCCGGAAACACTTTACAATAAGGTTCATTAGTTAACATTAGTTAACTACATTTGTTAACATGAACTAATAATGAACTGCACTTATACAGCATTTATTAATCTTACTAATACATTATTATTAAAATCTACTGATACATTATTAAAATCTTTTTAACATTAGTTAATGCACTGTGAACTAACATGAACAAACAATGAACAACTTTTTTCATTAACTAAAGCTAACGAAGATTAATAAATACAATAACAAATGTACTGCTCATGGTTAGTTCATGTTAGTTAATACATTAACTAATGTTTAACTAATGAACCTTATTGTAAAATGTTACCTTTTTTTTGTTAGTTCTTATTTCTTAATATAATTAAATAATGGTAAACAAACCGAACCTTATTGTGAAGCATTACCTAGACAAGTTAGTTTGAATCACCTGTCAAAATAATCAACATCTGACTCACTAACTGTAAGTAACCATTATTTTCGGTGATGTCCATAAGAAAAAAGAATGTTTGGTGCTGACTGATTGTCCATTTGACAATGTGTTTTTATACACATTTGCAATAATTATATACATATGCACTCCTTTATCAGAAACATAAACAATAGTGTGTATGATGACGTTTGTGCAGAAATCCAAATTATTAATTATATTTAGATATGTTATATACACACACACATATATATATATTTTTTTTTTAATTTTAATTTAATGTTTACTACCTCAGTTGACCCTTTGCAAAACCCACCCCCTGTTGCTATGCCCGACAACCCATGCACTGAAGTGTGCAGTGAAAAATACATCGTGGAGCAAAGAGGACACTGACAACATATGAAACTTTTTTTTAGAAATGTTTTAAAGAAGTTTAAACAATAAATACCGTATAGTGGTATTTATAAACAATAAATATCCTTTATGTGTCGTGACAGATCCTTCAGGCGGCTCGTGAACCGATCATCTCTTCAGACTAGTTCATTTATAGCATCAAATATACATGAATGGACAGATCGCCTGTCAATCAAACTGTTTGTGAAGGGTCAATTGAGGTAAAATCAGTTCTGCATAGCGGATAGTTGCTGGAGTCAAAGACAAACTTAAAGTATATTTCAATTCAATTTAAATTCAGTACAAATGAAGAAAATGTTTCAAAAAGTGCACATAATCACTGTAGGTCAAATCAAATAAAATTCATGTCTAAGTTTAATGATGTATGTACATAATACATGGATCTTCAAGGAACTCTTAATTTGTGTGTGCACCACACACTTAACCTATGACCTTTAATCTACAACCGGGCAGCAAAATGTATGATTTCACTCCTCCGGCATGTTAAAGTTTTAATGTAGAGCGGATAAGAGAAGGGACAGAAGGAGTGCTTAATTACAGGCTATGAAGGCCAGGGTCTCACCGCACTCACACAGAGCCATTGGGTTACATTTCACAGCAGGCTAGCTGGCCATTCATCTTCCTGCTCTCTCTGTAACACTGAGCACTGTTTCAACTTTCCCCTACATAGTGCTTAGAGCAGCAAATACACAGAAACACAAGTTCTCTAGGTTGTTCTGATGCATACGTGCACATGCATGTATGCAATCACACATTAAGGGTTTTTCAGAAAAGTCTTTAGACTTTGATAGGTGTCAAGGAGGAATGTAGATAAAGGATGACAGAATTTAAATTTTTGGGAAACGTATACCTTTAACTAGCTTAACCAGTAAGATTTCCCTAACGCGTGGTTCTCAACCTTTTTTCCCAGTGGGCCACACTATGGTCCAAGTGCAAGTCTCATGGGGCTCATATCATTTACAAACGATGTCACAGATGAAATGATCAGATTTAATGTTATGGTATAAGATGTTGCACACACAGAAGAGGCGGTGTTTTCTGGTGGCACATATGGTATTTTATTTCTGTTGCACTCTGCAAAATCACCAAATACTATAATAAATTTGTTTGTTTCAGTGTGTTGAAATGGCTGGCAGTGTGACTTCTTCATATCACAGTGAAACTCTCTTGTGCAATAAACCCAAGTTACACAATCCCCTGATATATAGTATGTCACAGAAAATTAGAACAATGTATTCCACCAAAAACAAACTAAATGACATTAGCATTACAGTAATCAGATAATAATGCTCAATGAACATACACAAAATGTATATAAGCACTTTAAGTAACTATTTAATTCTGGATGTAAATTCTCTTCAACAGTCACCAAACAATGGCAGAATGTTATATAGTCCATAAACGCCTTTAATAAGCAAATGTTACTTGTTATTGTAATTACAATCTCTGACGATATCAAACATTCTGTCACATCGAAATCCTTCGCACAGCATCCACCAGCTGCCGCGGGTGCATCAAAGTGCACCAAACAATCACATCGAATTCACATGTCTTTTGACATTGTACGTTTTGCATATGCCAAGTACTTTACTACAGGGCTAACAAAGGCTGCCCATCTCACTCATTGAAAGCAAACTGATTCTTCCATTCTTCTTACCTTCACTGCTGATGCTACGACACTTCTTGTTTGCAATCCTTCACTGGCACGTTCCTCGTTTCGTTTTTCTCCTCTAATAACAAATTTGCCCATTTTGATTCCTAAATTTACAAAAACAATGGCTACTATTGGAATTCTGCCAAAGTGCTTGTGTTTGTTAACTGAGTACTTCACGAGTTCACACTTACAAATAATCAGATAGAGTAATTAGTATGCATATTTGGCGTGCTGTCCGAGGAGAGGGCTCCGAGCTTGGTGTTTGGCCCGAGCCCAGAGTACTCCCCCCATATTCTGGTTTAGGAAGTAACCAGGCAAGTGTGAGGAGACGGGGTGGTGGAGGGATGCTGAAACTGTCCAAAGCATAGGTGAGTCGATTGCGTCGATATACATAGGTCTTCACTCCTGCCGATTGGGCAGACATGTTGATTGCTGATTAATGGCAGCTGGTTGGAGTGATGTCATGATTAGTTAGATCATTTGAACGTGTTTCTCCCGAACTTTGTTAATAAAACATCATTTAGTATATAGTAGGTATGCGCATGTCTGAAAATAATAGGCCTATATGATTAAAAAAAAAAAAAAAAAAAACATAGTTCAAACTTATTTTAATTGAATCCATTTTAATTGAATTTAAAAACAAAATGTAAAACTGGAATTTACTTTTTAAATGTGGTTGGCATATCGTGGGCCGCATTTGCATTCGTGACGGCCCGCGGGTTGAGAACCACTGCCCTAACAGCACCAGAATCACTGTCTTCAACCGGGTTAGATGAAGAGCATCATGCCTTTTCACCAGCAAGACCAACACTAGCCGGCATGGAACTTTACACTGGTGTTGTGCAAAATTCTTTTTCCCCTAAACGAATCCTATTCCTCTTCTGTGTCATTAATGTTAATGTCTGATTATAAACATAAAAGAACTATAGTAATAAACCAGGTTAGGCTACCGAAGGCTATACAAAGAACAGCAATAGTTAAATTTGAAAATTTTAGCGTGTGGCTTGTAAAAACAGTAATATTGTGAGAAATCATTATGATAATGTGTTCCTGTGATGGCAAAGCTGAATTTTCGGTTGCAATTATTCCAATCTTTAGTATGGCTGCGTAACAAGGACCGGTTCCAAAGAACTGTGAATTTGATAAGACGTGTATTTCAATTCCACACTTTCACACAATTTTCACACTTAATTCTTCACCTTAATTCTTCATTATTTTGCAGTTAACATGTGTCTTTTCTTCTCCACCTGTTTTTGTCTGACCCTGCTGACACAATGAGCATTTTACTGTCCAATGGTCATCCTTTAACTTTGCAATTTCTAGTATTGCATGCTTCTCATGGGCATTTAATAACTTTTGACATTTCGTTTCGTTTAAATCTAGAAATTAAGGTTTTTAAGAAAAAGATTCCAGGATTTTTCTCCATATAGTGGACTTCAGCAGTTACCAACAGATTGAATATCCAAATTGCAGTTTCAATACAGTTTCAGAGGGCTCTGCACGATCCCAGCTGAGGAATAAGGGTCTTATCTAGCGAAATGGTCATTTTCTTAAATAAAATAAAAATTTTATATTTTTTAACAGCAAAGGCTCATCTTGCACTAGCTCTCTGATGCGCCACGCATTACGTAATCACTTTGGAATGGTCGCATATGACGTGTCCTTTAAAGGCCAAAATATTTTCTAAGGCTAAATACCCTGTAGAAATAATTTCAATCATTTTGAATCAGGCACTGAACAGAGCACCTATAAAAAGTTATTTTAGCTAATGACATTTTCAGCACGTTCAGCACAGGCACAGTAGTAGCTTATAAAATGGACACTTTTTTTTTTTTTTTTTTTTTGCTTATTCCTTGCAAATATACTTGAGGTGATTTACCACACAGTTTCCTGTAATCTCTTTCTCCATCTTTCCCTGGCCTCTTACATACAGATGTTAATTATTAAGTTATACATGGAGTTATATCAAACCCCAGGTCTCTCCCCTCTTAATCCTGAAGAATGCTGGGCCTGTGATGAATTTTGAGAGGTCCCCCGCTAAACCCTGTACTATTTAATTACTCTGTCCTGTACCCTGGTCATGAGCTGGAATATTGAATTTAACCCATTTTTATGGTGGGACCACAAACAGTTCAGTACACAAATACATACATATTTATTTTTATTTTTTTTTTGTTGTTCTTTTTTGTTTTGTTTTTCTACTAAGCTAATGGTATTTTTTTTTCTCTTACACCTAAATCTTACCCTCACATAAACCTTTTTAAATTTTACAATTTAATTTTTTATTGGTCACTTGGTTTCTATTTCTGCAACGTCATTCTGGGTAACCTCGCCCACACTGAAAACTTTTAGCAACCACCCACAACGTCACTGTAGCATCACAGTGGTGACATCCATTTTTGGGGGGAAGAAGAAAGAGGTTATAGTATAGTATAGGGTTTAGTATAAACTGGTATTCGCTGGAATATTGTTGTGTTGGTAAGGATGCAGAGTCAATGTTTTTTTTAAAAAAAAAAAAAAAACATTAATTTGGCAATCGACATTAAGGAGGTCATTTTACATAAATTAGAGGGAAAAAAAGACAATGACAAGATTACTGTTGTCAGCATTTATGTAAATCAAGGGGCCCTATCGTACACCCGGCGCAATGCGATGTCAGGTGCGAGGCAAGTGTTTTTTGCGAGTTTCAGCCCGGCGCAGTTATCATTTTCACTTCCAGTGGCACGTTATTTAAATAGCAAATGAATTTGTGCCCATCTGTTCGCACATGAAAACCCAGAAAACGACTGCACCATTGACCAACAAAAACCTGGTTTAAAGTCAATGGTGACTTTTTTTTGTTGTTATTTAAAGGGAGCGTTATGAATATGCGCCTATAGGCGGGTGCACAAAACGAGAACACTCTGCTTATTACACACACACAGGGATGCAAATATTAAAAATAAAAGGATTCCTCTCTGGAGTAGCGTTCAGTCTTTCCGCTTGCAAATTCTGCCATGGAAATAGTTAATCCACCATGGGGCAAGCGCAACTGGCTCTTAAAGGGAATGAGAGATGAGACTCTAATTAGATTATTGCACATTACGCCCAAAACACACCCATGACTCATTAAGAGACCAGGTATAACCTTTTTGGACCATGCGTCTGGTGTACCGACAATTGTTTCTGTCGTAAAATTAGCAAAAGAGGATTCTGACATGTCCTAAGTGCACCTGTGCCATGCGCTTCAGACCATACGCTTAAAACGTTAAAATGGGGCTCTTGTTGTTTATTATTTTTACAATTCTTGACTTTAAATAAATGTCTCTTCTCTCACATGAGAAGCAACATAAATATTGAAAAATGAAATATTCTTTTTTTTTAAATAAAAATAAAAAACTAAGACGCAAATAAGAACAAGTATTCATAAATTAAACACACTTAATCCTCAAAATAACCCTAAACAAACATCCATAAAGAGGTTTGCTTTGGCAAAAGGGGTCATTTAAACTAAACACAATGTCTTCCTCCTTACAAACATAGAGAAGGAGAGTTGTGCTGTAACAGTGTGGTCTCACGTCAGTACTGCACTTCTTTGTTGCTACCGTTTTATTTTTATCTCCCTATTCCAGGTCACATTTTGACCTCCAGTGTTGCCCAATCCGTCATAAATCCAGCCACCACCGAGAAAAGCCCATAAAATGAATCCAAGAGACCAGAGTGTCAGTTAGCGTTACAGGGCCACAGTCAGATCTTTTTGGGAAGGAGGAGGGATGTGGGAAAAATAAACCACTTTGTGGCCCTTCTAGACTTTTCCGGTGTGTAAGTGCTACATACAGTAATCTTTGCAAAAGAATCCAAGGGATGTGACAATAGTCATAAGGTATCAATGACTGCCATCACCTTTCATAAACTATTACAGTCATAAGTTGTGTCATTTTGAGAAAAAAACAAAACAAACAAAAAATACTATAAGAGATGTATGTGAAGAGGGAAAAAACTTAAAAAAAAAAAAACAGACCTCCTCATCCTCATGCAAGGCACACATTCTAATAAAAGTACATATGCCAAATATTGTCTACAATTGAATAATCCCTTTTTTTTTTATTAATATGTAAGACTTTTTCAATTGAAAGGCCCAATTGAAATGACTGATTTATAGTCTTATTCTAAAAAGAGATGCATCCTTCAGTCTGATTGGTATAAAGAAAATAAGCTAAAAGAAAATAAATCATTTTACTTCATAAATTTTAAAAGCAATTCAATTTGCTCAAAGTTATATATAGAACATATATCAGTAATTTATATTGTTGTCTCTATATATTAATTGGCCATTGAAAAACCCTTTTAGTAGACCATTATAGTGTAACAGGTTAACTTACAAATGATGGCACATTAGAAGTTCTAGTCACTGCAATGGTAAAGACTTTCAAGAATTAACAATGGAAATAGGCTACAGCATCTACTAATTGGTAAAATCATTGTGTCACTGCAACTGTTGTTAGAAGCTTCAGTTCCCATAGAAAGTTCTAGATATTTTTGATTGTCTATTAAGCAACCATCCAGAACCCCACAGCAATGAGCTAAAACCCACACAGAACACTTTAACAACCACAAAGTAACATCCTGCGATCTTAATTTGACAACTGCTACAACTGGACAACGAGGTCAGTGAGTCTGAATCATTCAGATTGGTTTTGTGAACTGAATCAAATGTTTCATTAAAATTTTGCCACTACTTTGCAAATACAAATAACATGTCAAGAACATGTTACTCAACTTTATGATAAGTTGATAACTTTAAGGTGCTTTTGTGTTGTTTTTTTTAATTTTGAAATGTATGACTTTTTTGGTTTCCCTTGAAGAAAGAAATATAAATGGATTTAGAACAACATGAGGGTGATGAAAAGAACTGTTGGTCATTGTTGAGGGAATTAGTCCTTTAAGGGTTATGAATCCTTAGCTATCGTTTTACGACCAAAATCATCCCAGAGAAAGAGTTTAAGTTCTCTGCCTCATGTGCAGAGTATTTTCATGAGCTGAGCTAACAAAGGGTCTGATGTCATGAGAGGATAAGGGTGAGATGACCTTCTCTAGCCTCTTAAAGCAGCCCATTGTAAAATCCTCACCTTGCGGAGAACGCATGATGAACATTCATTATTTGCATTGGGCTCAAAAACATCAAAACAAACATTATATGACTGCACTCGTGTGGTGAAACCCCAAACTGCCATACTACTTACAGTATAGTGGGACTAAGAATACACAACATATTTGTGACCCTGGACCACAATACATCATCTGAAAGCTGAATAAATAAACTGAGAAATTTCCATTGATGTAAATCTGGAATCTGAGGCAGCAAAAAAAAAAAAAAAAAAAAAAAAAAAAAAATCAAAATATTGAGAAAATCACCTTTAAAGTTGTCTAAATGAAGTCCTTCGCAACCCATATCCACTCATAAAAAACACAAAAAAAACACATTTTTGATATATTTATGGTAGGAAATTTACAAAATATCTTCATGGATCATGATCTTTCTTAATATCCTAATGATTTTTGGCATAAAAGAAAAATCGATAATTTTGACAATGTATTGTTGGCTATTGCAACAAATATGCCTGTGTGATTGGTTTTGTGGTTCAGGGTCACATTATATGTACACTAGTCACTAGGCATATTCCAGGATGACAATGTCAAGATTCATCAGGCTAAAATTGAGAAAGAATGGTTGGGAGGGAGCTTGAAGAAGAATAATTTTCACACATGGTTTGGCACCTCTGAGGCCAGTTTTTTTAAATTCATTTTAATCTTGACCAAAAATTGATGCACCTCTTGATGGAAATAAATGTTGTCATGTTATTTCCATCAAGAGGTGCATCAATTTTTGGTCAAGATCTTATTGACAATGCAAGAGTCAAGCACTCTGTAAAGTTTACTCCAGCACATCCCCAAATACTTGATGAATTTAAGGTCTGGACTCAGAGGTGCCAATTCATGTGTGAAAATGATTCTTCATGCTCCCTTCCAATCATTCTTGAATTACTATGGAAGTCAATAGGGCACATCATCTGTTACACAAGTCCTGTTGTTACATATTCCCAGTTTTGTGTATCTTTTGTTTTGTTATTTGGACTTTTAGGTTGCATTCTGCCCTGTTCTTTTCCTGTTTCCTGTGCCATATTTTGTAGTCCTTTGTATTTTTCTTCATGATTAGTTCCCTGATTCTGTCCAGGTGTGTATTGTTGGTCTAATACCCTGTTTGTATATAAACCTCAGTTTTTCTAGTATTCATTGTCAAGTCTTGTTCTTCCCAGGTTGTTTTGTTGGTGAGCTCAGTTCTGTTTCATATATCTGTTCCCGGAGTTCCCTAGTATGTTACTTTGTTTACTTTAGTTCTTTTACATCTTTAATAAACCTTTTTGCACTTCATGCTCTCGCTTGTCTTTGAGTTCGCCAGCATAACATCTATGCATTTTTTCTGGGTTTTTTTTTTTTTTTTTTTTTTTTATGTGAATCAAAGTTTTTTATGTAACAGTTTCTTTGTGATTCATCTCAGAGCTGGTTGGTTTGGTTCTTGTGGTTCAATTCCAATGCGGTTTTGCAATTACAGCAATCGGTTAAACTAACTGTGTAACTGCTTATGTATGGTAAGTTTTACATCCCTGTAAGCTACAATATATAGACCGAAAATGACAGCTACTCCAAGGAATTATTATTTAGACTGTGTAAATAATGGTGGTTATAATTGGTGTGTGTGTCATTGCTCAAACCTGTGATGTTAGTGGTAAAGTCTGTGTGGGAGCTGATGGGGGTGCCGGAGCTCTGCGTTTCTTTAATTCCACTTTCGGGGACATCTTGGAGATGTTCATCACAGACTGAGACTGACCAAGAGTGCTGGGACGGGTCTCCACACAGGAGCCACTTGCCACCACTGATATACCCTGAGCATAAAACAAAGAGAGACACTTTAAGATATATACAAATACACCTTTACCAATATATCTATAAATATAAGCGCAAAGTACAGAAAGTAGAGGCTAGCTTGGTGCAAATGTGTATGCATAATGAAGGAGCATTGTACAGAGAAATGAGGAAAGATTTGATTCAAAAGAATCGTTAATGAGCCTTCCTAAGGAAATAGTCTGATTACTTACTACTGACATAATTACATTTATATCCAATAATTTTGTAATGCATAATATCTTTATAAATACCTTAAATATTTTTTCCAAATATAAACTATTACAAAGCATGTCAGTGATACCACCTGAATTCACTCTGCCTAGTTGAATTATAAGTACTGTACAGTACAATAATGCCTACAAAGCCAGAGAATATATGCTGCATGGAAACAGAACAGGTATAGTTTAGTTTAATTACAGTTATAACTTAGGTTGTCATCTTGCTTTTATCCGTTATTAGTACAAGACTGTTGTAGCGGACCCCGTCCAAATGATGGCTAAAACTTTACTGAGTTTTATGACGTTTACTGTACTTCACACAAAAGATGAAGCGTCTGTTTTCACTCCAGAAATTCACTGTAAGAGCTTAATAAAACACAGAGCAAGAAGTGTGTATTAAAATATTATCCATAACCTCTCTCTCCCTTGTATTATCATCAACATACACAGCGAATTACACAGAATCACTCTTTACATTTAACAGTACACAAATATATACAGAACTTACACTACCGGTCAAAAGTTTTAGAACACCCCAATTTTTCCAGTTTTTATTGAAATTTAAGCAGTTCAAGTCCAGTGAATAACCTGAAATGGTACAAAGGTAAGCGGTAAACTGCCAGAGGTTAAAAAAAAACGTTTAGGTTACCAAAAACTGAAAAATAATGTACATATAAATAATGTTCAGAGTTATACAAAAAGGCCTTTATCAGGGAACAAGTAATGGGTTAACAACTTACAGCTGTTCTGCAGCAATGGAAGTAAATTAAGCCTTGAAAGTTTATGCTAACAATTCCTACAGGTGTCCCAACTTTTGTTGATTACTTACAAACCCTCTGTCTGTATAAAAGCAGTGTTGGAACAGACTGTGTTACTACACCCTCTTAAGCATTATTTGGACAGTATTGTACCGCAGGAAGTAGTATATTGCTCTCATAATGACGAGAAAAAGGCAATTAACAAAGGAAGACAGACAGACCATTATAACCCTTAAAAGTGTAGGTCTTTCCTTTAGAGAAATTGCAAAGAAAGCCAAGGTGTCAGTGAGTACAGTTTCCTATACCATCAAAAGGCATTTGGAAACTGGAAGAAACTCTGACAGGAAGAGATCTGGCAGACCCAAAGCCACAACAGAATCATAAGTTATAAAGTAAAATATCTAGCTTCTGCCAGACTGCATTCCGTATTCAACTCAGGACGAATGTCTAACGCCTCTCGCAGTTCAAAACACTTACGCTACACGTCCTACGCCTTTCGTATTCAACTTACGAAAAAAGCGTAACTGATGCGACGTCCCGTTCACTGTTCACTGCAATTACAAAGCTGGGATACGTCAGGATATTTATTAATATAATTCTGATTGTGTTTATCAAAAAGAAGAAAGTCATATACACCTAGGATGGCTTGAGGGTGAGTTCAGCTTGGGGTAATTTTCATTTTAAAGCAAACTAATCCTTTAATAATTTGCAAGGCAATAACAAACAGGGGAGTCACAATATCTATAACAGTGATGGAACTGGTACTTTTGGCATGAGGAAAGATAACATTTCTTGAAAGTTCCACTATAACATTTTACAAATTATACATAAACATCAATATTTTCTTCTAAGAATTAACATTATTTTGATTATATATATATATATTTTTGATAGTATTGCCAACATCCTACGTGTAACAGTAATCCTGTAGTGTAAGAGGCAGAGGATCCTGAATTTAAAGGGCAGGAGGTTTAACAAAGGACAGCAAATCAATAACATTTGGGCTGGAAATGTCACGAACTGCTCCTGGAGAGTGGCTAAGTTCTGAGGGCTTTACCCTGGCCATGAACCCACATTTACACGACATAAAACAGCTGCCCTCAGAAGACAGTTAACAGGGAGGGTCTCTGTATAACACTTGTTAGTATAACGTGTAATTATACTTTGTGTAATTATTGAGAAGCAGAACTGCAAGCGAGGGTAGGTGAAGAGAAAGGAAATAAAAGAATGGGAAAACAGGAACTAGATTCATCTGAATAAATAAATCAGTTATGTCCATATTCTCTGTGTTTTATACAGATTTCATTAGCAAGTTTTACAAGTGCATATATTGTGTAGATCTTTGAAGGAGAAGTTTTAAGTTTTACGCCAGTGAATTTCTAGAAGAAGAAAAAACAAAACTTGTATGGTGCCCTGGGTGAACAAATACCCGTTCTGGTAGAAACATCTACAAGTAGGCCATTCTTCGGCTCCTGAAGAAGGTTTTACACTGTGGTTCTTTCACAAGATTTTTTGTTTGAGTGGTCCAACATTCAACTACTGGCTAAATCAATGGTGTGAGATTTTAGTATGACTGTCTGTTTAGTCAAACAATTTTGGACTGGAAGCGGTGGTAGAAATGTCTGGTAAATCTGTTTAACATTATTTTTCCAATTTTGTTTGTTGCCCCCAATGTCAAAAATTACACCTTCACCTTACAAACAAAAGTATAAAAGCAGGGATATGCACATATACACAGAGAGATGTGAAAATGACAGAGGGGATGTTCCTTTAAGAGAGAGCAAAGAGATCTGGAAAACACTGACAGGAACGACACCGGATCTTCTAGAACCTTGCATGGGTGTTTGGGTGAGAGCTCAGCTGTTGGTTGGAATGGGAGAGAGGGAAGGTATGCAGTCTTGCAGCTTGTCTTGAGAAGAAAGAGTGACAAACAGACATATGATCCAAACTAGACATAAAACTAGGCACAAACAAACATACACACCTACACAAACAAACATCTGGAAAAGTACAAAGACAAAATAATCACAGCTCCCCTATCTTGGCCACATGCTTTCATTCAACTCCACAACCTCTCTGTAAAAGTTTGGCATTCTCTCCATCATTTTTTCTTTCTTTCTTTCTTTTACTCACCCCGTTCTGCCCTTAGAACGGAATGTTCAAAGTGGGAATGGCTATTAGTGTGTTATATAATCGGAAATCAGTTACTGTGACGTGTTGAAAATGGCTCTTGGCTCTGTCTGTGAAATTGTAAATAGCGTGCACCTGAACTTGCGCAATTACATGGAGAGCATTGAGAGCAGGGAAGAGCCCTTCATAAAAAAAGGGTGATTGATATAAAATAACTGGCGTATTAAAGATAAAGATGTCACAAAGAACACAGTGTGTTTCTCAGAGAAGAGTGAAAAGATGTACAGAGCAATGTGGTTGTAGAGATAAAACATCTGGAAGGTCAAGTATGTGTGAGTATACATACTACCATATATTGGACACACATTTGGAACCACATTTGTACCACGATAAAACCTCCTTTTGGGGACATACTCATTTGTAAAAATAAAATAATTTTATTATATACAGTAAATGCATAGAGTTTTCTGTTGGGGTTAGTTTTTTGTAGTATTTTTAAATAGTAGTCTATGGAATATTCCCACTCAGATAATTGAGAGAGAGAGAGAGAGAGAGAGAGAGAAAGAGTGGTATAGGTTTGAGTATGACTATATTTGTGAAGGCCAAATGTCTTCACTTATATAGTGAAATATCATGATAAACGACTAGAACACATTTTACTGGTCCTTACTAGTTAAAAAGGCTTAAGTTGACCAAGTTTATTTAAATCTAGTGTTTTTGCACGTTTCTGTGATTTTAGGGGTAGGGGTTGGGTTGGCCCAACAAACATATATACATATATATTGAAAAAACCATATGTGTATGCAACTGTGTGTGTATATGTTTGCATTGGAGTGCTATCACAAAAGGGTAATCCAAGAAGCCGTTAAGTACCAGCAGAGAACTCTGACATTTGCTCAGGTAAAACTATCCATCTGAATGAAATTTGAACAGTGATAATGACTTAAGGAAAACTTAAGAAAATCTGATAAAATGTTAAACAGTATCATCTAGGTCAAGTGAGCGCTGCAGAAAATACACTTTTATGCAAGTGATTACTGACACCTAGTGGTGATACCTAAAAATAAATGAACTGGATGGAAATTTCTGTAATTATTATTGAAATAAATAAATAAATAAGGACAAATTTTTTATTAATGTAGATTTATTATCTTATATTATTATCATATAGTATCATATACTATTATTCTTATTATATTAACAAATACATAATAAATTAATATATATTCATGAATCTGTTCTTTATGTTTTGTTTTTTAATACTAACCAATCAGCATTCAGACCAGAAGTTCTGGTGCGGAACTATTCTTTTTTGGAGTGTGGATTTTCTAAAACAACATTCTACTTACTATTCTGTAAATGTTATTTAAAAAAATAAGGACAAATTTGCATTAATATTGTTTTATTTTCTTTATTATTGTTGTTGATGTTGTTGTTGTTATTAATACAATTTATTATTAAAATGTATTAATATAATAATATGCATTGACTATTCTTTTTCATAATTAAAAATAGAGATCATTCACTGATGCATTAAAAGTCCATTTCCAATCAAATTAACCACAAAAAGTGTGGTGCTATTTGGCAAAGAAGTTCTGAAAAGAACAAATTTACAAAATGTAGAAGAATTAACCTGCAGACAGTATAACTGTTAAAGTTAGAAAATTGTGACAGGCGGAGAGATGAGAGTGCATTAGTAAGGGACAGTGGAGTTCATGGGTTAGTACTTACATTAATGTTAGTGTCTGCATTGTCAACAACACTATCATCATCAAGACTGTCCATGTCCTCAGAGGACTGATCTTCAGTCTGAAATGGGAATGTAACACTAGCATGGCAGGCAGATTCACAATATCCATGAAAACCATGCAGTGCAGGACAAAAACACTGCAATATCAATTAAACGTTTCATTTTCAGTATATTTTGCAACATGTATTAGTTTCCTCCAGCATATCCATGGATTCAAGCGTCTTGCTATACGACGTGCAGCAGTCAAACACACAACACCGTCAAGGTTTAAACAGACAAAAATATGAGTATGTGTAGGTTTGTGCACACGTGAGCCTGTGTTCTACCTTTGATTTCCTGCGATTAAACTTGAGGAAGCCCAGCAGACCCTTTTTATCTGATCCACTCAGACTGCTGGAGTGAAGAGATTCAGCTGTAAGAGAAACATATTCGTTCAGCATCCCACACAAACACACAGGAGCTACTATTTTTATGTAGCACTGAATCAAGCAATGTTAATTTTGAGTGGTTAATTTTGAGCTGGCTAATGAGAATAATGGGTTATGGTAGATACAATACAATAGAATAAATACTAGAGCTTGAACGTCAGCAAAACAGTTGCATTAAAGTGAATTTAGGATTTAGGCTGCCACATTAAAGTCACTCAGCTATTGTAATAACAAAAAGATCAAACTTTAATCTTACATTTGACAAACTATCATTCAAAATTTTGGGATCAGTAAGACTTTTTTACTTATTTATATTAAGAAATTAATACTTTTATTTAGCAAGGATGCTAAACTTATAATGTTGTTACTTGAACTTATATGTTGTTATTCATAAATATTCATATTCATTCAATATTCATTATTCATATTCATAAAAGAATCCTTAAAAAACATATCAGTTTCCCCAAAAATATAAAGCAGCACAACTGTTTGAAAAACTGACAATAATAAGAAATGTTTCTTGAGCACCAAAAATCACGTGACACTGAAAACTTGAGTAATGGCTGCTGAAAATCCAGCTTCGCCATCATAGGAATAAATCACTTTTTAAAAAATATGCAGGCTTGCTGAATATAAAAGACTTCAAAACATTAAATAATAATAAAATCTTACTGACCCCTAAACATTTGAATGATAGTGTAAACCAAAAATTAATAGCATACTTATCCTGGAATAATATATATGGAATGATATTATATGGAATAATCCAAACAGACACACACAGTGTAAAAAGAGGTATGTTAAGTGCTGAGTTGCAAGCACTGCAATAATGCTTTCCCATCGTGCATCACAAGACACCCAAACACGACACTAAATGTCTAACATTGTATTATGTATGAGACAGTTTGCTATATCAAGAGTTTAAGAGTTTAAATAGATATTTCACATTTGTAGAATTAATAAAGAAAAATGCAGATTTTGCATACAGTCTGTATTAATAAATGGAACAGGAAATGTTGTAGGTGGCAACGCACTAAAAGCAGTACAAAAATTCTGACATTAGATGGCGCTACACTTCTGAAAAGCCTTTACTTCAATGCATTTAGATTATATGACACTAAAACAGCTACAAAACCTAAAGACGAATCAGCAGGACAAGGAACAGATTTTCTGAATACAAGATAAATGTATTGAGAATGTAAGCATGACAGTAACAATGAGTATGAAAGATGAATACAAAAAAATGCACTGCATGTCTTGTTTAGTTTCTAGCGACCAGGTTATTTTAATCATAAAAAGCTCAAGAATGCTCTATGACAGGAAGCATACTCTCAGCACATTCAAGACAGTTTAACTACATATACTGTAAAGGCACTATGATGACTATTCAGCCAAAGTCATGTACATCAGTACCTGAGTAGTTCAGGGCAGGTGCCGAACCCATTTTAGGTTGGAGAACTGAAAACAATCAAACCAGTAGAACATTTGAAAGGAAATGAGATTGAAAGGGTATATTTTTACACCTGGTAAGACAGTAAAGGACAGTGAAATGTCACAGGCTTTAAGTGCCTTCAGGTCCTATATGAGTACGTTAGATAAAAATAGAACTGACTAAACTCAACAAAAATACTGTAAGTGGAAACATCTAAGAGTGTGACTGAACAGAAAGAGTTGGACCTGCCAATAAAATATAAGCAATCAAACTGAAACTTCATTTAAACCATATTATATATATATATATATATATATATATATATATATATTGGCCATATTAAGTGACAAAAAAATATATATATTTTGCCATTCTAACTAAGAAAAATTGTTCAGTTGCACTTAATTGTATTTTGTATTGTGTCCACAACTCTTAGACTAGAACGGTGACACCAGTTGAGAACTGCTGACCTAAATTGCTTACTTATTTTACATTAAACATAATATTTTAAATACTTTGGATTCAGAACTACAGACGATAACGAACTTTAGCATATCTAATGCCCTGTTTACACCTGGTATTAAGAAGTGTTTTTGTCAATCCAATCACAAGTGAGATCACAGTGCTAAATGCAGGTGTAAATGGGTCTGAAACATTTTGAGCTTGGCCACTTTCGACCACTTCCAGAGGTAATCAAAAATGCATTTGACTGGATTGCTTTCGTAGAGTAGATGCTCATGTGGTCGAATGCATTAAAACAGCCATTAAAGACCACCTTCTCTCTGCCTACTGACCTAGTGTGTAAACATTACAGGAAGCGCACTAGCCAGACAGGATTCCAACTTTTTGGAAGAACTGTTTGGTTTGAAGACGATAAATGTACCAAGCACAATGTTCTCTTGGCATTCCTGATTTCTAACACACAATCTTGCGACTATCAGAGCAGAAACGAAAGCTGCTCCTCACCATGTTTTTTCATTGTCTCTGGTCGTGTTTATATGTAAATCGCTCAAGCTTATTTCGTCCATTAGATCGAAAGATCTGACAAAGTCCAAAAGATCCACCCATAGACCCTCGCCTCAAAAAAACCAGGACCGAAGTGGTCAAAAGTTGACAAAACAGATGGATTAAAACACTAGGTGTAAACAGGAATGTATTTGCCTCGTCTTGTGACCTGATTTACAAAAAAAAAAATAAATAAATACCAGGTGTAAACAGGGCCTATATAAAGAGAAGGTGTAAAAAGTGACCATAAGTGTCCTGACTTTTTTTTATATCTCATACCTAGCATCTGATCCAGGACATAGAGTTCCCTGATACCCAACTCGCTCAGGGACTTGTCCAATTCCAGTTGTTGGTGGCTGATATTGTCTCTGAACAGCAGGACATGGGCAGGGTCAAACTCGCACTTCTGACAGATCACAGGCACCAGGGTGTGCAGGGGGACCAATGGATTTACTCGAACCACGGCCTTCTGACTGTGATGATAGTTCACTACCAAACGCACCGTTTTCTATGTGATAAGAGAAAGAGAAACAGACATGCGAAGCATGAGAGAGGTTCATTATTTATATGTATTAAAGGGACAGTTCACCAAAAAAAAAAAAAAATCTGTCATCACTCACCCTCATGTCATACCAAACCTGTATGATTTTTTTTTTCTGTGGAACATAAGAATACATTTTGATTGTGACATTTTTGGTTTGTCTTTTGTCCATGGTCAGTATATATATATATATATATAAATATATTTTGTCCATATATTTTATTTTCTGCAGGAGAAAGAATTGCAAAAGGGTTTGGAACAACATGAGGGTGAGTAAATGGTGACTGAATTTTCATTTTGGGTGAAATATCCACTTAAATACTTGTATTAAAACAGAACCATACTTAATCCTCTGCCTTAAAAAGAAATATTAAAGAAGTTAAATACAACTTTAGCTGTATGCTGTTATTTACCACAGCAATTAGGCTGAATTGTAATCCATCTCTGGAATTGCATTGTTGTATTTAATCCAGAAAATTGTTTTAATGGAGGGAAAATGAAAATTCAATTCCAGCATGGTACTGAACATGCAAAAACTCTCTTCCTGTAGATGACAGAGGTAGTAAACTCATTCCTGTGGCTGTCATCATTTGCATGATCACGATAAGATAAGATGCAGCACAGATCTCAGATCACAGAAGTTTCACATGAGCAGTGGGCTACATTAGACTGTATGCAGTTGTCTGCAGGGCCATGTAGAGGAAGTGTCACATCAACCACAATACACTGCTTAGAAAAAATCTTCTTAGAGATCTGAATTATAGGTTCCATCGAAAACCAATAAATCACACTGTGCAAATACTAATATTTCTCAAGAACATCCAAATAACTTTATCTCAGAGGCAGCTAAATTTCATCCTAGCTAACAGTAAAAAACCTACTTTTAATCAAGGTTAGCACTGGAGAAGCTTAATGTGTGCCATTTCCTGTGCATTCTCATGCAGGCCAACAAGAACACACCAGAGAAGACGGAGGTGTCACGAAACAGTAGGCAACACTTATTCTGTTTTCACATTTTAGTTGAAGTGTAATCCCACTTGAAGAAAAAACGTTACTTCACTTTGTCACAAGTTCTCAGACTTGTATGGATGTATTATGGCAGCATCGTGGATGGATTGTATTATATATATATATATATAAATAATACAATATTATATGTATCCAGACCCCCTTAAATTTTTCTTTGGTATATTGTAGCCATTTGCTAAAATCATTTAAGTTCATTTTTTTCCTCATTAATGTACACACAGCACCCCATATTGAAAGAAAAACAAAGAATTCTTGCAATTTTTGCAGAATTATTAAAAAAGAAAAACTGAAATATCACATGGTCCTAAGTATTCAGACCCTTTGCTCAGTATTAAGTAGAAGCACCCTTTTGATCTAATACAGCCATGAGTCTTTTTAGGAAATATGCAACAAGTTTTTCACACCTGGATTTGGGGATCCTCTGCCATTCCTCCTTGCAAATCCTCTCCAGTTCTGTCAGGTTGGATGGTAAACGTTGGTGGACAGCCATTTTTAGGTCTCTCCAGAGATGCTCAATTGGGTTTAAGTCAGGGCTCTGGCTGGGCCATTCAAGAACAGTCACAGAGTTGTTGTGAAGCCACTCCTTCATTATTTTAGCTGTGTGTTTAGGGTCATTGTCTTGTTGGAAGGTAAACCTTCGGCCCAGTCTGAGGTCCTGAGCACTCTGGAGAAGGTTTTTGTCCAGGATATCCCTGTACTTGGTCGCATTCATCTTTCCTTTGATTGCAACCAGTCGTCCTGTCCCTGCAGCTGAAAAACACCCCCACAGCATGATACTGCCATCACAATGCTTCACTGTTGGGACTGTATTGGACAGGTGATGAGCAGTGCCTGGTTTTCGCCACATATACCGCTTAGAATTAATGTAAAAAGTTCTATCTTGGTCTCAACAGACCAGAGAATCTTATTTCTCACCATCTTGGAGTCCTTCAGGTGTTTTTTTTTTTTTAGCAAACTCCATGCGGGCTTTCATGTGTCTTACACTGAGGAGAGGCTTCCGTCGGGCCATTCTGCCATAAAGGGTTCTGGTCGTCCCAAACGTCTTCCATTTAAGGATTATATGTGTGTCCAATCACTGTGCTCTTAGGAACCTTAAGGGCAGCAGAATTTTTTTTGTAACCTTGGCCAGATCTGTGCCTTGCCACAATTCTGTCTCTGAGCTCTTCAGGCAGTTCCTTTCACCTCATGATTCTAATTTGCTCTGACATGCACTGTGAGCTATAAGGTCTTATATAGACAGGTGTGTGGCTTTCCTAATCAAGTCCAATCAGTATAATCAAACACAGCTGGACTCAAATGAAGGTGTAGAACCATCTCAAGGATGATCAGAAGAAACGGACAGCATCTGAGTTAAATATATGAGTGTCACAGCAAAGGGTCTGAATACTTAGGACCATGTGATATTTCAGTTTTTCTTTTTTAATAAATCTGCAAAAATGTAAAGAATTATGTGTTTTTCTGTCAATATGGCGTGCTGTGTGTACATTAATGAGGGAAAAAATGGCTGCAATATAACAAAGAGTGAAAAATTTAAGGGGGTCTGAATACTTTCCGTACCCACTGTGTATGGCACTGCACACTCAAAAGACACTTAAAAACAAACTGATAAGTGAAAATGTCCACTGTCTTTGTGTTAATATGAGTAAAGTAGGTGGAAAGGCAGATTAGACAGTTAATGCAGGATTTATCACTTGCACAGTAACATTATCTCGAGACACATGCACTGTATATATACTGTACTTATTTTTAAAAATCAACAAGTGGGTTGTCTGAAAAACTATATGGTCTTAAAGTGCAACTAACATATTTATTAGATAAATACACTGAATATCATGACTCTCCTGAACACTTGATTACCACTGGTAAAATGCAGCATTCTGTACTTAAATATCACTGTATACTGAATAGCTTAAATAAAAGGTCTTCAAATGGGTTATTGTTTGATGAAAAATGTATCAACATGCTAAATTTAAGAACTTGAATTTGTCTCATTGTTCTTCTAAAATTAAAATGTAATAAGTACATTTTAATAGTAATATCAATCTAACTATGTACATCAATGATTATGATATTTTCTACAGTATTTCTAAGTGTGTGTTCAAACTTGTAGTTCAGTTCTCTTAGTTCTCTTGGTCTGGACCAAAACAGAAAATGATACACCTAGTCCTGGTTTACTTAGGCCCGGTTTCAAAGACAGGGCTTAGCCTGAGCCAGGATTAGGTCTTAGTTCAATTAGGATATTTAGTTTACTGGGCTAAACGCGCTCATTGTATTTGCGTACATTTAATGGTATTTTTACCAGCTGAGAACTCACAAAGAGATTATAAAATGTGTAAAGGAGTCAAAACAGCACCAGGAATTCCTCTGTTACACATACAGCTGAAAATCTGCTGCAGATGGCAGTCCCGATGCCTGTACAGAACTGTAATGGGCAACATAGCTCCTACATAGCTCGAGAAGAACCAGGTATGCTTGAGCATTCTGTCATTTTTAGGGTCGCACACATCTTGTTTTTAGTCAGTTTAGGTGTCTTTGGTCCATGTTGCATTCGTATTTCAGTTGAACCGCACCAGAGTTTGTTTTGGAAGCGGAACGAAAAGGTGGGTCTTGGTCCGCCTGTTTGGTGCGCACCAAGGGTCAGATGGCAGTGCTCACACTTATTCAAATGAACCGCACAAACCACACCAGAGTTCTTTTTAAGCTAACCAAACCTGCCAATTGTGAACACACCCTAAACACGTACCACACCCTCTTTTGGGGTAAAAATATATATAAAATAAACTGAATTAATGTAAATGAGATTTTAATGATAATATTAAAGGTTTAATGTTATTTTAACTTTGCAATGTAGCAGAGGAGCTTTGACTGAGAAAAGGGTTTAGTGTGCTGAGCCACTATAACAGTTATAATAGCCTGCTCACTTTGTCAATTTACTTTAAAGCTGCTGTCTGTAACTTTTTTTTGGTTAAAAATGATCCAAAAATCAGTTTTTGAGCAAGTACATAACCAGACAGTATTCAAAACTATTTCCTTACCTTAGCCCGATTCACAACGGTAAGCTTGTAATAATGTTTTCTAATTTGGGTGGTACTGGTGGGTTTCCGTGGGAAATTAGAGCATGCCACCGTTCATCTTTCAGTCATTACTTCACGTCTGTTTATATAAGGAACGAGTCCCAGCTAGTAGGCTATATATCATGTGAGTTTCATTTATAGCCTTTTCTCACAGCAGCTGAAATAATAAAAATTATCATTTTGATGGCGGATTGTATGGTATGACAAATAGATATTAGACTATACAGAAATTGAAATCTACAGGTAACGCAAATACACACTAAATACACGTAGTCATGCAATGCTGATGCATTCACAATTTGAGAACAAAATATAACAATAATAATAATTTGCACAGTTTGATGTGATATGAGCTAAGCGATCATTAGATTTAATCACCATTGATAGCGTGATTTATCGTAATGCTTTTTTTTCTGTTGATCAGAACAAAAGTGACAGATGTTACTTGTTCAAATGGCATTTTCCAGTGAAAATTTTTATTTTAGTCATACTTCCAGAACTACAATCTGTGATTCCGAAGTCCATGTACAGTATCCACCATTACAGTGAAAGAAAGACACACAAAGAGGCAAAACTTATGGACGCAGCTTTAACTAACCAAAGGGTAGACCATCCTGACCCATCTCTACAATAGTCAAATATTTCTGAGCTAGCCATGTGGTCTGTTGTTATCCTTAAAAACATTAAAAATAAAAGTTACTATTCTATTTCTATACGCATCCATACTATATGTGTTCTGTGTTTTCAATTCAGTGACAGATTGTACTGTTGTTCTAGCAGAATCAGAGGTCAGAGGCAGAGCCTCTAACTCTGCCCAGAGGTCAGACACAAGGGAGAGAGAGCAAGAGAGAGGCCAGTCAGCCAGGCTGAGGAAGAAATAATGCATGGTAACTAAAGGTAAGACTCTCATCAAATATTCACACATGAGGGGGAGGAGAAAAGGACACTCGAGAAAGAGAGAGAACACACACTCAGAGCAGATTCTGTGAAAGACTCACTGTACCTTTGCTCGAACCCTTTTTATGATCACACGACCCTCCTGATGCATATAGTCAGAACAAGATGTCACCATTTAACAACATTATTACAAGAGTAAATTACATTTTACATTTTTCACTATTTGTAATCATTATTTTCATTTATTAGTTCACTTCAATAGTCTTGTGGTCCAAATAAAGTATTTGCTCATTTGAAAGGAGATCATAAAAACTTCATGTCTACTAAATATACAAATTATAATTGCATAAAAAAGCATTTCATGTGATAAAAAGCATTATAAAAAAAGCACTATAAAAAGCATTTCATGTGATACTGTAGGTCACGGTTGTTGAGCACTAAAAAGTACTACAATGAAGACAACTCTTGCTCATAGAATGAGAGCATTCAATATAGCTGATGCAGTTGAATGAGAAGTAGAGTGTAGTGTGACATATGCCCACCTGCAAACCAAATTATTTACAATACAAAGTCTACAGAAGTGATCTCTTGTTAGTAGAAGTGCATCGAGTTTAGGAAACACATGTCATCACAGTTACTTAAAAAGTTCAGACATTATCACCATGAGGCATGAGGCCAAAAACTTCCACTGTGTTTCAAATACTCACCTCTGGCACTTTGGGTGGAGGTTTCCGAATCACCTTGTCCTCCAGCACTCGTTCTTTGATCAGGGCGCAGGAGACATCCAGAGCGCCCAGCAGGGTATTGGGCTTGAAACTGACGGGCTGAGCATCGGGTGACAGCAGCTCCAAAGTGTGATATGCTGGATTCAGATGGTACTGGCTGCATAGATCCACCAACAAATCCATCAAAGCTTTTCTAAAGAGACAAGAGGAGACATAAGGACAGAGAAAGATAGAGTTACTTGATGGTTTAGACTTGTAATTACATCATGTGATGCAAACAGGACTGTGATAGGATGATGGAGAGGATCGAGAGAGAGAGAGAGAGAGAGAGAGAGAGAGAGAGAGAGAGAGAGAGAGAGAGAGAGAGAGAGAGAGAGAGAGAGTCAGCTTGAATTACACGTGTTACGTAAAGCAGCAAATTGCTACATGAATGCTGGTCTTAAATGTTTGGCTTCACTAACCAATTGTCAGTAATCCAACCTCATCACTGTTAAAGTTTTTCAAACACTGACAGATATTTGAACAAAATTGTTGGTTTAAATTCCACCTCATAACTACCATCTAGTTTTAGAAAAAAATAAATAAATAAAGTTACTTAATTTTCAGTTCAATCACTGAAGAAAACAATGTGGTCTTCTAAATTTATACCAAAAGATCATCATTTACTCTCAAAACACATAATTCAGACAACTTATAGAGCATTTCTCAAATCAAATATGGCACAGGTTTATCATCATGACATTGTTCGCAAGACACATGACAACAATGTTCCCTCTAATCTGTGCCGTGCACTTCTGATGCCACAGTCGTGCAGAAACAATAACATTCTCTGCAGAGAACAGATGTGTGGGGAAGTTGTAGTTTGAATAAGAAATAATTGCAGTGCTCTCGTCAACTGCTATAAAGCTCTTGTTGCTGTAGAGTTAGAACCGGTGAATACGGTTTACATGTTTCATAGACAGAGACTAATGTGAATGCGTGTGAGCGGCAGTGAGCCAAATCAGTAGAGGTAAGAATAGAGGAAATGCATGTGACATCACCGTCGGCCGGAGTGACTGTGGTTACGCCCACTGAGCGCCAGCATTGGTTTTCAGCATGAATGCCTTGAAAAATACACAAAAGACCTCTGAAATGGCAAAGAGCTGTGCGATTGACTGTACAAATTGATTTAAGTTATATTTTTACAGACTGCTGACAGCTACAGAAAAGAGAAGCAAGTTGATCGCTGCAATTCACAGAAATAACTGGACTCCAGGCAGTCAAACGTGGAATTGCAGTTTTCATTAAGTCAATATGTTCAATTGTGGGGTAAAGTCATTCCATATCTATTATATTGTTATACTGTATATGACAACTCATCATTTGAATTATCATCTTATTATGCATAATTATAAAGTTTTTGTCAGTGTTTATTAAAAAAACATTCACCTTTTATGGCTGGACGTCATGACAATAAATATAACATTGATATAAGGGATAACTATGATTTAAACTTACCTATATTGTATTTATATAAAACATTCACAGGCAAATTTGCTTTATGTATTTCCCCGGTGTTGATATCAGGCACATTAAACACAATTCCTGTCCATGTCAATATCCATGGATCACTGGTTCTTTGTTAGGTTGTAAGGAACACAATCGAGTCCATCTGCCTTTAATTTAAACTGATAATCATTTGTTTTACTTGTGTTTCCGCAGTTTCCCCTATTAAAGTGGCGTCAATGCATAACCTCTATACTGTCCTGTTTGCGGACCAAATAACTTAATAGGAGGCAACATGAAATGCAAAGATGTGAAATAAAACGTCATAATGCTTTAACCCTTGTGCGCTGTTCATTTTCTGGGTACATCCTGTATGGTCTGGGTCAAATTGACCCTAATTGGATTCTATATTCAATTCCCCAAAAATCACACTATGTAAAAAAGCATATAAGCAGTTACAAAAACTTTTAATATCAATACTTTACACATATTACAAAGAATACATTTCTGAATTCATGATTTATACAAATGTTTTGTGACCACTGTTTTTAAGACTGCTCCTCCCCCACTCCTGTGGGACATTTATGATTACATATTTATAACTATAATCTTAGTCTAAACGTGAAGTAATTTTGACAAACTATATTTCATTTGAAAGTTTTCATATTTGGAAAAGTTTGGTACTGCGTCCAAAAAAAACTTACTGAAAGTTATTTATTAGAGATATCAATCTAAAATTTGGCACAGAAGTAGTTCAGATCTTTAGTTTCTATTTTCTTGGAGCTTTATATAAAAAGTTATGAATTTATATGTTAAATTCTCATAAATGTAAAACTTTACTTTTACGGGTTTTTTTTTTTTTTACTTCTACAATAATCTGTTGTTTCGCCTTTAAAAAAGACCAAATTTGCTTTTTCAAGGTTTTTAAAAATTCAAGTTGAAAAAGTCATTTTCAAGTCTATGCTAAAAAACTGGGACATACATTTAAGAGGTAAAACAACTTTATAATTTCATAAACTTTGAAAATAAAAAAAATTGTTAAACTAAGCAAGACACTGGCCCTTCAGGACTAAAGTTGAAGAGAGCTGACATACAACAAAGATTTTTTGGGGGGGATCTATAAAGTTGCATTTGAATAGCTGCCTATCTGACAATCTGACCTATAACCAGCAAGATCGTATAAAGTTTCTGTATGCACATTTCGCAACACATAAACATGTTGAAACTTTGTATGCATGTTCATGACCCTAAATGAGATGAAGTCAAAACATTTCTTTTAGGTCTGTACAGTTGCCTTAGAACATCAAAATATGCAGGTCAGATTGACCCATGAACATCATGAATGTAACAAAAATTATGTCAACCACATCAGCATGTTGAAACTTTGCATGCATGTTCATGACTCAAAATGAGAAGTAGTCATACAATTTCAAGAAAAACAACATAGGTTAGATAGAATTTCAGAACTACAATAAGAAATGATAGCTAATTTTTGCCATCTGTGGCTGACAAAATATTTCTCCGTATTAAAATAAGTGGGAAAAAGCTCCATTTTACCCTCACAAGGGTAGTTAAAAATCAACATTACAAAAAAATCTTATTATTTGGGGTCTTTAGAGTTGCCTTAGAGCAGTGGTTCTCGACAAGGGGGGCATGGGGAGGTCGACGCAAATTGCAAATTGTTTCAAGAAAAAAAGGTCATCATTTGGGTATTCTGTGTATTATTGTCACACCCATGAACTGTCTTGTTTAGTTTAGTCCTGTCTAGTGATGTCATTCCCTGTTCATTTGCCCTCTGTGTGTGTACCTGATTAGTTAATTCCCTGCACCTGTTTCTGTTAACCCTGATTACGTTTCCCTCATTATCTCACCTATATATTCTCCTTGTGTTTGTTCAGTCTCTGTCGGTTCTCGTCGATGTTAAGTGTGTTAACCAGCCTGCCTGTCAGTATGCTTTCCTTGGAACTACTTGGAATAAACCTTTGTTCATCTAATCTTCGTCGTGAACGTCCTTTGTATTGACACACAACGTGACAGAAGAACCGACCCGCAAAATTGTGATAGTGTTTGTGATAGTGTTTAGCAGCGTGTTCTCCATTTGTTTTCCCGTTTTTTAGTTTCGTTTTTGTTTGTTGCATTTTTTTCCCCCCGTCTTTCATGGATCTCCCCGGTGTTCGTCTCCTACTGTTGGAGCAGGGGGAACAAACGTTGGAGGACCACACGCGGACCTTCCTGGAGCTCGCACATCAAACACACTTCCCGGACGACTGCCTCTGCACGTTCTACGATGTGAGCTTGAATGCCACATGCAGAGCGCAGTTGTCCGGAGAGGGTCCGCGCGTGGATTTTGCTGCCTTTGTGGAGTGGGTGCTGGCGAGTTGCAACTCGTTATTCACCGTCGGCCCGGAAGAGGATCTCGCCAGCCCCACTCCGAACCCAGAGCGAGACCAGCCACCATCTCGCGGCACGGAACGCCCGCACGAGCCATCGCCAAGTGGAGCGACAGAGCCAAGGCCCGCCACGGAGTCAGACCAAGGAAGTGAGTGTGACCAAGCGCGTGAGCCGGCTACAGCGCTCGTGAGGGAGCCTGCGGTGGAGAACGAGGGAACGAGGAAGGCCCCGCCCACTGCACCGCCGCTGAGGGTGAGCATGGACTGTGCTCAGAGGACTATTTTTTTCCATTATGTTTTGAATCATCTGCTTGTTTTGAATCATCTGCCTGTTGTGAATCGTCTGAATCATCTGCCCGTTCTGAATCATCTGCTTGTTCTGAATCATCTGCCCGTTCGGAATCATCTGCTTGTTGTGAATCATCTGCCTGTTGTGAATCGTCCGAATCATCTGCCTGTCATGAAGTGTCTGTCTTTTCAGAAATCCCACTCAGCCTCCCTCTCCCACCTCCACTCATCCATTTACCACCATCTACGCTGCATCCTGCCAGCCCCTCTGCTCACCCTCTACCCACCATCTGCGACGTGAGCGTGCAGTGGGCCTACCAGTCTGCAGCGCCACTGGGGGCAGTGGATCCCAAGTCTCCGCCTTCCACCTCCTCGACCTGGACTCCTCCTCGGCCCGTCGTTCCACCAGCTCCTTGTTGGCTCCAACCTCCCTCGTCTCCACCGTGGCCCTTCAGTCCACCAGCTACGCCGGGCTCCCTCATCCCTCCGGCTCCGCCTTGGTCGTTCGTCGACCTGCCCTCGCCGCGGGACTACACTCCTCTGGCTGCGCCTCGTCCCTTCGTCCCTCTGGCTCCGTTGGCGTCCTCACTCCCTCCGACGTCGCCTTGGTCCTCTGTCGCTCCGGCTCCACCGCGGCCTTCAGGATCCCCGCCTGCGCCTCGGTCGCTAGAGCCTCCAGCGTCGCCGCGTCCCGCCGGATCCTCAGGGTCGCCCTGGCTCGTCGGCGTTCCGGCTTCACCATGGTCTCCTCTGCCACCGGCTCTGCCACAGTCTGTCGCCGCCCTGGTGTCGCCTGCCCTTCCTCCACCATGGCTGCTTCCTCCTGCGGCTCCACCATGGGCGGTGGGCATGACTGTGGCTTGGGTCCAGCCATCCTCCTGCTCCAGGTCCCGTCTGTCTCCTCCCTGGCTCCTCCCACCATCTACTCCTCCCTGGTTCCTCCTATCGTCTGCCACGTTGTCTGCCTGTTGTCCTGTCCGCCCTTTGTCTCCTCGTCCTCCACCTGAGCCCCCTCCCTCCCTCCGCAGTTGGTCCATCTATGGCGCGAGGACACGCCTTCCGGGGGGGGGGGTGTAATGTCACACCCATGAACTGTCTTGTTTAGTTTAGTCCTGTCTAGTGATGTCATTCCCTGTTCATTTGCCCTCTGTGTGTGTACCTGATTAGTTAATTCCCTGCACCTGTTTCTGTTAACCCTGATTACGTTTCCCTCATTATCTCCCCTATATATTCTCCTTGTGTTTGTTCAGTCTCTGTCGGTTCTCGTCGATGTTAAGTGTGTTAACCAGCCTGCCTGTCTGTATGCTTTCCTTGGAACTACTTGGAATAAACCTTTGTTCATCTAATCTTCGTCGTGAACGTCCTTTGTATTGACACACAACGTGACAATTATATTGCTTTCAAGTACAATATACAAAAATGGGGAAAAGCCCGCTTTACATTACAGGTGTGCGATATCAAGATGTTTGATCCTGGATTATTAAAATGTCTCCAAGAGGCAGTTGTGTGTGTTGTTCTCTGTGTGTGTGTGTTTTTTTTTCTCTCTCCTGTGCTGCTCCTGCTCTAACAGGTGCTGATTGCTGGCACCTGATGCTCGTTTTCCCATAACCAACCAGCACTTCATTCATTGGCTCTTCCAGTGAGGAAACCAGCTATAAAGCAGTCAAGAAAGAACAGCGGGGAGAGGCAGAGCCACTTTCTCCACATGGATCTTCCCTGCAGCCCCAGACAATTGTTGGTAGTTGGTCAGCTAATTGATGCTAGTTGGTGCAAATACTGAAATCTGTGATAGAATTCCGTTAGTACTGTCATTGTGCTCTTGCTTAAAGTGTGTACTTAAACTCCCAATGTTGCTGACGCCATTTATAATCTTTTATTTGGTCTTTTTTTAAATATTTTATTTGTAGGGAGGAGGGTGCCATTTTTTTCTCTTGTTAATCCTTTTTCTCCTGTTTTGGGGGTAAGTTAAGGAAGTTCTTTGTCTTTTTATTTCCTTTGTTATTCCCATGATAGGCAAGTCAGATTTAAAATTGGATATTGTTTTGTTTGTTATTTTGGCTATGCCCCCTCCTGAAGTCTTTTTGTGTTTTGTATAATCATTCTTTTGTATAACAAATCAATTCTGCAGTAGGTCTTGGATTGACAGAGTTCTTTAGTGCTGGGACTGGGAAGCTCCATGTTGTAACGAAGGAGTCAGCGGGTAGAGATCCAAGTGCAGTTTATTGAAGGAAGACGTAGACAGACAGGCAATAGTCAATTCAGGGGCAAACAGGCATATGGGGATAATCAGAGTCGTGGTCAGTAAACAGGCAAAAAATCCAAAGACAGGCAGCAAACAATCAGGGAACAGGCACAATCGAAACCGGGAAAACAAGACACAGGATAAATACTCGGAATTGGTACGTAGAGTAACACAATACTTCGCGGAGTGTGAGTAGTGCTCTTATAGTGGTGTGATAGTAATTAGTGCTAAGGTAATGTGCTACAGCTGGTGGGGTGATCAGTGACTGGGTGAGGGCCTTATGGGAAATGTAGTCTGTGTGACTGAATGTGTGAGTGAGTGTCCAAAGTGAAGTGCCCTCTAGTTGCTGTCTCGGGCACTTCAGCTGAAATCGTAACACATGTGGTCTCTCCTCTCATTTTTGTCATGTTTTCCTCGATTCCCCAAGACTGTTGAAATGTGACGTGTGCAAATACAAAGTACCTTATATCAGTTTAAATACAATTTTGTGTGTGTGGTATGAGTTTTAGGGCTCACATCTTTTTTTTTTTTTTTTTTAAATCTTTTTTACACAATGTTCCTCCGTACAGTGGCAACTGAACAAGTAATAAACATGCCAAAAGAAGCCACTTTTAAGTCATATGATATCAATATGATATTGTGGTCATTTCATATTCTCTCAATGCATACTACCGTTCAAACATGTGGGGTCATAAGATTTTCTGTTTTTAAAAGAAGATTCTTTCAAGCCACAAACTCGGAAAGGCATCATTTTACAGGGTTGTGGAAACCACTGTCATTTGTGAACACACCCTGTTAAAAAAAACAAAAAAAAACTTTTTTTTTTTACTAGTGTGTTGTTTTGTATTGTAAGCCAAGGGTCAAGCATCCATGAATCATACAGTCATTCAAAGCCAAGAGTGAAGAAGTTACACTCGAAGTATCCGTAGTTGTTTAAAAGTACAGCCAAGGGCAACACAACTAAAACAAAAATGACTTGACAAGTGCAAGATCACAGTAAAACCATACATTATTTTCCTACACATAGAATGATGCGTTTTTACTTTAAAATATGCAGCCCTCACAATGAAGAGGGTAGAGCCTTTACAGCTCATGCTTCAGATACTCTGGCAACAACAATACTGGAGAATCTCATGCAGCCAAAGTGTCAGAAATTGTCAGTTAGCGGTGTTCAGCCTTATATGTTTGAACCAGAGTCAGACAGATGAAGACTAAGGAAGAAGTTACAACTTTTAGAATGCAACAAGATGATTTTAAATGGTTAGTTGATGAATTTATGTAGTAGAGTTTAATTTATTTAACTTTATCTAACTTGATTAGCATGTTGAACTGACCATTGTTTGCAAAGCAGTCCGGAGTAAAATAATTTGCACATAATTTACCTAATTTCTTCAGTGGCATAGATGCTAGGAGTCTATACTCTTGATCATTGGTACATCCGAAAACAGAACATTTGTAATGTTTGTGAGGCGTAGACATTATATTAAAAGGTACTGTAGTGAGGGTGTAAACATGGCCGACTACGTGTGGTATTTTCTGACAATGCTTCTGATTTATGGGGATTATAAAAAAAGAAGTGGGTGGATTTCTCCAATTACAGGCTGGTTGTTTACACACACTGTGGACATACATCGATGTTCAAACACCATGTAAAAGTAAATTTAGCATAATAGGTTCCCTTGAAGACCTTATTATCTTTCAATTATTATCTTGCTAGAGCTTTGTTTCACCAATTAATAAAATATGGGAGAGCAGGGATAATTAAACACTTTTTGATTTATGGCCATTTATGGATGGACATATTTGGTTCTTGTGTCATGTTTATAAATATGCATATTAAAATTAAAGTTAAAAATAGTCTTAAGATGTATTATGTTCCTTTCAATCAGCTGCACTCTGTCTAGCTGCTTTTGGAGGTCACTGTGTAAAATGTCAGTGTACACTAGGGCTGGGCGATATGACAATATTATTGTATATATATCGACAATGTTTTGCAAGTATCGTGATGTCGATAATAATAGTCAGTTACAGAAGATAATTACCAATATCGAGAAAATAAATTATAAATATATTTAACATAGTCCTATAGTTACCATACACATATTTTGTAGCCTATGCAAGTAGCTAATTAATAGGATTAAGAATAAAAAATCTATTCTGGAGTCACTTCATTTACTTAAGGCCAGGAATCAAATAGGCCTCCTCGTTATAAAATTAACATTTCAATTTTTCCTTATTAATAATGTGATTTTATTTTTAATCTATTCTTCAAGTGTGAAACGAAGCAGAAACTTCTGTAGGCTACACAAGCTGTTTTCTGAGTAGCGCACACATTAAAAGCGCGCACAGAGAGCTGCTTCATAGGGCTAGTTCGTGGACAAACACACACAAAATTACATCAAAACATCCCCCTAAACACAGTTTTGTCATTGTTGAGACAGCCTATATTGGATTCGTGGATTGACATCATCCTATGCCTACCCACTAAGTATGTTCGTTTCGGTTTTAACCGGCAAGATTGTTACATTAGAATTAAATTAAATTAAAGTAGTATGGATAAGTGTCTATGACTCATTTTACATGTGCAAATACCAACATAAACAACAGAACAGGAGGATTCACATCATCACAACGCACACCTGCAGCAGAGAATAAACTCATAGTATATAAAAGGAATAAATACACATGAAATATATTCATTTAAACAATTAACAGATTAACAAAATGAAAGAAAAAACTGTGTGACAAGTAGTAGCCTATATGCAGAGTTTTGATTTATTTTTGAGCGGCTCTCCACACAAACACGCTGCAGAGACTGCAGAAAGTGCCATCTGTTTTCTTTATTTTACAAAAACATTTGTTTTTATGGTATGTAGACAGATAAAATTATGTATTTACCATAAATGACGGAGTATTTAAGTTGCTTTCCCTAGTGTAAGGAAGCAGTTCAAGTGATCATACCGGTGCCTCACACGCACACACAACATGCCAATTCTAGCACTGCTTGACATCGCAGCCTGTTCATTATCAAAATAAATGAAAAATTAAACACACAAAAAACATTTGTAATTACTTATTTTTCCAACTAAATAATGCAGATTTTATTTTATTTTATTTTTTTTACGTTAGAAGAGGCCTATAAGTATGGAGGACCAGGAGTGCCACATAAAAATAAAACGAAGAATCAATTAATTCATTTAATAATTCAAACATAAAAATGCATATAAATAAATCACTTTTATATGGGCAAATAAATAGACATATTTAAAGTTGTTTATTTAATTCATTTTTTAAAACGTAGATTAATAAAACAATAAATAGTACATTATTAAATCATTTTAAATGCGTATTTAAATCTCTTTTTAAATGGCTTTTTAAATGGCTTTTTAAAAAAGAATTTGGCAAATACTTTTCTAAAATGCCATTGGACATTACAGACGTGGGAGCAACCAATCAGCTTTCGCTTCAATTTGAAGAGCCGACTCTCTAAAGACAGTTCGAGCAACGCGATCAAGCAAAATGTCAGGCGAAGCTAAACGTGTTTTTAGAGGTATTGTAGATGATTTGTTAGCTTTAGCTGATTTCTGCGAAAGAAATTCTCCTCTCGATTATCATTTTATATGTAAAAGAGTTTTTCAGTTGAGGGAAGATGCGGCTAACGCAGCGGATAATTGTGGTTGTACAATAAATGGAAGGATTTGGGTTCAGTTTGAGGTCATTCAGCGACTCCGCAGCCCTCAGGCTATGGTTGAACTTCTAAGCATTCTCAAACAACACCAGTCATTGGATGTACCGGCAGAAGAGACAGCAGGATGTATTGTTGTGTCGCTAAGGACAGTCCGACGAAAACCATTATAACCTCTCCAAACACGTTCAGATTCGCCTGACATTTTGCGTGATCGCGTTGCTCGAACTCTTCTAGAGAGGGTCGGCTCTTCAAATTGAGGCAAAAGTTGATTGGTTGCTCCCACGTGTGTACTGTCCAATGGCAGTTTAGCACTCGATTGACAAATGGATAAAGAAAAGCATCTGGCAAATCCTTTTTTAAAAAGCCATTTAAAAAGCCATTTAAAAAGATTTACAAATATATTTTTTATTGTTCTATTAATCTACGTTTAAAAACAGGAATTAAATAAACAACTTTAAATATGTCTATTTATTTGCTTATATAAAAGTGATTTATTTATATATATATTTTTTTGTGTGAATTATTAAATGAATTAATTGATTCTTCGTTTTATTTTTATGTGGAACTCCTGGTCCTCCATATATAAGGACACCTTGGATCTCTAAAAACATGAGAGAAAAAAATAAACTTTCCGTTTTTGCTCATGCAGAGGGAACCAGTTGGTTTTTCACTAATTCTAGACAAATAAAAAAAAAGCTTATAGCTTGACTGCAGGTAAAATCAAACAAACAGCGCTACATACTATAATTAAGGAAATTAAGCGTTTTATTATCATGAAATGTGTCTACTCATGCGGCAACACCAAAACTGAAAGAGAAACATCAGACCTTAAGGAAAAAATAGGCAAGACACATTGCGATGTGGCATCAACATGCATTTATCATTCTTGCAATGACCACCAGAATGTCCACCTTCATAATGAACTCTGTTAAACTCAACAGTTCATTTCAACAGTTCTCTTCACAAAACAAAATTCTTTTCAAACACTTGATAAGAGCAGTGTAGAAATAATTAACAACATTAACATAAAGCAAATGTTTTATATTAAAGCACAAACTAAGTAAAGAAAAACAAACCTATAACATATAATTAAATCAAGCTTACTGAATCGCAGGCGATTGTCAGATATAGCGCAACCAAACGGATGAGTGTTTACAGTGCATGTCGGCTCTGTTGTCTCCTGCAGGGGTGGGGCGGATGGGGTGTGGCTTGGGGCTCGGATATTATCAGATATCGCAATATTTTTCAAGGTGATTATCGATAAAATATTTTTTACGTATCGCCCAGCCCTAGTGTACACTTCCTGTCCCAAACTCTATTCAGTCAACTGTTCCACCATTAAGCTACCAACCAATACTAAAAATGAAATATTTAAACTAAGGTCAGTGCAATGAGCATATTCACCTGCCATCCACATTGACAGAGGTCTGGTACCCTGAAGGCAGACTGATATGGAGATCTACAGAGGGTTGAAGCATGTTTTCCTTGCTGTCTCCCCCTGAGGATCCTCCTCCATCAGGAACGGCATTACGGAAGACCTTCCGGGGTGCTGGCTGGGGAGGTCGAGGTGGAGGGGGGGCCTTAGCCTTCATTCTCCTCCTGTCAAATAAATTCAGAAGAGCAATAAGTAAACATTAGACTTGAAGATTATGTAGTGCAAATATAAAGTTAGGTAAGGTTGCAATGAAGGTTAATTCTAAGCTCAGACACTCCTAAATAACCAGTACCACAACAATGACCTAAACTGAATTGTATTTTGAAGGGAAAAAAAGGTTTTCTATTGAAGTGTCAATTTTTTCATGTATTGCTTGTTAAAAAACCTACAACCTAACAATCTAACCTCACCCAAAAGAAAATAGCAACAGTGCCTATTAGGTATTGTAACAGTACATGTACTCGTCCAGTCACGGTTTGGTGCATGGAGTCATATGACAAATACAGTCGGACACAGGCAATCTACGCTCAAATCTACAAGGGAGTGCTGTTTGCTAACCACAACAACAGGAAAAAGCGCTGTCAAGAGCTGATCTTCCGAGGGGGGGTCACACGAATCACTCGCTCTGTGGCTAAAATCAGGGAGCCTCCTGTGGAGCCTGCATCATGAACTCAATCTGTGTACTCTGGGGAGCCAGGACACTAAAATTAGCTAAAAGTGCTAGGAATGTAGCTTGATCCAGAGGACCACCATCAAGGTGGCCCAAGGAGGGCCAACTACTTGGGAATGAGTCTAACAAAGATAGCCACCAGGGGTGTGTAGGCTTGGAATACTCATTCACATTGCCACACAAGCGATGTACTCAGCATATCACTTTCTACCCTTTAAACAAGGAGAGTGCAGAACTCATGCAACCAGACTGGCAAGGAGGCCTCCATATAGGGCCTACTACTCCAGAATAACACAAGCATAGGCTCAGGGCTACTACTTGAGCTCTAAGGGAGCATACTTAACACCATCCTGAATAGGAGGGAGTACTTAGTCGGCTTGACCTGAGCATCACTGGTGTTGAATACAAGGGGAGCTGAGCTCTGGGAACGAAGCACTCTTAGAGGACCCTGAACAAGAGGAGTTAAAATCAGCTTGATCCGAGGCAAAGCTCAAGGGTGGAGGCCTGAACAAATAATGATTCTCACTCCAAGAAAGGTTGCGGTCACACTGGAACTGTCCACCTGGAGCTCTGTGAAGCAGTGGCTTCAGAATAATGACTTAACCCTTAGGATGGGCCAACGTCTTCCTAGAGCTCATTGGAGCGGTGGATTTGACGTAGTGACTCTTGGACAAGAGGAAGCCAGCTCACTCACCACAGGGTGGTTGTCAAGGAGGCCCACAGAGGGCCGAGCACTTGAAGTCATGATCTAACTGGAGCTTGGGGGAGTGGAGGCTTCAGCATAATGCCTCAAAACTCTCAGTGAGAGAAAATCACTCCACTCAGCCAAGGGCGGTTTATAAAGAAGGCCTGAAGAGGGCCTTACACTTGAAATTGTGATCTTCTCTGGAGCTCAGAAGAGAGGTGGCTTAAGCTTTTTAGAAAGACCCTCTAAACGAGAGGAAGCCAACTCACTCAGTAAAGAATGATTATCAAGGTGGCCCCACAGAGGGCTGAACACTTGAAATATCAAATATTTGGAGCTCAGATGAGCGGCAGCCTTGGTTTCAAAAAGACTCTCCAAATGAGAAGGGCCAAGCCACTCACAACAGGTGATATTCGTTCTAAATGCTACCCACTATATTAAGACCTCACAAAACGACTCTCAGAGGTGTCACCTTCCCTAATAATGGAAGCTCCAGGACCCTAGTTAAATTGCCCCTATAAAACATATAATCTATGATATTATGCATAAACGCCCCTTTAATTGCTTTCTATAGGTCTGAGGTCAATGAATTTATAACAGCTCATGCCAATGGTGAGATGACCTACATGGTTCATCCTGTGATTTCAAAGAGTGGAAGCCTTAATATACAGTAAATGGGGCCTGCTAAATTCTCACAGCCTAAAAGGATTGGGAAGACCCGGACCGGCACATTTATAATATTTATAATATGTATATGGTATGCTTAAAGCTCTGCCATAGTGTGCAGTGCAGCATGACTTGCTGTCGCATATGTCCTACCATATAAGTGCAGGGCTGGAGCTCTATAGTCATTTTTTTTCCAACTGCAAGATAGATCATCTCAAGAGCTCACGGAAGCTGGGGGGGGATATTGCCAGAAAGAAACTGTGCTTGTTTCCAATTTTACACGAGCAGTCTCTACACTAACGCGCTCTCATGACAGTTGACAGCTGTGTGACGCATGCTCCGTAACACCCAACAACTCATATGTGGGGCAGAGCGGCTGAGAGGGCTCGGATGTCCTGCTTTTTTTGCCCTCAACAGCCATCTCTTGTTCTTTCTGCATGATGCCAGCAAAGCACTGTCTGATGATCCTGAGAATGCAAGAGAGAACGCATCCTCACTCTGCAAAACACTCTCATCATCCGCATAAGCATGCAAAAGATTAACACGTCTATCAAACTCGTCAGGAAGCTCCCTCTGTGAGCTCTATGATCTCTGTCTCCTCTTCGCCTTTGTGCAAGTGGGACCTGATTCACCAGGAACAGAAGCCTTTCCTCTTCCCTTTAAAAGAGAGACAAAATGAGAGTGGAGCTTCCTAAGCAGGAAATGCTCACATTGCACAGCAGAAGCTCCCCCAGGAACTATGCGTACAAGTCTTTAACAAAGAACATACAAGTCATGTTATCGAGTGTCAAATATTTATGACACGGATTGTACACACAGCTTAAAACGTTGTTTTAACAGGCCATTTTAACGTAGATTTGAACAGCATGCTTCAAATAAAACAGTCCCGAATAGTAGATGTATAAGAGGATGACATGTTCTCTTGGCGGCCCTTATATACTTTCTGGTCACACTGGTAAGATGTCATAGGCTGTTGCCGGGACAATAAAATTGCCATAGTTTTACAGTTGCTTCAGATACCAGTCACACAGAGGCGTTCCCCAATGTGTCTCAGGACGCAGTGCGAGTTCCCTTTCAAAACGGAACTGATTGTGCAGACCAAATAGTAAGGCCAAGAGACTTGAAACTTGGCCAGATGATAGGCCTCAAATTGGGGAGAGACTGACAAGGTATGACCCTGATTGACCAATAGGTGGATCAAAACTGCAAAACTGCTCATAACTCCTAGACTGATTGTCATAGACTTGAACCTTATATCATTGGAATCCTTGGCTCAAGACAAACAAAACGTATATATCTCAGATTTCTTTTACACCCGGAAAAATTTTCTGCAGTTTAGAATTTTGTCCAAAACCTACTTTTGCGGATGAGTCCTAGTTTTTTTTTTTTTGCCCGATTGGAACCAAGCAAGTGTAGAAATATTCTTTGGAGTCTGAATATCAAAAATTAAATAAATAAAACGTGAAATTTCGATATAAGATGAAAAAAACATGAAAAAAGCTATAACTACACAACCATTAGTCCAATTTGACTTTGTGCAGTGCAGGGCACATCTCGAAAAATATGCAAGTAGTGGAGTGAAGGAAAAAACCCTGCTATGTGTTAGTACAACCACACCAGCGGGTTCTTTTGAAAGCAACAGGGTGTAGTGCAGGGCTCCTGCCAAGTTGCAATATTTGACACCTTGGGAGTGAGAATGTGTTGTATCATAACACTAGTTCTGGTATTAATTTGACTGCATGTATGGTTAAGCAGCATATCAATTACCCAAACAAGAAACAATCATTTAAGCCAAAATACTGCTAAGGCAGACATAAAAAGTGATACATGGTACTACGGACTGATATATCCACAAATCAACATACAATTCTCTAACTCTATACTTGAAACCATAAGAAATGCATTTATGATATTATTATAAAAATGTCATATTTATAATAATGCAATATTATTAATATACTAGTAAATACAATACATAGTTAAAGGGTTAGTTCACCTAAAAATGGCAACTCTGTCATCATTTACTCACCCGTATGTCGCTCCAAACCCTTTTGTTTATCTTCGAAAAAATTAAGATATTTTAAATGGAATCTGAGATTTCTGTCCCTCCATTAACACTGCAAGCAACTACCACTTTGGCCCTTCAAAAAGTGTGTAAAGAGATTGTAAAATGAATCCATATGAATTAAGCATTTAGTCCAAATTTTCAGAAACCTTTTATCACATATAAACATTGATCAACGTACACATCAGATATGGTAAACGGAAGACGATTGACGATTGGACAATATGAAATATTGATATCAATATGTGAATATCGCCCAACACTGTCATATATCCTGTAACACACTCGAACAACTAGATTAATTTACACTTGTCCAGTTTCGTCTGGAATGCGTCTTAGACCACCTCCTGAAGTGGTTTGAGTGATCAGATTTAAATCCTTCAAGAAAGCGTATCGGAGGGCATTTAAACCTAGTCTTTCACGATTGGACAGCTATCGCAAAGTGCATGAAGTGACCAGGTGAAAAGGCCCTTTGAAGCGACAAAGTGGTAGTTGCATGGACTGTCAATGTAGGGACAGAAATCTATCATATTCCTTTTAAAATAATTTAATTTTGAAGATGAACGAAAGTCTTATAAGTTTGGAACGACATAAGGGTGGGTAATTGATGACATTTTTAGGGCCCGAGCAGCAATGGTGTGAGGACCCTATAGTATTAATTGCTTGGTCAATTATTCTTCTTCTCCGAAATGAATGACATTTTTGAGGCCCAGGAAGTGAGATATTTTGAAATTTCTCTGCAAAAATCTTTCAGTTTTTTCCATTTCCATACGTTGTACTTTAACAAACTCCTCCTAGAGATTTTATCAGATAAACATCATATTTGGTCAGTCTAATCTAAAGGCCATAGCGACTTTAAATTGTGAAGATCTTGAATTTTCGCTGAAGGGTGTCTGTGGCGGCCTGACAAAATCTGATGTTTCGGCATGAAACAGAAAGTTGTTGTAACTCGGGCACACAATGTCCAATCTGCCCCAAACTTCAAATGATTTATTAGAGTCTAGAGATGCGCGGTATACCAGTATTGGAAAAATACCAGTATATATATTTTTTATTTTAAATGGTACGATATCATGATTTTGCTCATTTTGATATATGGTGATGTTCCGAAGTTCACCGCTAAGTGCCAGTGTGCAACCCAAACTGCAAAACCGGCAATTGTACCAGCATAGAGGAAAAAAATGGATAAAGCAGTTGAATCTCACTCATCATGCCTAAAACTAATAAATAATGATAGCAGTAGACATATAATTTGGAATTACTTAGCTTATAAAGCCTTGCCAATCATCTGTCACTTGCCCATCCTGACTTGTACAAGACGTTACAAGATCGACAGGTCAGTATGCCATTCAAACGATCTAATTTAGACATTTATTTTCTTTTAACACTGATCAACGCACGTACAAGATCATATCATTTAGAAAACACGAAAGTTCCAGCATGCGTTTGAACATTGGTGTTTATATCTCATATTTACTCTTAAGTTTAGGTAGTTCTAACAGTATTATTCAGGTAACGTTATAGAGATGCTGGTAACAGAAATTTAATAAAGTAATCAAATGTAAAATAACTTTTGAAAACAGAAGCAATTTGCTCATTTGGAGAGATAGAGAGGGGAGAGAAAAGAGGCTACTCAAGAACATGCCCAGTTTACCTATCAGATCATTAAATACTATAGGATCATCTTGATGTAATAAACAAGGAAATGTACATTTAAGAAAAAATAATCAGTGTTTTGATTATGGTTACAATGTTTAAGAAGTCAATGTAGTGATGTGTTATGTCATTCTGCAGTAATAAAACACACTAGGCCTATCTTTTTCAAACCTGATTCAAGATAGCTTTGACTGATTAGACTGAAATCCTCCTTTCCATAACAGCACAATATAAACAACTCTATCTGCTGATATTACATAATGAAGAAGTATGATAAATAAAACGCTAATAGGAATACCATCAGATAATCTTCAAACATGTACACAGAAATTCCACTCAAAAACTACTCAGTAATGAATAAGTAATTAAACAAGACACTTGGATGTTTTAAAAAAAGAATAAACTGAATGGAAAACATTTTAAGTCCTAAGATTCCTCTCTAAAGAAACCAGCAGTAAACATATGAGAATAGGTTTTTCTCAGCCCAGCTGGGGTTGTTAAATAAAGGGCTCTGATGAGAAGTGTACAGACGGTTTTGTTTTTTAATATTGGCAAAGCAAGATTTAAACAAAGGTCAAAGAAGACTTTGATCTTTCTAATGATTTAAATAATGATTAAATAAAGACTATTTTACAAAGATAAAAATAAATATTACTTTACTTAAGTAAATAAATAATAATAATAAAAAAACATAGTAATCGGTCATGGGTACTCCACCACATGTTAACAGGTTAACCATTAACACACTTTGAAGTAAAAATAATTCATATTTCACTCAAACTTCATAAACTAGGCCCCAAACAACATACCACAAAACCTCTCACTTTCAATACCATAACAACACCCAAATATACTGAAAACTGATAAGCGCTCTTTTAGGTTCAAGCAAATTCTCTTTCCGCAGTGCAAATATTAGCAGTAGATAAAACCATCCTACTACTGTCAAAGCAGCCGTGAGAGTCTGTCTGTAGTCCAAATCCAGGAAGCATACATGAGGTGAGCTACTGGAACATGGAGCTTCTACGGTCCTGGAAGACACTTCTAGGCAGCTGAGAGAGAGTATGTGAGAATGCCAAAAAGCTTGGACCTCGACTCCTCGAGTATGTCCAGTTAATGATTAAGAAAGACTTGTGCCAAAATGCCTGCTATCAACACGCTGCTGTGTCATTCACTGTTTATGCAATGGAGACTGCCCTCTGCCCCGGAACTGTCAATGGAATGACCAACTATTCCAAAACAGACCAAATGAATGTTAAAACACAATGATTTCAATGAGACAACACAGGAAGTGTCTGAAACTTAAAGAGATTTTATAACTCTGCTTCAAGGCTGAATAAATGGATTATAAAGGTATTCATAAATAATTATATTATAATGTATTATTTAACAGAACGTGCAAATGTGTATGGTATAAGACTTCATTATAATGCAGGACTCGTCACTGGGAAGACTGCCCGATGGCCCAGGGCCAGCATGAAAGACATTCGGGACAGCTGACGGAAATGTCATGTCCTGATTAGGGCAGTGCTGCATTGTCACAAAAGTTTGTCTTTTGTAATGTGTTTTTAAGATCTGCCAATTTAAATATTCAAGTGTAAGAAGATGTGAAAGAAAACTCAATTCTGTACTTTTTTGGCAGGGCAAGTAAAAAATTTTAACCACTGGCCCGATTGGGCATGAAAAAATCCTCAGCGTTGAGCCCTGATAATGCATTAAAGAGATAGTTCACTCAGAAATAGGAGTGTGATGAGAACTCGTGCCACAAGATCTCACGAGATTAAAATGTGATGAGATTTCACATTGAGGTTATTGCCATGGCGGAGTGTGAGGGTGAAATTAGGATAGAATATGCCACCGCTATATTTACATTACGCCTCCACTGTCGTTTTGTGAATAAAAACTATTTACAGTAATTCAAAACCAAAAATAAAAACCATTTAAATCAGTTGGATAACGGTTGCCGCTGCCGTATCTCCCTATTGATTGATAAGATTAATTTGGAAAGGAGTTCAGTTAGAAGGTCAAAAGTTGTAGAAGGTCAAAAATCATGGACAGTTCTAAGGTCTGAAGTTTTTAGTCACTTTTAGTCACATTTACTAAAAGTAAATGTGTTTATGAATTTTTTGAAATTTGGAAATTTGCTCAACAACATGAAGGTGAGCAAAATGATGACAGATTTTACATTTTGGGGTATCTATATTTTTGGTTTTAACTATCCCTTCAAGGCATTATAATGAAGTATTATACCATACACATTTGCATATTCAGTTTATTACAAAATTAATACATTATAATATAATTTATGAAAACACAATATACACGAATAAGGTAAAATGGCATCAATAGTTTAAATTTTAAGGTCATGCTCAGCAGTTATGCTCAAGAAAGGCAGACTTGTAGCAAAACTTTGGCACCTTGTGAGATAGTGCTCTCATGTGTGTATGTGTGTGTTATGTGTGTGAAGTGTGGAAGAACACACCTCCGGTGCTGACAGGAACAGGAGGTTTTGAAAGTGTTTTTTTGTACGGAGCTCAGTGGCTGCTCAGATCGCACACCTTGTCCAACAAAGAGCTCTTTAGGCATGAGCCAGCATCCTTGGGAGAGCAGGAAACTCTCAGCTTCTCAGCTGGCAGCTCCACACACAGAGCCTTCACTGCGACTGGGTTACTAATTGATTGACTTTGTCGTTTAGAGATGACTTAGCTTTCACTGCATTGACGGGTACATTTTCATTCTATAACTTGCTCCTCCAACTACTTCTGCAGTATATAGTATTTACGGTATGCACAGTATGCAAATTTCCTGTATGTATTAATGTCATGGCACTAACGGAATTCAATACAATACCTTGAAAAATATCGATATTCGACATCGTTTTCGATACAATGGGGAAAACTGCCCTATAGATACTTTTATTATTATCATCTCATAATTTTTTGAGAATTTGGGTAATTTTGTTGCAATAGCTTACATACAGCACAGGAAGGGTTTATTTGAAACTCTGAACTAAATTTATCATTGTAAAATTAAATACAGAGTAACACTTACAATTAAAGCTATGAAAGTTATTCAGTCAAGAGGAGTGAGTGATTTTCTTTCTCCTCTGTTCTTTGATTAACATGACAGACAGCAGCTGGTATATTAGGCTGCTGTCACTTTAAGAGCTTATGCACTGATCCAATCTACTGTTATACTAGGGATGTGTGAGTCTAGCCAACTAGCTGATTAAACGATAATGCTGCTGCTAGTCAACTTGGAAATACTAGTCGTTTATTTTTTTTATTTATTTTTTGCACATTTAATTTTTCACTTTATTTTTTTTTACAAAGGCTATGTTTAAATTACCGTCATGTTAATGTTACATCTTGAAATTAATATTATTTTGAAAAGAGTATATGGAAAACAAAATCATTTCATTTTACCTCAGGTTTTGCAAGTGATCTCAAGTTGAGGGAATATTTTGGTACAAAAAGGAAATTATTTTGATACTTGAGAGCTGTTTGAGAGGCAGCTTTATGTGTGTGCAAGCTTTTGGCGTGAGTGCAAAACCTCTGGGGAATGAGTAAAATTATGCGCAATACCAGTGGCAAAATTCACAAGTGAGTGAGAAGAGGTGGATGTGTGTGCCGTCAAAGAGAAGAACTTGCTTCTAGTTAATCATCTCATTTAGTCCCTAGTTTTTCCCTGTGTATTCACAGCTCACAGTTTCAAGTGGCCTTTGTCTGCTATTGTCATTAGCTATGTTTCCATCCACCTATTTTTATGCAAATTTTGGATAAAAATCTCGTACCACAAGCTCTCGCGAGACTAAAACGTGACGAGATTTCTCGTCGAGGTGAAAAGTTGTCTCGTCGTGCTATCAGTGTGAGGGTGAAATTATTATTGAAGATGCCCCCGCCACTTTCAAATCGTTTGTGTGGAAATATTTTGGTTTTCCAGTTGAAATAATAAACGGCGAAAGAATAACACACAAGACACAAACAATATGTAAACATTGTAAGAAAACTATGCCGTACACCTCGGCCAAGGTTGTGCAGACTCTTAGGGGCCGTTCACATATCGCGCACATTTTCATTCGCGCAAAATGGAAGCGACGTGGTCGTTTTTTCCTGGCGCGCCTGTGACGCGAACATCTCAACTTTTCATAACGCCGCAAGCGCATCCGCAAGCGCTTCCTCATGGTCGTGTAGAGCACAGTTCATGGCTGCATAGCAACGACAGATGCTACAGAAGCGCGAGCTCCCGAACGCTTGCAAAGGGAGGAAGCGACGCGGCCGCGCTTTACACGCTTTTTTAGGCACGATATGTGAACGGCCCCTAAAGAGGCAGAAAGCGTAGCTATTACTGCTAACAGTTGGACTTCTCGGTGTACGCAGAGCTATATAACATTTATAGCCCACACAATCAATCGTGACTGGGAAATGGTCAACTTTGTAGTGCAGTTAAAGTGACACTTAAAGTGTTATTTGAATTTTTTATTTATATGTTTATTTTATTTATACTGTTTAATTTATGTTCAATCTGTAGAAAGAAGTGCAGTGAGATTTCTCATGTGAAATTATACAGGGCAGAAAACAACTGGTTGATTTTGTGGCAAAACATTTAGCAGTGTTTGCATGTTGTTTTACTGCAAATAATTCATTAAAATAGAAGTAAAATGACATGCATTACAAGTTGATTTCAAAATGCACCAACATTTTTGCATTTTATGATTTTCAGTTGAATAAAAGACTATTTTCCATTCATACATTTCATTATTGAGGATTTCTTAAAAATACTATAAAAATCTCGTCTCGTGAACCCAATCTCGTGTCTCGTCTCGTCTCGTGGGATAGGGGTCTCGTCACACCCCTAGTAATTAGATAACTGGACTAACCAGTCAGATGAATATCACTGCACCAGATCTCAAATATATTCCCAGAAATGTGTTAAATGATTGTGTTCCCAAACACTAGGCATCTGAATGTAAGATAACATGACAGCATTTACTGCATTTCATTTGAACGCTCTGAGACGCAAGTCATTTATGATGTATGAAAAAACAGCCACAGTGGCTAACCTAAATGCTGCAGCTTCCATTTTTATTACAGATATTTTGTGCCAATACCCAGGAAGTGATGATTTGTTTCTCTTGAACACATGGGATGGAAACGGTGCTTTATTCTCAAAGGTTTTATGTGATTTCTATTTTACCAATTTTCAAAGTTAAATTTGCAACTTTGAATGGCAACATAGCTATTGTTGTAGTGGTTGTTCTGTTCATGTTTTCTGAAATTGCCAAGAAGCTTGAGAGTTTTTTTGTTATTTTGTTTTGGTTATAAATAAAGACAGCTGCGCCCAGATCCAGCTTCCTGTTTTTTCATCCCTACTGCAACCACCCCTCTGATGACTAGTGTTATTTTACATTTTTTGTTGACTGTTGACTTGCCTATAATAAGTCATAACCTGTCAGTCATTATGTTCGTCTTGTATTGATGCTCTGTTTCATTCAGTGCCTTGTCAGTTCTCATTTCAGTTTATTTGGTTTGCATTTTCCTACATCCTCTGATATCTCCTGAGTGTTTGTTATTCTGCATAAAAGACTTTATGAACTCTATCGTTGTGCATGCTGCTGACCACCATTACACTAGTTGCTTGCATGGCCAATTTAAATTAGGAGGTAATTATTTTGTTGAGTGTGTTTATTGTGTTGGTACCTTGACAGGTTTAGGACTGCCATGGGCACCAGACTCCTAAAAAGATTTTGATATTCTTCATATTCTGTGCTGTGGTCAGTTCGTAGCAGTGACAGAAATCATCTTTCCCAATAACTTTAAATTGATTTTTACCCTTTATGGGCATTTTTACCTGTACAAAGGTTTTTTTTTTTTTTTTTCAGACATCATCTTTTGTGTCGAAGTCTTACATTTAATAAATAAATCAAATAATAAGACTCAATAGGGCTGTTACCAATCAAATGAAATCAGTATCAACAAAATTCTTCTTTGCAATGCAGTTTGAATATTAATATTAGAAACAATTTAAAAAATTAAAAGAGACTTTAAATGTGAAATTAAAACTGCTAGTAGGTGGCAGCAAGTCACTGTTAATGAGTGAGTAATTGAATCATTCATTTAAACGTTTAAATAATTCAGCCCGCCGTTTGTTGCTCAGAGATGCAAAATGTCCTGTTGTTTTGTTTGGAATTAGTTTAGTTGGTGAAAGAGCGTAAAATGTAAGTTAAATGTAATGTAAATGTAAAATGTAAGTCACTTAATATAAACTTCTTGTTTATTGAGAGATATATATATATATATATATATATATATATATATATATATGTATATATATATATATATATATATGTATATATGCCATTTATAATCATGCTTATATTTGGAGAAACAGTATTCTTCTTGTGATAATTAATAAATATATTAAATGATATAAATATAAAAGACATACAGAGGTTTTGCCCCTTAACTTGAATATTGAATGCATTCTAAATCCATTTTAATAGACTAAATCACGCAGTGAAAGCGTGCACTCTAAATATACAAGCGCACTATTATAATCTACTAAGATGACATCATGCACGTAGTGTATGGGTGCACTATCTATGAGTGTTTTTGTAAAGTGAGGGAAATACTTGATATTGTTAAATTACATATTGTTAAAACAACAATCAGGATATTATCATAGACAATATATATCGCACACACCCACTTTAAATTAAGGAACCTGTACAATTTCCGCTTACACCACAATGAAAATGACAGTAAGGGGGTGCAAACTAAGTGAACCTGTGATATCTACTGAGATTACAATAAAGTTTAGAAAATATTCAGAAATCACAGGTGGATTGTTCTGCAGTTGAGATCATGCCTAATCAGCTGTGCATGTTAAAGGAATAGCCCTTCACTAACCTGCCTATTTCAACACAATGTTGGATCAACAGCCCGATTAACAGATCAGTTAAAATGAATGACTACATGACCCAAATCAGGACGCAAACAAAGTCCCACCTCACCACCCATGCATTCCATTATACTCTCTCTGCTCCAGTTAACACAGTCATCTGCAGGGAAAACAATACACAGCTTTCACTAGCAAATTAATCTAATAAAATTTTGTTAGGACAAAAATTCAAACTGCAGCTTATTATTATTATTTTTACTATTAAGTAATGAAGCTGTTGATTATTTCTTATTCAGATAAAACTGTCAAGTAAGTATATTTTCTGAAATTTAAACTATTAATTTTAATCAAAAGTATGGTATTTTACATTCAGGTATGAATGTAGGTTATGGTATGTTATGTGCAAAAAATGGAATGTTCAATTCTAGGGATGTAACGGTTTTATCAATTTCAAGGTATCGCGACAGCAAAATGGTCTCCATATTATCGTGGTCACATGACTGTATGAAACGATAGGTTATCCAGTGTAGTCAGCCCAGTTCCGAAAACTGTTCTGGTGTGATGGGTGGTCGAAGTGGGAGTAGCGTATCCTTTAATAGAGACGTCTCACCTCATGAATATTATAGCAATGAATGCACTGAAAAGCCCTTGCGCAACTCATATACATCAGATATCAATGCAGAGAGAGAGAGAGAGAGAGAGAAAGAGAGAGTTGCACAAAGCTGCGATTAATCTTTAAAAGATTGCGTTCTCAATTTCATCACCCACATGACCTAATTCATAAATGACGATTCGCCCACGTATAATAATAAAAAAATTGCGCCATTTAAATCTGCGTTCACGCTGCCGTTGATCTAGAGAGAGTTGTCATGTTTAGATTTAAACAGCTTCACAATCTTTTCAAACACACAGTATCATTATTTCTGTTACAAATATTCCAATTATCACAGAAGTATACAACATTTTATTCTTCAAATTTAAATGCTGATGTCTACATTAATGATCAAAAAGGAATAAATCGACTTTTGAAAGTAACTGGGTGCTTCAAATAACGACTGTAATGATTGCATTGTTACATCACTAGGTGGCAACAAATTACTGTTAAAATGTATCTATCACTGAATCATTCTTTCAGAAACAATTGAAGTCTTTATGAATCCTGCTTACAAAAATAGTCTGTTTCACCTGTCTGGAGCTTACATGTGTGTTCAAGCATCTTATGTTTTGAATTTGTTGTAACACTTTACAATAAGGTTCATTTTTTAACATTTGTTAATGTATTAACTAACATGAACTAACCATGAGCAACACATTTGTTACTGTATTTGTTAATCTTGGTTAATAAAAAATACAGCTGTTCATAGTTCATTTTACTTCACAGTGCATCAACTATTGTTAACAAATACAACACTTGATTTTATTAATGTAGCTATTAGTAAATGCTGAAATTAACATTAACAAAGATTAATAAATGCTGTAGAAATGCAGTTTATTATTAGTTCATGTTAATGTAGTTAACTAATGAACATTATTGTAAAGTGTTAGACTCATTCTACATGTATAATAACATGTAGACATACATAACACAAAACATAACATAACATAACACAAAAAGGACTGTTTGAGTTTTGTGCATTTTTCCCGTTACTACTATTTTTTATTGGTTGTTTAATATTTTTTCCTTGTTATGAAAACTGAAAACACTACACTGGAAGTTCCTCTTTCAAACTGACTTGACTTTTTTGCACTTTAAAATGAACACCTAATCTAAGAGGTAGGTAGTAGCATAGAGAATGTTAGAACAAATAATAAATGTTACCTTTTTATTTTATAAAAGTGAGTTCTAGGTCATTTGACCCATCTCATACTAAACCACATACCTCTAAGCAACAGTTATGATTAGAGGATAAAGAAAAGAGGACAGGATATGACATATTTAATTTGTACATCATTGTAATGTTCTATCATTTTTTTTCTGACATGCTAATCTGCCCACCTTAAACTCTATACTTATGATCTTATTTGAAGCATTCCATTTAAATGCACCCAAGCAATGAGCGACCTGGATTGTGCAATTTTTTGCTGTTGCTCGCTCTGTGACAATTCTCATTTTTCAAATGCTTTTTTTTTTTTTCTCAAAGAGCCCTAAACAAAACATAATAATGGTTTTAGTGCTGTTTAACAAAGTGGCTGGCTAAATAAATCACTCAGTATCAACTGTTACTCAAGAGAGAAGGAAGTGTCCTGATGCAAATTCTGTCCACTATTGAGTTTTGCTAACATATGAAAACAGGAAAACCTCAAAAGACAGTATTTATAGACTTCTAAGTATCTAAGAAAACTGGTAAAAAATTTAAAAAAAAAAACAGGCTGTTCTTGTCTACAGTAGGGGGTGTTATATCATGTAAGTTTCAGCACAGATTGCCAAAGGACTTCATATATCCATTCCAGAAACATGAATACATCAAATTACCTATTTAATAAACTTGGTTAAAATATCAGATATATATAATTATGTTTGCTGGTATGGTTTGATATTTTAACTAAGTAACCACAGTTGTAGTTCATCACATTAACTATGGACGTGCTCCACTAATGTTTGGCAAACAGAAAAGGAAGTGAAAATACTTTGTCTTCATTTTGAACACTTGTTTCATCATTTCAAACCTTCCTTTTTTTGAAATGTCATACTTGGAAAGCATTGGATAGTGTAATTTTTGTTTTCAAATAATTTCAATGAAATTTAAGTACTTATTTAGTAATTATTGCGTAAAATATTCATTTGTATCTATTATAGGTGTAGGTACTGGTCACTGAAATGATTAGTGCGAACAGAGAAAATGCTTGTTGCATCACATCTGTACAAACCCAATATTTTTGGAAATAATACAATGTTTTAGATAAGCCATGAACTCTTTTTGTTAATCTTGACTTTTCCCACTAAGCACAGAGCCCAAAACCATATTAGTCCATATAAATAAGAAACAGTATTTCATCAAAACAGATTCAAGTCAAGTCACCTTTACTTATATAGCGCTTTTTACAATGCAAATTGTGGCAAAGCAGCTTTACAGTAATAATTGGCAAAAATTTTTGGTTGCACAGCAACTTGTTATTGTCCAGCTTATTCTATATATTTGTATGGATTAATTCCGTTGCAAAGATCAATAGTTATTATTCTAGTTAATTTATGTATATAAGCACTGGAGAAAACAGTGATGTAATCGTCCAGCTCAGCTCAGTTCGCATACAACGGCGCTAATGCAGGCATAAAAAAAACACTGCTGAATATCAAGCAAGTGTCCCCAACCAAGCAAGCCAAAGGCAACAGTGGCAAGGAAGCAAAACTCCAACAAAATAGAGAAAAACCTTGGGAGAAACCAGGCTTAGTCGGGGGCGAGTTCTCCTCTGGCCAGGTTAAATAATTAACAGTTAAACAATTCAGAGTAATTATTTAAACAGACTGAAGTTAGAATAAAAAGTTAAGAGTACAGAGTACTCTAGAGTACTATAAATTATCTTACTCAGCAAAAGATATCTGACAAAATCTCTATGGATGAATTAATGTTAAATAAATTGATGCATGAGTAAGTGGGACATCTGACCTGAACAAATGCTCTAGTGAACTGAACAGCATACAATAGTACCTTTATTAGGCCACATTAATCCTGCTGTTTGTTGTGCTTAGCTGTTCTCTTTCAGGATAGGCCATTGTGAGTGTGGATCTATTTTAGTTATTATTTCCAGAGATCAGTGACTAAACTTACAGTGACTAAAGCTATGGCATTTATTTAACTTGAATGATGCTTGACACATAACAAAAAATAGTTAAGTTCCTTAAATATACCCAATATTTGTTGCCCATTTAAAATGCACTTCAGGTCATTTCTATCATGATCAACAAAAGGTCTAGAAATGACTGAACAGTTTTGTCAGATTTAAATCTCTCAGTCATGGTCCATATCACATCACCTACTCCTTGAGTTTTGGTCTGCATTGCTCCTTTGAGGAAATGGGTTCCCTCACCCTCAGCAGATCAGCAGGGTGTAACAACAGGCACATGCCTCTGGGGAGCCATAGTGTTCACATAGCAACCTATTTTTATACCCAGAGAGAGAGAGAGAGAGAGAGAGAGAGAGAGAGAGAGAGAGAGAGAGAGAGAGAGAGAGAGAGAGAGAGAGAGAGAGAGAGAGAGAGAGAGAGAGAGAGAGAGAGAGAGAGAGAGAGAGAGAGAGAGAGAGAGAGAGAGAGAGAGAGAGAGAGAGAGAGAGAGAGAGAGAGAGAGAGAGAGAGAGAGAGAGAGAGAGAGAGAGAGAGGCTATACCCAAGCAGCTGCAAATTTATGATTAAAGCTTCATGCAAAGAGTAAATTACCCAGATGCCTGCTGAATCTAGAGGGAAATGCAACTCTTTACCAGCGTTTGTTTGCCGTTGCTAAGCATGAAGCCTGCTGGTATTGCATCTGCCCTTGATCTCTGGTTACAGTGCCATTTCACTAGCAGAAAGCCCCACCCTTTTATTGCTGAGGTTATAGCTTCTCAGTCTTTTGAGGAGCTATAAACAGCCCACAGAAATGCAACCGTACTGACGACACTAACACTTGTAAAAGCTGTCCTGTTGTATGTCCTGTGACTGTATGTCCCACCACATAAACATTAAAGTGGGCGATATAGCCTCAAAATTATATCACGATATTTCAAGAATATTTGCAATAATGACATTTATGACGATACAGAGAAAAATATATGGAACGTTTTATTGGTGACTGCAGCTGGCAGGCAGCAACATTTATTAGTGCAAATATTGGACTGCTGTCTCGCTTTCACAACAATTTAAAGTTCTAAAACTGACTGTGTTTAACCGAATACTCGCCAAGATGGGCATTTTAACATAATTTTGTATGTATTTGACCGTTTTAGCGAAGTTTTACCACTCATTTTGGTACTTGTGACTCAGAAGCTGTTTGAGACTGAGAAGCGGCTTGTGCCACTAATTTAGATCAGTAGTGGTGGTGCACACACTTTTGGTGCGAGCGTGTAACCTCCGGGAATGACTAAAATCATGCGCTATACCAGCACTATTCAAACGAATCGAATCGAGACGAGTGAGAGAGAGGAGGTGCCCGCGCGGATGTGTGTTACTTCGCGAGAACACGCAGCTGACGTTATTGTCTGTGCAGCTGGTAACAAAACGGATCAGCTCAGAAACGAAAAGATGTGACACTGACTGCTCGGTCTCCTATCCGGGATGATCATGAGGAAAATCGGTCTGACCTCTTGTAATCAAACCATTTCCATAATCATTTCCATAATAATCCCTTTTTGGTACTAAATCGCCATCAGAGGCTGACATGCTGCTCTTACTCTCAGACAAGTGTTGTTCTTGTGCGCGCTAGGGAGCGTAAACACGTCATACGACATCACGTCGCTATAACATTGATATCGTGATACCACACTTTTTTTTTTATCATGTAAAAAATTATATGACACGGTATGATATGACACACCCCTAGTGGGCATGAATGGAATTCTCACCCTATTTATTGTTATTGATCTTATTAAGAACGATTCATTCATGTATAGGTTTCTTTTTTCCCTTTTTTTTCATTTTTGGGGAACGACATAAAAAAATACATGAGGTTACATTTATCTCAAGCCATTCAATTTCAATAACTCAATAGTTGACTGGAAAAAAAATTGTGGAGAAAAAAAGATTGTGGAAGTAAACCATTTTCAGCCCAGCTTTACAGTCCCCAAGTCACAAACTACTCAAATATTAGGGGCTAAAAAAGCATGGTATGGGGCGATGCCTAAAGCGGAACAGACGTGTTAGAGGACAGATAGCGTCCCCTAACACTGCATGGTTCCTTAAGGCCTCGACATTACCCACCAGGCCATGAAGAACAACTTCGGCCTTGGTGGGTAAAACTTAAAACAGCAGGTCAGATCAATGGTGCTGTTACAGGCGTACCATGCAGGTCCGCATTGAGACATTAATGAAGGTGAGGGAGTGGGCCCAACTTAAAAAGTTGTGCGGGGTCACAGATTTGTCTCTCTGGGCCACCAACGAGACGGCCACAGCCATTGGATGTTCTAAGAGGCATCTCTGGCTAAATTTATCTGAGTAAAAGGAGAGAGACAAATCTTTTTTGCTGGATGCTCCGCTATTGCCTTCTGGACTCTTCTGACACTGTTAATGCTTTCGTTGAGAGGTTTCAGGAGGCCAAAAAGCATACAGCAGCGTTCCAAATGGCTGTTCAACATCTCTATGTCGTCCTCACCCATATGAGGGAGTTGGCGTTAGGGCTGAATGCAGGGAAAAGTGTGCTTTCTCCAGCACAGTGCACCAGTTTTCTAGGCGTGGTGTGGGATTCGATGACAATGCAGGCTTGCATCATTTCGATCCTTGCAGCAACAAACAAGCTAAAGCTAGGTCAGTCACTTGCGTTAAACAGTTTCAGAGACTGTTGGGTCTGATGGCATCAGCGTCCCACGTGATATCTTTTGGCCAGCTGTACAAGACCTCCCTCCACAAGAAAACTGTATGCCCTGAACAGTGTTCACTTCATGGTACAGGGATCATTAGCTGGACAGTTAACTGCCCTGTTGGTACAGTGCTAGAGGTCCTGCAGGATTGGTTCTCCACAGTGTTATTCCCCTCTAACTTAAAGGTTTCCTCTGTGGTGATTTGAGGCCGAGGTCTGCAATCTGCATGAGGGTACCGGCAAGGGATCTGGTTGTTGTGTTTGAAGGTCTCTCTATAGCCAAATTAAACTGTTCCAGTCAAGTTTATGACTCTAAAGACTGAGTTTCTCTTAGCTATTAATTCTCTAAAGAGAGTAGGAGACCTCCAGGCCCTGCTGGTTTGCACCAAGAAAGGTGAAAGCATTCATTCATCTGAGGCCGGGTTATGTGCCTACCAATGTGCCATGGTCTATAGTTTTGCAGTTTTTCTGTCCTCCTCCCTTTTAGAATATCAGACCAAGAGAAGCTAAATTTGGTGTGTCTACAGAGCTGCTCAGTGGAGAAAGTCAAATCAGATATTTGTCTAATTTTCACGTGACCAAGCAGACGCTGAGCAAGTGAATGGTCTAGGCTATTTCTCTTGCTTACGAGGCTTCTGGGTAGTGCTGTAGTACTCGAGGTCGAGGACTCGAGTCCGGACTCGAGACGTTTTTTTATTGTCTCGGACTTGTCTTGGACTCGTTGGTATTTGCACTCGGACTTGTCTCGGACTTGGTCATTGGTCTCGCCAAATGTTCTAGTTGGTCTCGACCGAGTCCAGCACTATATGAGCGTGCTTGATCAGAAAATTCACAACACATCTAGAACGGGCATTGACATTGGTCGCCTGTTGTAAAAAGGTTAATTCCAGTGCTTGATTCTGATTGGTTCATAGCTGTGTTTTTTTTTAATTTGTTTTGTTTTTCACGATGAAACACGGCTTCACCCAACGGTTCTGCCTATCACTGCACAACACCCTGAGCAAGCACTCTTAGCAACGTAAACATATGTTTGTTCTCAATTGTCATTGTCATTGAAGCTTACTGTATTATGGGAGATATATTGAGTGACCGAGTGTATTAACTTACCTGCATTCAGATTTCGCATTTTCCTTCAGGCCAGTCCTATGTTCATAATAAAAAAATTGTTCGAATGTCCGCTGCGATCTTGTCCTTTAAACAGTTAACGGGTTTCCCGTGCCCTGCTGACACTAAGCATTTGTCATTTGCATCTTTTCATGCTCAGATTCAGAAGTTTCAAATATAAAAGTTTTTGACTGAGTTACTTGCTCAAGACAATCTTTGCCGCCATCTAATGGCTTCAAATATGTAACCTTTGTCGCTGTTTAAGGTCAGGGACTAACTTGTCCAGCGGAAGGATCGCTTTTAGTGATTTTGCTAAATCTCATCTGTGTAGCTTGTTATTTGTTACATTTCCCATTGAATGTTAATAAAAACACTGAAAATGTGAAGTTGCACTTCAGCTTTATGTGACTTGAGTGAAATTGCTATACCTAAACTATATAAAATGGCCTAATTTGATTCTGCAGTGTTGTTACTCTGCACATGATTTTTGATCATTACAAATAATAATGCAAAATGATTATCTTAGAATAGATGTGCTGTTTCTTGCATCACATAAATTATCAATAGTTAAGTCTGTGGTCTTGAAGAGGATTTTTTTTTCTGTTTCATTTGGACTCGGTCTTGACTTGGACTCGAACCTCTTTGGACTTGGACTTGACTTGGACTCAACTAGTCCTGGACTTGGACTTGTCTTGGACTCGACAAAGGTGGACTTGACTACAGCCCTACTTCTGGGCAACTTTAACCTATGGCTGTCAGAGCTCACTCAGCGAGAAGTATGGAGGCTTCTAAAGCCTTGTTGTTAGGAGTATCCTTTCAAGGTGTGTGTGATGCGACATGCTGGTCCTCTCCACTCACACTGGTAAAGTTTTATGATGTGGTCTTGGGCTCTGCACCAGGTTCCCTGGTGCTTATGTCATAGTTGTGCACGCATGATTCACACTAGACAGGCACTTGTCATTATGGCGGAGTGGATATTATATCCCCACAGTGTAACTACTATGACACAGCATCACAGTTCCCTCGAAAGAGAATGTCTCAAGTTACGACTGTAACCATTGTTCCCTGTGATCAACTTGCTTTGGACTAACAGAAGCTGACATTGTTTGGTCTGGGTGCACTTTATAGAGCTTCCTGGTCATGACATCATCCCGCCTGTGAAGTTTCCACCATGCTATTGGACTGATTTCACATGTGCTTCAAGGCGCAATCACACAGAGGCATTCCGACAGCGTCACTACTATGATGCAGCGTCTTGTTCCCTTCTCAGGGAATAATGGTTACAGCCATAACCTTTTCAGTTTTCAGCACTGATAATGATCACCATATTAGAATAATTTCTGAAGGATCATGTGACACTGAAGTCTGGAGGAATGATACTGAAAATGCAGTTTTGCAGCACAGTAATAAATTGCATTTAAAAAATATTCAAATAAAAACAGTTCTTTTAATTTGTAATAATTTTTCCGATAACAATATAATAATACTATAATATTTACAATATAGAATAATATATTGCATTTAATATTTCGACTTTCACTGAATGGACAAAAAAAAAAAAAAAACAATATCATCTACTCTACAGAAGTGTTCCACAGATGACATGAGGATGAGTAAACTAACAGAATTTTCATTTCACCCCTTAACTTAGTCAGTGTAAAACTTGTGCTCTGTCACAAGTTTTCTGTCCATGCTACTTATTCAGCCAATTTGAATCTGTTCCTTCTTTTTCTCCTTGCCATGTCTTTCACTGTCTATGAAATAGAAGTGCCAAAGTGATGAAAATCATTAAAAAATGATTTCATAATAATATCAGGTTACTCCACTGAAGAAAACTGACTGTTGAGGTAACAAGGTATTCCACAACATAACATAACAGGACTCTCCTCATGCCCTCAGTCTACTCCACAATGCCATTCTTTCTCAAACACCCACAGATGGAAAGAGAGAGCAAGCAGTCTCTACGTTCCATGGCTGCTGGAATAAACACAGTCCGTTCTCCAAGGAGACAGAAAACTCTGGCCCAGTGGTACAAACACACACTGGGGTTCTGGGGCCAATTACCCACTCTCTCCAGAGAGAAGAAAAAGGTGATGGAAAGAAGGAGAGTGAAAGAATAGATGGGGAAAGGTGCTATTCTGTCTCCAAAATGACAAAAATAAGAATAAGTGCAGCAGGAATTGGACTGGAGCTGAATTTATAATTTATATAAAACGGGATCTATTTATATATTATATATCTCAAGATCCTGTTAAACAGTCAATGGTAAAGTTTTATATAAGCAGAGCTCCAGTCTGCGACGAAATTTTTCCTGTTAGTGCGACCAAAATGGAAATGAAAACAGAATGAAACTGCACTTTTCATTTGTGCTTCACGGGCAGTTTATCAGTTAATAAAATAATAGACGGAGCAGCATCAGCCGCAAGCTACTCACGGGCCATTCTTGATCACACGACACTGTTACAACAGTGCTAGGAGATCCAGTGAAGAAGGTTTTGGTATATTTTGAAAGGTATGCGTACCGCAAAAACAGGAGAAACATTGTGCCATGATCAAGTTATAGAAGGCGCTCAGTGCACAAATTAACAACATTCACCGTGGATTTAATGTAGTAACACTAACTGTAACCATGGAATTATGGCAGGAATAGTCAAATGCTTTCAAGTACTTCACACATTTTCCAGCACTTCAAAACTCTATTATCATATTTAAACATTATTTTTTATGTGATGACCAAAATATTATTTGTTTATCCTTCAAAGATTATCCTCATTTACAAAACTAAAGGATGTAGGAAACTCACTCTTACTTAAAAATAAAAAAGACATTAAATTACCATTGAAACACTAGGTGGCTGTAGAGGGGCACTTTTTGGCTTATTAGCCATTTCCACTCCCTAATATATATATACCCCTGTTTCAATTATATCTTGCCATGGTCACTGATACTTTAAAGTAGTTGAGCAACAGTTAAACTACCTTTTTGATTCAGTAGTCAGCTATAACACAGTTTATGAACTAATAGTAAACTACAGTAAAGAAACTTTAATGCTATTTTTTTTATTATTATTAATACAAGACACTTAATACACGTCTTAATAAAGCATACTGATAATACAGAGCTGTATTTACAACCGTATTTAAAAGCGAGACTGAATCGTAAACTGATGACTAAGGGTGCGTTCACACTTGTAGTTCGGTTGGTTTGGTTCGTTTGGTGCGGACCAAAAAAAAAAAAAAAAACATATAGTCCTGGTCCGCTTAGCGTTCACACTGGCATTTTTAACAGCGAACCTTAAGTTATCGAACCAAAGGCATAGAGATCACAACCTGATTGGTCGGCTTTTATGACGTATATTTCGCGACGGAGCTCGCTTACCGAACATTCAAATCAATGCTGTGCACTGGATTAAACACAATCATTTTATGCGTGTATATATGCTTTATTTTTACCAGCTGAGAACTCATGAAGAGCTCATAAAATGTTCAAAACATTCAAAACAGCACCAGGATTTCCTCCGTTGTATGCAGAAACAAATATTGATGAGGCACTTTACCTCCTCGTTGCTCCACGTTTGCCCTCCACTCATTTTTGATACACCGATCTTTCCGCGTCGTCAAATCAGCTTATTTGTAGCGTCGCATCTTGTTACTTCACGTCCTCTTTTTGGTTCGTTTACATGTCTTTGGTCCGTGTTACGTTCATATATCAATCGAACCGCACCAGAGTTCGTTTGGAAGCGGACCGAGACCCATCTTTTTAGCGGTCTCGGTCCGCTTGTTTGGTGCGCACCAGGGTTCGGATGGCAGCGTTCACATATGTTCAAACGAACCGCACTAACTGAAAGTGAAAGTCGTGACGTATTGTCAAGTATGGTGACCCATACTCGAAATTAGTGCTCTGCATTTAACCCATCCCAAGTGCACACACACACACAGTGAACACACACCCGGAGCAGTGGGCAGCTATTACGACAGCGCCCGGGGAGCAATTAGGGGTTAGGTGCCTTGCTCAAGGGCACTTTAGTCGTGGTATCGAAGGTGGAGAGAGTGTTGTTTATTCACAATCCCCACCTTCAATTCCTGCCGGCGTGGGAATCGAACCGGCAACCTTCACGTTACAAGCCCAACTCCCTCACCATTAGGCCACGACTAACTGAGCAATCGAACCAGGGTTCGTTTTAATCGAACCAAACATGACAAGTGTGAACGCACCCTAACAGTGATTACCAATGGACAAAAACCAAAACACAACAAAGTTTTTTTTAAAGTACTTAATTCAACAGTTTGCATTTTTTGCACAGACATTGGTATGGAGAACTACTTAAAATTTGGTACCGTGACAATCCTACTGGATACTTTCTTTGGCAGTGCAAGCCACGCAATATGCAATTTTCATTCGCTAGTGCTCACCTGTCTCCATACAACTTTTGATTTTAGCAAATTAGTTTGAGTAAACACAGACAACAGGATTAATGCTTATGAGTCAAAGATGCAATTAAAATGGTTTCAAATTATTATTCTCTTAAGAAGAGTATTGTAATTTACTACTGTAGTGTGAAGTACAATAATTTATAAGCTTATTATGACTTTTTTATGTACATTTAATTTACAGTGCAGTTGCATTTCAACAGTAATATTTTACTGCATTGGGGATGATAATAATAATAATAATAATAATATGACAGCCCACCGGACTCACTAAATCCTGTGGGAAACACTGAGTAGAGTAAGGCCCTCTAAGCAGACGGTCTTGTGCAAAACAAATGGGTTGTTTCCTGAGCTGTCTTTTCTGGCTCTGTCTTAAACTAGCTCCTAATCCAATGCATGCATGGATTTAGCCAGAGCTTCACTCCCTCTAACACTGTCTGCTGTGCGTCATGGGATGATCCATCCACCTATGCTCTAGTTTATAAGTAGTTTATCTGTAGTAGTCGCTATAGTTACAGGGGATCAATAACAGTCATATATATAAAAGTTCAACAATCATATTTAAAGGACGAATTCCATTCAAAAGCAAACATAGCTATACCTGGAGTGCAGAACACTTGAGTACACTTAAGGGTCCAGTGCATGATTGTCAGAATGTTGCCTTGATAGCGTAGCAATTTTTTCATTATTATAACTTTTATTAAATTTTTATGTGAAAATGTAGAACAACTACAAATGGCAACTCCTTTCCACAATTCCCTTCAAGTGTGCACAAATGTCATCTGAAATTAGCCCAATGTTACTGCACCTTGATCCTATGAGAAACAACATTGTTTGAATAGCGTCTTGGTTATGTATGTAACCCTCGAACTCTGAAGGAAGGAAAGAAGACATACGTCAGAATTGATCGACGAATCGGGGATCGCTTTGAGAGACCAATCTACTTCGAATGTAACAAAAACGAGCCAATGCACATTGGCATGTGATAATTCCATCCAGCTGCTCTAGTGCAGGTATAAATGAGCTGCAAGTGCGTCACATATTTGCTTTTCCGCTAAGGAGCCAAGCTAGTGACTCGGGCGTACAGCGGAACGGGGCAAAGGGAACGAGGGTTACATACGTAATCGAGACATTCCCTTTCAATCGGTCACGTTTCATGTACATCGGAACTGACCAATGAATTGGGGATATCTACCAACACGCCACTGTCGCTGGCCCTTCCAGCACTCTGCTTGAGTCTCCTGGTCGGCCCCCAACTGTTTGAACGGAAGTCAGGGTCAGTTACTGGTGTTCCAAAAGACCCACTCAATGTGACTATTGGATAACACTTTGAAAGCATGCCTTTGAAGGAAAAGGGGATGCTGCAGAGACCACATTCTGCCCATAAGAAGGTGAAATGTGGCAGTTACACATATGGACTAGACAATTAGGGTAGTGCAACATATGGAAGTCTCTGGGGAGGTTCCAGTATAGTTCTAGGGGGGAAAGAACACCAGCATAGAGGACAGAGCAGGCTCTGTCGAAGGAAAGACACGGGCTAGCTGGACTAGGTAGCCTTACCCAGAAGAATACGCATATGGTATCACCGAAGGGATCACTACATATGGACACCCAGCCTAACACAGGTTCCACAATGCGCACAAGTGTAGGCCGCTCCGACACGTCTGACTGCCGGGGGTGACGAAGGAACTCAACAGGGTTAGCCATTCCTGGGGAACTCTACTGGAGGAATAGACCCACATATCTGCTCCAGCAGGCAGGAGTGACATTGCAAGCCGACATTTAGAACAGCGCTACTGGCCACTGAGGGTGAGTAAACGGGATAATACCGGCTCTACGAAGGCTATAGGATCTAGAGAACATGTTATATACTGCTACTTGAGGCAGTTGATGTGCTAATGCAGTTGAGGCCCCGTCCACAGACCGACACTGCATGCCTGTTGTATGTGGCCCCCCAGCCCGTGGCAGAGGCATCTGTGAATACCACAGCATGCCTGGACACTTGTTCTTGGGGGACTCCTGCCGATAGAAACGCTGCTGTCCGCTGATGATTGAAGGGGACGAGAACGACGAGGCATCACATTTCACGCTGTCATCCTACCTTCTTGTGAAGAAGGGGACAAGAGTGGTGAGGCATAGCGTCGCACACTGCCATCTTCACCTTCTTGAGAAAAGGGGAATGAGAGTGGCAACGCATAGCGTCATACACTGTCATCCACGCCCTCTTGGGACCCAGAGATATAGGGATCCTGAGAGAATCGCCGAAAAAAGGATGGTTGAATTGCATGGTTTAGCCAGGGTGCGATTCTGGACCACCAAAGTGGACAGTGTCTGGCATTAGTCACAGCTCAACCCCGGCTCAGAACTACCATCACGCATTATAAATGCTTTGGCCTTCCGTAGACAGGGTGGCCAATGCATGCAGGGCAGAGGTGGCCTGCCAGTAGCATTGCCACCCCAACAACAAGGGTAGTGAGAGAGGACAATCTTTATATGCAGATTTTGGCTCTTTTGGCATTCCATATTTTGGCACCAATATGGTTCCATACTGAAATGTTTCCCATGCACATCCAGGAAAAAAGGCAGGGGGGCGGGCAAGGTGATTTATGCAACGCGCTGCGCCCCTGTGACCCATGAAGCATAGCTGTCAACTCTAAATCTGATTCAGTATGAGCATTACAGTGGGAAGCTCAGCATCACCTTCATTTCCAGAGCATAACAGCCCTCTCATCATTGTAGCACCACTGGAGCCCCGAATGAAATGCTAAGTCCCCCATGAGAAGGACCAGCAATTCCATATGGAATCTGCCAGGCATGTGAGGCAGTGAACGTGGCCGTCAGACTTGACGGCACATGGCGCACTGAGCGCTCAGGCCCTTACGAGAAAGGCAAGACGAACAATGCACCGACATGGTCATGCTCTCATGTGAGAACATAAACTACCTACTAACGCAGTCTCAGCATGCTTGCGATGCGATAGAGGAGTGGGGGGTCCGTGGAGATGTACTCTGTGGGGAAAGCCCCACTGTAATCACCACTGTAGGTCACCAAGTCTTATTAGCCGAAATAGCCCTTTTCTGGTGGCCACCAGAAAAACTAGATCGGGGAATAGGCGAAGGGACTCCACCTCATTCGAGTCTCGACCGCGCATCTAGAGAGTCGAACAATGCACTGGATTGCTGTGACAACCCGTGCTATCAGCCAGCAACTCGACGACACACAACCCGCTGAGAAGTGCGAGCCCTTACGAGAAAGGCGCGACGCATCCAGTGTACCAATGTGGTCATGCTCTCGTGCAAGAATATGAGCCACCCACGAATGCAGTCTCAACAAGCTTATGCCCAGGCATGTGTGAGTGATCGAGGACGTCGGTTTGAATGACATCTGGAAAAAGACGCAAAATACTGCTCTTTCAGGAATTTTTTCTCAGTGGTGCTGAAGCGCACAGAAAATGGCCGCGGCAACACAAGCAGGACAATAGTTCAAGCCTGTTGTGAGCACTCACACTCTCAGTGAAGGCGGTACTTTAAAGGTGCACATTCAGGGAGAGTAGTGAGATCGCAACCACCGCTGTTGTGCTGTCACACCCGCACCAGCTCGCAGAGGATCCTTCCTGAAGGCAACTCTTCTGAGTTAAACACACTCAGTAAATTTGCAGAGCAGGAGTAACACATTCGCTGGGTTCCATGCCTGCTGCTCATTTATACCCGCACTGTAGGGCAGAGCAACTGGATGCAATTATTGCATGCCAATGAGCATTGGCTCGTTTTTGTTACACTCAAAGTAGATTGGTCTCAAAGCGATCCCCAATTCGTCGGTCAGTTCCGACGTATGTCGAACGTGTCCGACTGAAAGGGAACAGCAAGTTATGGGCTAATAAGATGACTTTTGAAACAAGTCTTGGACTATCTTGTAAACATGTGTTGCTCTGTGGCTTTCACTATAAAGGCTGTTGAACTGCGTTCTGAACGGTTCTCATAAATCACCGCCTGACAGCAGATTCCCAAAATAGTCATGGCATAACAAGTTAAAATGTAAGGACGAACAGCCTAGCCCAAAGAAGCCATAGACGCTACAATTTCTCATTCCCATCAGTGTTAAATAAGTTAGCCCAACTTCAGTGAGTTAGGATCACTTACAATATCCAACTAAAAATATCCTGGTTTTCTACTGTAATCTTACATTGCCTCCAGTCTACTGCAAAAGTGAAGGATTCAGTGTAGAAAGTTCACATGAACAAACATGAAGTTGGTCAAGCTCATCACATTTGGTGATGCACTAACAGACCACACAGACATGCTTGTGCCAAGAGAGCTGGTATATTTGTTGAGCTAATATTAAGAGAACACGTGCTGCTGCCAGATATGCAAAGCTTGTCTCTCATCTTTCAGCCTCTGAGACATGCTCATTTATGAGAAGTGTGAAGCATTTTTCACTCTAAAAATTGAAAGTATTCAAAAGAATACTTGTAAGTCTTAAAAAGGAATATCATTTCAAAACAAAAATGGAGACATAATCAGAACATTAGACATGGAACATGGTTCATATGTTGGGTGTGTCTACAAGTTTCAGTGAGGATTGTGGTGGGTGTGAACAGGGAGAAGGGTGTAGTGATGCAGTGGTTTGTACAGCTGATAGACAGGATTATCTGTTGTGAGCTCTATTTTAAGCACCAGTGACAGGGAGGCTGACATAGGAAAGCAGAAATATGAGAGGCAGTGTGCACTGAGGCGAACAAATGAGGTTTATGCCCTTGGTGTCAATGGAAGTACTCAGGACTATGAGTTCAACAATGAGTATTCAAATCTCATGAAATCTAATCTTGCATAGCCAGACTTTTCACTATTGACATAAGGTTGTTAGCACGCAGCATATTATTCTGGCCATGAACTGCCTACTTTGACACAAAGAGACCATCATGCAAAGTGACCAACCACAATTCGTTTTATTTTTACGTCATTAATGCGGTCTTGATTATTCTCCACTTATGAAGTTGTGATTATGAGTTTCAAAAATGGGAGGGCGATCATGTGAAATTTTTACCTAGAAAACTCCTATTTACAAAAATTCCAAGAGCACGTGCAGGCAGCCTTGGTTTATCTAACATTGATGACACAAAAATCTTAGTTTCCGAAAGGTAGTACATAAGCTTTGATATTAACACCAAGTTCCAAATGAGAGTGAAAACTGCCCTGACAATTTGTTTAGGAGCGGCAATATTACAACATCTATTCTCTATTACAAAAATTAAATCTCATTTTATTGTATCACAATATTATCGCAACTGCAATTAATCTTTCAGCCCTAATTAACATTAATGACAGACAGCAGCTGTTATATTTGGCTGTTGTCACTTTAAGAGCTAATGCACATATCCAATATAATGATACACATACGTTTTCCTTCTCAATTATTTACATTCACGTAAGAAATAGAGGCGGAAGAGAATGGAATTTTGTAGGTGTGTAACAGTACATGTACGGTACAGACGTCACGGTTTGGTTCATGCAGTTACACAATAAATATACAGTCAGTCACACGAGATCCACACACCAATCCAGAAGGGGGTGTGTGCAGTAATGCAACACTGTTTGCAAACAGTAAAAAGTGCAGAAGAAGAGACGATTGATCGGTATGTTTCCATGTAATCTCTCAACCAGTGTTTCAACTGCGGAAAGATATCATTAAAACAGCTTGAGAATAATATCTCACGTAGCATTATATTTTCCTCAGGCATTTAGTTTCAATGTCATAGTAGTTCGCTTGAGAAGTTAACTTTAGAGAGGAGCATTTTGTATATGCACTACATTAAATTCATTATATTTACTTAATAAATTTGTTATGAAAACATGACAGCCACTGTGTAAATGATTATATTTAAAAAATGAATTAAAGTAGAAAATTCTTTATAATAAATTTAGAAGTTGATGCAATTGACATGTTTTTGTTGTTGTTTTTGTTGTTTTTTGAGTGTTGATTATTATATCTAAAAATAAATAACTTGGTCTCTGTTGTTAATTGTAGCCTTTAATATTATAGTAATGTGTAAGTAAGGGCTACCTGTATAGTTTACAGCATTAGCTTTTTTTATCCTTAAAACAATTTTAACTATAAATGAATTTATTTGAACCCAGAGACTCGTTTGTTAAAAAAAAAAAAAAAAAACAGTTTAATGATAAAAAGCAATTTTATGTTTAGTATTCTCCCCCTGCTGTACGAACCATGACTTTAATACCATGATGTTTGTGTACAGTTACACCTCTAGAATTTGGCGTTCGCGTGTTGTGCGAGCAGGTCGAATGTCTGCACAGAGTTCTCCTTCATGCCTTCTTGAGCTCTAATGGTATTAAATCGCTTTAATGTTTAAACTGACAGGATATAAAACATGTGCATATGATAAACTTTCACTCTGTGAAAACTGGACGTCAACTACATCAAAAACATAAACGTCAACTACGATCCTTATACTTGGCATCTCACATGTTAAGACGTGACTTTCGCACATGGACACATTGCAAAATCGATACTAAAATGAATTGTCCCACAGCCCTAAATTGTCCTCTTGTCTTTCTTTACCTGGATGTCATTACAGAAATATGCTTAGTGACTCAAATTTCATATTTGATAAATATACTGCCATTCGATTGTTTCAATACTGTTTGACCTTCATGGCTGAATACACAAAACTCACAAATATGGCTGATTGAATGGAGTCTTTCACTAAATGTGCCTTAAAGTCAAATAAGACTAAAAACCTCCCTTTGGACTTCAGGTGACCTGTAGTAGAATAGAGAATTTTTCTACCTTGTTTTTCAAATTATGTACATTTTGCTGTACTGTGTGCACATTGTACTCTGATGTATTGTACATATTAGTGGAAAACAATTAATTGTACAATGAGATCCAGCAGGAGTAAGAATTCCTCATAGAGCAAGAAAACAATTAGCTGCCAATTAAGAGTGAAACACCTACATGCAAAAGGAAAGCATGGGGGAAAATATCCTGAGACTTGTTCAGAGTAGCGGTCAATCTACACTTCGTGCTATATTTTTCCATGCCATTTTTTTCAATGCTATTTTTTTTTTTTTTTTTACAAAAAAATTAATTGTACAAAATATGAAAAATGTAAACACTGTGCATTCGTGTCGATTCATAAAACTGAGGTCAAATCACTGGAGTCACATGGATTATTTTAAATGATGCCTTTACTACCTTTCTGGAGCTTGAAAGTGGTAGTTGCGTAGGCTGTCAATGGTGGGACAGAAAGCACTCAAGATTTCATGAAAAAGATCTTCATTCGAGACAGATCGCTGTAACGACTTTCTTTTTACTACCAGTTGTTACAGCACAAAATAAACATAAATGAACATCAGAAAGTATGTCGACAGAACAATATGTAGCAGAAAAATATGTAGTCCTGTAGGCCTATGTTTTAAGTGAACATTAGGGATGTAATGATATCAAAATCTCACGGTACGATAAAACCTCGGTATAAAGTCCATGATATGATATTTATCATGATATTTTAAAAAAAAGACAAATGAAGTCTTGGATAAAAATGCCATAAGTGTTAAACAATAATTGAACTTTACATAATGTACAAATTAACCATGTCATATCCAGTCCTATTTTCAAGTGTCTTTCTCATATGCGTTGCTCATGGTTAGTTCGTGTCAGTTAATACATTAACTAATGTTAACAAAAGAACCGTATTTGTAAAGTGTTACCACAAATTCAACACAAATAAGGTGCTTGAACACACATGTCAGATCCAGACAGGTGAAACATACTATTTTTGTATAAATTTTTTGTATATTTTTGGCTGGAAAAACTACTATTTTTGCTCGGAAGACCTATCATTTAATTCGGTCATGTGACCACGATAATATCGAGACAATTTTGCAATCGCAATACCATGAAATTGATAATACCGTTACATCCCTACATTGATGGTAGGGCTGTCGGTTAGTCTCAGGACAAAAATCTTCACAGGAAGTGGCAAAGTAACGTGTTCCGTGAAGGAAAGATCGTTAACATGATCCTTGTGGTAATAAGAGATTGTCAAGTAGGAAAATCCAAACATTCGCCTATCATCAATCAACCTCAAATATGGCTTATCATTTGAAACATGTAAGTAGTAGCAACTTTACTTGGTGCACTATTATTCATTTTATAATAAAAATTAGGGATGCCCCTGACTACAGATTTTTCTAGTCAACTAGTAGGCCTAGTCATTAATTTAAAGAGATAGTTCACCCAAAAATGAAAATTCTGTCATCATTTACTCCCCCTCAAGTTGTTTCAAACCTGATAAAATATCTTTTTTTCTGCCGTACACAAAAGGAAGATATTTGGAAGAATGTTTGTAACCAAGCAAATTATTAGTTTAGAGTATTAATAGACTGTCTGCTCAAAAATGATGGACCCCCAACAAACATTATAGTACTGAGTGTAACTTTACTGCAATGACTTGTAACTTGACGTCAACTTATTCTACTAACCCTAACCAATAATCTGCTAATACTCTAATGGCAGTTTCTTGACATGTAGTTGCAAATTAATGAGAATTAGTTGACAATGACATGTAGTTGCAAAGTTACTTAGTATAATGCCTAAAGTGGACTATCAAAATAAAGTGTAAGCTGGTCTGAACAGCTAATTTCACCGAGAGGCAACGCGTTTATAGATATGATGAAATAAATGCTTCATTAAAGCTTAGAAAAGACAACTGTCCTGTGTGATTTGCGAGAAAATTATTTTAAAAAATCTCATATTCATACTAAAGACCTAAATTGGAGAAAAAGGTATGCTTTAAAAGACTGAACCATTTTAACCTCAGTGAACATATTGCAAAATATCAAAACTAAGACCAAGACTGTATCAAACATTACTTTACACTGAATCTTACTGAATACTCATATACTGATATATATATATATATATATATATATATATATATGACTAATACTACAGTAAGGAGAAGATAGTGGTGGGAATGCTCAACAACTGTTAAAGCTTTAAATAACCACAATCGTCCACTGCTTTAGCTATGTAATGGGGTCTGATTACATAAAAACAAAGGGGGGCTGTGGGTAAGATCCACAAAGCAGGCTGTTGTGTTGTCAGAAAGAGAACACTGGCTAACTTTTAAATGGCTCCTGAGATATGTTACCATCACCAGAAGTTTCTGCGAGAAAGCAGAGGAATTCATGTCACACCTGTGTTCACATCTCAATATGCTTTACTTACAGTAAATAATACCAAATATACAACACAATTTCTGTTACTTAATTTTGATGCAGAACAACCAAGCAAACATGTTGTTCAGTAAAATGGAATAATGAGTTTTTGAGTCAAAAGCAGAGGTGACAAAGGGTGAGAGAAGTGGAATACAAAGCATCACTGGCAGATGAACAGGCAGTTATTTGTTTTCCTTTCCTGGTTACTCTTCTCTCATGTAGCTGCTAGAATAGAGCTTTTATACTAACAAGCCAAATGCCATGTCAACTTTTTTGTTTGGGGTGTTATAGACCAGTAGACCAGATCAGATTTAAATGAAATTGTTAAAACAGGCACACTAGAATTAACAAGATAGATAGATAGATAGATAGAGTCACTGTGATTGGTACATCAATGTGGAGAGGCAGAGCTGACGTTATATCACTGAAATCCAGGGAAACATTTAGTAAAACACTCACCCTACAGGAGGTCTGATCGTAGCGTCTTCCAAATTCATCTGTCATAAACTAAATCCGTTTTGTGTCAACGCAATTCACTCGTACGTCCAGGCGGGATCATTGGTATATGACTCAAAACATTCATAAGAGTGTGACCTTTAGAGAAAGAACATGAAAATAAACTTCAGCAGAACAAGGACAAAACTCTTTAACAAAAAAAAAACACAACTGAGCAGCACCAAGGTGTCACAGTCACATAACGACTTATCCATTTACAGCAGTCTTAGATGTGGACAAGTGTGTGTAACGTGACGTTACACACTTATGTTTTTAAAAGAGGGAAAACAAAAGAAGGCATTCAAATGTTTCCCTTGCCACAACAGAGACAACGAACATATAACGTAACTTACAGTAAAAGTTTAACGCAGCTATAGCCATAAAAAGTTGCGCGCCTAAACAAAACGAAAATTGCCAACGAAATATCTCCATAATATAAAACAGTGAAATACTTACGTGGATTCGGCTTCCTAGACAGACAACAACGGCACAGGAGTTCTGAATTCTATTCTAATCCGTCCACCAGGCAGCGCCGTTCCCGCGGCTTCTCGAGCCCGCGCTCAACGGCAGCTTGGAATTCTGAGCGCGAGAGCGCGCCCGAGAGAACAAACTAGATGATACAGTGAGAGCAGTGCGCCCGAGAGTTGACAATGTCAAGAAATGAATCTCACCACCTAAAAACGTTTATCTGAAGGACAGTTTGCATTAGCGTGACTGTCAAGATGTTGCTTTTTGTCATTACCGATTTTATTGCCTTTATAAAAACATAAAATCTAAAATTTGACCTACTTATCAGTAGGATTTTTTAATACCAATGTGTAATTGCTAATGAAAACAGGATTTTACTATGGTAACCGTTAAGCTGCAACAAAAGCCATAACTTAATATTCAAGGAGCGTTTACTCCCAGCGTCCCTGGCGTTTGTTATTCTTTTGCGGTCTGCCTGATTGGCTATTGGCCATTAATATGCCCCGCCCTCTGCCTATTTAACCAGGCTACGTAGGGTCAAATCTTATCAAACTCGTGGATAGATACTCTCACATCAAAATCGATCTATATGTAGGCCGCATGACAGTTTTCTATTTGTGAACAAAGGAGTTTGATAAATGATAAATTACAAATTAAATGAAAGCAGCATCCTTTTCTGCTAATTCAACGACCACTGCCTCTGAACAATTGGGTTCCGACCATTTTACAACTGACAGATCCTGCACCGTAACCCTAAAAGAGCGTTGTAACACTTTGAAATATTTGTTGTTGTAAAAGTTAAAAGAAGATATTTAAAATACTGGAAATGTGCAATTTTACAAATAGTAAAAGCTATGATAATGCATGTGTGTAAATATTTGTGTGATATATATATAGGCTATATAGAGAGAGAAAGAGATAAGAAAGAGTGTGTGAGTGTGTGTGCACAATTTCATCCACATTTCAAATGAATGAATTTAATGATACAAACAGCAGTATGAACCTTTTTAATGCCATTCAAGTGTAACTACATTATACATTCGTAGCTTTTTAGTGAGAAGTCCCGCCTGTGGGAGGTTCAGGAAATAGCACCTCCTGTGCTTTGTAGAACTTTTTTAAAGACAGGATCACTCAATTCAGCTATCATTCACCGATTCGGCTATCGTTACCAAGAGACATGACAGAGGACCCTGTGACTGGTAGGTCGTACAGTCTATTCAGTGTAATTATGCTACATTAAAAAAAATAATAATAATAATTATAAAAAGATTGTTCTGAACTATAATTTGTACATTAGATTTATTATTATTGTGAATTTTGTCCCAGCATTCATTAACATTTAAAAAATCGTCATTTTTTAAAAATACACCATTAAAACATTTAAAACAGCATTATTATGATAGGTATTTAAAAATGAAAAAGTATAACTTTTCAACTAGACACTTGAGCCGTCAGTTTACAACACGTACGATGCTGAAAGGAGTTCATGCCTAGTCTGACCAGTAGATGTCATGAAAACACAAACTAAAATTAATGTCTGTTTCAAATCTGTTAGGAGTTCCTGCTCGGGGTGTCATTTTATTTTGTCTATCTTTAAACCTAAAGAAATGTTAAGGTTTCAGAATTTATTATTACGCATATTATACACATAATATATAATAATATATTATATGACTTATCATTGTGTTTTTTGTGTGCCTTCCAAAATGACAGATATCTATGCTGACTACTATAGTAGCCCAGAAGACATTTCTGGAGCACCATGCAATAATGGCAACACAAAGGCCTTCAGTGAGGTTTTCCTTCCCACCCTGTACAGCATAGTTTTCATTATTGGCTTCATTGGAAACAGCTTGGTTGTGTGGGTCCTGATCAGATACCGTCACAAATCCAATATGACAGATGTGTGCCTCTTCAACCTAGCCCTATCTGACCTACTCTTTCTTGTGTCACTCCCTTTTTGGGCTCACAGTGCCATACATGAGTGGATTTTCGGCAAATTCATGTGTTGTACCATAACAGGTCTCTTCATGATAGGTCTCTATGGCAGCATCTTCTTCATGGTCCTTATGACATTGGATCGATATGTCGTCATCGTCCATGCCCACAGCATCTTTTCCAGAAATCGGTCTGCAAAAATGGGTTTGATTCTCGCCTCATTTATATGGATACTCAGTCTGCTTGTATCCCTCCCTAATATTATTTTTGCCAAAGAGGATAATAAAACCGCCAAAATATCCTGTGGATCAGATTTTCCTGAAGGTACAGGCTGGATGTCATTTACTTACCTTCAGATGAACTTTCTGAGCTTGATTATCCCTCTGATCATTATGAGCTTTTGCTATTCTCGGATCATCCCCACTCTGCTCAGCATAAAATCACAAAAAAGGCACAAAGTCATCAGACTCATCTTGGCTGTGGTGGTAGTTTATTTCCTCTTCTGGACACCATACAACATTGTCATGTTTCTCATGTTCCTGCAGAGGAGAGGCCACTTGCTTTCTTGTGACTGGCATATTAATTTGAACCTTGCCATGCAATGGGTAGAAACTATCGCTTTAAGCCACTGTTGCCTCAACCCTATTATCTATGCCTTTGCGGGACAGAAGTTCAGAAGATCAGTCCTTAAAGTCCTAAAAGAGCAGTTTCCATTTTGCTTCAACCAATTCACAAATTTCTCACGACAGTTATCTGAACGCAGAAGCTCAGTCTTCTCCAGATCTTCTGAATATTCCTCAACACAAATTGCATAGAGCAAACAGGTACCTCCATAGAATTATTTTCATTCTGAATAGCTCTTTTTTTTTTTAAGTTCCCCTTTTTATTGAATGTATCGAGTTTATCTTGAAAGTTTTCTTTGTTCTGTTTTTTGTCAATTTTGTTTGACATTAATAATGTTATGTTAAGTAGGAGAATGCAGAACTTTACACTGTTGCTAAGATGTTCTTCCTTGTGTGTGTATTTTGCTTATGTTGTAGATTTGCAATTTTAAATAAACCTGCTGTTTGTATCTGCATCAGGTGTTAAAAAGTGTTAAAAAGCGTTATTTTTCAGTTATGACTTTTTGAAATATTTCTTGAAAAAATTGTATTTTAAGTTTTGCTTTTAAGGTTTTTTTGGTGTTAAGTGTTTTTTTAATAAAGGATTTTTAATTAATGTATTGCCCTGATTGTACTATGTGCTTATATATATAGGGAAAAAAAAAACTTTCACAGTTACAAATACTCCAAATGTTTTTTAAAAAAAATACAAACCAAACTTTGAGGTAGAATTCCTTAAACTACTTATGATGGGAATTATGACGTCATATTATGTGTAGGGGTGACCGTCTGTCCATCAGAGAGGAAGTCTGACACATAGTTGTTAACCACATCTGCATATAGTGTTTATCTGTCTATAAAACATGTAGCCACATTGTGCGCTCCTATTCACATACTCACATGCAAAGTTCCAAGCCATTTTGCAGTATAAATAGTGCAAGTACTGCGTTCACACTGTCAAGGGAACTCAGGACGGGGAAGTGTGAAATGTTTGAAACTCATCAGTTGCAGTTTCATTTAAGTAGCATACGGAAAAGGGCCAGACTCCATACTGCTGTATGAGGAAATAACTTTTTAAAACTCACATAAGTACTTTCACGTACATTTAGTGCATATAAATGCATAGTGCATCATTTGGGACACAAATACAGTTTCAAGAATGTTAAGTTTATGACCATTTGTTCGGCATTTCTTTTTAAAGCTCACTTTTGTGCTGTCCTCTAAACGAACAACTCATTTTATTCATAGGTTTCATTAAAAAAAGTGTTTGAGGTTAGTCATTCAGATAGATACACATAATGGGAATTTGGTTGTATTGTTATGATTTGACATTAAAGGCATTAAAGGCTCCGTTTGCTACTTGATTATACTGAATAAGATGAAAGGTCCCTTCTGCCGCTGGATAACCACAAATAAGTTTGTGAGATTAACCACTAGATGATGTTCCAACATCCTCTATCACAACAAGTGCACTGCCTCCATGTACAAACAAGTGAAGTACAATAAAACTTCTCAAAACTTAATGAAAAAAAAAAAAATGAAACAGAAATTAAATACTAAATGACAACATCATTTCCACACTAAGCATTTCTGCACATACTTTATTCACCTTATCCACTTTATTTTTAACAAAAGAGCTGATATGACCAATCATAAACAATGTTATGCTTCCTGATGTCACAAACAGTAGTTGTTTTAATATTTTAACTTATCGTACTCATACACTGGTTTGTAGCACAAACAGTTTTACTGTGTACTGCACTTTGTTACTCTTCTAGTTATTTACTTAAAAGGGCAAATGAATCGGAAGTCTTTCACATTCACAGGAAGTAGCTTACTTGAAAAGTAAAGTGAATATGCTAGTGAGAAAACAAATAGGTCTTAAAGGGATAGTTCACACCAGAAATATTATCATTTAATCACTTTCATTTCATTCCAAACCTGGATGATTTTTTCTAATCTGTGGAACTCAAAAGAAGATAAAAGAAGAAAAAATATTTGGGCTGTTTATGTCCTCTCAGTGATTAGCACCGTCCCCGGCAAGCAGGCCCTCCAGGGTGCGCCAGCAGGCCTTTCTGTGTGGTTTGCATGTTCTCTCTGTGTCTGTGTTGGTTTCCTCCAGGTGCTAGGGTGTTCTGGGTGGTTGCTATAGGATATTATTAAGTACTTGGTAGGTGTCATACGTAGTTGCTAGGTAGCTGGTATGGTATCGGTACATTGCCTCAAACAAACAGAGGCCATCATTCGTTTTAGAGGCGGTGGAATTGTGAGGTTTGACCAACAGTTTGAGACAATATAGACTTAACAAAGTTTAGTCACAAGCTCTTTTGAATACACTTCATTGGGTAAATATTTGCAAAACCCACAGACAGACAGACAGATGTAAAGGTGACCAATTGTATTGATTTATTGGGGTTTATGCCTGCAACAATGATATTTTAAATTGTGTTAATTTATAAAGTAATTTTCTTACACAGTTTTAGCATTAGAGTGAAATAATAATTAAAAAACTATATTATTTCTAATTGTAATTGGGCCACTCTTGTTCAACTTAATGCGGTGCCGCAGAGATTAACTGCTGCTTGACAAAATCAAATGCGTTCTGGTTGGAAAATTCCTCTAACTTTGATCAGCGCTGCAGCCACCTCATGATCACTAGGTCAGGCGCTGCTGTTGTTCAAAATCGGCTGTGAAAGCCTTGATGTTGACACAGTTCATTCTCATTGGTCAGATTCTGGGATGACAAGGATGATGTGTGTTTTTTCTTTGTCAATTGTTACGTCCCAAAGTGTTTTAATGTCACTTTTGTCAGATCCCTGTGTCCGGTGTTATGCTCTGTTTCTCTCCCTCACTCTCTTACTCAGGTTAATTACCACCAGCTGCAACTCGTTGTGAGCATGCCTGAGTCTGAGCTGAGAAGAGTACATAAGGTGCATCCAGAAGATCCTGTGGAGAGGAACACTTCTCCCCAGCCTTAGATTGAAAAATTGACTTGTCTGTGTTTTCTGTGTGAGAACAAGCTTCTAAGTTAGGTGTGGGTCTATACTTTTTGCTGTGTGTTAGCAACTTTCTTTATCTGGCCTATGGGCCTATCCATGTGTGGGTAACTAGAAGGTAATGTATTACTTGACTCTTAACTAGTATTTAGTAATTTGGAAGTTGTAGGGAGAGAGTGCCTTTTTTTTTGTACAACTGTTTTCTCATGTTTATTGGTCAGAGAGGGAGCTCAGGTAAGTTTGTGTTTGTTTGTTTTTTTTTTTCTTTTTTCATCTTTGCTTTTGAGCAAAGTTAGTTAACCTTAGTTAGCTCCTGTTTTGTTTATTATATTAGGCCATATTCTCTCCTGAAGATTTATCCCCTCACTTTCGGTTGTTAAGCTCTTCTTCTTTCAATAAGGAAATAAACATTTTTACTTTCCTTTAGAGTGGTGTGATGTTTTCCCTTTGAGGCTGAAGTGTGTCCTCCACGTTTTTTTTTTTTTGCATCCTGGCGTTACTTTTTATTAGCCTCTTATTTTCTTTTGTTAACTTCCCTCCTACCTCCTAGACTAGGACGGGAACGTAACACAATTTCCTGGATTTAAACAATCTTGATATTGATATATATATTTTGATATATAACATTCAAAACATGGGAATTTCAATCACACACACTTCTACTACATATGCAAAATTGACATGGTCTGCCATGAATTTTGGTTTAGCAAACTACAGAAAGCACGAATGGCCATCGGCGCAGAATAGGTGCAGCGTTGCTAAGGGCGTGGCTAGGCAGTAGCCAGGGTGATATTTAAAGACTTTTTGCCAGTTTGAGTCAAAACATCCAGTCGAATTGGCATCTCACTCATGGTTCAATGAAAAGATGGCTCAGTGTGCATTGTTTCATATGGCAAGTTCAATGGTTCATTAAAAACAATTGTTACAGTGAAAAAAAATAATTTATTTCATTAGAGTAGTACCTACAGTGCATCCGGAAAGTATTCACAGCGCTTGACTGTATATTGCACTGTGTATTATAAAATCCTTATTTTCGTCTTAACACATTCTCTGTGATGTTACAAAGTGGGCTGGAGTTGCAATAGGCAACGCACAGTATATGCCAAGTTGAGGAAAAGGGGTGCACAGGTGATGCCAATAGGTCAATTAGCAAATTAGGGTTTGATGAGCTTTCCTCATCCCCATCTCATAGAATGTATTGTATGTTTGTTATATTTATCAGAGTTTAAATGGACACAAACGTCTAGCTTTCTCCCTTCATGCTAAATGAGGTCTCTTTCAAACAAAGAAACTCTCCCGAAGTTCCCATGTTGATTGCATCATATACAGACCTGCTTGTTCTGTAGGCAAACTGCAGGGAATCCAGCAAGGGTCCAGTGATGACCTTCAGGTAGGCCAAAATCAGTCTCTGAAATGAATTCACGACCACAGACATAAGAGTGACAGGTCTGTAGTCATTAAGTCCAGTGATTTTGTGTTTTGGGGAACTGGAATGATGGTGAAGAGTTTGAAGCAGCAGGGAACTTCATACTGCTCCAATGATCTGTTGAAGATCTGTGTGAAGATAAAACACTGTCTGGGCCTGAAGTTTTCCAAATCTTGTTTTTTATTAAAACTCTACTACTCTACTCTATGTCCTCCACACAGACTTTAAGCACAGGTTGAATAGCAGGGGGAGGGTAGCAGAAAAAAGGGGGAAAAAACACAAGGAACTTTCTGATGCAGCCAAAGTATCACTTTCTTCTGTGGAATATTTTTAAGAATGGTTTTATCCAAACATTAATGGCCAGTCGAAAACAAAATGGAGTCCCCTTTTCTGTTCATTATGTTACAAAATAATAATTAAAAAAAACAATCTTTATTTTGGGGTGAACTATCCCTGAAATATAAAATTAATAATAATATAGTAATATAAAAATGTCATTAAATTTGTTTTTCGTAGAGCGTTGTAGTTCAGATAAGGAGAGTATTGAAGAGATTCAAGAGGATTCATAAGAGACATTAACAAACATTTTCATCCAGCGAGACCGTAACGACTCCAGAGAGACAAAAGCGGATTGATCAAGTTCTGAGTGTCTGGCCCAGAGAGGCAGAAGACACACAGAGACACTTGCAACAAGGTTAAGCTCAGGAGAGCAAACCTTTACTCCAAGGTACCTTCGTCTGCGTGTTCCAGATTGTTAAGGACCCTCTGCACCTACACTAGGGCCTCATCTGCGTGTTTCAGATTTTAGGACCCTTTGGTGCTCCAGATGATCAGCATCCCGCAGAGCTTTGTGTTCAAGGCTGTTGAAACAGATTCCGGCTCCTCTCCCCACTGCATTGTCACCCAGCACAACCAGTGGAAGACGTCATCGGACCCAACCACGTGGAACGTAAATATCACTTAACCAAACCTCTTTCTAGAGATCTTGGCATTGTTGTATATTATCAGTGTATGATTTTCTAATTCACATTAGATGTAATATAGCTGATGTTAGTTAAGGTTCTCCACCTTATTATTCACAGAGAAACAGTTTATCTTTCCATAAGATAACGTAACCCTTCCATAGCCACATCCAACTTAATCACTTGTATTTTATCTATCATGCACCTTATTCCTTTATCATTCATGGTATTCATTTAGTAGTTGTGTTATTTATTCTTGTCTATCTTTTGTTAATAAAATTTATTTTATTACACACATGTGTCTTCCTTGTGCTGATAATACAGAAAAGGCTCTACAAGTTAGGAATCTCACCAATCTTTCAAATAAATCAGCTGACCACTTTAAATTAACTCCAAATTACTGAACAGCTTCCTGTTGGGAGTGTTTTCATATTGGCAAGGTAACAGACCTTGACTGGTGCCCTGAACTAGAGTAGGGGGAAGTGGTCACCTGATGTACTCATAACAGCACCTTAAATGACGTGTGATTCAAAAATCACAACGTCAGCAATGACGTGAGTACCAATCTCTATTTTACATAGCGTCCTTGCATGGGCGAAGGTAAAATCACTACATAATTGGTGTCCCTGGGTGGGCTAACTTAGATTGAAATGAGCCTTCGGTTTTATCAACACAAGTCAATACACTGAAAGATAACAAAAGAAGTAACTTTAGCAGGAAACAAAGTCTTTCACCAAGTCAGAAACCAATTGCATGGCAAAGAGTGCTTCCCTATAAGCCTGATTGATAGTTTCCCTGCTCAACTCCTTGGTACTATTAATGAGTAGGATTGGTTGCAAGGTGTATAGAATTGTGATTTTATTGTGGCATAGAACTTGCAATTTTATTTAGCGCACATAATTGTGGATTACAACTAATTGCTACAAGAAAATAGCGTATGGTATTCACCTTGTAAGTCTATTATATTGTAAGGGTGGAACTCCTCTTATACCAACGACGGAAATAAGCACAGTTATAATAGCTAAATATGTGGGAGAGCGTTGCTATAATGTGACAATATTATATTGCAATAGGTGACATATCAAAGTTAATACCAAATCAGAACTAGTTAGCACATAATTTGTAGTGAAAGAGTTTAATGACAATACATTGGTTTATGGTTACACTTAAAATGATTACAAAATAGATGAGATGATAAAAACATATACCATTAATCGTACCCAGCATGTATGTAAAATGTTACCTGAGAGATAGAAAGAAAGAGAAATACAAAGAGAGGAAAAAGGACAGAGAGTGTCCAAGACAAATGGCAGAGAGCAGAGTGTAAGAGAAGACAGTGTAAAATAGTTACAATCTTCTTTTATCCTTTTCCTTCACCATGTGACTGAAACCCAAATGTGAGACATTCAAACTGACCAATCAGAAGTAAAACTTCCCCCACTGTACTGAAGGTGTGACAATTCATAGACCCCCAATGCACACACATCTTGGCCTATAGGCCTTGATCACTATCAGCTCCTTTGTGTCTTCCCAAATGGGACCTGTAGCATGAGAGAGGGGACTGAAACAGCAAAGCCAATGTCTTTGTTCATTTTTAAAATATCTTTGGATATTTTCAGTCTTACAATATGATTTTGGAATTTATGTGAACCTGTCAGGTAAGGTTAACACCCTCTGACAAATTATAGAAAAGTGCTAGAATTCTCACCCCCTAGTATGTGTGGCATTCATTGTCATAATGGTTTAGCGCTGCTTACACTTGTGGTAAACTTTCAGGGGTGGTTTCCCAGACACTGATTAAGACTAATCATAGACTAAATAGGAGATTTAAGATGGACTAACTGAAATTGAATTTCTCAGACATGGTTTAAAATAGTCTCAGACTTTCCCTAGTCCTGAATTACAAAGTCTGATTTCCAGAAGTCTGATTAGAACTAGTCCAGATTTAAGTAAAAGCTTAAACTAAACCTGGCCAGAGGCAGGTTTAACTTCAGATTAATTGATGTTGGCCTCCAGATTGACCTTAGCAATAAAGGATAATGGATTACCTAGACTATTTTAATGATGATGAAAGAGCTCCATTTAGACCAGACAGAAGGGTGGTTATGGACAGGAGCAACCCACTGAATGATTTTGATGAAATCAACTTTCGTGACCGTTTTCGCATGTACAAAGCAACTGCAGCAGACATAATTAGTCTGCTTGAGACAAGGCTTTCATCTGATTCTTTTAGGGGAATGCCTATCCCTCCTTCGCTACAAGTACTGATCACCTTAAGGTTTTTGGCATGTGGAACCTTCCATCGTGAAACAGGCGATTTGTGTGGCGTAAGTGAACCAACTGTGTGCAAAATAGTCCACAAAGTGTGCAAAGCTATATGTGAACTGAAGGACGACTACATCAAGTTTCCTGATGCTGCTGCTCAAGCCAACTACAAGGTGGAGTTCTTTGAATATGGAAACTTCCCTGGAGTCATTGGCTGTATTGATGGATGTCATATTCCAATAAAGTGTCCCTCTACTGCAGATTCTGAGGAGTACAGAAATCGTAAAAACTGGTTTTCAATAAATGTACAAAGTGTGTGCACTCCCACTATGCAGTTCTCCAACATTGTTGCACGTTGGAAAGGTGCAACTCATGACTCAAGAATTTTCCAGAACTCCTGTCTGTACGCTCAGTTTGAAGGTGGTCAACATAGTGGAATCATACTTGGTGACAGTGGGTATGCACAGACCAACTTCTTGTTCACCCCTTACCTTCATGCAGTCACACCTGAGCAGCAGCAGTACAACCAAGCTCATATCCGTACCAGAGGTACAGTGGAGCGCATGTTTGGTGTATGGAAGAGTCGTTTCCAGTGTCTCAGAAACACATTGCGCTTTGAACCAAGAAGATGCTGTATTGTCATAATTGCAACAGCAGTGCTTCACAATTACCTCAAACAGCATGGCTGCCCAGATCCTCAAATTGAACATAGGGATGAACCAGATCCTCCCATGGTTGAGCCAGACAATGACAGGTATGGACTAGCATGCAGAGAGGCTTTTGTTTTGCGGCACTTCTCACAATAAAGTTACCTCAGGTAATTGAAGACAACTATTGCCACAGATTGATGATGAACAAAAGTTTTATTTCACAAATTGAGATATCGGGACCCTGAACTGGTGCTGGTTTCAGTAGAACATTGGTACTGCTGCTGCTTCATGTTTCTCTCTTCCTCCTTCATGGCTAACTCAACATGAAGTATTTTCATCTTCATTTCATGTTCATCTTTTAAATACTTTAATTTGTGCTCATGGAATTCCATGGCCAGTTTCTCGTGCATGGTCAGCCTCTTGGTCCTTCTCATCTGGCTAGAATTAGTGACACCATCTTCCCTCCAGACTGCTGCAGCTGTAGTGGGCTGACTTTCATCCTTTCTCAGGACCTCCAAGCTCTGGTGATCATCTGAAAAGTATTATATTGCAGCATTAGTGAACAATATGTATTCAAAAGTTCAGTTCATGAAATATTTCTGGTTATAGGACTGCAAGAAATGACTGACAACAATACATATTCCCTGCATTTAAGGATGGCACATATTGAATTAATGTGGCCTACCAAATGAGGATTGGAACGGAGCCCCATCTGAACTGTCCAAATGATCATCATCAGGGATACCTTCCAGGGGCTGCTGGCTATCAATGATCGAAGTCAACAAGTCTCCTAGGTCATCGGTCTCCAGTCTTTCTGGGGGTCCACCACCAGTCTTGAAACGCTCCCTACGTGCAACAGCATTTTTCTTCTTTACGTTTATTTTTATGTTTTTCCACAGGATCTTAGAAAGATAATATAAAATACGAAAATTCTGTATGATGTTTGTATGATACTTGTATCAAAATGAAGCAACATTTCAAAGTGACTGACATGTAAAAGTAGACCAACAATAATACAGTAGCTTACCTGAAGTTGTTGAAGTGTCCTGTTGCTTACTTTTTCATTCGAGTTAAATTCATTGCAAATTGAAGTCCAAGCATTCTTTTTCTTGTTTTCTGTTGCTGAATCATGCTGTTTGTTCTCAATAATTGGGTGGTTTGACAAAATTTGCTTCAAAAGGGTCCTTTCAAAGTCACTGAAATTCTTTGAACATTGTCTTTTACCTTTGTCCATTGTTTGGTTGGGTGATTTACTCCAGTTCCACACAATGTTAATGTTTCTTAAAGGTCCAGCCCTGGTTTTTGAAGCAACCTCAGGTCTGCATCAAGTGCACAACATTACTCTAATCGGGCTTCACAGAGAGTAGCTAGTTACTCTTTATTAACCTTAGTCTGCAACTCCCTAGTCCGGTACTACTTAATCTCAAATAAAGCAATGTCTCGGAAAGCCATTTTTTAAGTCTGTATTAATTTAAGTAGAATTAGCCTAGTCCTCATTTATTTTAAACTCTGTCTGGGAAACCGCCCCTCAGAGTTTAATTCGGGTGGTGTATTTATTTATTATATATACACAAGACAAACAAGTATATATATTAAATAAAGATGGCTGATAGGACCGCTGAAGCATTGAGCCAGGCCTTAAAGGGCGTTTCACCAATAAAGCTTCTTTCCAGCGTAGCACTAAATTTGCCTGTACAAACAAATCAGGCCACAGACAAAATATCCCTTAGCCAAGAACAGAAAGATTTGTTCCAGGAACTCAAAAATGACCTGACTGATCTGCGTAGGGATAATTTGAAATTAAGGGCTAAAATATGCAGATTGTCTTCAGAGACAAAAAGCTTACAGTCCATTACTGACAGTCAGGAAGTTGAACTTCAAAGAGTCAAAACTGACATAGTCACTCTGCAAACAGAGTTAGCCCATACTCAAAATGACCTGCTAGAACAGACAGAGAAGTTAAATTCTCTGTGCACTAGCGAAACTAGGACTAAAGCTGAGTTTCGTTCAGCTTTGCTTGAAATTTCTGAGCTGAAAAAGCAACAAGAAATAGAACGCAAAACTTGTGTTTTGCTCAAACGACAGATTTCTGACTCAAATGGAATCCAAATCCAGCTTCTGGAACAGTTGAGTAGAGTACGATCTGAGACTGCAGCTAGAACATCAGTGTTGGTAAATAAAGATGGCATTGCAAGACAGAGATGTGAAGAAATAGGAACAAGGATGAGTGATTTGGAGAAAGGTAGGCGTCTTCCCCATCAGCAACCTGAACCACAAAGTGTGCACCCCCGCTCCTTTGGTTCAGCTGTTAGTGACCCCCTGTGTTCTAGCTTTGAACAGAGAAAGCATTATCAGGACAGTGATGTCACAGCCTCAAGCAGCCTAACCGTGGGTGACCTTCCTAAAATTATCCGCTCTGTACCTGAGCTTCCTAGCATGCCATCATCTAGCAATAGACTGCATATTCTTCGAGAATTAGCACGTGATATAGAGGTTTTTAACCCTGAGACAACTGATAACAACATAGAGTTGTATCTAATGGATGTAAATGCAGCCTTGACATACTTTCCTGAGGCCAGCATGGCTGACAAAGTCTTTCTTCTGAGAAAGACCACAGCACAGACTGTCCATGGCTTCATTGATAGACAAAGCCCAGAAATCGCTAAGAATTTTGACGAATTGTTTCAAGCACTTCTGATAGAGTATACTTTGTATCAGAACCCATCCGCCTCTCGTCTCTCAGCTTTCCGAATTAAGCAAGGCCGCCATGAGTCTCCCAGAGAGTACTATGAGCGATTAAGGAAAATGTATTTTGCCGGCAAAGATGACCCTAGGGCAGAGGAGGATGTCATGTTTAAGAGCCTGTTTGTAAGTAACCTTTACCCCACTGTCAGGAAACCACTCGTACTCATGGTAGATGTTGAAAACATCTTCTGAAAACGGTCTTCTGTCAGGGGATATGAGCGAGTACAAATCATCGTGTTATGCTCTTCGCCACGCTGTGAAAGTCGCCAAACTACGCTACAGGGATCGAGTGGAGTCTCATTTTCAACTTAATGACTCCCGACGCATGTGGCAGGGACTGAGGACCATCTGCAGCTCCGGAACTAATTCCTCCACAGAGGTGAGAGCAGACCCGTCGCTGGCTGACGATTTAAACTCTTTCTTCGCTCGCTTTGATTCGACTCTGCCTCTCGGCGCGCGAGAAAGTAACGGACAGAGCGGCGATACCCCTGTAATCACCGTGTCGGAGGATGAGGTTCGGCGGGCGCTAAAGCGAGTAAACGTCAGGAAAGCAGCCGGGCCTGATAGCATCTCTGGTCGCGTTCTGAGGTCCTGCGCTGATCAGCTCGCGGGATTGTTTACATCAATCTTCAATGAGTCCCTTGCTACCTCCGTGGTCCCCTCATCCTTAAAAAATATGTCATCATCCCTGTGCCTAAGAACAATAAACCCTCTTGCCTGAATGACTACCGTCCAGTTGCCCTCACATCCATAGTCATGAAGGTATTTGAGGGACTGGTTAAAAACAACATCTGCTCCTTCATACCAGATACTCTGGACCCTCTTCAGTTTGCCTATCGGCCGAACAGGTCTACTGAAGATGCCATATCTCACGTACTGCACTCCTCCCTCTCCCACATCGACAGCAAAAATGGGAACTACGTAAGGCTGCTTTTCATCGACTACAGCTCAGCCTTCAACACTATAATCCCCAGCAAGTTAACCTCCAAGCTCCTAAATCTTGGTCTGAACTCCTCACTTTGCTACTGGATTCAAGACTTTCTTTCATACAAACCCCAGGTAGTAAAAGTAGGCCGGTTCATCTGCAACTCCATCACCCTGAGCATAGGAGCGCCACAAGGCTGCGTTCTGAGTCCCCTACTTTACTCTCTCTACACACATGACTGCGTGGCTTCTCACAGCTCCACTTCTATTGTCAAGTTCGCTGACGATACAGTGGTTCTGGGCCTTATCTCTAACAACAACGAGACTGCATACATGGAAGAGGTTGAGAAACTTACATCTTGGTGCCAGGACAGCTGTCTCTCTCTGAATGTGACCAAAACCAAAGAGCTGATTGTGGACTTCAGAAAGAGTCAGCAGGCCTACACTCCTCTTATGATCAGTGGGACCCCTGTGGAGAAGGTGAGCAGCTACATCTGTGACAGCTGAGGAAATTCAGGGTCTCACCAACGATCCTAAAAACTTTCTATTCAGGGGCCATAGAAAGTATTTTAACTCAGTGCATCACAGTGTGGTATGGGAACAGCTCCAGTCAAGACTGCAAAGCCCTCCAGAGAGTTGTGCGCTTAGCTGAGCGCATCTCTGGGTCTTCTCTCCCACCCCTGCAAGTCATTTACCACAAACGCTGCAAAAGCAGAGCCATTAAAATCATCAAAAACTCCAACCACCCATTCAACCATCTCTTCAACCTGCTGCCATCTGGTAAGCGCTACCGCAGCTTGAGGACAAAAACAGAGAGACTTAGGAGAAGCTTCTTCCCCCAGACCATCAGGCTCCTTAACTCTGTCTCCTAACATCAGCTGCACTCTGGACATTCATACCAGCACTCTGGGCATTAATACCTGCACTATGGTCATTAATACCTGCACTATGGTCATTAATACCTGCACTATGGACATTAATACCAGGTCATATTGCTGCTACCTTTGAATCCTTTGCACTTTGCACTTTACACTGCTGCTATGTAACACATTTTTTCCTTTCTTTTTTATTGTGATTTTATCTTATCTTTATATATTTTTATTGTTTAAATTCTTAATTATGTTTAGTACTTATAATAATTGCACTATCTTGGAGTTGACTTGATTTCCATTTCACTACTGGCTGTATATACTCTATACAACTGTGTATGTGACAAATAAAGAATCTTGAATCTTGAATGTCTGCAGGAGAACTGAGGCAGCTCGCCATGCGAGCCTGGGACAGTGGGAAGGTAGGCATAGACAGGAGAGACAGAAAGCCATGTGCTTCTGTGCATGAATCGAGACATGACTGTAAAACTCCCCTTCAACTGGAAGAGTCAGAACTTCCCCAGAACAGATATGCCTATTGCAGCAATCTCCAGCAGAGCACCCAGAGCACTAGGTTCTCGATAACAATCACAGGCATGCCCCCGGAAAGGAGAGAAGGCAGTGGGAGTACAGAGGGCAAAGACAGAAGAAGGGTAGAGACAACTCTGAGAATGGCCAAACACAGAGTAGTTGTAATAAAAGATGGAAATATAGAGGGACCAAAGGAAGGATGCTGAGAACTTAGCAGAGATCCAGCACATATTTTTCCAAGCCCTCAAAGACCTGAAGTCAGGGGAGTACATCTCCACTGACAGAGACCTGATCTTCTCAGCATAACCAGGTCAGGGCCCCTCCCCCTCCAACTAACATCTCAGACTGTGGACAACAGCCAGGGAAAGGGGGGTAGCCCATAACTGAACAGGGTCTTTCAGATTCAGCAGACATCAAGCCGCTGTAACTTTTTAGACCTCAACTTCAGCCTAAGAAGGTTTCATTTCTTTCCACTTTAGTTTTTGTTTCAGTTTAGACTTTCCAGTCAAATTCTATAAACCACAAGGTTATGATTTTGCATGCCCATGTCAATCCCTTTGGATGTCAGGAAAGGGGGGTCAAAGCCTCCTATGAAATTCCCAATCAACTAATTACTAGCCACATTTAGAGTAAAACGTTGCAGATCACAGCCAGGGTTGTATAATTTGTTCTCCATTCCAGTCGTTCAAACTTCCTTATAGGAGACCTCCAAAAATAGGAGATAGTGGATTGGACCTATGGTGCAGCCCTCCAGAGGAAGCTGCAGATTTTAGGCAGAGCACTCAAATTCCCAACACCCACTGCTGGTCAACATACAGCCCTTGAATTGCACCATCCTGTGTAGCCAATATAATGGATGTCATACAACATGACTACTCCCATTATTTAATCTGTGTATTAATGCAATTATTACTTGTGAGCTGTGCTCCTTATAAGGTGACAATAAATACAATCTTGTCATTTGTGGTACCAGGTGAACTAGTTGAGGATTCTTATAATCAGGCAATGCACTGAACTACCTAAACAAAACAGGTGCACTTAGCTTACAGCTTGAACAGTGCCGTACCAAATTATGTCAATCCAGACATGTAAAGAATTGGGTTCCTGCTAAATCTGCTCAAACATTTCTTTAAAAAAAATGTTTATTCACACTCCTAATACTCTTTAGAAATCTTAAATGCTGCTTTATGCTATCTTTAGGAAACTTAATTTTCATCCACACATAGGTACCTTCTCTAGAATGCTTCTAACCTGTTTAGAAATTATTCTACCAGACATTTCATTTAGCTTATTGAACTCTATGTAGAACATATTGAGCCCAATTTTATTTCCAATGCCATTGGTCAGAAGGAGGAGGTGAGGTGTGTGTGTTTTGTTCCCACTGTTCCTTTTCAGTGCATCGCCCGGATCAACGACTTAAGGTCCTCGATCAAGCCGATCAGGGGGGATGTAGGGAACAGCACATTCCAGAGCCCAGTTTATGGCCGGGCCCCTCTCTGTCTGTAACAGTGGACAAAGGTTTGCTACATTTTGATTGGATCTTAGTGGATCAACATAAACAAACTGCCCAACGCCATCAGATAAAGATGCTAGGACAATAGCCAGACATCTCTTAGAGGGTTAGAAGAAGACCCCTGGTACCAACCCCAGGAAGGACAGTACTTCTCATTGGTCCACATGCAGTTTCTGCCCTGCACCCACCTAGAGCCTACTTCCTAAGATTAGGCTGTGACCTCCATAAAAATTCCTCAGGACCTCAGCAACAATGGGTGAAACAAACAGAGATCACAAAGACTCATCCCAATCCATTCAAAACTATGTTTGGAAACCTTGAAACTGATGTATTCTACACATATTCATTTCACACTTATTCACAGAAATATGTATTCTTGGTTACAGCTATTTGTAGTGCAACACTAATTTAGCTGTTAATGTACAAATGAATGAATGCATGACAGTTCAGTCTTTTTCCATCATGTTTGGTCTCTATTTGTTTAGAATATTGCCAAAGGTATTTTGGTGGTGGTTTGGTAAGTGAGAAATGCATTGGTAAACCTTAAAGACACTTTAAAGACTTCCATCTTTGTGCTTTATGCATATGAGTTCCACAGGGGAAAGGAGGGTGGACCACACTGTGTGTGTCCCCTCTGATGCCAGTAACCAATCACAGCACTGGAATGGAGAAGCGCCAAATTGTAATCTCCTCATCGGAAAGGGATAAAAGTACCCTTTCAACAGACACACCTTGTTCTGGGTTTCAACTCTGCAAGGAGTGAGACATAACAGATATAGAAGTTCTGGGTTTCAACTCTGCAAGGAGTGAGACATAACAAAGGACTGGGGCAGGTCAGTCAGTTCTGAGTCCTGGCCTGCGAAGCTGAGACACTAACAGATACTTCCGTTTTGAGTCCCGGCCTGCGAAGCTGAGACACTAACAGATACACCCGTTCTGAGTCTCCAGTTCATCCAGTGAGGCAGCAACAGACCACGTTCTGAGCCTCCAGCCTGTGAGGAAAGAGACATTAACAAACACTATGTTCAGAGTTTTCATCCAGCGAGACCGTAACGACTCCAGAGAGACAAAAGCGGATTGATCAAGTTCTGAGTGTCTGGCCCAGAGAGGCAGAAGACACACAGAGACACTTGCAACAAGGTTAAGCTCAGGAGAGCAAACCTTTACTCCAAGGTACCTTCGTCTGTGTGTTCCAGATTGTTAAGGACCTTCTGCACCTACACTAGGGCCTCATCTGCATGTTCCAGATTTTAGGACCCTTCGGTGCAAGCACAACCATGCACATGCAAATAAAGAACTCTTTTCACTAGCACACACATTCACTCACAAATATTAATGAATCACGCTAAATCAAATCCTCTCTCTCATTCACTCACTCACTCACAAAACAGATTAATAATGTACAGTCGTGGCCGAAAGTTTTGAGTATTACATAAATATTAGTTTTCACAAAGTTTGCTGCTAAACTGCTTTTAGATCTTTGTTTCAGTTGTTTCTGTGATGTACTGAAATATAATTACAAGCACTTCATACGTTTCAAAGGCTTTTATCGACAATTACATCGTGCTGGAAAATGCATTGTTCTTCACCAAACTGTTGTTGGATTGTTGGAAGAAGTTGCTGTTGGAGGGTGTTTTGGTACCATTCTTTATTCATGGCTGTGTTTTTGGGCAGAATTGTGAGTGAGCCCACTCCCTTGGATGAGAAGCAACCCCACACATGAATGGTCTCAGGATGCTTTACTGTTGGCATGACACAGGACTGATGGTTGCGCTCACCTTTTCTTCTCCTGACAAGCCTTTTTCCAGATGCCCCAAACAATCGGAAAGGGGCTTCATCGGAGAATATGACTTTGCCCCAGTCCTCAGCAGTCCATTCATGATACTTTCTGCAGAAGATCAATCTGTCCCTGATGTTTTTTTTGGAGAGAAGTGGCTTCTTTGCTGCCCTTCTTGACACCAGGCCATCTTCCAAAAGTCTTCGCCTCACTGTGCGTGCAGATGCGCTCACACCTGCCTGCTGCCATTCCTGAGCAAGCTCTGCACTGGTGGCACTCCGATCCTGCAGCTGAATCCTCTTTAGGAGACGATCCTGGCACTTGCTGGACTGTCTTGGACGCCCTGAAGCCTTCTTTACAAGAATTGAACCTCTTTCCTTGAAGATCCTATAAATTGTTGATTTAGGTGCAATCTTAGTAGCCACAATATCCTTGCCTGTGAAGCCATTTTTATGCAACGCAATGATGGCTGCACGCGTTTCTTTGCAGGTCACCATGGTTAACAATGGAAGAACAATGATTTCAAGCATCACCCTCCTTTTAACATGTCAAGTCTGCCATTCTAACCCAATCAGCCTGACATGATGATCTCCAGCCTTGTGCTCGTCAACATTCTCACCTGAGTTAACAAGACGATTACTGAAATGATCTCAGCAGGTCCTTTAATCACAGCAATGAAATGCAGTGGAAAGGTTTTTTTGGGATTAAGTTAATTTTCATGGCAAAGAAGGACTATGCAATTCATCTGATCACTCTTCATAACATTCTGGAGTATATGCAAATTGCTATTATAAAAACTTAAGCAGCAACTTTTCCAATTTCCAATATTTATGTAATTCTCAAAACTTTTGGCCACGACTGTACAATAGTCAATCCACCTGATAAACAGGTGCAAGGTATGTATGATATGTATTAATGTTTTTTCTTGTGGTCATTCCTCTGTTAAAAAGGAAGGATCTAACTTATGGATGTGTCCATGTCCTATAAAGTTGATACCCGTTTGAAGAATGCCATTTGGTGGCACAGAAACCATTATACTTGAATTGTTTAATTCTTTTTCATGGTCTTCTGCAATGTTTGAAGCATATCGAAACCGATGTACCTAAATACTTTTCATGCTTTTATTTTGGCCTAATTTCAGTTACATTTACATTTTAGGCTATGTAGTTTTATTTTTTAGATTTTTATTGTATTAACAACTCAGCAGTATGTGGACACCTTTTGAGTAGAAATGCATATCGCAATTTTTTTGATGCAAATAAAGCTCCCATAGTCCATAACTACTGTATTTTTAACTTATTTTGAAATATAAATTCATTTAAATCATCATATATTTGTATGACTTGCCAGTGACTTTCTTGAGCTACGACTTGACTTGCTTGACATAAAGCAGTGACTTGACTTGATTCTCACTAAAGTTGACTTGGACTTGCTTGAGATTTGAAGGTTAAGACTTGAGACTTACTTGTGACTTGCACATGTGTGACTTACTCCCACCTCTGATATATATATATATATGAATATGTGTATATGTGTGTATGTGTGTGTGTATGTGTGCGTGTGTGTGTGTGTGTATATGTTATTTGATGTAATTTGTTTTTTTTTTTTTGTTTTTTTTAGTGCCCTTTTTGGTCCATCCGCCCCTGCCCCTGAGGAGGTCTGTGCACGTCACTGGTATGTGATATTAAAAGATTAACTGACAAGGCTTTAAAACGAATGCAAGTAATAAACTTTAGTCATCGTGAAGAACTACAGTGTCACGAGCGTAACCATACCACTATCTACATTGCCAAACAGGATGTTTGCGTATCTGATCGACTCAGTTACCTCTGGGTCCTATTTCTTGCAGAACATTACAGAACCCTGACAATGTCAGGTTGCCTATTTTGGGACTGGGGCATGAGCCCTACATATCGGTATTTAAAAATAATTAAATCATCATCATACATAAATATTCGCACACTTTTACTTGTGAGAGCGAAGTAATGAAGTAAACAGAATGATTTTAAACTCTTTTCATTCTGGTAAACCTACACATTTAGATTAAATATTCCACTCTCATTAATGGAGATAACACTCAAATTACATTCATTCATCCATTCATCTTCCACTGCTTATCCGGCACTCAAATTACACAAAGGGTAAATTGCTAGTTTCAGCCTGAAGCAGTTTTTCACATCCAGAGTCCAATTGTTTAAATGGCAAATGCACACAAACATACCAAATATTAAAAATAAAAGGATCACAATGTAAAAGATTATTATTGAGTACACGAAGTTATTTGACCAATCGTGGCAATACGCACGTATTTAAGCTGACTCATTAGGTTGAGGGTGTCTGTATTCCGCCATGTAAATAGCAATGCGCCATGGTGCAAACGCACCTGGCTTTTAAAGGGAATGGGAGGGAGACGGATTGTTTTATTGCATGTCACGCTCAAAACAAACCCGTGACTCATTGAGCAACTAGGTGCAACCCTTTTGGACCATGCGTCTGGCACGCCGACCATTTTTTCCGTCATTCAGCTAGCAAAAGTGTATCTGCGCTATGAGCTAAAATAGGTCCCAAAGTCATTATCCAGAAATTAAACAAAAATCTGATAAATTTAGACAGAAATATTTGTCATGTTACGTTTTAATGACAGCAAAGAGTGCTAGGCGCATAATTCCTCTTTAAACTAAATTGCAAAATATAAATATTTCTCAGGTGAACAATGATCCATGATGCACACTTTCATTCTGTGGTACCCTTACAGAACACAAATATATGGGAATATACAGCAATATATTACATAATGTATTTCCATAAATGGGGAAACTAGTGCTTATATTTTTCAATATACTGAAATATATATAAATATATATTGATATAAATATATAAATTGACCACGTGTAATGTAGCTACATATTGATACATCTAAAATAGCATTACATGTAGTATTCATAAAGTTTCATCCTTTATTTTATCCTTTATTTTGTATGTATGTTGCTTGAGATCCCATATAAATATGACTGCATTGTACAGCCATATCTACACACATTCACGGAATGAGTTACTGCAGATTTCTAGTTCCCAGCATGCTTTGCTTCTGACTGTTAAAGGAGAGTCAAATGTTATTTTGTCTGTTTTGCTCAATATAGGGAGAGATCTGTTAGCATTTGCTGTTCTTATAACTTTGGAATTTAAAAGCTGGTATGTCTGTTATATGTAGCCTACTTCTGTTTGGACTGTTTGTTTTCATTTGCCCCATGTCTTTGTTTGGTTTTCCCGCCACTCTTTTGTTACTATGGTTACTGATTTGATTTCCTCATTAGTTCATTCCTGTCAGGTGTATGTTGTTAATTATTATGTTTGTTCCTAGGTTCTCTGTGTATTTATACCCTCAGTTTCAGTCTCTTCTGCGTTGATGTTATTTTATGGTGTTGCTATATTTTCCAAGTTATTTTCCCGTTCCCTGAATTAAAAGTTATATTCTAATATTTCCTTCACCTTGAGCTTCTTCCTGGGCACTCACCATTACAATCTGAGTTTTTGAGTTATCATTTTGCTGAAGAGTAGAGCCTGTGTTTAGTTTGACAGCCGGGCACCATTAACACTAATTACATTAATTTATCAGTAATGGCTGTGCAGTCTTCAGCACAGTGATAGTTTCTTTGGCTAAATACTTAAATAAATAAATATAAAACTGAAATAAATATGAAACATAATATATTTCTTACATTTTATAATTATTTACATTACCTTATATATTTTTCTATTTGTTTATAATGTAAGAGTAAATATATCTGCAATATTTTTATACACATGCAGTACCTGTTACAGTGTGAGTGTGTCTGAGGATGAAGTGCACAACAAAGGAAACCTTTGCATAATTTAGTAACAGGAGAATAACTGGGAGAATTACACAGAGCACCATAAAAAAACATCAACACAACAAAGAACAGATTTCAACATTCACCTTGACAAACCTTATGCTTATGCCGTGGCCACCCTTGGCCTAAGCTTAGCCACCCCACTGACAACTACTGTTCCTGTCTCCTTTTTTCTTTACATGAAAGGCGTTTATTTAAACAGAGAAAGACCACAAAAAATGGGAAACTTCTCAGACGCGCACTCCAATTTCGCCTGAGCTCCAGGCGCAAGTCAAACGTGCGGAAAGGATACAGGTGCCGAATGAGCTTTAGCAGAACAACCGTGAAGTCTACGTCAATTTTCTCAACTGGTGGGTTTCAAGACTACGGTGCGCCTAAAGGGAAGTGGTCGTGGAAAAAAAAGGGATGGGAGGAATTTGTTATATTCCCTTGCAACGATGTTTGCGTTCCCTCGCAACGATGTTTGCGTTAGCACGTAAAGATAAGCTATTATCGTTCCCTTGCAAAACCTGTTGTGAGCTCGGACAAAACCTTCCTGTTTAATGTCCCTCTGGCTGGCAGTAGTGTTTAAGTCAGCTCTGAGCTTTAATACACACAAATAATGCATGGCTCATTTAGAGTTTGAACTTGTTTGAAATGTGGTCAGTGCTTAAGGAGTTCAGTAAAGTTGACAATATATTCACAGATTCGAGCTTCCCGGATCAATAACTTGTGAGCTAAACGTTGTTAAAGCACAAATGACAGCTAATTCCAACGTAGACAACAAGCTACAACAACCTGATTTTCCTCAAACAAGCTTTATAATATAAATTGCTGCCAGCCAGAGGGATAGGTTTAGTCCGAGCTCTCAACAGGTTTTGCAAGGGAATGATAATATCTTTGTGTGTGAACGAAAAAGATTTCTTTTAAAAAAATTCCTTCCATCTTCATTTTTTTCCACCACCACGTCCCTTTTGGGGCTCTGTACTATAGGGGCTCTGTACAAGACCATTTTGAGTGGGTCACATTGTGTGCAGTCAAAGAAACAACAACATAATACAACGTGATACACTTTTTCTGATGAAACTTATTTTGAAATGTGTGAAACCTGGTGACACTTCTGTCAGATGCTGAGAGAAACGCGTTGTCCTTATTCAGTATCTGCGGTTAGATGATGGGCTATATGTCAGGCTATATATTAGTAAAACTTAGGGGGAAAAAAATACTTTCTTGTTGTGTCAGCCATTATACTGAGCTCACGGCGTGCACTTTTCAATAACACGCAAATACAGCACGCTGTATCACTTCACTAAAGAGCAAAATAAAAGACGAGCTTGCAACGTCATAGTTCTGTCGTCAATTAAGTCATGAAATAACCTAAAAGGCGATTAAAGCTGTGCATGCATGTATGCATTTGTTATATAGGCTGCGTCACGCCGGGACTGACAAAGCTTTATCAAAACTGACAGGTTTATTATGATGAACACAGGTAACATGCGCAAAAGTGTGCACAAACACAGACAATGACAGACCATGAACACAAGACGGGCAGGAACTTAAATACACAGATGATAATCAGACACAGGTGGAGGAAGTTAAACTAAGCAGGGACTAAGGATGATAGGAGCAGACATGAACTGAATTAAACGTGACAAGACTAGACTAAACTAAACAAGACAAGACAGAACTAAATACATATGTGACAGCGTCACGTGTCTCTGGACTAAAATATTCTGCTATGTGAGGTCACAATATACATCACAAGTTGATATGTAATTTTGTAGTGCATAAATAAATGTCAGCACTGTGCATTTGTACAAGAAGATGCTAATTTTGCATTAATTTATAAAGTACAAACAAAATTGTATCACATTTAAATGTATAAAATTAATTTTACATTCTGGCAATTACAATTACAATTAAGAACAAATGAACTGTATTCAGTTGTATTGTAGGCAAAGTCCAGTACATTATAGACTCATTTCTATGTTGAAATAATGAAGATTTCTGTGCCACCCCAGACTGGTTGCTGGCCCCTGCCTGGGGTCCCTCAGGGTTCAGTTCTTGGACCCCTCCTGTTCTCCATATGCACTACATCACTGGGTCCCATCATACAGGCACATGGTTTCTCCTACCACCTACTATGCTGATGAGACACAGCTCTACCTGTCCTTCCAACCAGATGATTCCACAGTAGCTGCACAGATCTCAAGCTGTCTGGCGGACATCTCAACATGGCGGACATCTCAACATGGATGGAAGAATATCTGCAGGTCAACCTGGCAAAGACTATAGCTGGATGGTGAAATCATGCTGTAGAGTCGGATTGGCTGGGAAGACGAGAAGCTCAGTCTTTGCCAGGTTGACCTGCAGATATTCTTCCATCCATGTTGAGATGTCCGCCATGTTGAGATGTCCGCCAGACAGCTTGAGATATAGGTACATTAGCAATTACCCCTTGAAATTCGGCTAGAAATCTTGGAGTTATCTTCGATGGCCAATTAACCTTCAGAGACCACATTACAATGACAGCTTGGTCATAAAGATTTGCACTACACAACATCAGGAAAATCAGGCCTTTTCTCTGAGCATGCAACACAACTTCTCGTCCAGGCCCTGGTCATTTCTAGACTTGATTACTGCAATGCTCTTCTGGCTGGACTGCCAACATGCGCAACCAAATCTTTACAAATGATCCAAAACACTGCAGCACGTCTTGTCTTCAATGAGTCCAAAAGAGCCCACGTCACACCTCTCTTCGTCTCTCTGCCACTTGCTGCTCGCATCAAGTTCAAGGTGTTGACACTTGCTTACAGATGTACCACAGGCTCAGCACCCTCTTACCTCCACTCAGTTTTACGAGTCTACGTCCCTACCAGAAGCCTGCGATCACAAAGGAGCAAAGGCTTGTGGTACCATCACAGAGGCACAAAATCACTCTCCAGAACATTCTCAGCCGCTGTTCCTTGCTGGTGGAATGATCTCCTTCTTCCGGAATGCAGAGTCCTTGACAATATTCAAAAGACAGCTGAAAACTCATCTCTTTCATGAGCACTTAGCCCCACCCTAAAAAACAAACAAACAAAAAACTGTACTATCCTTTCCTTTAATCTCTCCCTATTCTAGCTTATGCTACTCTGAGAAATATCTGAAACTTGTATTGAGTACATCCTGTGTCCATTTGCCTCTTCGTGATGAATCACTTGTTGTATTCCTCACTTGTAAGTTGCTTTGGATAAAAGCGTCTGCCAAATGAATAAATGTAAATGTAAATATTAGTAAATGTATTGTCATACATTTTTCAATGTGAAAAGTGGCAATTCCTTATGTATTATTCAATATAATTCTGTATATTTTCAAATATAGAATTACATCTTCAATATATTGATTATTCATAGGGAAATATATATTTTTTTATTATAAATACATAATTAGCAGGAAAAAGAGAAATTCTCAAAACTTACCCATAATTCATTTTAACAAGCATTAGTTTCACTTGCTTTTTTTCAATTCCTGAAAACTGACTCAATGTTGAAGGTGAAAAGAGCACAGAAATTGGTCTTTTTGTCATTGCTGTGGGATGGCAGTGGTTTTTAACATTTTCTACATAAAATGTTCTTTGAAGATATTTACTGTGGGCGGGGACCGATATTAGCGTTCATTCAGCAGCCATCACAGAAGTAAATGACTCATTTATTTGTTTTATCTCGTCGGGAATTTCTTTGAGCATCCAAAACTGCTAAGTTCAGTACAGTAACAGGAAATGTGTTCGCATGTTACCTTCGCCTTGCAAGACACTGTTATGCAGAAAAGCACACTCACACTTGCAGAGGCTTCATTTAACAGGAAATTTGCTGAAGGCAAATGTACAGAAAAGGTGAAATTTATTAGACTTGCTTCCATCAACACAAGTCTTAACATCTCAACAAAAAGAGTGACAGCAATTTGTTGTAATGACTGAATCATATACCAACAGGTAAACTGATTTTTAATTTATTGGATTTTCATCATGTTGTGTTTAAAATGTAAAATGTAACCCCTGTTTCTTGAAAACAGTTTGACACATTACATTCAATACTGTTTACTCAATTTATATGACATACAAGTGATGCCTACTCAGTATTGGGAGGTTTTATTAATTATTTTTCTTGTACTGTGCAGGTACTATAATTCACAAAAATTGTAGAGATCACAGACACCGATTGTGTGATAGTGGGATTGTGGTGGGATGTTTCAGAAGCATGTGGTTAAGCAACATACTGCGACCTCCTGTTTGTACGAACTAATATTTGAAGAAAAAACAGAGGTCTGCATGTGACCCTTTTGAGGTTTGGTTTCAAATCGTTTTCACAGTCAAATTATGTACTAACTATAAGTGACTTTGCAACTACAGGTCAACTACCAGTCAGTAAATTATCAGTAGATTGTCTGCTTAATATTTGCTAACACTTTATTTATTATCAGACATTCTGCTGACTTTAAATAACTTTTAAGTCAACATATTGTAACTAACCCAAACCCTAACCTAAAAGTCTAATACTCTAATGAGAGTTAGTTGACATGTGGCTGCAAAGTTACTAATCGTTAGTAGAATATCTAAAGTGGACCATCAAAATAAAGTGCATCTTCAGCCACTAACGTTAAAGTAACGGAATATAGTTACACTCTACAAATTATGCATAATTTGTTTAAAAAGTAAATTGCCACATGTTTTCTGACTCTCATTTTCCAGGTTTACAGAAGTCCCCATGATAGAGATTTGCTATTGAATGCATCAGAACTTGCTGACACCTACTTACACACTATGACACGTGTACACTTCTAATGTCATTCTGTGGTTTCAAAAAAAAAAAAAACAGTATCATAAAACACTGCATGATAGTCAAATGAGTGGTCTCAGTCCACAAAAGTGGTATGTTACTAGTTTAATCTATTGTGCTCAAGAACAACAGAAACTTTTAACAAATTAAAAATGTGGTGCTCATATAGTGATATTGAGTAAAAACAGCAGTAAAACATAGTTATTATAAATAAATATAATAAAAAAGTATAAAATAAATGAATTAAAATTACAATTTAAAACAAAACAAACTGCTTTTTGTTTTCTATTTTTTTCCCTCTCAGCAAATGTATGCAAATTGCATACAATGTGTTAGTCAGCAAGCTAAGGTTTTTTTTTTTTCTTTTCTTTTTTTAATAAATTGACATTCATATTTCACTAAATAACATTTAATGTTTGTTACAGGATGGATACAACATATGATTACTACCAATACGACGCCCCATGCAATACTGAAAATTCACACCTGACTTCAAATATCAAGACAGCCATTTTCTACACAGTTTTTGTGCTTGGCCTGGTTGGCAACATCACTGTCTTATGGGTGCTCTTGAAAAAAATGCGTGTGAAAAATATGACAAACCTCTGCCTGCTGAATCTGGCCCTGTCAGACTTACTAATGGTCCTCTCACTGCCCTTCTGGGCTCTCTATGCTCAGGGCCACTCCTTAAAAGTTAATGAAATATGTAAGGCTATGGCAGGTACATACCAAGTGGGATTTTACAGTGGGATCTTATTCGTGACCCTGATGAGCGTGGATCGCTATCTGGTCATCGTACATGCCGTTGCCGTGCTGGGAGCAAAGACACTGCGTTATGGAATTGTAGCGAGTCTCGTTATATGGATGATTTCAATATGTGCCGCCCTTCCAGAGGCCATCTTTGCAGCAATGGTCACAGAGGACGACACCACCAGCTGTCAGAGAGTTTATCCTGCTGGGTCATCACAGAAGTGGAAGCTTTTCCGTAACTTTGGTGAAAATACAGTTGGACTGTTCATCTCTTTGCCCGTTATTGCCTACTGCTACACCAGAGTCCTAATGGTTGTGAAAAAGACAAAAAACTCTAAAAAGGATAGGGCAATAAAGCTCATCTTAGGCATTGTCATCGTGTTTGTGGTTTTCTGGGTACCCTACAATGTGGTGGTGTTTCTGAAAACCTTGCAGGAGTTTGGCATTCTAAAAAGCTGTGAGGCTCTTGATAATGTCAACATAGCCATGGAGTGGACAGAGACAATCGCACTCACACACTGCTCTGTAAATCCGGTGATTTATGCGTTTGTTGGAGAAAAGTTCAGGAAATGCCTTACAAGTGTGTTTTCAAGATATATTCTATGTGTGAAGACCTACCAGTCAACATCTACACAATCAAAAGTTTCTGAGAATGAAACTTCCAACACAGCAATTTTTTCTCCCAACAAAAGTACACATGTTTAAAGTTTTTTTTTTTTTTTTTTTTTAATGCAGTAAGATCAACAATATTGTTTCTGAATATTTTAGTGCTGTTTCTTTGTTTGTGTAAATAATGTGCTTATCATTTAATCTTGCTTTGTTTTTGTAAATATAAGTATGTTAATCTTCATACATGCTTTTCACTATATAATGCAGTCTACCATTTGTTGATTTGATGGTAATATCATATGAATTATTCTACCTCAATTATTGAAAACAATTGTCAATGTTAAAAAAACAAAAAACAAACAAAAAAAAACAATCATGAAATTTCCCGTTTCAGGCTGGTGGGGAAAGTAACGCTTTCTGCTTTCTAGTGTTTGTGAGTAAACTACTGCCTGTATTTCATGCTGGCTTTATGCATTAAATGAAATGAATTTAGAAATAATTTCATATTTGCCAAAGTATATGTCACCTACAAACGTTTGTTCCTCAATATCGCTAAACTCTCATCACATGACCCACTAAAAAATTATTCACTTTGTTCTGTAAAGCAGTCAATAACCACAGGAAAAGAAACAACATCCTCAACCACACACACCTCGAAGGCAAAACCAAACAAAATAAAAAATGTCCCCCCACATAGGCTAAAAGAGGACATGAGAGAGCAGTGTTAACATATGGAGGAACTTTATTTTGAATGTAGTCTATACTGGATTGATGTCTGTAAAGGTTGTATATTCCTAATGTCTGTAACATTTTATGCCTAAACTACTTATTTTAAACACACTGATAAATATATCAAGATGTTCATCAATATGTAAATAATAAAAAAAAATTCAAAAGTTTGTAATATTGTAATGCTACCTCTTACCACAAGAGCACTCCCTAACACATATGGCACATCACTGCAGTCACATGCCTACACTTACTGAAAAGCTAAAAATAATTAACATAAAACATTTCAGTAACAACACCATCTCAAAACTAACTATATTGCCTCAAAGTATACTCAGTGATGTAATTCTGACCATTTGTTAATAGCAGAAATTAACCTTTTCATTAAGGGGCAATTTTTGCACCAGGGAGTTTATTTTCAGGGGCATTTTATTACCTTTATGGTGGTATATTTTGAAACCATTTGTCATTACTATATATACAATGTGTAACTGATTTCAAAATGAAATCCAATCCACTCAATAATTACTATAATTAACACTAAAATTCTAATAAAATCCTGATTGGATATATTTTAAAAAGTATATGTTGTCAATTATAAAGCTTTTTAGGTTTATTTGTACTTATTTACCTGTTAGTAGTTACACATTCTTGAAATTAGCTTATTGTAAAACCGTGAACATAAGTGCGATGTTTCAGGGAAGTAACTTCACCCTAACCTTTGTCTTTACCTTAAAAGCTACAGCGGAAAGCCACAGAAAACTCTGCAGAGTGAGGTGGATTTCCTGTGTTCTTTGGCTCTGATGCAAACATTGAGCCTGCTGACATAACATTGTTGCTTCAAGTAGCACCTAACACCTGCCAACAAAAACCTTAATGGGACAGTAACTTTTATAAAAACTGTCCCAAAACTGTTGTGACATACAGTAATGTGACATTATTGAAAATCAAATCTAAATGCTAGTTGTTTAAATTAAAACAATATTTGATGTGTCAAAAAACCTTGTTTAAAACATCCTTAGGAACTTTACCTACTCTACCTTTATTTCTGTCTATAAAATTCAATATTTATCAAAATCTATCAACAGCATATATATTGAATATCTGATACAGCCCATGATGCAAGTCCATTCATTGATATTTTTGATTGGACTTTGTGATCACACGCAACCACTTCCTCATTGTGAGGTATATATGATTTTATCTACATGCAAATGTTATGGTTAAAACCACATTCTGGAACAATCAACTCAGAAAAAATGTTTAAAAAAACACAAAGACGACTATCTGCATTCTGAGAAGTCAAAAGGAAATGTGCAAAATTTTGATACAATATGCATGATAAACCAATCCACCTCTTTTACAGTAATACAATAGAATTCACTAATAGAATTTATATCAAAAGTTTGTTCCAGGCCTCCAATATGACTGGCCAAGTGGCACTCCAATTCTCACAAATAGTTGTTGTAGAGAGTGAACGATGAAAGGAGATAACAAAAACTTTATTAAACCCCAAGGGAGGGAGGAGCCAAGTTGGAGCTAACAGGTAAATGAGCTGAGATGGAGCAATGGGCTCATTGGCTGAAGGCGGAGCCAGAGAATCCTCTTTACAAGACAGAGCTGGTGAATGGAACATCTGAGGTGCATCTTTGCAGCATTTTGGGAGGTAACTTTGGAGACACAGGAGACTTCGAGCTGGGTGGGGGCACAGGAGATTTTGAACTGGACGGGGGCACAGCGGGGGCACAGGAGACTTTGAGGCTGGGCCTGGTGAAGTCCTCCACTGAGCCAATAGGTTCACTATCCGTTGATCCGTTGTTCACCAGCACCCACTCCACAAACATGATGAAATCCTCTCTAGGACTGTTCTCTGGAAGGTGTGCGGTTTGGATAGTGAGTTAGGCATGCCAGAAAATCACCAAAAGTCCCTTGTATGGTCCTCCAGTGAACGTTCATTCTGCTTAAGGTAGAGAAGTTGGATGGCGGGTTGGTCCATTTGTGAGGGGGAAACAAAAATAAAGGAAAGGAAAACACTGCAAAAATATCCTGTCTCAAGTCCTGTATTCTGTCATGAATGGTTGTTGTAGAGAGCACAAGGTGAAAGGAGTAGATAACTACAAGGAATACTCAGGAGATCACAGGAGAAAAACAAAGACAAATATGTAAAACTAAGACAATACCGTAGAAAAGAACCAATGAAACACAGGGATTAAATATATTAGCAGAGTAATCAAGATAAAATGGAACAGCTGTGTAGAACTAATTAATAACCAAGGAAACTAACTAGGGAAGACAGGCAAACCAGAATAGGGAAAACAGAACCAAAACACAATGACAATAAACCAAAACAGAACAAACATGTTACACCAAGGGGGTATTCCAGAAACCAGGTTATGTCACATACCCAGGTATGTTTAAAAGTAAGTAAGCTGATAATCTCAACTTTTGGTTCCAAAAACGGAGGTAACTTTCAGGGTATGTAAGTAACCATAGCAACTTACTCTCTGAGCATAACCTGCTCCGGAGCAGCTCATGATACAGGGTTAATTTTCTTAAGAGGTATTCAGATGTGTTATTTAATTAATGTAGTTATATTAATGTAACTAAATTTGTTGTGTAGTTGCATTTAGTTTATAAATATAGTTATATTTAGTTATATATAAAATATTATATATTATACAAATATATATATATATATATATATATATATATATATATATATAAATATATAGCACTATTATAATGTTTAAATGTTTATTCAATTCTAATACATGTATTTATTTAAAATACAAAATAAGATGTGCTTTTTTTCTTTTCATAACAGGACGTTTTCTATACTATAATTTCTATAATAAAATACATATGTGATATCTCATTAAATGTTTAAAATCAAACAAACATTATAATTCTTATTTTCAGTGAATAAAGATTACTTATTCAATAAAAAGATTGAAAAAAATGATTGTACAACCACCAAATAGGTGGCGATGTGCACTAATAAATATGTATATATATATATATATATATATATATATATATAAATGGCCATTGACCATAGGTGGCAATGTGCACTAATAAATATATATATATATATATATATATATATATATATATATATATATAGTGACGAATCGATGATTCATGGAAACAGATGCTAAGAAAAAGCACGCCATTCCACTTCCTTCTTCTTTTGTTCAATGGCCATTTATATATATATATATATATATATATATATATATATATATAAATGGCCATTGGCCATAGGTGGCAATGTGCACTAATAAATAAATATATATATATATATATATATATATATATATATATATATATATATATAAATGGCCATTGAACAAAAGAAGAAGGAAGTGGAATGGCGTGCTTTTTCTTAGCATCTGTTTCCATGAATCATCGATTCGTCACTCAGTTGAGAATGTCTTGTGTGTTAACCAGGAACATACTCTGGGCTGGCTGAACTTACTCCCTGATGCGTTTTTGGAACCAACATACTTCGAGTAAGCAAGGTTTGGGTTAATCAACCGAGAGTTCAGGGTATATGTGATGGTAAGTTAACCTTTCTTTCTGGAATACCCCCCAATCAAGTGCAGATTGTTTTGAAATAACCGTGTTTACTAATTGTCCAATGCCAGCTGGACAGTAGGAGTCTGAACCACACTGTAGGTCTCTATATATTCCCAGGGTCAACACTATGTTTCTATTTTACCCTAACCCTAACTGTTTATCTGGGAACATAGGACTTTTTGTCATGTGTTTATTATGTTCCATATAAATTTAGGGAACACTGGACCATGGAAACAAACTCTGTCATGTGTTCATTATGTTCAATACAGTGTAAGTCTGGGAAATATAGGGAACATAGGAATGACTCCACAGAAGCAAGTCATCTGACTGACAAGCCTATAGTGACCAAACACTCGACATCTTATCTAAATGTGCTCTCTGTATTAACTTGGCACATGGTTAACAACTTTTTTTCCTGGCAGAATGATACCTGGGTGCTCTTATTCCTAGAATATAATAATCAATATGTCAGCCAGTTAGATTACAGTTTACTATGCTGAGAAAGTACTTTCCAGTTTTGTTTGCAATATACGACTGTGGGAGTATGGAAGTTCCGACGCGGATAATATGAGCACAGCAAGTATACTTGGCTGCAATGGGACTGTAAGCTCCGCCCGTTGGCCCAATGGAGGAAGTCCAAGGCCCGGTTGAAGGGATTCTGCATGTAAGTCTTTCTGGCGCTTCTATAAAAATCACCTTAATTTAATAAAATTTTGATTTCCAATTCTTATCTGACTATTCTGAATTGAATCTGACTCCAATTGTAAACGACATCTAATGGTGATGGTTCTGATATAATGTTAAAAGCTGATCGTGTGATTAAATGTGAATTAATTTAGATCTTTGATTATTTAAGTTCTCTTAATTTCACTTATCCTTTCATCAGGCACACCGCTTAAAAAGTCATACCGGCCGAATATGCTTTTACGACACAATCTCATCAGTTTAGAATCGTAGTCAGAGGATGTAGCATTTGCTAATAACGCAAATTGTGGAATCGCCACCTGCTTATTAGTACAAAAGTACCATTTGTTTAGCCACGATACTACAACATGCTAAGTCATGACAGACAGAAATCTAAAATCTCAATACCTGTGCCACCTGCTCCATTTATTGGGATTTTAGTATGACCATATCCTGACGCAGAGTTGCGGAAGTGTCAAAAACCTCTTGATACCGGTGATAAGGATTTCAGAAGAATTCAAAATAAATCAAGATTAACATTTATTGTTTTGCCAGGCAGAATTACATACCAATTAAAAGAATTTACAAAAATTCATCACACAACTGATCAGCATAAAATACAAAACATAATTACAAATGCAATATAAAAAGTAATGTTTCATAGAGTCAGCATACCTGGCAAATAGAGACGCACAGTAATTGTGCAGGAAGTTCTGGATACAGATGCTTCCCTGAGTGGTTTGCCAAGTCCCTTTAAATACCCCAAATCTAACAAAAGGACTGTAAACATTTAGCACCCAAATATTCATGCAGCTTTTGTTGGACCTTTTCTTGTGCCCCAAAAGGGTCACACACCTTGTTTTAGGGATAAACAGATGGTTAAAAAATATTTTATTGAGGCATCCCACAACAGAGGAACAGGCATTGTTTTCTTTATTCTTTTCTGTTATGCTGATGTGGGAGAGAAACCATTTTACCAGTCGCACCAGAGGTATTTATGTTGATATCACTTCAAACAGAACTTTGTGAGATTTGCATGGCTGGTTGAGCCCTGAGGAGGGAGTGGATGTGAGGAGTGAGAAACTCAGTGTCACAGTCTTGTTTAGCTCAGTCCAGTCTTGTGTTTCATTCAGTTACGTCATGTCTGCACCTGTCCTCGTTTGTCCTATTAGTTAAGTGTTATCACCTGTTCTCATTTAGTAGTCGTCATCTGTGTATTTAAGTTCCTGCCTGTGTTTGATTCCGTTGTCGGTTATTGTCTGTGCGTCTGCACACTGTTGCACATGTTACTCTGTTTCATAAACCTGTCTATTGTTTATGAACCTTTGTCTCCTGTCAGTCCTGGCATTACACTCAGCATGAGGTGAGGAGATGATACTGGGTCAGCTGTTGTCCTGTACTCTTTCTCACAGATCTTCTCTTCAGATTAGTGAATTTGATTGTTTTATTACAGGATAGGAATCTGGAATTCAGACTCAGAAAAATCCATCCTTACAGAACAAATTATCCAAAAAGGAGTTATACAGGAAAGTGATAGCTAATGAACAGTAAATGTAAATAATACATGTATCAAATGGTTGCATACATGATAAGATTCACATCTGAATTATTATTCCATCCCTTTTCTGCTGTTTATCCAGGCCCAGGGGGGTATTCCAAAAAGCAGGTTATGTGACATACCCAGGTAAGTTTAAGGGTAGGTGGATAACTTCAGCTTTTGGTTCCAAAAACGGAGGTAAGTTTCAAGGTATGTAAGTAGCCATAGCAACTTAAGCTCTGAACACAACCTGGTCCAGGACAGGTTTAGTTTCAGGGTTAGTTTGTTTCAGAGAGGTGACGGAGAATGGCATGCCCTTTTGAAGACAATCCAGTGGATGTGGAAGCACAGATTATACGGAATCTTTTCCCCCATGAGAGGGTGATAAGTTTTCGTATCCAAATGGATATTTGCCGGAGCGTTACCATTTTTCAAAAGACTCGTTAATTTATTTAACAAATCTTTTGAAACCTTACATATCAAATGTGACACATCGCGGATCAGCACTTGACACAGAGCACATTTTGTGCATTGAACTTTGTTTTTTTGCGACGTTTTGTATAACATTGGCGATGCAGATCATGTGGGAACGGTAACTGTGTGTAGGGCTGTTCGGACAGTATGCCTTGAGCTCAAACGGTTCCTGCACACTTTTGTGCAGTTCCCTGGCCATAAACCACCGAGAGTTTTATTAAAGAGGAATACCACAGAGTGGCGGGTTTGTCCTTTCTGTGATATTCTGTGAGAGACCATTTTAGTTACATAGCACTACTTAATCTATCCATATGTCAATACTGTATACAGCCACAGTCATTTTAAAATGTTTCTTACATAACTTTCAATTTCAGGGTTCCCAGATGTGCACTGATGGAACTCACATTGCTGTTAAAGCTCCTCCAGTCAATGAAGGAGATTATGTTAATAGGAAGTCAATCCATGTGCAGGTAACAATATATTTTTGGGTCCTATATCTTTAGGTGTTTAAACCATCAAATCGCCCTCATTACTGGTCCCTACTACACTGTAAAATCTAATTAGTTAGACTTGCCTAAAAAATAGCATGCAAACCGATTGCCTTAAAAAACTAAGTAAAGTGAAATAGGAATAGTATGTTGTACTGACAAAAGCTTAGTAAGTATGGTTGATTTACAAATGAGTTCTAGTGACTAAAAAAGAGTGTACTTGATAATTTACTTTAAATCAAATTTAATTGTTACCACTGTTGTGTTTAGCATGCTGAATATTGAAGTTTGTGTGACTCAAATATAGTCAACTATAAAATATTGTCACAAATGTAGAATAATTGTATTAACCCACTTAAAAGTTTCACCAACTATTTGTGTGCTACCAAATTTATAAATAATCATTATTCAGTATAAAATAAGATGGTTTTGTTATTCATATAGATTATTTTATATATGAATTGTGAAATTCATTCACATATGAACTGTGATTTCTGTTGCATTAAATCAGATATACAACAAAATAAATGAAGTGCCCGAGCAAAGGAAACACCATCCACCGTAATGGTAAGGTCAAAATAAAACATTTTAGGAAAATCAATGTCAATTTATGAAGTCAGCTTATGTGATGTTCTCTCAAATTTTTGGACCCCCACCTGTTTTACGGCCTCAGCCTTCTTCCTATTGGCTACATAGAAAACTAAATTGCATGGCTTCATTAACAGTTTAGTAAATTTAGAAAATATCACCTCGTTGGAGAACGTTTTTATGTTTCAGTTTAACTTGGCTCAGAGTTCTTCAGGTTCCAGAAGGATTACACCTGATAAAAGAAGCTAATAAATTACACTTTTTTTTTGCCAACATATTACCAGCCAATTATGTACATTACTACAGTGATATTAAGAAATTAATGAAGGCCAAAAAGTAAATGCTTGTCTATTTTTACAACCTGGCCAAAAGAATTGTGCATCACAATGGAAGGGGACAAATATTTAAATAGATAATCTAAAATTGTATAAATTCATGCATTTACTCTGTTGGCACTTTTTTGCCAACTCTCTTTTGCTGATGCTGCAGTATTGTTGTGTTTTTTTTTTGTTTTTTTTTTAGTTATAATGGGCTTATATTCTTCCTAAGCAAGCATTAAAACCTCCAACTCCATCTCGCTGAAATGTCGCACGCCTTTTTTCTCCACGCGTTTCCATGGTGACTCCTGAAATCGGCGATCCATTGAAAATGCCTTCATGTACTCGCCGTCCGCGTGCATTAACTCTCGGTTACCAACAGGAGGTTGATTGAACTAACTCCACACAGGTGTTTTGGAACCAACAAACCCAGAGTAAGCAAGTTCTGGGTTAATCAACCAAGAGTTCAGGGTATATGTGACGGTAAGTTAACCTTCCTTTCTGGAATACCCCCCAGGTCTGGGTCACAGCATCCTAAACAAAGCAGCCCACATGTCCTTTTCCTTGGCCACTTCCAACATCTCCTCATGGGGGACCGCGGGGTGTTTCTACGCCAGTCGAGAGATATAATCCTTCAACTGTGTCAGGGGTCTACTCTGGGGAATTCCTCCCAGTGGGTCATGCCCAGAATACCTCAGCAGGAGGATCCAGGAGAAATCTTAACCAGACTCTCATTTAACTGCCCTTTTGGGGCAGATCGATAGGGGTTTGAAGGGTCTCTCGTCGTGGCCTAGTGGTAAGGGAGTCGGGCTTGTAATCTGAAGGTTGCTGGTTCGATTCCCACGCCGGCAGGAATTGAAAGTGGGGATTGTGAATAAACAGCGCTCTCTCCACCTTCGATACCATGACTAAAGTGCCCTTGAGCAAGACACCTAACCCCTAATTGCTCCCCTTGTAAGTCGCTTTGGATAAAAGCGTCTGCTAAATGATGAAACATTTAAAAATGCAAATGTCTCTAAAAAGTATTATAAGAATGCGAGTAGTCAATAGTTCCCACAAACTAAAAAAAGTTTAACAGATCATTTCAATGTTTTTTCTATGGGAAGCATATCCTCAATATCACCATCCCAGGAAGCATGAATACCATCTCTTTTTAACATGTCAGGTCTGCTCCAAAAACTTTTACAATTGTATGTATTCTGCGGTCACCACTGAGGATATGTTCAGACTGTCAGTCCAAATCTGATTTTTGTGCATATCCGATTGAAATCCGATTTAGCAAATCTGAATGACCAAAAATCACATGAAATGCGATATTTACAAATCCGTTTCGAGCTACATTCATATGTGTATTGAAATCCTATTCAAATCGCATTTCTGGAAATCAATTTCAGTCTGACTGCTCTGATTGGATTTCACATGGTTTATGTGACTTTCTCACAACACATAAATATAAACATCAGTCATCAAACATCATAAAAGTCGCTGCAGAAACAAGGTTGTGTTGTTACAATGTGCCAAAGACAACATCTGTATTGCAAACCCCTCCATGCTGTGGTTGTTGTTGTTTTTGGTGTATGTCTACCAACTCAGTGTCATTGCCATAGAAACCAATGTAAATATCCCGGAAAACGAAAGAGCAGCATGGACACACAAATCGGGTCTGAACAGTTGCGATTCACAATGTGGACAGTCAATAACTTTAGATCAGACTCCAATCAGATACACAGATAATTGAATTTGGACTGACAGTCTGAACGAAGCCTTAGACAGCCAGCCATTCAGTGACAACAGTTAAGAAAGTACAGCTAAGTATCTCATCACTCTGGCAAACAGGGCGGGGGTCAGAGCACCAGAGGAATTAACACTTCTTTAATGTTAATTTTAGTGAGTTGAACATCATTAGTGCTGATGTGAAAAAAAAAAAAAAAGTATTTACGAAATAGCATTAGCCAGCACTTTTGCATTAATGCCAGGCTCTCTGGCTCCTGACAAACATGTGACTGTGGTGGCTGGTCTGAGTGCACAAGAGAAAAAAGATGGTAAACACGATCGACAAGTTAACAGGCTTAGCGAAATGCTAATGTATTGTGCTATTGATAGCATTTTAGATTAAAGCTAGTGATGTCAAATTAATGTGATATTAGGCGATATTAGGCGATATCAGATGGTGAAGAGTAAGTTATATTTAGCAATATAAACAAGGAATTATAAGGAAGCTATAAACGCAAACCCCTCAGCAGTGAGGCAGCGGTAACCCATTCCACAAGCCTTCCAGCAGACAATACTATTCACCAATGTTGTTTCTGTGTTTCTAGTTTTGTGATTGTTCAAGCAAGAACACTGGTCACTATGAGCCCATCTGTGGACTATAATGATCTCTGATCCTGTGTTGTCAAAGATTTCCGTGGATGTCAGATCAGTAGCCTTGTGGGCAGTACTCCAACAGATGATACACCTGTGCTTTAGGTGACCTCGGTTCGAGTTCCTCGGTTTCTTTCCCTGTCCTGTCTTTCCCAAGCCACGGTTAAGTAAAATCACAATGGTTGTGATAGTCTTTTCTTCCCTATTGTGATGTATTTTTGAATGAAACGGCTTCTCAAACAAGAAAAAAATATAGAGCAGGGCTTTATTTTTTCTGTTAGGAATTTATTGGTTTGTTTGATCATTGTCATTTGCACTTGCTGTGATCTCAAATCGGAAAAAAATGATCTGAAAAACAGGAAGGGGAAAAAATAGCAAAGTAATGTTTCCTGTACAACAGCGAGTTCACTAAGTTGTGAGATTTCTTGAGTTCAAGTTCTTGAGACAGTTGAAACATATTTATCTAATGTCTCTATTACTATTATTATTGCTCGTACTTGGGGTTAGTGATTTAAACAAAACCCTTACCCTAAGTATTACATTTTGGCAACTGACAAGAACACCCTGGCAACATGGTAGAGAATTTTGCGTATACAAGCAAGCACCATTTAAATTTTAAGATTTTTTACATTTTCTGAAGAAATGTTGTTACACATTTTTACATATGCTACTGTTGAGCCAAAGCACACATTCTGCCTCAAAGTGAAAAGACTGTAGAACCAGAAAAGTGTGCTAACTTTGAGTTAAACTCTTGCAAGGCAAACAAGAACCCGCAAAAGACTTTCACCCCCTCCATCAGTTTCATGTTTTCTGTTTTAGTGTGTTACTAATTCAGATGGTGTAGATCTCAATCTTAATGTTATGTAATGATAAAATACTTATCTTACTTTAGAAGTTAAGATAAGTCTGTTATATGGAGTATTTGACATCCCTTTTAAAAGCACTTTTAAGTGGTTGGTTGTGTGTGGAGAGTGTAAAACCACATTCTAACACTATTACTCAGCTGTTCTGACTACCTGTGCAATGCTGAGTATATTTTTTTACTTGCTGTTTATTGGCATACGATTTTTTCTTCTTTCCTCGTTTTTCTTTTTTCGATCCATTAAACCACTATGAAGTTTATGTTGCAGTGCTGCACATTGTTTTTTCTTTTCACATAAAAAAGACAGAACAGATGTATAGTGATGTAATTTCCTTTAGACTAGTCGAAACATGGTGGGAGCCAATCGGGTCATTGCTATTGCAGGCAACATGAAACTAGTTCTGCAATCTGCAAAGCCCCTATACCCCAGTTTACCATACAGAGGAAGTGTTACAAACCAATACCCTGTGAAAAAAAAAAAAATCTATAATAGATCATGTTTTTTTGACCAATCTCATATGATACGATCTTATCTCTCATCTCAACTTCCCTTCTTTGCTCGGAAGGTCAGAGGGTAACACCAATTATCACATTTGTGAGTATTCCTGGCAAGCACATTTTTTTTATTTGACCTCTTTTTAAAATAATTTGCACAAACATACGCTGTGTGTTAATTTTTTGGTATGAATATATGCCTGGAGAGCACTTTAAATATGAGTCCTAGCCCCCACTTTCATTGCAAACACCTGTCGTTTGAGTTTGAAATGGTAGAAAGGGTTATGGTTTCACACTTTTTTGTGGTTGGTAAACCAGCTGTTGGAAACATTAAATGTCACAGAATAAGTCTGAATGTCAGAGGTAGTTTGCACCACAGATTGATGCTCATAATACTAATAGGTATGTGAAATTTACTGTTACGATAATCAATAATTCATAGACTTTATTTATTAAAGTTGTTGATGGCTTTGGTATTTTACATTTTCAAAATGCAGACTTATTTTGCTCAGCACCAACAGGCATGTTTTTTTATGTAGAACGTAAAAGGCTATTACAAATATTAAATAAAAAAATATATATTAAATAAAACTATTAAATACAAATTAGTTAATAAAATATTCATTATTTGTTTAATTAAACAAGAGATTAGTCAACATTATCCATTATCATCAATACTGTGTGGTTCAAATGAACTATAATCTATGATTTGTATATATTTGTCTGAAGAGGTGGACTTGGACCACTGCCACTTGTCACCTTTAGCTGCTCACTGGGGGTTTTAAGGCATTTTATTTGTAGGGTCAGAGTTTATATAAATTATATATATATATATATATATATATATATATATATATATATATATATATATATATATATATATATATATATTAGTACTGCGTAATATTGCGTAACTGCATGTACTTACCATAGGGCTAGGGAGATTAGGGTTTGGTTTAGGTTTAGTTGCATGTAATTATGCATAATTTATAGTTTTTACTATACAAACTACATATAACATATATAAATTGTAACAAGCTCACTAAAAATAAAGTATTAGTGTATAATTATAATTATTATATTTAAATGCAATATTAAGTGCTGTACAAATAAATTGAATTTAATAAAGCGTATGTCCACTTATCAAAGAAAGATGCAAAAAAGTTAATCATGCTCTTCTTTTGATGATTACAATTATAATCAGCAGTACAGTAATACTACTGTGTATATGTATGTATATATATATATATATATATATATATATATATATATATATATATATATATTTTCCACAGCATTTATTAAGCTGTGTTGTATTTATTAATGTATTGGTCATTGTCGATTTCTGCTAATTCATTAAATATAAATTTTATTGTATACAACTTGTGGTGTAAAAATTTATTAATATACATAGAAATTAACATTAAATTTAATACATTTTGTAAAAATTGTTCATTTTTATTTCAAATAAGCTTTATTATATATAATAAGACCCCTAATAGCAAGATTTATCAGCAGTTTGTGCCAACGCAAACGCTGTTTTGCAATTAAAAATCTATAGGATTTACTACACAGTTGTTTTTGCAGCTGACCTTATTGCATGTACATTTGTAGGAGTTTACTTTTCAGATGCAATTTTAATGGTAGGAGAGTATTTAAATGAATTATACAACATGATTTAGCCTACCAAGGTTAAAGCTAGTCAATTTACTGGTATTTGTGTCATTATTTAACGCCCCCAAAACAACATGAATGAAGTAGATGCACCTGATTATCATAGACTCTGCTTGTTTACGACCCTATACGCGAATTTGTGCTGTTCTTGAAAGACTGGGTTGGTCATTATGGGAATGAACCGGCTGCATCCGTGTTCTTTATATACGCATTGTCAGGAAATCACCCACAGAAATTTCCACTCTCATCAACAATTTTTTGGGATTTCTTTCTCATGCTAATTTGCCCTTTTAGTAAATCTGGCCCTAAGTATTATAGAGTAAAGTACTTTACTACTTATTTATATTGAATTCTGCTGTGACATAAGGCCTCATATCATTGTCCAAATGATTATCCAAAATAAAACTAAAATAAAACATGTAAACAATGTCAATGTCTTTTCCTAATTTCTCTTCCAAAGCCAGTGCCACATATTGTTTGCTAATACATTTGTACTAATGCCTTAACGATGAACTTTTCGCAGCATTATATGCTAACACTCTCTGTTTCCCTGTTTGTCTAACACAGTCTGGTTCTCTGAATATGAATTCTACAGCTGCCTTGCTGAGGTAAGACCAAATGTAGTTCAAACAACAGAAAAAGAATTGTCCATAACAGGACAGTGAAGAAAATACAAATGAAATAGAATGACATGACAGAATAGGCTACACAAGTTATTTAGTTTTAAAACAAATAGATTTCTTTATGAATGTGAATGCTGTGAATGGTCCCCAAGGAGTGTGAAATCACCTGAGGGGAATCCCTGGGAATGTGACTTTAACCAGGGCAGGGACACCCAGGATCACAATTTCAGCTCAATTTAGTTTAATGTTCATTAGTTATGAAGAAAACTCAATTTCATAATAGCTGATATTACAGTATGTTCAATTGAAAATCCAGTTGTATTGTGTAAAAAGTTTCTTTTCCTCTTCTCTTTCACATGAACAGGACCACTGCCCAGCCTCCATGGAGTGAGATGGTGACCAATAGCACCCTTGATCTAAATTCATTGTCAAGGTGAGGCTGTATCAAATTTATTAATCACAATTGAAGGAGGAGCTCTAATTAACTTATATATTTGTAAATGTTTGGATTTATTTTTTAAAATTTAAATTAAAAAAAAAAAATGTTTGGTTGTTTTTTAGCAACTATATGAATTTTATATTTTGCATGTTTATATTTATTTTACTGTTACTGTCTTTTTTGTTTAATAATACTGTAATGAGATGAACTATATTTTGTAAGAATAAATACCTTCAATAAAGATGGGTAAAAGTGTGTGACTCTCATTGCAAAAGTTTCTTTTCCTCTTCTCTTTCACATGAACAGGACCACTACACAGCCTCCATGGACTGAGATAGTGACCAACAGCACCCTTGGTCTAAATTATCCTGCATCGTCAAGGTGAGGCTGTATCACATTTAATAATCACAATTGACGGAGGAGCTCTAATCCCCCCCCCCCCCGCTCAAGTGTGAATGGACAACGTGATATGGCCTGATGTGCCATATGACTATAGTGACTACTACAGTGGAAGTTTTGATTCACATTCGTGTGTTTATGGAGATCATGGAGGTAGCTTCCTCCCTGTGTTATACTCCCTGTTTTTTGTGGTTGGCTTTCTGGGTACACACACATGTGATCTAGTTCAATAGATCATTCCAATTCAGATTCATAATAGAAAATAAATAGTGCTGATGTTTCAATTACCTTTTATGATACAATTACAATTTCAGCTGTAAAGCATCTCTAAAAAGACAAAAGTGTTATTATTCAGCTCAAGTCAGTTCAATGTTGATTCAGTTGATGGTGGTTGATAATAGCTGATGTTACAGTATGTTCATTGAAAATCCAGTTGTGTTGCGTAAAACGTTTCTTTTCCTCTCTTTCACATGAACAGGACCACTGCACAGGCTGAGATGGCGATCAACAGCACCCTTGATCTAAATTATCATGAATATGACTATAGTGACTACTACAGTGAAGGTTTTGATTCACATTCGTGTGTTTATGGAGATCATGGAGCTAGCTTCCTCCCTGTGTTATACTCCCTGTTTTTTGTGGTGGGCTTTCTGGGTAACACACTTGTGATCTGGGTGGTCTTGATGGGTGTGAAGATGAGAAGCATGACTGACATCTGTCTCCTGAACCTGGCTATAGCTGACCTGCTGCTGGTCTCCTCTCTTCCCTTTCTGGCTCACTATGCCAGAGACCAGTGGATCTTTGGAGATTTTATGTGCACTATGGTCCTTAGTGTCTACTACATCGGATTCTACAGTGGGATATTCTTTATAGTATTGATGAGTGTTGATCGATACTTAGCAGTAGTTCATGCTGTGTTTGCCTTGAGAGTCAGAACAAGGACATATGGGATCTTAGCCAGTATGTTCATGTGGATCATTGCTGTTTGTGCATCCTTTCCAGAGTTGACGTACCTCAAAACCACAGACATAAATAATCATTCTTATTGTACACATTATCCAACAAATGATCAAATGTCTTATCGTTCTTCAAAGATAAATTGTACCTTTAAAATGAATGTCATTGGTTTAATTATCCCACTTATTGTGATTGGATTTTGTTACTCAATGATTCTGAAGAGACTCCTGACAGTTCGCTCCTCCAGGAGGCAGGCCATGCGTCTAGTTATTGTGGTGATGGTGGTCTTCTTTTGCTGTTGGGCTCCATACAATGTTGCAGCTTTTATGAAAGCCTTAGAGCTAAAAGGTTACATAGATTCCTGTGACAGCAGTAAGATAATCCGTATAAGTCTGCAGATCACAGAAGCTTTGGCTTACTCTCACAGCTGCCTGAATCCCATTCTCTATGTGTTTGCAGGAGAGAAATTTAGAAGGCATCTTTTTAGACTCCTGTACAGGACACCCTTCAGTAGATTGCAATTCATGAAGAGTTATATTATACAGGCCACAGGATCTGTTTACTCACAGACCACTAGTGTGGATGAGAGATCCGCTACACTGTGAATGGAATATTAATAGGGAATGCGAGAAAAGGTTTCCCTTCCAGTACATCTACTAATACACAGTCACATTTTTTTTTTTTTTTTGTATATAGACGAAGAAATTTTGAACACGAGACTGGCCACATTAAAAACTTGGATCATAACGTGTCATACACAAATCTCAGTGTTATTTGTGCCTATATTTGTAAATGTTTGGATTTATTTTTTAAAATCTTTAATTTTTATTAAAAATGTTTGGTTGTTTATTAGCAACTATATGAATTTTATATTTTGCATGTATACATATATTTTACTGTTACTGTCTTTTTTGTTTAATAATACTGTAATGAGATTAACTATATTTTGTAAGAATAAATACCTTCAATAAAGATGTGTAAAAGTGTGTGACTCATTGAAGAGTGATAATTTTACATAGGTGAGAACAGCAACAAGGTCAGTTAGGAACACAAGCAAAACACTTGTAACATTGTTCCTAAATCTTTGTTAATCGTAGTTAAAAAAATACATCTGCTCCATGTTAGTTCATGTTAGCTCAGGTTGTATTAACAGATACAACCTTTGATTTTAATAACGAATTAGTAAATTTTAAAATTAATATTACGTAAGATCATTAAATGCTTTTGAAGTATTGTTAACTAATATTAACAAACAAAACCTTATTGTAAAGTGTTTCCAGTGGGTTAATGTAGTTAGCATTAGAGAACAAAAGAACTATAACTTAAGCAGTTACTCAAAATATGAATATCTAACCATCACTAGACTCGCACAGAACTGCAATCTGTTGAACTTTAATGGAAGCTCTGTAGAATTTGAATATCTTTAATTTTTAAATAAATGTTGTTTAAAAAAAATCTAAAATTAAGCAACTCAAAAAAATTAACAATTTTTAAATTCAGAAAATGTGTGAAAATAACATTTAAAAACAAAAATTCAATTTATGATCATGAGAAAAGAAAAGTAAAATAATAATGCTCCCTATAGGGATTGCTTCTGTAAATGTCTTTGCTAGAGTAAATGTCAAAAAAATCCCTTTGGGACATTGAGGCATTTATGTTCCAAGTAGATGGCATACAATTTCACTTTTTCACATCCATTTTACTACCAACAAACTGGCTAAAGTCTATGATGAGTTTTTAAAAAGTGAAAAATGTGCAACGTGAAAAGTGAAAGTGATGCAACGGCCAACTTTGTGAAGCAAAATAACTGCTTTCAATATACTTCACTCTTCAAAAAACAGATTAATTGTGTTATATCCAGTAAAACACATCACAAAAACAGAGCTAAGGCGATAGAAACTGGGTCATGGCTTAACCACAGACCCCAACCTCTAGACTAAAATGCATGATTCAAATTGTGCTCAACTATTTTTCTCCCATGATGAGCAGACTTAACGTAGACTATACATAGACTGTCATCACAGTGGACATTATGATTCAGTCTAACATTCCCGGTGTGACCCTTCTAATAAAATTATGTGCAGCGTTCTCATTTCTGACCAGTTCGAGTGATTAGATCTTCACTAGCCAGTCAAAACATCATGTGATAGACACCACTCATCCACAGGACATTCATAATAATATACTGATACATTCTGTGGGACTATCCCCATTACCGTAATGAAACCGGTACTTGGTGTTTTTGCTGTCTGCAAGTTTGGAAATTTTGCTCACAAGAGTACCAGATACTACTTGTAAAAGTGAACATGTAGTACTCAACACAAATGCTATGGGATTTACACTGGAAATTACAAGTAGTATCTATGAGAGACATTTAAAAACTCTTTAGCTGATGTAGCTATACAGTATATGTTACTGATGTATGCTGATAGATGTGTAAACGTGAGGAGAATGAGGACAGTTGTACCTCTTTTATGGTATATGTTTTATTGACATTATTACAGGTTTTTAGGGATAAGTCAAGTCAAGTCAACTTTATTTATAAAGCACTTTATACAGTTCAGATCGTTTTCTAAGCAGCTTTACAGTGATAACAGGAAAATGATTCAGTGATGCACTTCATCTATATAAAGCAGTTCCGCAGAAAACAGTGACGTCATTCTCATAGTGTCAGTGGAGAAAAATCTATAATATTGTTGAATATTAAGCGTCCCCAACTAAGCAAGCCATTAAAACACTGACGTAGTTTGCTGTTCCAAAGAAATATTAATACTAAGTAGATCAACAATTTAAAGCTGCAGTAAGTAAAATTTTTGCGGTAAAATATTCAAAAACCATTACACCAGTGTTATATATTTTGTTTAGTTGAGTACTTACAATATCCCAAATGTTTCCAACTATCGTGAAAAAAAAAATCACAATTTTAACCAAGGATCCAGGACGTGTGAGGAAGTTGCCTGTAAATTCCGTCATAGCCTCAGTTTCCGGTTTCATTTGGAAGGAACCATGGAAACACCAAAGACGCCTTAATATATATTACATGTGGGAACACAGACAAGGGAAGATCTATTTTGATACATTATAGATAGAAAATGAATTATTGTAATATAGACCAAAAAGTTTAGTTTTATTGTTTAAATCTAATTTTCTTGATTTTTTTGCGAGTACCATGCTTTACCATGCCTCAGAGAAAAACACTTTTGTCAAGTAGCCAATGTAGCATAATCAGATGCAGCTTTATTTTGACAGTACAGAATTTTCTCCATCATACAATACGTTTTAACATTAATTGCATGTCATTTATCAACACAAGCCACCCAGCATAAATGCATACAGCATAAATATGCCACAGCATATTAAAATATGATATCATAATATCCATCTATCTTACTGCAGTGGGCAACACATGTCTAACAGCAGCTGGCAAGCGAATGCACAGAGTAATGTTATAACATAATTTTCAACACACTCAAATGTATCTAATATGATAAACAGTGCTGTGTTACCTCATAATTATGACTGGAAAAGCGGAAGCGGCGCTGGTGACTGTGGCATGATAAAAGTCCCGCTGCTCACGAGGCTTGTGTTGCGTTCATCTGTCATTATCAATCGCTCCAGCGGCCTCATTCAGCTCCCACAACACTCGGTCCTGCTCTGCATCATACAACAGTAACATTAATAATCGCATCCATGAACATGATTTCTGCCTGAGTCCCATCCCGATTCTTTTCCACCGGCTGTGAGGTGAAGACCACATGTCCCGAGAATCCTCGCTCAAATTTGGTGTCATCAAGCTACGCCTTTGTTTTGAATAGGCAACCTCTAGTGGACAAAAAAACTACAAAGTGCACCTTTAAGAATAGTTTTTTTTTCATTGGTTGCCTTATTCACCTCCTGCCATGAATGACAGATTTTGCTATAGGCAGATATTTAATAGGCTCTGAATATTGGCTAAGTCCAATATTTGGGTACATAGTACAAAGCAAGTCAAATGAGGCAATTAGATGTTCAATGGGTTCATAGTGATGTGGTAACTGTGGGGGTGAGTACACCACACACACACATGAACATTGTATAACAATATAACTCCTCCACCACAACAAGTTGTTCGGCATTTGGAAAACCTCTCAGGTTATGTGTGTAACCATGGTTCCATGAGAGGGAACGAGACGCTCCGTCAAACATGTGGGAAAGCCTCTGTGTGATTGCGTTGTGTAGCACCTATAAAATCATTCCAATGGCTTGACGGAACGACATAGGTGGGTGACGTGATGACAAGGAAACTATGTCCTAAGTGCCTGTCTGTGTGAACTCGTAACTTGCACACTAAGATGAGAGCACCAGGGACCCCGGAGTGGAGGCCAGATCTAGGTTATAAAACCTCACAAAAGTGTGTGGCGAGGATCACTCTGCCGCATCACACACGTCTTGGAGGGAGACTCAAAGCTTTAGCTTGTGACCAGATTGTGTGAGCCTCTTCAGGAATTCCATAGAATATTTTATAATGGGCTCCATTTCCATTTCTGTTTTTGATGGACTGTCACTAGGGCCCTGCATTATGTGGGGCTGGCATGGACATGTTGGCTGGGTTGCTATGGCTAATTGCATACCCGGAAAGTTACCTTAAATTTTTGAACTGAAAGTTGAGATTATCAGTTTATTCATCTGTAAACTTACTGTACTGGGAATGTTGTATAACCTGCTTTCTGGAACAGCCCAGGAACAGCATGTATGCGACACAACAGGCATGAACATGAACAAGGTTGGCAACACCAATGGCGCATACCCAAGTGACACAAATCAAGCATTAAATAATCATTCACCATGCTCATTGGCTGCTGCTCATGACAATCAACCATTGCTAAGGTAGGGCTTGACCTGTTCTACCATATTTTGTACTAATGCCTTAAAGATAATCTATTTGCAACATTGTTATCCTAACTTCTCTTTCTCTCTTTGTCTAACTCAATAAGAACTCATCTGGTTCCCTGACAATGAATTCTACAGCTGCCATTTTGAGGTAAGAGTAAACATTATCTTCAGATATAGTTCAATAGATCATTCCAATTCAGATTCATAATAGAAAATAAATAGTGCTGATGTTTCAATTACCTGTTATGATACAATTACAATTTCAGCTGTAAAGCATCTCTAAAAAGACAAAAGTGTTATTATTCAGCTCAAGTCAGTTCAATGTTGATTCAGTTGATGGTGGTTGATAATAGCTGATGTTACAGTATGTTCTTTGAAAATCCAGTTGTGTTGCGTAAAACGTTTCTTTTCCTCTCTTTCACATGAACAGGACCACTGCACAGGCTGAGATGGCGATCAACAGCACCCTTGATCTAAATTATCATGAATATGACTATAGTGACTACTACAGTGAAGGTTTTGATTCACATTCGTGTGTTTATGGAGATCATGGAGCTAGCTTCCTCCCTGTGTTATACTCCCTGTTTTTTGTGGTGGGCTTTCTGGGTAACACACTTGTGATCTGGGTGGTCTTGATGGGTGTGAAGATGAGAAGCATGACTGACATCTGTCTCCTGAACCTGGCTATAGTTGACCTGCTGCTGGTCTCCTCTCTTCCCTTTCTGGCTCACTATGCCAGAGACCAGTGGATCTTTGGAGATTTTATGTGCACTATGGTCCTTAGTGTCTACTACATCGGATTCTACAGTGGGATATTCTTTATAGTATTGATGAGTGTTGATCGATACTTTGCCTTGAGAGTCAGAACAAGGACATATGGGATCTTAGCCAGTATGTTCATGTGGATCATTGCTGTTTGTGCATCCTTTCCAGAGTTGACGTACCTCAAAACCACAGACATAAATAATCATTCTTATTGTACACATTATCCAACAAATGATCAAATGTCTTATCGTTCTTCAAAGATAAATTGTACCTTTAAAATGAATGTCATTGGTTTAATTATCCCACTTGTGATAATTGTGATTGGGTTTTGTTACTCCGTGATTATGAAAAGACCCCTGACAGTTCACTCTTCCAGTCTAGTTATTGTGGTGATGGTGGTCTTCTTTTGCTGTTGGGCTCCATACAATGTTGCAGCTTTTATGAAAGCCTTAGAGCTAAAAGGATCCATAGATTCCTGTGACAGCAGTAAGGTAATCCGTCTAAGTCTGCAGATCACAGAAGCTTTGGCTTACTCTCACAGCTGCCTGAATCCCATTCTCTATGTGTTTGTGGGAAAGAAATTTAGAAGGCATCTTTTTAGACTCCTGTACAGGACACCCTTCAGTAGATTGCAGTTTATACAGAGTTATATTATACAGTCCACTAGTGTGAATGAGAGATCTGCTGCAGTGTAAGTGGAACATTTAATTGCAAGCCAAAAAAAAAAAATTCTAAAAAGGATTTAAAAAAATAAAGAGGGAAAAAAATGACCCTTCCTAGTGAAATCTACTGCCAGACTGTTTCAGTTCTGCTAAAACACCCCCAGCCCCAAATTGTTTACAGACAAGGCGAGGTTTTGAACATGGGATGGCCCATGTATTTTACTCTAAGTGGCTTTTTTGTTCATTAATACTGTAATTAGATTAACTGTATTTTGTAATAATAAACACCTTTTAATAAAAAAAGTGTGGCTCACATTGCAGTGAGTATTTTACACTAACATGTTGCTAAAATGTTTTAGCATGTTGTTAGATGAATTAGCAGGTTTTTAACATAAATTCACATGTTGCTGGCACGTGTTAGCCCACTGCTAATATCAAACATGTTACTAACATGATTTAGCACACTGCTAACATGAATTGACATGTTGCTAAAATGTTTAACACATTTTTAACATGAATACAAACAAGGGATTTAAGGCAAGTGTTTTCTGCTGGTTCCCTTTGGCACAGACTTTGTAGATGAGTGTGTAAAAATTAGGATGCAGAAGGCCTGACAGTGCACTAGGGTAGTAGGATAGTAGGGCAGTAGGATAGTCGTGGCCTAATGGTGAGGGAGTTGCGCTTGTAACCTGAAGGTTGCTGGTTTGATTCCCACGCCGGTGGGGATTGTGAATAAAACAGCATTCTTTCCACCTTGGAACTGTACTCTTCCAGAAGAAGCATAATAGCACCCCCACAGTATAACAGTGAAAACACTGCTGGAAACTTCAGTCAGTGTCGGGAAAGAGAGAAGTAAATTCATATGTACACTAGACTAGCTACACAAAAATTCAGATACTCAGAATTAGGAATATATCGATGTTCTTTATACATCAATATTTTCAAATAATGTACGTTTATAAGACAGTATGTAAAACTATGTGGAAAAAAAGTATTTAATAGGGAACTAAATCAAAAGATTAAACACAACTACAAGCCAAGTATACTTGGAATACTTAACTATGCTTTTAAGTATACAGTGGGTACGGAAAGTATTCAGACACCTTTAAATTTTTCACTCTTTGTTATATTACAGCCATTTGCTAAAATCATTTAAGTTCATTTTTCCCTGTGATGTGTGGAGAAAACCAGGCACTGCTCATCACCTGTCCAATACTGTCCCAACATTGAAGCATGGTGATGGCAGCATCATGCTGTGGGGGTGTTTTTCAGCTGCAGGGACAGGACGACTGGTTGCAATCGAGGGAAAGATGAATGCGGCCAAGTACAGGGATATCCTGGACGAAAACCTTCTCCAGAGTGCTCAGGACCTCAGACTGGGCCGAAGGTTTACCTTCCAACAAGACAATGACCCTAAGCACACAGCTAAAATAATGAAGGAGTGGCTTCACAACAACTCTGTGACTGTTCTTGAATGGCCCAGCCAGAGCCCTGACTTAAACCCAATTGAGCATCTCTGGAGAGACCTAAAAATGGCTGTCCATCAACATTTACCATCCAACCTGACAGAACTGGAGAGGATCTACAAGGAGGAATGGCAGAGGATCCCCAAATCCAGGAGTGAAAAACTTGTTGCATCTTTCCCAAAAAGACTCATGGCTGTATTAGATCAAAAGGGTGCTTCTACTAAATACTGAGCAAAGGGTCTGAATACTTAGGACCATGTGATATTTCAGTTTTTCTTTTGTAAAAAATCTGCCGAAATGTCTGTGTTTTTCTGTCAATATGGGGTGCTGTGTGTACATTAATGAGGAAAAAAAGGAACTTAAATGATTTTAGCAAATGGCTGCAATATAACAAAGAGTGAAAAATTGAAGGTGGTCTAAATACTTTCCGTACCCACTGTTATCTCGATCAAAAGACTGAGTACAATTATAAGGCAAATATACTTAGACTTTTCTAAGTATTAGAATTTTTTTAAGTCAGGTATACTACAGTGCAATTTTAAGTATATTTCTCAGAAGTACATATAGTGTATTTCTGAGTAGTATATAAAAAGTAGACTGAAAGTATACTTTATTATTTTTAGTTTAAAAGAAGTATATTAATGGCACACTAGAATAAGCTTCTTTTCCATAAGTGTCCACACAGAAATGACTCCTGGCCCAATCAAGGCTTGAACCAGGGATGTTCTTACTGTGAGGTATCAGTGCTTCCCACCAAGACACCATGCCACAGTTCTTTACCAAGGTCTTTACCTGACTTATCTTGCAAGCTATTCCTTCCCACAATCTATACAATTGGGTCCATTTTACTTTTTCATGGTCTACAAATAACCTCTTGGCAGTGGTGGTATTTTAAAAGTAGCAAGAATCAAGGACAGAGGAAACTTACCAAGAATGCATGAACTGAGGATGCAGAAGTCTTTTTATGTTGAAACACTAAACACGGTTTAATTAAACTTCAATTTTAAATGCAAAATTGCTATAGCTATTTTGTCTATTTTTGTTATGGGAACTAAAATAGTTCTAAATAATAGAGATATTATTTAGATAATGGAGAATCATAGACAATTATATGTCATTTGGAAACTGCAGAAAAACATTGCGTACATCTGATAGAAGTCGAATATACACAGAAATCAAGATCTGTTATGGGTGCTGCACATTGATATGATGTGCTTATGTGTAAAAATATTATGTTTTTTTAAGAGATGGGAACTTGGGAATCATTTTTTTCTTTCTGAATACGAATTAAACTCTCACTGCTACAAGGGGGTTTTCTCTGCAGCTGAACTGCAAGTCATTTTCAGTAGCAGAGCTCTTTGATTATGCAGGTGTCGCCTCCTTTAGGTCTTCTATAAGCTAAAGCAGGTTGGAAGCTGATGAAGCCAACACTTAAGTTAAAATATATTTAATATTATTGGCAATTTCACAATACTCATATATTATGTTAGCAAGCCTGCAAATTGCTTCCATACTGTTCTGAGCCTATAAAATAAATTTATTTACATATTATTAAAACTTTTTTAGTTGACAATGAACAATCAGTTGATCTATACTCTTCAAATGTATGCATTTTGTTTGTTATTCTACTGTTTTGATTTTGTATATATTGGCTGCAATTAAAATTGCTTCAACACTCCAAAATGTTTCTAAAAATGTCAATCAGTTTACGGTATTGTCAGTTTAGCAATTATTTTTACATAAATATTTAATTTAATTTTAATTAATTATTAACAATTTTTGTTTGCTTTCTATAATTTGACTAGCTAATTTGACAGTTATAAGTAGTTCTGATTATTGTTAAATTTAGTCATTTAAAATGACATGCATTTAAATATTATTATTAATATTAACAAAGTACTGAATGATATATTACATTAATAATAAATAATAAATAATATATTAAATTTCATAAATAATATATTACATTACACCTGTTATTTGAAGTATACTAATAACAAATTGTCCATTTGCTATGCATATATTTTATATGCACATGTTTTTGCATATACACTCTCTTGAGGATTGAGATTTTAGATGATTTCAGTTCAAGGCAAATCGGGAAGTTTGCTTGAGTGATTAGTCATTTTATTTAAATGACACAGACAGATCTGAATTATTTCCACTTAGTAAAATTTTGATTTTGAAAGTCCAGCTATTGCACAAAATGATTTGCTTGATTGCTTTAGAAGTCCAATGTAAGCAATAAAAATCATTATTATTTTGTCAATTTTTGTTAAATAAAAACTTTAAAAAAAAAAGTTGTTTCATAAGTAAAAAATACATTTTATTTTTGTGCAAAATAAAGGGACAAAGATAACAAAAACACTCTCTTACCTTTTAAACTGACGGAATAGGCATTTGAAAAATTCTGAGCTACAAAATAAATATGACTTATGTTTCCATGTCATGTCATGTCAAAGACTGAAGTTACTGAGAACAACTGAGAACTACGTATAACCTATTATCTCAGCTAATCAGTGATTCAGTATATCTGATCAAATCACGACCACAGTTAAAAACCACAAATATAGCATTATCATAAATTTTTTATACACTGACATCATGTCTAATAGGAGCAACTGAGATAAGACACAGATTAGAGCTCTTGATAGTGAAAGTTCGCCTCCTGGTGGTACAGCTAACTCTACGAAGCATTTCTTTTAACTGACACGGGTCTAAAAACCCCTTCACCACGACCGTGTCAACAGAACATAAATGAACAACAAACCTAAATGACAATTAGCAAAAGACAAAAATGAGTCACGGAAACTGTTCATGATTTCTTAGAAAGCCGTGTTGAGGGGAATTTTTTAGTCACAGCCCACTGAAGTTTAGATTGAAAGTTGTAGCCTACCTATTTCCAACATCAAATTTTAATTGAGATCATTTCAGTTTATTCAACTGGTTTTCTTCCACCTTAAAAGCCTGGGCCACCAAATGAAATTATTTTTTACATCAAAGTCAAAAAACTTGAAAACAGTCCGTCGAACATCGCGTTTCATGAGAGGAACAGGCAGTAATGTGTGGGTGCCTTCAGAGCAGCTTTATCAACAGTTTTTCTCGACACCAAACTTCTCACACCTCATAAAAAAAGCTTTGTTATATTCACACAATCAGAAAACAACCACAAAGGCTGCAAGGGTCAAAAACAACTTTGAATAAAGACACGAACGTTTCTAGAAAAGGCGTTCTTCTTTTTTAAAAATACAGGTAACTGTTAACCGATATAGCCTACATGCTTACAAAGAGACACACACATTAATAAATCGTTTAATTAACGAATGTTCCTGTAGATAAATGTTTTAAAAGTACAAACATTCCATGCATTGTGTTAACAGTAGCTAGCCTATGTCAAAACTAGCATGCGCATAACAACTGCAGGTTAAAAGTCTAGAAAAAAAGCAGTGTCTAATTAAAAGTAATACAATGTGTGTATGGGTTTTTGAGATTCTTTTCGTTCTGCAAAACCCACAAAACTTTATTATAACAGCTCATATTTGATGTGTTTACAGTTGTCTGCGCACGCTGAGATCACCGCGATAAGATCAGGGGAGGTTTAATTCGTCTTTTATCAGCTTTGGGATCTTAGATCACAACACCTGCAGATGCAGCTTTCACACTTGCTTGTTTTCTCAGCCGCTCCGGATCATCTTTACATGGTCTGAGTGAGGCCTCAAGAGACATTGACAGGAAATATGTAAAATATGAATCCTAAGAACAGTTTAGATGTGTGAGCGACACCGGGCATGGTTGTAACATTGGGAGAGTTGTAACACCACCAATTCCAATCAGGGATGTGTCCTATGATCGTTTCATTATTTACCCACAACCTCCAATATCCTATATGAATGGTTGACAAGACTGTAAATATATGTACATGCAGGTTTTATAAAACCTTATATATATATGTATAATATATATATATATATATATATATATATATATATATATATATTGTTTTGGTATTTTTTTTCCTATTGACTAAAACTAAGTTGTTTATTATTTTTTAGCAGATAAAATCATATAACATTAGAATAAAATGTAGTTTATCACGGAAAATGTGATGCATTTTTAACACGCTAATTTTAAACCATAATGTTTACAGGTAGCTAAACACTGGCTGACGGGTGGGGTTGGTTATAACACATAAAAAGTGTTAACCATCTGCTGATGTTTCAAAGATGGGCAGGTCTGTCAGATCAGATGGGAAGACTAGTGGTGAGGATTCTGAGACCCCAGACAATAAAAACTTTAATGTTGTCTGTTGGAAACTTAAAGCCAAAGGAAGTGTGGGTATTTTTTTTTAGAGCTACATGTTTTTACACAGACACACTGCGGTTCATTAAGCATAAATACGGTCATGGAAGTTTGTCCTAGTAGACAAATTTACACACACCTGTGACAAACAGAAAGTGGATTTGAGCTGTGGTCAGTCAGAGAAAGAGAGGCTTTGTTTTACTTGTTCTTTTGTATTGCTTCAATAAGCCTGTTTATGAAGCATATTGAATGTTTTTGTCTTAATGTTACAGCTTAGCTCAGAATGTGTTACAACCTTTCCCGGTAGTGGGGTAGACTGTAACAAAGGCACACTATGTATTTGACATTAATTTATAAGTTGTGATATTCTTGCAGAGATTTGAATTGTTGCATTTTGTAGTGAACAAATGTGAGTACTTAATATGAAAGTTTGAGCACTCTAGATCAAAAATTCTGGGAGTTACAGATGTGGAAGCAAAATGGGTCCCCCTCTACTTGTATGGCAACAATGCTATAATGTAATTACACACACACACACACACACAACTAAGGAGGGGCACATTTTAACAATTATTATTACACCTCTTGTTGACCTCTACCTCAACGCAACCTGGTTGCCTAATCCTAACCCCATCCTGACACCTAATCCACCTATACTGGGGACTCCGAATTTGGCACAACACCGGATTATAAATGAAGACACTGGAGACTAGTTGTACGAATAAAATGTTTCAGATGTTTAATCTCAAAAATAACTGAGGGTAAAGTAAAATTTATGTACAGCACAGAATGTGCAAACATGTATGGTTTCTGTACAAAGAAATGTACATGCAAAATTAATTTTGAGTCAAAAACATTCAAAATGACATTATGTAAAAAACGGTGTCGCTACGTCCAGGTTTTTATGGTGTCTGTACATCTATACATTATGAGAAACTAACTTAAATAAAACATGAGCAGTCATACTAACATTACTGTCCCAGCATATTATTTACCTCCTTTATATTCAGCAACAAAATAACTGCAACTTGGTTTTAGTGACAACAGTTAACAGTTGCTATTTGGGGCAATTAGTCCACTGCAACTTGCCTCTTAAACATAAACCCACAATTTGGAGGCCATTAACTTGGTACTTTCTCCCTGTACAACAGATGTAGTTCACGGGAACAATTCATCTCATTTAATTAAAAACAACCTGAACTGAAACCAAATAATTATTTTCATTTAGTCATGCAACCTTACATTAACAGACTACTGCTACAATGAGCAGATATGGAAATAAAACTTCCTAATAATCTGACAATATGAAGCACTACTTACTTAAATTAGATGAACAAAAAATGAACAAGACACAATAAATAAATCAACAATCAATACATGTAAACTCCTGCTCTAGGAGTCAGAATAGCATTCATAACTTATTGTTACAAATTATAACCACCAAACAGGGAGAAGAAGCATTTAGGTACATGAGGATTAACTTTGGTATAACAATTCAAAATAATGACATTCATAACGAAAGTGTAACGAAGACACAAATGATTTTCACCAATGAGGCTTAAGCTTACAAAATAATACTGAACACAGAAAACTCAGCAAAAGAGCCACAGACACATATCTCAACTCGCAGTGGCCGATACATAATGTCGATTTAACACGAATCATTATAAATAGCTGCAAAATGTAAAAGCCCCAACATTGCACATTTCAACAAATTACAAAGAGTGCACATTTGCTCTGATTACTGGCACTTCCTGCCTTCTGCGGTTTTCTAGCTTGTGTTCTAACTGGTCAGTTGAAGGTCATGATCAGCCAATGAGAAAGCATTTCAAACACTGCAAATTGACATGAATGAAGGCAGGTCCAGTTTATTTACAACATAAGGCTGATAGACAGATGGAATCGAAACAAAAAGCTTATATTTTACTCCCCTTGTCTGTAAGAGTTGCAGCTGTTAAAAAGCGTTTCATTTGTTATGAATGATTTCCAATATGACTGTATGCTTATCAAACATGAAACTTGAGATGAACACCGTAATTTAACCCAATTTTATTTCCCTTTAAATCTTTAAATAAGCATTTTTTCTTCTCCAAAACGTTCAGGATAAAGATATCATCTTTACTGTGCTTCTATACATGGTTTATACAAAATGCAATCTTTCCTGAATGAAGCTATTCAAATTACAGTACTCCACTGAAACAACCTGATGGGAATACTGTCCGAACGCAAGGCTAAACCTTTCTGGCTCAGGGAACAAAGTTCAAAAAAACTTGCCCCCTTCTTAATTCACATTTTTTTTCTTGTAAGTGTTGTTCATACAAAGAGAGAAAGAACATATAGCTGAAATGATTTTTTGAAGGGTTGGAAAGGGGACTTCAGAGATTTGTCAGCAGCAGTTACAGTAACCATAGTAACCAGAGACCCAGAACCATTTCAGAATGACTCTAAAACGAGGATGAGATTTCAGCATGTGTCCTATTTATGATCGATATTTTCACCAAACTTTCTCCATATACTAAACAGTTCTGCAGGAGAACATGATTACTATTAGATTTCCCCTCTACGTCTCTCTTAGTTCTGGCTGAGTAGGCGACTACGTAGAAATGCTCGGAAACTGGCAACGGGTCGCAGGTCGTTCTGATGTTTCCTCCGCTCTATAAATGAGACGAGTCTGGAAGTGTCAAGGCGGGTTGTGCCGGAGGCCGCGTTCGGCTGCAGCCAGGGCTCCTCACGTAGGCAAACCTGCGCAGAGGGACGTCTGCAAGGCTCGCCTTGGAGTAAGACACATACAAAGTCCCGCGCCGTCTGACTCACGCCACAGAAGTAATCCTCTGGGAAGCTGAAGTCGAGGCGGCAGATGTTGAGGCAGGTCTCCTCAACACTCTCGTCCAGGAACGGGGACGCCCCGCTGAGCATTACATACGCCAGCACGCCTAGACTCCAGATGTCAGACGCCAGAGCCGCTGGCTCACCCAACACCAACTCAGGGGCGGAGAACTCCGGGCTGCCCAGCAGAGGGTGGATGTAAGGGGTGTTGGAGAGATGTGCCGCGTCGCCGAAGTCCGTCAGTTTGACTAGAGGCTGGGTTGACGTTTGCTCGATTAATACATTTTCTGGCTGGAAGATACATAAGTATGGGATAATGATGAAAAACAGATGCCTGACATGGTCCAAACATAAGAATATAGCATAGATTATACAGAATATTTGACTTTAGGGCAGTCATGGCCTAATGGTTAGAGGGTCAGACTGGTAACCCGAAGGTTGCCGGTTCGATTCTCAATACCAGCAGGAAATGACTGAAGTGCCACACAAATCGGGCGCCACACAAATTGTCTGCCCACTTCTCTGGGAGTGTGTGTTGTTCACTACTCACTACTCCTAATGTGTGTGCACTAACTTGGATGGGTTGAACGCAGATGACAAATTCCGAGTATGGGTTACCATACTTGACCATCTTATGTCACTTTCACTTTCACTTTAGAATGATGCAATTCACAGATCAAAAATTCAAGAGAGCAAAGTAGTCTTTGTAACAATATTTGACAAAATTTAATTATTCAATAGATATGCCATTCTACAGAACAGGTTCAAAGGAAACTTATTTTTCCACAAATTTTGTATGTATGCAAATTGTATAATACTCAAGGTACACATTTCTAGTAATTTTGGAGTTAATTCTCATGTTGTATTTTCAGAAAGTTTTGGAATATTTTTCCTCTACTCAAATTTGTCACTACCGAAACACAATAATAAATAATTTAATAAGAAAAGGTTACATTGACACTTACATTAATATTTTGTTGATATCTACACTGTAAATATATATATATATATATATATATATATATATATATATATATATATATATATATTTGCTATTTTTGATTTTGAATTCAATCTTTCTTTGTAAAAGGCATAAAGTTTAACATACTGATTTCAAAGTTAAGGATTTATTAGTTTGAATATAAATTGAACCAAATACTATAAAAACATCTTAGTTGATAATTCAATAAATTTTTTTTAAATTCAATACATGTTTTCTCATGTTTCGGTTGTCACTGCACATTTTCAGTAGTGACAGTAATGCTAGGCATGACATCACATTACAGAATTTTAACTTGCATACTAAAACACTACTAAAAGTTGAAATTCAGGGGTTAAGCTTACTGATATTTTAAATATTATTGTGGGATTCAATAGATAATAGAAGGATCTGACCCTTCTTAATTTTGTCATTTCATCTGAATGTCAACATTTGTGAGATTAACTCAGACTATCTCATTTTGTGTTTCTGGAATAAAGTGGTCTGTGACATTTCATTATGCAAAATATCTTTTTTTGTCTATTTTTTTAAAGAGAATTTTGTAGAGATGTTAATATTTTTAGATCTGTGGAGTAAAATATTTATTTATTTTGAAGTGAAAAGTAGTGAGTACGATGAACCCCCCCAAAACTGGCACAGAAAGCCGTAGTGTAAGTGTTATTATTTTAAAGCTGAATTATGTTATAATTCATGTGTTATTATTCAATAATTTAATGAATTATTTCAGGCACCTTAGCTTTTCATTGAGACCTAAAGACTAATTAAGTGAATTAAATCATTCAACTGGAATTCATAGTGATGCTATTATCACATATCTCCGGTTAAAATATGGGCAATTAAATAGATACAGGAATATGATTTTATACATAAGTCATTCTGTAGAATAAATGTACCTTTTAGATTAATCTCTTTTACTCGGATTCTCCTTGTCTGTCATCGACTTTTTAATGAACTAAATTGTATATATAAAAAATCTCTAATTACTCTCCTTAGTTGCTTAAAACCCTGCTTCTGCTGTTTAAATTGATATTTGCTGTATGGAAGGATTTATTTATGCTAGTCCTTATTTTTATCTTTGCCCTTAACGCATTTGTTTGTATTTAGAATAATAAGTGTCACCGGGAATTCTATCTATTTTGTGTTTAAGTGAGTAACACTTTATTTTAAGGTGACGTAGTTACACGTTACATGTACTTACTATAGAAGTAACAATAAGTTACACATAATTACATAAGTGATACATAACTAACCCTACACATAACTCTATAGTAATTGCATGTAATTAATTAATATTACTCAGTACTTTTGAGTAAAATATAATGTAACTACAGTCGTGGCCAAAAGTTTTGAGAATTACATAAATATTAGTTTTCACAAAGTTTGCTTCTAAACTGCTTTTAGATCTTTGTTTCAGTTGTTTCTGTGATGTACTGAAATATAATTACAAGCACTTCATACGTTCCAAAGGCTTTTATCGACAATTACATGACATTTATGCAAAGAGTCAGTATTTGCAGTGTTGGCCGTTCTTTTTCAGGACCTCTGCAATTCGACTGGGCATGCTCTCAATCAACTTCTGGGCAAAATCCTGACTGATAGCAACCCATTCTTTCATAATCACTTCTTGGAGTTTGTCAGAATTAGTGGGTTTTTGTTTGTCCACCCGCCTCTTGAGGATTGACCACAAGTTCTCAATGGGATTAAGATCTGGGGAGTTTCCAGGCCATGGACCCAAAATTTCAACGTTCTGGTCCCCGAGCCACTTCGTGCTGGAAAATGCATTGTTCTGCACCAAACTGTTGTTGGATTGTTGGAAGAAGTTGCTGTTGGAGGGTGTTTTGGTACCATTCTTTATTCATGGCTGTGTTTTTGGGCAGAATTGTGAGTGAGCCCACTGCCTTGGATGAGAAGCAACCCCACACATGAATGGTCTCAGGATGCTTTACTGTTGGCATAACACAGGACTGATGGTAGCACTTACCTTTTCTTCTCCTGACAAGCCTTTTTCCAGATGCCCCAAACCATCGGAAAGGGGCTTCATCGGAGAATATGACTTTTCCCCAGTCCTCAGCAGTCCATTCACGATACTTTCTGCAGAAGATCAATCTGTCCCTGATGTTTTTTTGGAGAGAAGTGGCTTCTTTGCTGCCCTTCTTGACACCAGGCCATCTTCCAAAAGTCTTGGCCTCACTGTGCGTGCAGATGCGCTCACACCTGCCTGCTACCATTCCTGAGCAAGCTCTGCACTGGTGGCACTCCGATCCCGCAGCTGAATCCTCTTTAGGAGACGATCCTGGTACTTGCTGGACTTTCTTGGACTCCCTGAAGCCTTCTTTACAAGAATTGAACCTCTTTCCTTGAAGTTGCTGATGATCCTATAAATTGTTGATTTAGGTGCAATCTTAGTAGCCACAATATCCTTGCCTGTGAAGCCATTTTTATGCAACGCAATGATGGCTGCACGTGTTTCTTTGCAGGTCACCATGGTTAACAATGGAAGAACAATGATTTCAAGCATCACCCTCCTTTTAACATGTCAAGTCTGCCATTCTAACCCAATCAGCCTGACATAATGATCTCCAGCCTTGTGCTCGTCAACATTCTCACCTGAGTTAACAAGACGAATACTGAAATGATCTCAGCAGGTCCTTTAATGACAGCAATGAAATGCAGTGGAAAGTTTTTTTTTGGGATTAAGTTAATTTTCATGGCAAAGAAAGACTATGCAATTCATCTGATCACTCTTCATAACATTCTGGAGTATATGCAAATTGCTATTATAAAAACTTAAGCAGCAACTTTTCCAATTTCCAATATTTATGTAATTCTTAATGTAACACTTTTGGCCACGACTGTACATCACCTTAAAATAAAGTGTAACCCTTTATTTTAAGGTGTCCGTGTTACAGTGTAATTATGCATTTAAATACTACTGTGTAATAATAATTAACAACATGTATTTACTATAGGGTTAGGATTGGAGTTTGGTTTAGGCTTGGTTGCATTTATTATGTATAATTTATAGTTATTACTACAGTAACTAAGCGTTACAAGGACACTGTAAAATAAAATTTTACCATAAACTGTCCTGAAGTAGTTTCGATTTGAGACATTTTTATGCTGTAGACTTTTGTTTTGAGCACTGTAAGCACTTTATTGCATCCTGCTGACTCTTTAAACATCTTCTTCTGCTTTCACTACTGCTTAATTTCCTTCCTGTTTCAGTCTGTATTATTCTAGACAATCTATAAAGCTTATTTATTGTATTATTATATCTTTTTATGGTATTTTTATTATATTATTTTGTATGTATGAAGTATTATTGTATTATATAATGTATATAATGTATAATTTATGAAGCTTTTTATTGTTAGCACTTCTTTTGTTAAGATGAATAGCCTGCATTCCTCATTTGTTCTCCAGGGTTCACACTATAGAGCTTATTAGAGCTTAACATAACTACAAAAAATATATATTCATTATAGAAATTTCTGTTCCCATTCAGTCGGTCACTTCGACGTACGTCTGACTGACCGACGAATAGGAATCTCGCTACAGAGCCCAATCTACTTCGAGCGTAACTAAAACGAGCCAATGCACATTGGCATGCAATCATATGCATCAGCTGCTTGCCTCGCAGTGCGGGTATATAACGAGCAGCAGGTGCGTTATATCTTCAGCTTTTCGCTTCGGAGCCGAACTGCAAGTCGTGTTTACGAGCGAGTGTGAGAAGGACGAGTCAACTCTTGGAAACTGCTCGTCATTGTTGCAGGCGGACAGCACTGTAGCGGGGCTAGCTGGAGTGCCCCTAGAACAGGTGTTCCGGCACGGTGTGGTTTTCACAGATGCCTTGGCCACTGGCTGGGGGGCCACGTTCAACGGGCATGCAGTGTCTGGGGTGTGGACGGGCCCCCAACTGCATTGGCACGTCAACTGCCTCGAGTTGCTAGCAGTACGCCTTGCCCTGAGCCGCCTCATGTATTGGCAACCATGTACGGAACACTGCAACCATTGCGTACATCAACCATCAAGGTGGTCTACGCTCCCGTCGCATGTCGCAACTCGCCCGCCATCTCCTGCTCTAGAGTCAAAAATATCTGTGGTCGCTTCGTGCCAATCACGTTCCCGGTGTGCTCAACCATGTGGCCCACGAGCTTGCACGAGCTGCGCTGCCGGGAGAGTGGCGACGCCACCCCAAGGTAGTTCAGCTGACTTGGAGAGAGTTCGGAGAGGCTCAGGTAGACCTGTTTGCCTCACCAGAAACCTCCCACTGCCAGTTGTTTAACTCTGGCTCGTGGCACCTCGCTGCAGATATTTGTAGAGCTGCGGGCTGGGCGACACCGAACTCGTTCGCTAGATTCTATAGCCTTCGGGGGATGAGGGTTACCTTTGTAACCGAGACGTTACTTTTTATGTCTAGAAATCAAAATGTCTTTTTTAAAATATTCATATATTATTTTTTTGAGATTTTGGAGGAAGCACATTAAAATAAGAAATGTCTTGATTTTTAAACGTTTTAACTAATTTTAGAGGTCATTGAGGCTTTATTTAAAACATTTTAAGCCATCTTGCAGCTCTCTTGGAAATGTGATGAGGCCCCCAACTTGCTTCCCCAAATGATCTACAAATTTATTAAGAATAATTCAATAGAGAGGCCCACCTTCAAGTCAAGATGAGCAATCCTGCATGTGTGAAGGTAGTGTAAAGCTTCTAGAATATCCCGTAGGTAAAGAGACACCTTTTCTTCTGTTAAGTTTCCCCAGCTAACAATATAGTCCAGGAGACGACCTTGATCAGCGCTGTTATGCAAAAAGGAAAAAAAAAAAAAAGTGTTATAACAATGTGTAACAAAACACAGTCACAGTTTCCTAAATCAGTATTATCATTAACTTTGCCATTGTGTGTGAGAAGATTATATTGTTACAGATAAAGTAAAGAAGTCGACGTACATCTCCAGGATGATAACATAACTGGCTGGGGTTTCGTAGGTGTCCAGCAGGCCCACCAGATGAGGATGCTGAAGACACTGTAGGACGCCCAGCTCTTGAACCACCTGCTCTCGACGCATTAGCTTCTTATTTACAAGCTTAGCGGCCACTGATCGCCTGCTTCCTCTTTGCTCACACCACTTAGTGACGGCAAACCTGCCTCTACAGATGGACAGAAAACAAACATTAGCTGGTTTCAAAAGTTACAGATAAAACTCAGTATGTGAGAGTATTTAATCTGTACAGTACCTCCCCAGTTCCATGACTTCAGTGTAGAGGGACTCAAAGTTATCCTTCCAAAGGATACCGTCACAGGAAGTGCCTATGGAAAAACCAACAACGTTAGTGACTCGACTGCTCAACAAAAAGTTTTATTGTAGTAAGTGTGAACAAAAATCAACTGACCAAGCACTCTGAGGTAGGCTGATGATGTCACTGAGCCAACGTCATTAGAGGCGATACAGGTATAAGTGCCACTGTCGTCCAGAGCGGCAGGTGAGATACGGAGAGTCACTTCCCCTGTCTCACTGAACACAAAGTAAATAATTTGGAGACAAAAATTATTAAACTGCAAAACCAGCGTTGTTCTGTTTATTCAAAACATGCTTCTCTGCATTACTCTTATTGGTCAATCAGGGGTGCGTTTCCCGAAAGCATCTTTAGCCACCTAAGTTCTGTCGTTATCAGCATAGTTCAATGAGTCTGTGTTTCCTGAAACCATAGTTCCAACGAACATTCACAAACAGCATCGCAAATTTGTGTGGTTGGATGACAGCTCTCGACCTGTGGTTAGAAACCTAGTTTCTTGTTTACATAACTTGTGGAGTTAATAAATAAACAAGCTGACATTCAGTACAAACTACATCTTTCATTTTTAATATATACAAATGTCATTTACGTCTTTTAGTTTGTCAAGAGATTTAAAGCACCTTTTTGAAGAGTGCACATGTGCTTACATGCTCTGATACATAAGAACAAGCCGATTGATTGAATCTGGATATGAAGAAAAAGGTAACACTTTACAATAAGGTTTATTTATGTATTAACTATGAGAACTATTGAGAATAAGTCTTCAGTTTCCATGTCAGTAATTTATAGCAAAAAATCTAGCATTAATTCATTCAAAAAATGGATTCATTTAAAGAAGTTGTAACTCCACCACCTGTATGACCTTATTAACCAATGTAGTTGAACAACAAATTTGCGACAATACAATTTCGGGAAACGGTCGTGTCTAGCAAGGTATTTCTTCAACTATGCATCGTAGTGAGTTACATCATTGTTCAGAAAACGCACCCCAGATCATTCATTCATCAAATATTACTGTCCAAGGCTAATTATCTTACATTATAAAAGCTAAATAATTTAACAAAATAAATGTTCAACTTAATCCTCTACAGCACAGCATTGGCCTCAGGCAATGGAATGGTTTCTTAAGCCCTATACTTGTTTCTTTTAAAATGATTGCAACCAGTTTGAATGGTCGAAAATGTACCAAAGAAAAGTCCAGTAAGGTGTGAGAGACACTATCAATCACCATTTGATGGTGGGACTTCCTTTTCTCACACATGGTCACAGGAACACATGTTGTGAGAAGGCGGCAAGATTATTTGCTTAGTAATCTTTTTAAAATGACATGAACTGAACCGTACATAAAATATATGTGTATGAAGCCTTTTTTCAGGTTTTAAGAAGTTTTTGTTTTTATTTTGCCTGTTCAGAAATCCGTTGTGCGATGAGTACTTTTCAAGAATGTCTTGGAAAATACCTGACACTGGCAAATAATATGTGACAAAAAGGGAAGACAGGGGGTGCTGGGTGACAGAAACACCAAAATTGATGTGCAAAAAGTGTAACATACACCTCTGTTTCACAGCAGAGAACAACTACTTTTTGAAGTTTCGCATGAGTGAAATCTCATTACATGAAGTACATGACATGACACATTACATGATACAAACCTATGCCTGTATCAAATCCAATATATCAATGCATTTTTACTTAATGATTTTGTGACATTTTTGAAACATATTTGTGATTTTGTATCACTCTCTGAGCATTGTCTTATGATAGTTTTCTGGATTCTATGATTCTGTACCATTGTTGCACAACGTAACGCAATGGAAAAAAAATATTTTTATTAATAAAATGTTCCTAAATGAACAAAGAAATTATGTGGAATGATTTTTAGCATGTGCCATCAAAATATGTGCAGTAGAGGGTTAAATCAATATTTCTTGTACATGTTTTAAAATTTAATTGGCAAGTCATGTAATAAGAAGAATAATACAGTCATTATCGTACAATAAACCCCTGTAGAGGCGCTTCACATCAGGATCCTGATCATCCTGTCAGGGTTTATTTAGTGATAAAAACTTTCTGATCTGTTTTTACATTTTCACTTTTTATGTTTTTACATTACATCTTTTTTTTTCTTTCTTTTTTTTTTTTTTAAAAAAAAACCTTTTCTACATTTTTCATTTGGTAACCAATTTATTTTTTAACTAAAGATTTAATATTTTTTTGCACTTGTTTTGCATTGTTACAACATTTTGATTATAAAATTAACAAATGTAATCATCTAAAGTGGCATGATGAGAGAATTAATTTTGTCTAACCAACAAATTGTAAAAGAGTAAATTAACTTTTTTCATCCAAATTACCAAATACAGTCAATGAACAACATGACAATTTCACATAAATATTTAGCATGCAACAAGTTTCTTTCAGTAAACAGTTATAATGAAAGTAGCAAAATGACTGTTCATCCCTCACTATACATTCGAGAAGTAAACAAGGCAAAAGCGCCACCTGCTGTCTGTAGAACTGCGTGACATGCATAATGATGTGTGTGTGTACTAGTTTTACCTCTGTGTGAGTGTGTATCTTCCACCACTGCTGAGAGTGCTCTGGTCAGGCCCTCTCCAGCAAACCGAGGCTTTGGGCTGCCCACAGATCTTACAGCGGAGAGTAACGCTGTCACCCCTGTCACACACCACCTCACTCAGAGGGACTGTGAACTCTGGGGGAACTGCTGCCAGCAATTCAGAAATGTAGTCATTTGGCTGTTTCATTATGACACATGAACTGATTTAATATATTCAGAGAGATTTCCAAGAATGAAAGAACAATATTCTGAATTACCATCATAAATGTAGTTGGGATTCAAAAGCTGAAAAAAGAAGCATGTAGATTTGATCAAAACCATGAAATGACTTAAGTAATGATTACATCATGAATCATTAGACCGCACCTTTACAGAAACCTTATTGGCGGGTACATCTCTACACTTGCGAAAGCCATTCTCTGGTTTGATCTCTTTTCTGCCCTCTTTGTCTCTCTTTTCGGACTTTCTTCTAATGCGGAGAGCTGTGTGCCACGATGAAGACTTCCTGAATGACAAATATAGCACTGTTTTTGAGAAACCCAATTCACAGTTAGATTAAAAATACTAGATAACAAACAAGATGTCAATATCCATTTAAAAACTATGGTCACTTTCAAGCAAGTTATAAGTGGATGCTTTCACACTTACAGCCTTTGTGGTAAATTAATGGTCAACATGAACCCAAAATAAACCTGTTTACAAACTTTTTTTTTTTAAAAATTGCTAAAAAACTTGCGGCCCACTCAGTGAAACCATTCACTCATCTACAGAACTCTAAACTGCAAAACTGTAAACACACTTCTGTACATTACACACATCATTCAAAACTAACAGCACGTTTGTATCATTTGCGAAACGCTGCCATTTAAATGCCACACTCATTTACTGATGACCCACACCCGGTGATCATGAGTGAAAACACTTAAATTACATAAACTGATCACTTAGAAATCAAAACTCAATGTTTGATCAACTCAAAGAAAAAAATTATGTTTACCCCCTTGCATTTCTGTTTATAGTGTAAATGTATATGTGTATATATATATATATATATATATATATATACGTATTTGCATACATGTATGTATATGTTTAAGCATACACACACACACATACAAATATATATAATGTGTGTATGTATAATGGTGTATGTACATTTGAATGTGTATAAGTCAAGTGTCATTATTCAGCTCAAGTCAGTTCAGTATTGATTTAGTTCAGTTTCATAACTGTGTAAAATTCATCAGTATATACTGTATATAGTATGTGTGTGCTATGACAAGCTCCCGTACACTCCACTCTACACTAAACAAGCAAATTACACAAAATATTCGTGTTTTACATTTTTACATTTACATTTTACACACATCTGTGTGTTGTTTGGCATGTATGTGTCTATTCATTTTATGTTTGTTTGTAGAGTTCAAAAATACAATTTTTAGATAATTAGACAATAATTTTGAATTAAGTGCTTGCTTTTGCAAGATATGTACACGTTTTGCCTGTTGTGTGTGTTTTGCGGTTTTGTGTGTAGAATTTTAAGAAATGGAGCCACAGTTTCAAGAACTGTAAGCAGTTAAAAAAAAACAAAAAAAACAAAAAAAAAAAAAACTGAAGTACACACTTTGTTTTATTTTGAAAATTTATCAACATTATTTGAAAGAAAGCTTAATAATTTTAATCAAAATAAATAATGGAACTCCAGTGGGGTTACATAAGTAACCTAGATGTTTTTAAATGTTTTCACAAACCAATCAATTCCTTATGGATAAAATCAAGCCCCATCCAACATTTAGGATGAGTATCCTGTTAAATTTTGAAATATATTATGGAAGGATGTGTTTTGAGGATATGTTGCAACAAGACCCATTATTTTAAAATATAACTCTGCTTTAATATAAATATAATATAATATAATATAATATAATATAATATAATATAATACTTTATATTAAGGTGATGTAGTTGCACGTTACATGCACTTATTATAGTAATTATATTACATTAAAAAAGTAAATTATACATAATTAAAAGTAACTAACCCTTTATCAAACCCTTACCTTAACCCTATAAGTACATGTAGTTAATTAATACTATTACTCGTCAATCATTTGCGTAATTACACTATAACAACTTCACCTTAAAGTATATAATATAATATATTATAATATAATATAATAGTAAGAATGGAAAATTATTGATGACCTCTAGGAGATCCGATACCGATGCTGCATTTAACAATTTTTAGAAATAAAAAGTACACTTCTGGATATTTGATTTATATTAAGTGTAAAAAAAGGGCATATTTTTCTGTCACCCATATGAATAAATATGACAAAATGCTGTGAAGCTGACCTAACCACAAAGATAGCTGTTTGGCATACAGGTGTTGTAACGTCTATTTTTGTTTTTGTTTTCATGTTCATGTTTCATGTATTTATTTTTTAGTTTAGTCATGTTTCATGTTCCTGTTTCCCATGAAAACATTACATTGCTGACACTGTGCACACCAAACAATTTCTTTAACCATATGATGCAACTTCATTCTAGTTCTGACTAATTAGTCTATTTGTAATAAATTACAATTAATAAAAAACAATCCTCACTTGAGGGTTCCGTCGGGGTAGTCGGGAATGATGGAGGAGGTGTGACCCAGAACATAGCCGGGGATCCAGCCCTCAGCTGCTGGGCCTTGTTCTGTGGCGGCACGGAAAACTAGAAACATGTTCTGCTGGTTAGAGGCCAATATCTGCACAACCTCTCCTTGATATACGCTGATCTCATCCTCCTTTAGAGCCACATAGTCCTGGGTCACCAACATGGTTGACACACTGCTGCTGCTGCTGCTTTCACTCTGAGAGAAAAAACATCAGCAAAACGTCAGCATAACACCACAAATTTTATATTATATATTATACATTATATAATTATACATTATATAAATTTTATTTACTATGTTTGCATGTGAAGTATGAAGACATTTAGTGAGAGCAAGAATGAAGCAAGTGAGAGCAGTTTAAGGAAAAGATTATTTAAGAAGCAAAATCATTTTAGTCACAAGATCCTCTTTTAAGTGACACTAAAGAGTCTTTCACACTGACAGTTCACACTTAACTTGCTGCCCAGATGCTGTACATTTGCTTATGTTTATGCTCCTACTGATAGTCATTGGAACTTGGTACATGTTGAACTTTGCTGCATTGCCAACAATCTCTATTACTCATTGTGACGAGCAGGGCGTGCAAGAGCCGTGAGGGAACGGCGCGAGGCTGGTGACGCGAGAGATAATGAGCTTCAGCTGCTCAGCGCACCGGTCTCGTATCTCTCACGGAGGAGCTCCGGAAGCATAAAAGAGGAGCGACAACAGTGAAGGACGAGAGAGGACCAGGCCTGGACTTTATGTTGTGTTTTATTTTGTTTGTGTGAGGAACTGCCGCCCTTTTACTTTCGTTTTATTGTTTGGTTATTTTATTTTATTAAACTATGTTGAACGTTCGCCGGTTCCTGCCTCCTTCTTCCCGTTCTTACGAACTGTGTTACATTGGTGCTGAAACCCGGGAGGAAGGAGGGACATGCTGTTGAAGAGCCCTCGCTGAGGTGGGATGGCTGCCGTCCAGGAGGGAGCGGAGGAGTCGCCGCTGTTCGCCGTGGGCCGGAGCCTACTGCCTGCCGCCAGGGGGCGGAGGAGGATCGAGCCGTCCACCGAGCGTCCAGTACCATCGCATGGCACCGCGAGGAAGAGCCTCTCAGCTGGCTGAGGACCGAGCGGCAGTGTGTCTGGGAACCGGACCACGAATTTTTTTTTAACATTCAACAACATTTAATAATAAAATAAACAAACAATAAAACGAAAGTAGAAGGACACAAACAAAATAAAACACAACATTACTTCCCTCGCGGCTCTCGCCCGCCCTGCCCGTCACACTCATGTTGCCCCTAATCGCAGACTTTCATTAAAAATGAATAACTTCTGGCCTCTTTGTTGCTGCAAATTACTTTCAGTGTGATTACCTCTTAAGGTTGTGTTGGTTAGGAGAGGAACACCCTTGAAGACACCATGAAATCAATGTTGGAGTTTTGTGGCTTTTAGTCCATGTCTTTTAATTTCGTGACAATCTATATGCCAGTGGACTGTGAAAAGTTGATATACCCATTTAAAAGTACAATCTTTCTTTTTCAGGAAACAGACAAACTATATTGATGACTCATCCTGCACTTTGGGAGTACCCACATTTTTTGTTCAATAAAATTCTCTGTAGAATGAGAACATATTCCTCCCCCTAGTACAGCCTGTCTCTGACCCGCAAGTAGTAAATCACTGTTCATGGCTGTGATGTAACTAAAGCCTATTGCTATTTTAAAAAAGGACAAACCCTTTGATACATCCCACTCAAACTTCTTGCTTCAATAGGAAATAAGTCTGCAGGGGATTTTATGGGGATAGGGTTTTTTTAATTGTCTCAAAAAGCGTTTTTGAAATCTGTCAAAATAGCCAGAAGCAGGTTACAAAGGAAGAAAAAGTGTTAGTAACTGTTAGTTGGCTGCTTTACGTGCCCCCAATGCTTGCATATTAGGTCTTTACGGGCAGTTAAGGAAAAAAAAATCCTGCCAGTTCAAAGCGGATAGAGATAGTCAATGGATGCACAGAGTTTCAGAGAAACTCTTGAGAAGTTATCTTGTTTAACAGTGTATGTTGTTAGTTGCTCAGCACAGTCAAACCAGGCCAGTTAATATCCACAAAAGCCTGTAAGAATCCTCTTTTAGTTCCAGGACAACGCACAATTACACACCCCAGCGGGTTAGTATGAAGCTGGAGGTGAAGCAGGACTAGGCTTCACTGAAGCCAGGAGCTAGAGTTCGGCTCTTACCCCATTGCTGTGAGTGGAGTGCAGGGACTGCTCACTGGTGGAGGAGCAAGTACTGATGCGGTCCAACTCCTTACTGTGGGCTGAATGCCTGCGAGTCTGACACTGGTTGCGACTCAATGTGTCACTCTGCTCTGTGTAAGAGCCAGGTCTGCCAGTGGGAGAAGCTGGCATTGAAGCCCAAAATGGGGAGCCCTTCTGGGCTTGGATTCCTGGTGTGAAAAGTGTAAAGTTCTGAGGGTTCAAGGGGGAGAGCACGGGTGAGGGGACTCTTAGACGAGGCTTCGTTAGGGTGAGAGATAGGGGTGCGACTGTAGTTCTTGAAATGGGTGTCCCTGATTGGACTTCCTCGCGTAGCTCCTTCAAGGGGCTCTCCAGGACCCGCATCCTAGGGACCTCACCGTTAAGGTCCTTGTGAGGAGGAGGGCACGTACCTGAAGTTCGGTCATCTGGGGTGGGGGCATGGTGGTGCTGCACAGGCTGAGGGAGACGGGAAGAAGGTTGAGGGATTCGGGAAGTTCGGGATCGGGAGCCACAGCCGGGACCCATGGAAGAGCTGCTGCTACCCCCTGGAAGACCACTGCTGCTAGGTCCTCCAAGACTGCTTGCCCCAACATGGTTCCGCTGGTATTCAATGGGTGAAGTCAGTGCTGAGTGGACAAAAGACAATGTTATGTTAAATACTATAACTCACTCAAAGACAAAGGTGTATCTAGTGTTGTAAACTAAAAGAGTAATAATGTGAGCAGTAGTGGTCTTCAAACAACGTATTTTCAAAACTACCTAGTCGCTAGATTAAATCTAGTGAGTTTCAAACAGAATGTCTGAATATTCCCAACACTGTCGTTCTACGCCTGCATATTAAGGAGATAATTATCTGTTTAAGCAGATATATTTGTCTATATTCGTCATTCAAAAAGAGAAAGCGAAACTAAGACTGCATGTATACAAAACTATAAACAAAGCAGCGCTTGCTTACCGTTTTGAATATCAATCACGCTGATCACGTTCTCTCACGTATTCCCCTCCGCTCATGTTACCATGCATTCGAGTGCTCAGGTAAAATGACTTAAATTAGAACAACCTTCTGTCTGTGCTGTCATGACTTATTTACTAGCTTTCATAACATTTGCTTATATTCTAGTGAACTGACTGTTTGTTATACTGAACAGCCAATCAGAGTTCTCTCTCTCACCAATGGCCCGACAGTGATTCAACATGTCGAATCGGCTGAAAAAAAAAATGAGGACCAACTTCAACCAACAGTGCGGATCACACTGAGAAAACTTAGTCGGCCGACCGTCGGCTTGGTGTGTTCCGGGCTTTACAGGAACAATCCCACTGGACCAACTTGAGGTTAAGATAGTGTGACGAGCAGTGAGAGAGCCGTGAGGGAACTGCGCAAGGCCGGTGGCGAGAGTGATAATGAGTGTCAGCTGCACGCTGCACCGGTCTCGTATCTGACTATTATTGACGTATTGACTTTTATTATGTTTGTGTGGGCGGCAGTCGGCGTGAGGAACTGCCGCCATTTTACTTTCGTTTTATTGTTGGTTTGTTTATTTGATTAAAGTTATGTTGAATGTTCGCCGGTTCCCGCCTCCTTCTTCCCGTACTTAAGAATTGTGTTACAGATAGAATGTGGGGCTTAACACCCACAACATTTTGGTTTACAGATATTTAACCAATAACATCATACAATTGCATTACCATTGAGGAAGTTTCTCTGGTTTTCCAGGATGCTGCTGATTTGCTGGATCCAGGCCTGGCAAACCATCCGGTTTGAGGAATGGAGGACATAGTGCTCTGTACTGCCAGCCGATGACCTTGAGGTCAAAATAAACTTACAAGGGTCATTGTCAGGACTCTCCTCTAGGCCCAACCAACTGACCTGCAGAGTAGAATGATGTGTTTTTAGTTGCTATGCTGTATCTTGAGCACAGAGTTTTCTACAGCAGTGGTTCTGTCTACACACCTTTATGCTGTTCTTAAAAAGATAACCTGGCATAGAGAAGCCCTTCTTTTTATCCAGAGGTTCACTGAAGATAACAATCTGCTCAAAGAGGAAGACACGCCTCTCCTTCATGCGAGAAAGGAGACCACCATCCTGGTCTGAGACCATAAAGGTATCCTGGAGAAGGAGTCGGCCCTGGGCTACAATTTTACCCTGAACACAAACATAAAATGCTTAATCCTTTGCAGGTTTGAAAATTACTATTGTGTGAGCAGTGCTTCACAAATAGCTACACATCGCAACAACGGTGACTGTGCTTTAAATCAAAATGTTTAGCATAATAAACATTCATTCACAACAAGACTCTTTGTGTTGTCTAACTCAAAATATTGTGCGATGGTCCCATGTTTTTTATTTGGATGCAAGGTCAGTGTTTTAGTTGCTCAGAATTTTGTCAGGCATCTAAACTATAATAACGAAATAACGAAAATTCACTGTCATACTTGGTTTGATTGGTTGCATTTTGGGTGAATCTGACTTAAAGGAATTCCTGCTCATTTATATACATACAACTGTAAATGGCTGTGCTTTTAACTTCCCACCTACTTGCTCACAAACTTTTGTAAAAAAGAAAATGAATCTTACATCAAATCCTTGGAGGCGTCCAACATTCATCATGTCATTGCAGCGTTTAGGAACAACACACATCACCTCCACTGCTTTCTGTGAGAGAGCAAATGTAATTACAGCAATGTTAACAACTATATTTTTCATTTTTCTGAAGAAAACATGACTGAATGAAAAGTGGAAAGTTTTGCATTTTTTGCATGTACAGTATATTACTTAGGTGGTTGCTAGGGTATTGCTAGGTGATTTGTCAAAGTTAAATACTAGCCTGTCTTAACAAATACACTTACCTCTAATTCTACAGTGTCCAAACCAGCCTTTTTGGAGAACTTGAGGAAATCCTTAAATGATGCAATCAGAACAATGATGTTAGTATAAAAAAAGATTATGATCTTTTCTCAAAGTCAACTATTCTTTACATAAGCATGAGACTGTATGGGTCAGTAATACTGGAAGGAATGGCTACATTGCTTTCTCTAAATTCCCTGCCTGACCTTCAGCAGAAGCTGGTACTTCATGATCCGCTGCACTGGTTTAATCAGCAGATCTGTGATCTGTAGCCTGTGTCCCAACCTCTGCTTTAAATCCTGATGAAAATGCAAAGAAAATATGAGTGTGGTGATGAGATTCTGTCTCACTTTTCATAACTCATGTTTAAATGTTGGTCAGGACATAGACAGTGACTTGAGTCTTACCTCAAAATATGTGTCGATGTACTCTGAAACAATGTGCTCTGATTTAGGCTTGTTTTGGCAGTACACAATGTACATGTGCAGTCTTCGTTCCTGTAGCCAAAACAAAATTTTAGAGACAGAAGTTAGATCTCAATAAATAAAGAAAAAAATGAACTATTAGTAACTATAGAAACAAACTAGCAATGGAAACTAAAGGAACATAGGATATAAACACAGAAAATGAGAACAAACAAAACTAAGAGTACAGGAACTGAAATCAACTTAGAATGTGACAATCAGATTATTATAGTTAATTTTCATGAACAAAAGAAAGTTGTTCATTTTATAAATCATGCTATGCTGTATGTAATTGTCAGACACTTTAACTTTATGTCGTATTTATGCGCGTACGCACTTATCAAAAACGGTGATTGTGGATAGTTATAATATATCGATTGAAATGCATATATATTTAAAATGGAATGATAGATATAGAATGTACTGCATGTTAGCTTGCTTATTGTACTTGATCTAAGTCTAACAAGAAACTATCCTTCTAACAACAAGTCAAGAGCTAGAGTTCCAACCACACACATTTGCGATGCTGTTTGAGAATGTTTGTTTGAACCATGGTTTCACGAATCACAAAATCGTTAAACTATGTTGGTAGGTAGATTGTTGGAGACATAACCAATGTTGGAGACAATGTGGCTCCCAGGTTGCTGACCATTTTCACATATTTTGGGACTGCCCTAACTTCAGAAGTTTTTGGACAGAGATACACAGTAGTCTAGAAAAGATTTTAGGCACTTCAATAGATTTTAGTTTCGAGGTTCTTTATTTGGGTCTTATACCGATGACGTTTTGGGAAAGGAGGAATAGATACATTTTTAGAATAATTCTTGCGTCAAGCAAAAAAGCCATCACTAGATCTTGGTATAAAACTATCCCTCCACTAATACAGGATTGGATTGATGTTGTTAAAAATATTTTCAATATGGAGAGAATTACATTTCATGTAAATTTCCAGAGGGATTTGTTTGCAGATTATTGGTCCAAATGGATTAAGCATATAACTCCTATTGAACCAAATACTTTTTTGATATAGAATGTTTGTTTCTCTTTTTGTCTTTTCTCTTTGAGTGATTTGTCTATTTCCCCCCTGTCTTGTAAATAGTTTCTGGTGTGTCAAAACTGAGGATATCTTAAAGAGATACATTGAAGTATATTATATTATGAGGAATTTAGCTCTGGAGAGTTTTGTTATCCCTGAATAACAAATATTTTTTTGTAAAAGTGTAAATATGCTAAATTGATAAATGTGAACTGTTGTGAACTGTATCCCTTTTCAATAAAAACTTAAATTACAAAAAAATAAACTATGTTGGTAATGATGGAATTGTGACCATAGTGTTACATGTATAGTCCTGTCCCCCCTCTTCTTTGTGCGTTTTGGTTTGTCCCGTGACCTAGTTTCTCCCCAGTCTGTGTAATTAGTAATGTCATTCACCTGTGCCTTGTTAATCACTCCTCATGTGTTTGTGTATATATAATCCCCATGTCATTCAGTCCGTTGTCCAATCTCGTTAATGTGTACGTGTGGTCCAGTCAATGTCAAGTGTTTCTTTATTAAATTACCTGTTTCCTGTCATCCGTGATTTTGCTTGCCTGCACATTACGAAACACAAAGTTGGCTAACAAAGCTTTTGGGAAACACATAGGAAATGTATTGGCTCAACCAGTAATGTAAGTTTGGGGCGGGACTATCCGTTTTGCTAACCAATAGTAGATGGAAGTAGTGTTTGAGAAAATCTGTTTGAAGTCTGTTTGAAAACAATTTTGTTTTGTGGCACTAGTGGTACAGAAAATTCACACGTCACCTCTGAATTTAACACATGTGCACCATGTAATCTTATGGTATTTTTTGTAAAAAGAGAGAAACCCCACAATGAATCAAATCATACCTGTCTGATAAATAGGGGTGCGAGCCTATCAGGGTCCTCCAAGCACTTCTCCAGTTCACCAAGAAAGAAGCTACAAAGATCAGAGGTTTACATTAATGTTTTACATTAACATTAAAGTAGGGTGTCTTAATACAGTATTTGAGAGGATAGAAGATAAGTGTATCATTTTTACATACTCTTTATGCCAGTCATAAATCTGGTGAATGTTCCCAAAGACAATCTTATCTTTGCCCTTCATGTCGTCGGGTACACCCTCTTCCTTCATCCTGCTAATGTAGCCCTGCAGATTCCGGAACACATGAGAATGGTTACCATGAGAATGACATATAAATCTCACTGATCCATCATTCTGTATAAGCAACAAATCCAAACCACTCGTATTTCCTTTCACAGAAATACTCTTAACAGTCAAACAGATCATGTGATCAATATATATATATATATATATATATATAACCCTGACAGCAGCTGCCAATAATGATTACTTGAATTAATGTGTTCGGTTACATGTGGTCACCATAGTGATCACACTGCAGTATTTGTTAAAAGAACTGAATATAATCCCACCTCCACGACCGCACCAAGGTCTCTCACGTAGTCTCTTTCTGTCTCAACCAGTTCCAGCAGTACATAACTGAGAAAAAAAAAACAAAAAAAAAAACATAAGACATTGACAATTTTGCGATGGGTTGGCATAACTGGACCAACCAGTGGACTGATCTCATTGCACAGTATCTGAAATGCTGTTTTGGTCATTCTAAAATGCCCGAGTAAAGTCTGTTCGGTATAATTACCTCCCTGGACTGTCTTACACGACTGCGATCCCAAACAGCAGGCATCTGTACTAAACTTGTTATCTCTTTCATAGTCTTTTGCTCTTTTTGTCATTTATTTATGTACTATTCCCACCTTTTTTGAAAAACTTCTATGCAAATATCAGCAAAACTATTCATGCAGAGGTCAAAGTGTCAACACTTGAGTTGAGAGATGAAGCCCTGATGTGATTCATATTCCAAGTCAGTCTCTTATAATTTTCCACATACAAGATTCGATTGTGGTGCGGACTTAAGGCCCGTTTACACCAAGAACAATAACTATAAAGAAATATTTGGGGAAAATAAGAGAGGACCGCACTGTCGTCTCTTGAGGAAGCCAGTCTTGCGTTCGTCCATCTCATCAATGGGAGAGGAGGAAGACAGGAAGGAGTTATCTGATGGGATGCAGGAAGGACTACTGCTATCTCTATGCTCAACAGGGAGAGAACTGGGCCTGTCCTCCAGACTCTGAGAGAGAGAAAAAAATTATTTAGTTGACAATACAAAAATATTCAATGTGATAAGATGGACTTGAAGAAAATCTTTCTCTACCATTTTGCTCTTGACAAGTTCCTCAATGGCGCTGACCAGTTCAGCTGCACTCGGTGTCTCTGAACTGCTGGGACGTCCAGACAGACGGGAGGTAGCCTACGCAAAAAAAGAAAACAAGTAACTATATCCTATCTTACGAAGGTAGGACTATCATATTTGTTATGATCAAAACAAAGCAAAACAAATAAATGATTGGTCAGGATGGGAAACAGCAAGGCTGTCACCTTAGGCTTGTTTCCACTGCTTTGTTTTCAACAGGGATATACCGCTTACTCCTCAATTGATTATTTATTGGTGGTAAACTGAGTGGTGTAATTTGCATGTTGAATGCAGGTGGTGTCTTTTCCCCCATGAGGACTAGTTTATTAAGTGGAGTGAATTCCCTTTTGGGTTATAGTTACATAATTGACTAGACTTCAATATTCATTTATTATGTGAATCTGCAGTGATGCTCACCATTGTAATGTTCTGACATTGAAGGCGGAAACATTCCAGTCCAAATATGGTAATGAGTGTGGTTTCTGGATTCGCCAGCCAATCAGGGGCTGATTTCAGAGTAGTAGGGGCTAATATGGGGGGAACGGAAGTAGGAACTTTGATTTGGAAGATTTGGGTTGTTTTGGGTAAAGAGTAAGAGCACACATGGCCCACCACATGTGATCGTACACACTCCTGAATACTCCAATAAGAAGAACATGGAAGGTCACGGACAGAAAGGCTTTCACAGGCTATAACAGTCAGAAGTCAGAATGCTACTGAGTCTGTGCCTCATGTTCATGGCAAACCACAACTGAGGACGTGTGGAGTATTCAAACAAACTAATGAACAAGAAGGAAAATAAGCAAGGATGAGGTATAAAAGTAGAAAAAAGAGAAGGAAAGAAAAGGAGAAGGCTGGAGGAGAGAAGACTACATAGAGAGATAAGGGAACTGAGACAAAACAGAGGCAGAACAGAAATCAACATAATGCTGGAGAACATTAAGAAACAAAGAGAAAGAAAGACAGCAGTTAGAGATGCCTGACAGAGACCTCACTGGTCTTGTTCTAAGCTATCATTACCATAGGTTAAAGTCAATATCAAATGGCATTTGCAACACATTCTACTTTCGTTTCTATGCAAAACAGAAAATTAACCTTCAACCTCAAGAGCATCTCACTGTATCGCAATGATAATTATTTTTTTAAAACTGTATCTTTATTTTGTCATTACATGAATATGCACTAAATATCTGTATTAACTATTTGTAAAATGTACAACAGTAGCCTACATTTCAAATAACTTGAGTTCCCAATCAGTCAGTCACGTTCGACGTTACGTCGGACTGACGTCATGGGATCTCGCTTGAGAGTCCAATCATCTCCACGTAGTAAAAAACAAGCCAATGAGAATTGGCCAGTGAGATTTACATGCTGGGCCCTTCCCCCGGCATCTGGGTATAAATAGAGCCGGCATTACTCACTTCATTCATACTTTTGCTTCAGAGCCGATCGGATTCAACTGATCTCCTCTCATCTCTACAAAGAAAACTGAGACTTGAGCAACAAAAGCAATTTTAATTGCTAGGGATTTCTCCCTCAACAGCAATTCTAATGGCTAAGATTCAAATTTCTGAGCTCTTGTTCTCTCCTCGTTGGTGGTGACAGCACAGCCGCGGTGGTTTGGTGGTGGAGGCGCTGGTGTGAAACGAGATCGGCGCACATTCCATCCCTCTGTGTTCCAGCGGGCAGAGTAATTCTAAAAGAGCAGCATGGGAGAAAAACGTCTTTTTCAAGACGGGTCAGCCCCCACGAACCTCCCACTCCTCAACAATGCCATGTGCCGTCGAGTTGCCGAGTGCTGGTGCGGGTCCTTCTCCTGAGGTTCCCCGCATCTCATTCGGCGCTCCGGATGAGGATCGGATGTCGATCGCTGCATCGGAGAGTGGGCTGTTATCTTCGGCAGATGAAGATGAAGCCGAACTTCCACCCTCCGGGGTGGTTGCACAGGCTGAGTCAGATGCGGAGCTGACAGCTATGCTGGCTCGGGCCGCCGCGGGCATCGGGCTCGAGTGGAACCCTCCACCGTGTCCCGAGCGCTCGCGGCTTGACGATTGGTTCCTGGGCGCGGTGCACGGTTCACAGCCGCGTCCCGCACCAGTGCCATTTTTTCCAGAGCTGCATGTGGAGGTGCAGAAGACGTGGAAGGCACCCCACACTGCCAGAAGCAGATCTTCTACCTCCTCCACTCTCACTACCCTCGATGGTGGGGCCACCAAGGGGTACGTGGACATTCCACAGGTGGAACGGGCGATTGCGGTGCACTTGTGGCCATCGTCCGCGTCTCCCATCCAAGGCGGGTAAGACGACAGCGGCTCTCACCGCTAAGGCTTACTCCGCTGCTGGACAGGCGGCCTCCGCCCTGCACGCCATGGACGCACCACCTCCTCACGAAGGTCTCGGGCATGTCAGGGTCGCACTGCCTCCCCATGCCCCCCTGCCTCGTCCCTCACGGGACACACGGAGCCAAGTGGGTTCACATCACTCACTGCCTCTACTTCGGGACGCTCTGCTTCCCGGGTTGGGCCCCAGTGCTCCATGCTGCCCCCCGCGGGTACTTCTGGTGTTCGGATGATACCACTCGTACGGTGTCTGGGGGCCAGCCCATCCCGTTGGCTCATTCGAACAGTCAGACTCAATACAATACGCTACACACTTCAGTTTGCCAGGCGTCCTCCCAGATTCAGTGGCGTCCTGTCCACTTCACTTCACTGTCCACTGTCTTGCGGGAGGAGATTGCGGTCCTGTTGGCGAAGGACGCAATAGAGCCGGTCCCACGAGCCGAGATGAAGTCAGGGTTTTACAGCCCGTACTTCATAGTACCCAAGAAAGGTGGAGGGTTACGGCCAATCTTGGACTTACATGTCTTGAATCGGGCCCTGCACAAGCTCCCGTTCAAGCGCATGCTCACATGCATTCACGCACAAGATTGGTTTGCAGCAATCGACCTGAAGGATGGGTACTTCCATGTCTCGATCCTCCCTCGACAGACCGTTTGTACGTTTTGCATTCGAGGGTCGGGCATACCAGTACAAGGTCCTACCCTTCGGGCTGTCCCTGTGCCCCCGTGTCTTTACCAAAGTCGCGGAGGGGGCCCTTGCCCCACTCAAGGAAGTGGGCGTTCGCATCCTCAACTACCTCGACGACTGGCTCATTCTGGCCCAGTCCCGAGAACAGTTGTGCGAACACAGGGACCTGGTGCTCACGCACCTCAGCCAGTTGGGACTTCGGGTCAACTGGGAAAAGAGCAAACTCTGTCCAGCACAGAGGATCTCTTTTCTCGGTGTGGAGCTGGACTCGGTCAACATGACGGCACGTCTCACCAACGAGCGTGCACAGTCGGTGCTGAGCTGCCTGAATTCGTTCTCGAAGAAAACAGTGGTCCCACTGAAACATTTTCAGAGGCTCCTGGGGCATGTGGCATCCGCAGCCGCGGTCACGCCGCTCGGATTACTCCATATGAGACCACTTCAGCACTGGCTACACAGAGTCCCGAGGTTGGCATGGCACCATGGCACGCTCCGTGTGGTCATCACGCCGAGCTGTCGCCAAACATTCAGCCCGTGGTCGGACCTTGCTTTTCTACAGGCCGGGGTGCCCCTAGGACAAGTGTCCAGGCATGTTGTTGTCACAACAGATGCCTCCACCACCGGCTGGGGTGCTGTGTGCAATGGGCATGATGCGTCGGACTCCTGGACAGGACCCCATCAGCGCTGGCATATCAATTGCCTCGAGTTGCTAGCAGTACTGCTGGCCCTGCGCCGGTTTCGACCGTTGTTGCAGGGCAAGCATGTACTGGTCCGGACGGACAACACATCGGCAGTAGCGTACATCAACCATCAGGGTGGTCTACGCTCACGCCGTATGTCGCAACTCGCCCGCCACCTTCTCCTCTGGAGTCAGCGGCGACTCAGGTCGCTGCGAGCCATGTATATCCCGGGCGAGCTCAATCGTGCGGCCGACGCGCTCTCACGACAGCTCACGCTCCCGGGGGAATGGAGACTCCACCCCCAGGTGGTCCAGCTGATTTGGAGCAGATTCGGGGACGCACAGGTTGACCTGTTTGCCTCTCAGGAGTCTGCCTACTGCCAGTGGTTTTATTCCCTGACCGAGGGCACCCTCGGCACGGATGCACTAGCACACAGCTGGCCCCGGGGCCTACGCAAGTATGCGTTTCCCCCAGTGAGCCTTCTTGCACAGCTACTGTGCAAGGTCAGGGAGGACGAGGAGCAGGTCTTGCTAGTTGCGCCGTACTGGCCCAACTGGACCTGGTTCCCGGAACTCATGCTCCCCGCGACAGTCCCTCCCTGGCGAATTCCCCTGAGGAAGGACCTGCTTTCTCAGGGACGGGGCACCATATGGCACCCACGTCCCGACCTCTGGAACCTCCACGTGTGGTTCCTGGACGGGACACAGAGGACTTAAGTGGCCTTCCGCTCGCGGTAGTTGACACGATCACTTCGGCTAGAGCCCCCTCTACGAGGCACGCCTATGCTTTGAAGTGGAGTCTCTTCGCTGCTTGGTGTTCTTCCCGCCAGGAAGACCCCCGGAGATGCCCGGTCAGTTCAGTGCTTTCCTTCCTTCAAAGTGGTTTGGAGCGGAGGCTGTCCCCCTCCACCTTGAAGGTCTATGTGGCCGCCATCACAGCACATCACAATGTGGTCGATGGCAGGCCGCTAGGAAAGCACGATCTGATCATCAGGTTCTTGAGAGACGCTAGGAGGCTAAACCCTCCTAGACCTCCCCTAGTACCCTCTTGGGACCTTTCTGTCGCCCTAGCTGGGCGACAGAAAGCTCCCTTCGAACCACTCGAGTCAGCTGAGCTGAAACATCTGTCTTTTAAGACAGTGCTCCTGACCGCGTTGGCTTCCTTCAAGAGGGTAGGGGACCTGCAAGCATTTTCGGTCAGCGAAGCGTGCCTGGAATTTGGACCGGCTTTGTCTCACGTGATCTTGAGACCCCGGCCTGGATACGTGCCCAAGGTTCCCACCACTCCCTTTAGGGACCAGGTGGTGAACCTGCAAGCGCTGCCCCGGGAGGAGGCAGACCCAGCCCTTGCGTTGCTATATCCTGTTCGCTTTCTCCGCGCTTATGTGGACCGCACGCAGAGCTTGAGAAGCTCCGAGCAGCTCTTTGTTTGCTTTGGAGGATAGCAGAGAGGGAAGGCTGTCTCCAAAAAGAGGTTGGCCCACTGGATAGTGGATGCCATCGCCTTGGCGTACCATTCCCAAGGCGAGCCGTGCCGTGCCCCCTAGGGGTGAGAGCACACTCCACTCGGGGTGTTGCCTCCTCCTGGGCGTTGGCGCGCTGCGCCTCTCTGGCAGACATCTGCAGAGCTGCGGGCTGGGCGACACCTAACACATTCGCCAGGTTTTATAACCTCCAAGTGGACCCGGTGTCCTCTCGTGTGCTGTCTACAACAAGGTTGCCACGAGAGACCGCTTGCTGCGCCATTCTCCTTTCACGAGGAGATACAAGCGCTTGTCTACTCAGTTCAGTTTCCCAGTTGGTGAACCCTGTGGAGTTCCTCCTGCATCCTTCGGCAGTCAAATGCGGCGGAGGCGTCAGACGCCAGGTCCAGTACTCGTGTACATGCCCCCAGTGGTCAGTCCTTGTACTGGGCTAGATGCCCATATGGTTGTGGTTCCCTGCGGGTAATCCCATATGTGTATGGTCCACAGAACGGTTTCCCCGAGGGTAAACCCGTGTCTTCCCTGGGCGGCCAGCCCTGCCCCTGAGGTGTAGCGTTCCTCCCCAGACTGGGTAGGACCTTCCTCAGGGAGCTCTCCATATGCAGATGCTGCCCCTACGGGTCAGTGCATGTGTGCTCCACACGTTACCACCCTTCGGGCAGGATGTGGTCTCCGTAGCTTCCCCAAGAGGGGCGCTTTCCCGGCGTTTTTGGTCATGGCTGCAAAAAATGTGGGAATTGAGTCACCGAAGCACTCTTCCCCTGAGGTAAGAAACAACAGCTTCGACCATCTCCTGAGTAAGACCCTGTCCTCTCCATCCCTCTGGTATGGAACACATTGTAGGGCTTGCTCCGAGCGCTGGAGGGTTACGACATTTGCGGTTGCACTTGCAGGTGGCACGCCTAGGCCTGCCAGCATCTGCTTCCCCGACGCTCGTAGCGTGGCTCGGTTGCTATGGCGTTTTCCAGGGGATCCCATTACGTCAGTCCGACGTAACGTCGAACGTGACTGACTGATAGGGAACGTCTAGGTTACTAATGTAACCCCCGTTCCCTGAAGGAGGGAACGGAGACGTTACGTCCCCTTGCCATAGCACTGAGTCACCGCTGAGCGGCCGAGGTCAGTTTTTCGGCTCCTCAGCAAAGTATGAATGAAGTGAGTAATGCCGGCTCTATTTATACCCGGATGCCGGGGGAGGGGCCCGGCATGTAAATCTCACTGGCCAATTCTCATTGGCTTGTTTTTTACTACGTGGAGATGATTGGACTCTCAAGCGAGATCCCATAACGTCCCAGTCCGACGTAACGTCTCCGTTACGTAATAAGATTACTTTTTTCAAGTAACAAGTAAAGTAACGCATTACTTTTTCAATTTACAACAAAACATCTAAGTTACTTTTTCACACTTATTGACTGACAGCTCTCCTGTCCCTGTTATGTGCTCTGTGTAAACATGATGCTTATTGTAATTCTTCACTAAATGTGAACATGCATTTACTAATTTCACTTGCACAAAAACAGTGAAATGGAATCTCAGAATTTTTTTACGCAAACCTATAATAATTCACTATACCAAATTACACAAATATACGTTATGTATTTAAGAATATGAGAAGATTTAGAAGTGATGAACTTCATTCTCCTGCGTTCTATTCTTCTTTAATCCAGATTGGCAGCACAGCTAAAAAGGTTGTCTGCGCCCTCTACTGTACAGGAGTAAATATGCGTTTCCTTCAGCCTGAGGCTTATTCATTTTCCGTTTGGTGTGAAAGGGCCTTTACA